>OY796680.1:14481728-15681728 GCA_963680715.1 Tetragnatha montana | reverse complement strand
CAATTTTTTTTTCCAAAGAGTGGGGTTTAAAAAAACAATCGTGTTCAATTTGGCCAACCCTGGATCATAGCAAACTAAAGTTGTGTATATTTTGTAATCAGATGTGTATGCATGTTGTATGGCTCCTGTCATGGTGCATGCTGTATTTAACTTTCAACTAAATAAAAAAAAACTATTTAAAAAATCAAATTACTTTTAAAATATTGAAAAGCATTGATAAGGTTTTATTGTTAAATGAAAAAGCGTCGTCAACAAGAAAATGTTGAAGGGGTGGATTAGGAATTTTGGGATCAAAACCATGATTTATTAACTAGAAACAAAAATAAACGTTTTACATTTCAGCACCCCTTCTTGAAAGATAAGATTCGTAATCATTAAATTAATTTCTGTCTGAAGTGCTTGTAAATTATTATTAGCTTCACACTATTTAAAAAGGGGCTAGAGGTTTCCCGGGACAAAGAAAAACTCTTCATTTTGAATAATAAATTGTGTAAACGTAATTAAAGTAACATAAACGCAATTGTGTTAACGTAAAACAATTAACTTTTCTAATGATCAAACATTAAAAATTCTTTATTTTTCATTCATTCGCTCAACTTTAGAATACATTGTAGTATGTATTATCTGGAATCCTTTTTACAATAACAAAAATATATGTATTGAAAGAGTTCAAAATAATTTCTTACGCCATCTTTTTTATAAAAAAACTAAGCATTATCCTCATGATATTTCTCCATGTAGTCTTTCTAAGTTCTTTGAAATTCCATCTTTGAGATCTCGAAGAGATTTGTCTTGCTTATTATTCTTTTATAAAATTCTAAATAGTTCGTTTGATTGTTCAGATACTTCATGTTTATTTCAATTGTCTGTTAAAAATCTTAATTTACGTAATAATTTATTATCTATTATTGTTCATTTTTCATTATTTAAATTTTTATCTGGCCAACTTTCTTATCACTAGATTTTATAAGATTTGTAGTATTCATATTGTAATGAACTAGATATTTTTTCCGAGTCCTTTAGTGTTTTAAAAAGTTATGTGAAAGGGTTTTATACAATTAAGTTTTTCTTTCTCATCACCACTGTAATTTGATTTTATCTGTAGTGTGTGTTTTTCAATAAATAAATAAATAAACTGGTAAAATATAATTTATTCTTTAAAAAAAATACTAAGACGAATCTTTAATGTTAAAGGTAGCAAACAATTGAATGTATTTAACTCTTGTTCTGTCAATATAATATAAACACACAGGAGGAGGAGTACATCCGAATGCAAAACTTTTTATATATTTTGAGCTCCCCTTCAAGGAGGATATAACTTGAATTTCTTACAAGAATGTTCTTTTATGCACACTTTCAAAAAGCCATGAAAATGTTTTTATAAAAGAGAGAGTAACATTTTTTGATGCGTCAATCTTATTTCCCTCTTGGGATAGAAACTTTAAAGTATGCCAATAGAGTTAAGGGTTTTACTTTAAAATGATGTTTAAAAAATCATTTTCTCTCTTCATAACTACTAAAAAGTAGCTAAGTGTACCTCTAATTGTTTCTGTAGGGGTAAACCACGGGTAAACACATTATGTTTGTTATAAAACAAATGAAGCATCGTGGTTTTAAATTAAGTTTTCAACATGTTTGGAACCTCTGTGTTTTATTTAAATACTTACGGAGAGTTCATTCGAAAAATATCCTCTTTTTAGGTTTGGTTAATCAGACTACCAGTAAAAACCATATTTTTAAAGATTTTCGTTTTACTGTTCTTGCATCTAAACAATATCTAATTGACTATGGAGATTTCTATGGTAACATTTTGATTTGGCTGACCACTATCTATGAGTGTAGAGTTGGAATCATTAATAAAAACGAGTAATATCTCATTTTAGAAAATGGCAAAACATTGCGGTAAAAAAGCACCCAAGTAACAAAAAAAAAAAAACCCTAGAGATATATTAAGGGTTTTTTTTAAAGCAACAGTAATTTTTATTCACCCTAACATCAATTACATGTATCTTTAAAACTTTTATAGTTTGTTAAAGATATACATTTAAACATAGGGGAGAGGGCGGCACATTAGAACAACCCACATATCTATATGTTAAATTAAATTTAAAAATCGGAAAAATTACCAATAGATAGCCTTTTGTGTTTGCAAATTTCCTGCTTTGGAAGGTGTAAAGTAAACTAATTCTCGTTTTATTCTTGTGAAAATTCAATCAAGAAAGTTATAAATAGAAATTTTGACTTGTGTTCTATTGTGACATCAATAAAGTAAGTCCTAAAAAGTTACGTTTCCCAATTTCATCTATAAGCATGAAATTTTTACCCTTCTTTATTTCAAACGTATTTTTACACGCTAAATGCTAGTATTTTAAGTAGTTTTTTTAAATTTAATTAGTTAAATTATTCCAAAATATGTACTTAAAAATTCAAACTTTTTGGATTTCTCTAGTTTTAGTTTATATGATAGAATTTGGATAAAATTTAAAAAGGATGGTTTTTCTGTTTAAAAATATAAGTGCTTATTAAGTATTTTTAAGTGTCTTTAATATTTGTCCTGTTTATTCGTAATTTGTCCTGTTTATTCGCTTTTAGCTCTTTTGAAACCGGTTGTTAGATATTTAATATTTTTAATCAGTAAAATTTTAATCAATGTTTTCATCTTATTTAAGAAGTAAAGCTATCTGTAATTGTAAATATAATAACTGTATAAGGTTTAGATATAAAAAGTATGGCAAGAACCAAGAATAAAAGACTGATAGGAAAATAATTAACAAAATATCGTTTATTTAATTACGATGATATCCTACAATTTTTCTTGATGGGTGTTGAGTTGCTAGCTGTTTCACTATCTTAAAAACTCAATAAAAATAAATGTTTTGAAATTTTTTTTCTCGTTGGTTTTTATTAATGGCCAATGTATTCATTGATTATTCCCTCCTAATAATTCCTTCCCCACACAAAAACTTAAAATACAATAAAAATTCATTAAAACGTTTCAAAATGTAAATAATTTAAAATTTAACAAAAAAACCCCTAAAAATAAAATTTCCACCTTAACTGGATAGCTACAAATGTAAAGAAGTTAAATGTACGATATATTTGGTAGCTTGTAAAAATGAATTTTGTACTATTTATGAAAGTGGTTCAAATTTGCCTCAAGCTCCACTGGGGCACATTAGACCAGAATTTCTCATTTTTTATAATTTGTTTAATCCATCCTAAAGTGGTTCTAAAATTTCAGGAATTAAACTAAGTTTATGAATGAATTGGCAATTAAGTTTTGTTTCAATATCTTATAAAAATAGGGATAAATATTAAATAGTCAAAAATGTACTTTTGGTTGAAATGTTTACTATTAAGTATACAGGCTAGCGTCATGCTTATTTCAAGAATGATATATTTATTTTGGCTATGACTTCGGATTTGGAAATTGAATATTCGTATTTAGCATTGAAAAATAGGCAAAAATACATGTATATTAATGCTATCATAGGTCACAATCACTGTTATTTGATTTTTGGAAAAAAAATTGTTAACAATTTTTTTAATTATCAAACATATATTTTATTTGACCCGATATTGTCTGATTATTTGTATATCATTAATGAGGTCATTCTCATTCATTTCCAACTGAAAACCGATGAACGAAAACTTCTGTTGCAATTTGTTTCAGGCGTGCAATGTGTGAGCGGGACCCCCAAGGGTGACTTGTGACTGATGCGAAATAAAGATAAATGTTTGCTCAAGAGTAGGCTGTGACGTTGATTGATTTTTACAACCCTCACCCCCATCCACAACCGTCGCCAGAATGTCCAGTTTCGGGTCACCCGTCAATCAACCGATAAAGTTTGTCTTCGAATTACACCGACTCATGGGAAACCGATGTGGGGAATAATGGGAAAATGGAGGGGAGGGGAGAACCTTTTCCATTGGAACGTTTCCGGGGGGGAAAAAGGTTGAAGGATGCACGCCTCTAGCGGTCTGTATGAGAAACAACTATTTTTTGTTTGTTCCAAAACAGTAAACAGCAAAAAGTGGTGCAGAAAAAAGAAAGGAAAAGAAAATGAAACAGTAAGTTTACTTTTACTACTTAATTCCAGAATAACTGCATATTTCAGTTAAAGAGTAAAATCTTGTAGTTTAAACTGTTGATACCACCAATAATTTATACCTGCGTAAAATCCCGTTACTTACAAAAAATAAAAAAAAATCTTTGTAAACAAATTATCTTAATTTTTTTTATTAAACTTACAGTATGTTTACTTAGTTGATTAGGAAAAAAAGTTTCCGTTCTCTTTTTATTTAAAATCTTATTCAGTTTGTTTTACCATGACTTCCAAGTTTTGTATTAAGAGTAGCTTTTTTGTTACTTTTTACCCTGTATGATTATGGTTATGTATGTTAAGGGCAAAGTGATTAATCGGGCATTATTAATAATGCCCGAAGTGTAGGCGGGCAAAGTGATAAATTTCATTCATAAATTTCACTGAATTTATCACATTGACCGGGCAATATTAATAATGCCCGGATTTATCACATTGCCCGTAACATATATACCCTGTATGGGTAACTAACGGGATCCCAAATTGTCACCCCTTTTTTTTTCTTAAATTTTAAGCATAAAATTAGATTTTGGATCTAAACTATAAAACATTTCAACAGTATTACTCTTGCACTTACTTTTAAACAGTTTATCATTATTAACATTTCTGTTTGAACTTTGATTTAAGTAAGTAGGCTAAATTAAATGTTTCTATTAATGAGTAAAAAAAGCTGTAAAATTATGTTAATAAAGATCTTTAAAAATACCAAATTGGCCAACGCTTTTTTTTCCCTTACGAAATTCGAAGAAGTTTTTTGTTATTTAATTTTATTTTTTGAAAGAAAATACGATGAATATCAAAACTGTGAGCATATTATCTTCGTTAAAAGGTTATGATAATTGCAAAAATGTATTTCTTGAGTTTTATATTTTTATATTTTGTCCCTCAATTTATGTCAACTCCCGTTACGTTCGAACTAATTTTAAAAATATAATAATAATTATGCTTAAAAAATGAAAAAAAAAAACATTTCAAACGATTATTGTTTATTTACTTAAGAATATCTTTTAACCGTTTTTTTATTATTCGGTGCGAAAACTGTCGTGTTTTTAGCGAAATAATCTGTCGTCAAGGTAAGGTGTTTTTATTTATGTCAACTCCCGTTACGGTAATTTTTAATATTAAATAAACTTTTTTGGGGAATTTTAAGCCCAGAAATATAGTTATATATTGATAAAAAAGATACGATGGAGCTTTATTTCAGTTTCCAACTACGCAAGTATGTTTTATTCTGTTATTTTATTAAAATGTCAACTCCCGTTACATCCATAATACTAATATCTATAGTAAGAGAATCGATTATTGCTGAGCCACTGATTTGGAAAGTTATTAATATTAATTTACTTTTCTATTTTTGCTATTTATGTTTATTTTTGACTGATTTATCCTTTGCTTGTGTTTAAAATTGATAAACGAAGGATATACAAATGTGTGTTCTTTAAAAATGCATCCGATTATAATAGTTTAAGTCCGTTATTTCAGTTTTGTGTGATACCAGGGACATGATGTTTTGTGTTAGAGTATCATTTTACCCTTAATTTTAGGAAAAAGTGTATGATCAATTGCTTTTCCATATACTTTTCACATAAATGAAACACCTATGTTCACTTCATTAAGAAATTATATAGTTTTAAAAAATACTTTTTTTAATGCTGAAATGTAACATGTAAGTAAGTGTATGATGAAAATGGCCCTTAGAGTTTTTTAATTCAAAACTTTGTTTTTAGAGAAAGAATCTCTATAATTTAAATCTTTAACATACCTACTTGTATAATAATTTATTTTGCCTTTGGAAGTTATGAATAGTTATTAGGTCATATTTTTTCAATCAATTATAAAATCTTCCAATTATTTTCAATACCAATATTTTGTTTCACTTCGTGTTCTCACTTTTAATGAATTTGTATTATATGGGGTTATTTTAGCCCACGTTTTGGGGTCTAACTTTAGCCTTATGGTATCTGCTGGAATAAGTGAAATACTCTTTGGGTTTAAACTTTAAGTGAAACAAAATATTGGTATTGAAAATAATTGGAAGATTTTATAATTGATTGAAAAAAATATGACCTAATAACTGTAATATAAATATAATAACTATATATATATATATATAATAACTATATAAATGAACATTCATTTTTGAAACATTTTTACGCAAAAACTATTAAATTGAATAGGAGAGAGTGGGGCTGGGGCACTCCACTTTTCAGACGCAATTTTATAGTTATGAACTCGTGCTCATCGGTAGTACTAATAAATGATCCTAAAATCTACTTTTCAACGTGTTTTAGAATCTTTGGTGCGTCTGGGTCATTATTTACATCAGCTTTGTTGTTTTGTTTGATGCAAAGTTACAATTACTTGTAGTTTCAAAAGAAATTTTTTAATAATAGAGGTTTATTTTTTATGTTGAGATAAAAATATGTGTATCCATTAATATTTTAGAAGAGAAAAATATTTTTTTTGCTAAACCTAAAAGAGTAATTAAGTTTAGTATCCAAAGTGTCAATTAAAGCACCTTGGGGCATATTAAAAGATAAAAAAATTGTTTTTATCCTTGATTGACCAATTTAAGATTCTTAAGCACAGCTTTATCATATTTGAATCGTCAGTTTGAAAAAAGGAATAAGTCCAAAAAATGACAAATTGTCCTTTTGTGCTCAAAACAATCTCCAATGCTTTTCATACTTAAAGTTAAGCGATTAAAAACTATGAAAATATTAATTTCAACTAAAACTGATGACTAATTCTGTATAAAAAATTAATATAATTTATATTAACATCTAACAAGCACAGAATTTTTATATTTTACTTATTTGATACTTTTTTTGTAAATTAGTCCAAAACTTGAAAAACGTGATTTTTTGATGCCCTTGAGCAGTCTGCTAATATTAATATTTGTACTTCAAATTTTTTACACCTTTTTATAATGCTTCTAGGCTCAAAATAAGAGGGTTTGCATATTGAATTTCAAAAAGGAATTTGTTTTGCTATTTTTGAGAAAAACGCATAAACGAGATTTTTCGATGCTCTTGAGCAGTCTGTTAATATTAATATTTTTTCTTCAAATTTTGAACACCATATTTAATTACCATTAAGCACAAAATGAGGGGGTATGCGTATTAAATTTCTAAAGAATTTTTTTTTGGAACAGTCTATGGGGCACCTTGGGACATTAAAAGAGGTTTTTTAAATTTGTTATTATGAATTTCCTAAAAGAGATAATTGCTCGAAAAAATTTTTATTAGATGCACAAAAGAGTATATCTAATATATTAGCTGTGTTTGAATAAATATAACGGTATAAATAAATTAGAAAAATAATTTAGTAAAAAGTGTCCCGAGGTGTCCCACTCTCCACTATTATAAAATTTTGAATATTAGTAGACAAATGTATGAGGGTCATTTTCGTTCCAAAAGCTTATAAATGAGATAATTATGTCTCCTGTTATTTAATTTCAAAGTCGTAAATATTTTTTTTTTCTGCTGCGAGTTCGCCCTAAGCAAAATCTATTCACAGCAGAAATATGATTTTTTCGTGACACATATAACATAAAGCTTTCGACCTCATTGTTTTGGACCTCGCAGTTTTCTTATTTTCACATATCTTTGCTTTCTAATTTAATTATTGAATTCAGTTAAAGAATAAGATTAGTACTAAATTTTGCTTAATTTTTGTGTTTTCTATTTGTGCTGATATTTTTATTTCATGTTATAACACTAAATGGAAATTAAGTTTGGTGACCATTTCATGTGGCATGTGGCACCAATCTTTTTTGTCATTTGGTTCTGGAAATCTACAGTACGCTTCTATTTGATGCCTACGGACCTGGAAAAAGTTAAAAAAGTTTACTAAAAATGTTAATTAAAATCCTGAAGATATGATTTACCATGACTAAATGGGGGCATTTTAAGCAGTTTTTGGAAAAATACTTTTTTCATACGGATTTTGGGGTGATTGTGTAGGAAATGCTTTACACGGATGGTTTTCAATACCTCTAATTAAAAAAAAAAAAAAAAAAACATGGAATTTATTCAAACTTTTCATGTTTAAAGCTTTTACTCCCCCGTGCAAGGCCGGGTATATCAATCAGCTAGTTTAAATTAAAAAAAAAACTGGATAAAGATTTGTCTTAAAGGCCGCACTAAATTTTTTCGCTAGTTCCTCTGGTGCCATAAATTTTCTATAGAAGTGAAGAGTGGTGGTAACATAATGTGACACCTTGACCAATGGTGTGCTTCGTAAGGCGTGCCTGGACGACTCTTGAAGGAGACGAGGAGACTTCCCCTTCCCGCAATTCGGTCGTATAAGTAGGTATTCAATTTTTCCATTTAAGGTAAACAAATTATTATTTTTAATTTGGGTCATATCAAAATTTAATTAACTGAAGAGTAAGTAAAATTTTTTAATTCCACATAAAATCAAGATGCATATTTGTAAGTGAATTAGTTAAAAAGAAATGGAGATATGGTGTAAAATATTTTTAAAATATTAATAGTTTGTTGAAAATACAATAAAGATGCAGTCCAAATAACATCTGATTGTTAAAAAGGGGTTATTTTTCTATTTCGGATACTTTAGCACACATTGGGTCTAAAATTAAGGAGAAACAAAACGGTAATTTGGTTAAAGCTTTTAAGTATTTTAACAAAGCACTTAACATTCTTCAAAAATCCTTCACTTCACAAAAAATTCACTTTAAGATCTGTAACTTTTACAGGTTAGTTTCGTAGTTTTTCGGTTGCAAAAAAAGCTATCAAGGGCAATTTTTTGTATATTCCTTGCTCTTTTAAAAATAATATACACTATTCATTTTTCTTTGCCAATGGTGAAAAATATGATGCCAACATTAAAACTGGTCCTTTTCTAGGTGTTATGTACGAAATTTCTATTTTTCGTAAAAATAAGTAATTTTCACTTATAATTCCAGATATTCTGGGCCTGTGGGAACCCTGTTTAAATCAATGTAAAACATTCCATGGCCACCCCAAATTTGTTCCACGAACCACCGATTGTGAATCACTGTGCTAATTCATAAAGTAATTATATAAGGCACAATTGTTTTGGGTATTTCTTCAAACTTTCATCTATAATTTATAGATTGCAAATTATAGTGAATGAAATTAATATTATTTTGTGGAGCGGAGAAACGCAGCATGAAGTTCTATAGAGTATAGAGTTCAGGTTATAAGTTAAAAAATAAACTGAATTTATATTTAGAGCAGTTGTTTGTTGTCTTTCTTGGCCCCCTTCAAGAAAAAACATTTTAATTTATTCTTTCTACAAATGAAAAATGTTTTTTTGCTGAGGCCAAATTTAAGTATTGCACAGTGAAAAGCAAACACTAAATTGCACTACTTGAAATTTTTTTGGGTCTTTACTTCCCCTTAACCGCTTCTAAACCCCATCTCTCTGATTGATTCGCTTATTTGATTATAGTTATACAAATATCAGCATCAAATAAAACATGCTTTTATAAGGCAAAATTATATCAGATCGATATTATTAAATTGAAATCACTACCAATATTCCTGCATTCAAACCCAAAATAAATTTTAAGAAAAAATTCATAACCATAAGGCAGTTTCTGGAAATTTATACTGTTAAAATGAGTTAAGCATCTCTGCTTACTTAAATTCTGAAAGAAAATTTTAAACTGGTTAAATATTTTCTAAAAGTATGAGATAGCTTTTAAAATAACAAAACAATTTATGAGAAGTAGATATACTGAAGAGATGTGCCACCGTTTCAAAATAAAACAAGATTCTTGACTTATAAAAACCATGTGACAATAGAAGCTTTATAGACTAAAAAAACCTTGTTTAATGATTTGAGAAGTTACAATATTAGGAGAAACTAAAGAACATATGCATTTTATTTAACACAGCCATGCACAAATTTCCAGGATAAAGTTGTAAATGCAGATGGAAATAAATTAATTTAGGATAATTAACAGCGTCAGTAATTGATTTAATCAGTAGGGTTTCATAAAATAAAAAATAATTTAACCAGTAATTGTTTTAATTTTGTATTTTTCAAAAGAATGTTTAAAAATATAAATTTACTTTGACTATGCTTTGACTGCAATTTATTTATCAATACTATATTTCCTAGTTAACAGGAAGCTAGGAATGTTTCATTAAATACTTCTACTTTTGTTTAGCACTGTAAGAAAGAAAATGTTTTTTTTTTCTGTAGTGCTAAAATCTTACTTTAAATAAATTAATTTATAATCAAATGAACACAAACAAAATTGGCATAGTATTGAAATTCATATAATACTTGTAATAAAATGTTTGCAAAAAACCTTACCTGACATTAAATACCTACACATCAAATTTTTATTAAAATCCTGATTTTTTATTAGTAAAACTAATGCCTGAAAAATACTTATCCTTAAAAATCATGCCTGAACCTCAAGTAATCTTCCCTGTAAATTTATAAAATAGCTGCGCGGTTAATATATATTTGGTCGAGAATTAGAAAATAATGCTTTTACACTAAAGCCATATGCTATTTAAAAATCAACTATTTAATAATTTGAAATTAAATAAGGAAAATTGCATAACTTATAGAATAGTAAATGTTGGTTAATAAATATTACCCTAAGTAGCCTTAATTCTGTATTACTTTTTAACAAAAAATTCAAAATTTTAATTCACTGCGTTTAATTAATAGTACAAGTTTGTACTATCTGACTGTCAAAATATTAGTTCCTATTAAAATTATAAAATTTAAATTATTTTTAAAAGTTGATACGTTTTATCGAATGAATTCGGTAACGAGCGGGGTCGCGGCAATTCCCGGCGGGGTCGCGGCAATTCCCGGCAGCGATCCCGGAGAATTTCATTCACATACCCATCCCTACCAAAAAAAACCCAACTTCCTTCATTTCGCCAATATAAGTAAAAAGAGCGATAAAGGCCTATTACAGGTTTCCTACGTAGAACCGCAGTTGGCGAGTTATTGCCCTTTGAAACACCCGTTCTCCCAGTGGAGCTAGTGGAAACCGGTTCTGTTTACGTCTTTGACAGTTCCCACTTCGCACCCAATTTAACAACTAGTTTAGCGGCACATTTACGCCGAACCAAAATATCCTTGTGGTTGTGAGTACACTACCACTTTCCTATCTTTAATTTAGTCTGTGATATTAGTAAAATCCAATTTGAAATATGGCTACAATTTTTCGACCAATAGAAAGCTGATATTTCGCATTGTTTGTTTATTTACAAATAACATGATTTGGTGGAGACTGAACATCAGAACATGGACACTGGACTGGAGGTGGAGAGCGGGCGATACATTTATGTGAGGGTGAGCGGGTTGGAAGTAGAATGATTTTGTTTGAAGCTCGTTTAATGTTTTGAAGACAAACTGGTGAATTGGGCATAAACTTAAGATTTGGATGGAAGTCGAGAATTTTTTTGGATGCTATTTACTTTATTCTTTGAATGAAAAATACAAAGGAAGAACGTACATTGGATTTACTGTAGATCCCAACAGACGTATTAAGCAGCATAATAAAGGTTTAAAAGCTGGAGGTGCTTGGAAAACGAACGATAAAGGCCCATGGTTTGTATAATATTTGCCAAACTTTTCATCTCGGAGAAAAGTAGGATACTTTAAACTTAAACAATAGGGTAACTCTTTGCTAAATGGGAATTTTCAAAAGTTAAATTCTATTGCTTCTATCCTCTGATCTTACTCCTATCAACAAAAGAACCTATGTGTAAAAATTTAGCTGAATCGATCAAGTTTATCCGCAAAACATTTTTTAGACTTAAAAAAATATTCAGATATTTAATTTCTTAGCAGGGTATTTAATTTTTAGATTTTCATTCTTAGGAAATCTAAGTGGGGTTCAATCACACCAAGTTGCCAAAATTTTATCAAGACATGTTTTCTAAAATAGACCCAACAAAAGTAGTCCATTTCCTGTGTAT
This sequence comes from Tetragnatha montana, assembly GCA_963680715.1. Lineage (NCBI taxonomy): Eukaryota > Metazoa > Arthropoda > Arachnida > Araneae > Tetragnathidae > Tetragnatha > Tetragnatha montana. The sequence continues at coordinate 15,669,682 of OY796680.1, read as the reverse complement.
TTTCACCGGCAAATTTTTAAAACTTAAGAAAAAAATCTTTGTTATATTACAACTGGGTGGGTGCCACTCTTCTTGGTGACTTTTTTGGGGTTACTCTAGGCACCATAACCTACAATTAAATATACCCCCGGGTTGCTAGAAAATAAATTATCGCCTCAGTTGGCATGGCCATACACTTTTCTATTTGAGTACCTACTCAAATAGGAAATAAAAATTTGAATTTCAACATTAGAGAGCATCTAAAAAAGATTTGCACCCCTAACCAGATTGTGTCATGCCCAGCCACATTTCATTATCTATCATATTGGTGTGATTTACATCTTGGTGCTATCCTCTGTATACCCTGCTTATCTGAAAATCCCTTCATTTCTAAAAGTTTTATTTTGGTGAAAATTTAATTTCTGTGACCATGAATGCTTTTTTATAATTTGGTCTCATAGGGTGATAAAGTTATGCTTGTAAGAGGCAGTTCATTACTGAAGGAGGTGAAATAAAGAACAGCAATTTAAAACCATGATTTATTGTTAAACGTTAAACCCATGGGTACTTGCGTACAGGGTCGTATTTAGGCACGTGCAACATGTGCTATAGCACAGGGCGGCAAAATTTTTTGGGGCGGCAAATTACAACAATTCAAAATCCTAACATACTATACAGGTTTGAAAAAAAATGTACCACACAGTTTTCACTTTGGAGAGATTCTAGGGTTGAGTCATTCCCAGCGTCAAACGGTCACAATGGATAAAGAAATAAGGAGATTTTCTTTTCTTAGTTAAAAAATTATCTTTCAATTTACTTTTAAAGATATGTCGATATTTGTAATCTTAATCTGTAGAAAATTTAAACCCTAATTCATATTAAATAGGATTAAATGCTATTTTCACCCTGCCATTAAGCAGTAGACTTTTAAAAGAAACAAAGGGGGGGGGGTATTTTCTTCAAACAGAAAATGGAATAAGGGGGGGGCTGCAATAAATCAATATACACAGGGCGGCAAAAACCCTAAATACGGGCCTGCTTGCGTATTATCCTGTTGACCTTTCAGCGACCATCAAATTCAGCATCAACAGTCAATGGGCTTTGATAACGTTTTCGGATTCAGCGGCACGGTCAACGGGATAATACATAGGAGCCAACCCATGTATATATAGTCTTTTTATCACAATTTGCATACCGAAACTCCTCTTAGCAACCGAACAGGCTTTGTGTTTACCCATTTTCTTCTTCAGGAAAGGTTGCTGTCAAGTATAGCATATTAAAATAAAATTAGTATTTAAAATTTTTCCCAAAAATATGTGTTGTGCTTTAACTTCTGACATGCACTGTATGTTTACGAGAATAATTCACTATTTTGTTTTTTAGGGACATGGTTCTTGTGGTCCATGGCTTTCCTAATGACATATCTGCTCTGAGGGTAAGGATTAACTACTATTTTTTAAAATTAAAAATAAATTGTTTCTAGAATCTATGAAGGATAAAATTATAAATTTCAGGTTAAAATATTTATTTAAACTTAAATATTGCAAAATAAAGTGTATTTTTTTTACATTTTCTTTGTATTTATTATTTATAAATAAGATATATTTTTAGTAGAAATTTATGCTTAATTTGGAAATTTTCAGTTTGAATGGGCTTGGCAAAATCCTCTGAAATCTAGAAGACTTCGACATGTTGGCAAAAAAATACCCAGAGAAAATGCTTTAAAATACAGTTTTCGAGTTATGTCTGAAATGTTAAGAGTTGGACCTTGGTGTAGGTTGCCTTTAACAGTACAATGGCTTGATATAAATTATAAACAAGAATTTGATGTAAGTTACCTACTTTTCATTTATATTTACGCCAGTTTTACAATGATAGTTTTGTTTAAATTGCTAAGAATTTATATTTAAAGTATTGATACAAATTTAAATTTATAATTTTCTTCATTTATATCTGTAATTGTAGGATCACCTTGGGTTTTTCTCAGACAAAAGGAAGCATTTAAAATTTACTAAAATTTTGAAGTACTAGAGTTCATGGGCGTAGCCAGGTTCCATGTTAGGGGGGGGCAAGGATACTTACCTTTGCCCCATGGCAAAGTCCCAGGTACCCCCATGGGGAGTACTTTTCCACGATAAATTTTAAGAAAAGTGGGTGCTCTAAGAAAAATGGGGGGTCTGGGGGTTCTCCCCCAGAAAACTTTTTAAAATTTGCCCCTTAAAGTAGTGTTTTAGCTCATTTTTAGACTCCCCGATAACATAGCGATAAACTTGACTTGTGAATAATCTCTACTGAGAAACCGCTGTCACCATCTGAGCGAGTATTTTTTCCGGTTTCTCGCAGTGCCCCTTCTCGGCAATAGTAGCAACTCGTTAAATGATAACTTCAATGCATCGATCACTTTTCAGAGGGCTCCCTTCCCGAGCCCTGATAAAAGGGTTGACAGAGGGTCCGCGCTAATGTCCACTTTTTCCTCTCGTGGGGTTCGGTACTCTTTGGTCACCGGAAATTTCAGCCGGTGTTACAGAAATCTGTATCGGTAAGGTGTTTCGAAAGTCTATGGTAAAATTTTTTTTTTTCGAATTTCCCAGATGCCCCCCCCCCTCAAGTTGTTACAAATACTAAAACATTATTACCTGCAAATTTTCAGGTCCCTAGGACGATTTTTGACCCCCGCGCCCTTCAAAAGTAGGTTTCCCATGTTAAAGTATAGGGAAAATATTGAAAATATCGTCATTTTTGGTTCTTTTCAATTTTACGAGCCTGAACGCAGTCAATATCGAATTAAAACCTATACATCATCTTTGGGACATCAGTGCCTCAAGATCCTATCGGAAAAATATTCCATGGCACCTATTGGGGGGTAATTACACGGGGGTGAAAAGCGAGATTTCACCGAAAAACGAGGATGCTTGCCGCGGGTGCTGGTTATGCTCGCCGGCATTTGCGAAGGGACCTGGATAAAAGCGTATTTAAGTGTTTATTGAACCTTTTTCCTAAGGTACCTGGTCATTTGGAACCCATCTGGCGGGAGTTGTGTCTGGACCCCCCATGAGAGGCCTTCATCCAGCTCCCGCCGCAAGCGCTGGCAAGCATCCTCGTTTTTCGGTGAAAGCTCGCTTTTCACCCCCGTGTAACTACCCCCCAGTAGGTGTCATGGAATATTTTTCCGATAGGATCTTGAAGCAATAATATCCCAAAGATGATGTATAGGTTTTAATTCGATATTGACTGCGTTCAGGCTCGTAAAATTGAAAAGAACCAAAAATGACGATATTTTCAATATTTTCCCTATACTATAACATGGGAAACCTACTTTTGAAGGGCGCGGGGGTCAAAAATCGTCCTAGAGACCTGAAAATTTGCAGGTAATAATGTTTTAGTATTTGTAACAACTTGAGGGGGGGAGGCATCTGGGAAATTCAAAAAAAAAAATTTTTTGAAACACCCTACTGTATCGGGGTGAATTGGACCTCATATCGAGGCTGATTACTGGTATAATTGCACACAAAAACCAGAGCGGGCGGCTTGAGGCGGCCAATCAAAGCTTTTTCAGAGCGATTGGCAATCCCATATTGGGAGGGGATAACAGCTATTTGTTGGCAGTGGGATAGTCAAAACTTGTGGGCGGAGCATGTCGTACATATGCCAAGCTGTACTAGTAAAAAATTTAGTTGATTTTCTTTCCAACATTTGACTTGCCTCGTTTTTTTACACTGATTTGCTGCTTTATTAAAATTTGGCGTTTTACCATCACAAAAAATGGATTCCGGAAATAGTGAACATGGTCGTGCTCAGAAACGAACAGTGGAACTCAGCTTTCGTTTTTTAAGAAAAAGCCAAGAAATGATTTTTTTGAAGATAAAGCTGAGGTAGTTTTGCCATTTTCTGCAACTTTTCTTTTTTTTAAACTATGTTTCGATGTTTCATAATTTTTTAAACTCAAGTATATCACTGTATTAATTATTAAGAGAAATTGCTAGTTTAAATTTTCTTCTTGGTTGCTAAATTCGGAATACATATACAAAAGAAAATTGTTTTTATCATTTAGTAATAGATTTCATATTTTTATGTACATTTATTAAGTTTTTATTATTATTTTGAGAACTTAACAGGGCAGCTTATGTCATTATTACTTATCATTTCAAGGTTCTAATGATTTCATCCGGTTTACTAAATTTCTAAATTGTGAGAAAGCTAAAAGAAATAATTATAAACAGTAAAAAGGCATTCGTGGCTTTGCGGTAATTTTACTTTTAGTGACTTTTCTGTTTCTCTAAATTATTTTAATCATGCATTTAATGGTTTACAATTAAATCAGTAGAAAGTGGAACTTTCCACCAAATATATTTTGAGTCTTCCTCTTACGAATTGAATGTAAAAGTGAAAATTGATTGTAATGTCGAATGCGCATATAGGTAAAATCACCCCCCCCAAACCAAGTCTCTGGATCCGCCACTGTGACCACTCGGCTTTCTTTCTATTTGTTGAAAGGTCAGCCAAAGCTTCGAAATAATAATGGCTGGGTTCACAAAAGACCCCTCTGGTTTGTGTAAACACTTGAGAAACACGTTGAAGCAATTTCCTGACACACCCAGACACCTGAAGCCCCCTTGCTTGTTTGAGTCATTGAGTGCCGAAGATTTATGATACCCTTTCACACCCCAATCCATTGTCAAAGGCAGAGGTGTACGTATAATTGAATTTTGTGGTTTGGGAAGAGCATTTCCCCTCACCCCTATTTCTTCTCCAATTAGGACAGTAGAGGACAACATAGGAAAGAGGTAGCGTTCACCCCCCCGCTGGTTCCTGTACGTGTACAACAGGTGTGACCAGTAACGAGTTTACTTTACCCTTATCTTATCTTGGAACTGTTTGTTGACTCTTCCCATTTCTAGTCGTTCAATAGATTTCCACTCCGCGGGAGGTGGTCAACTGGGGTTGTATCTTATCTCGTATCTTTGAATTTGTCGAATATGACTGGCCCGGTCGTTTGGGGAACTAAAAATGCTGAATGAAATGAATTCTGCTTGAATTCTTCCGCCACATCTCACATATAAGCTCGTTTTTTTGGCACATATTCTTTAAAAAAAAATTGAAGGGTTTCAGCTTTAAAAAAAATTTTCAGAAAAAAAATTTTAAAAATGTTTTTCAATTTTACAGAAAAAATTATTTTGGGGGAAAATTTCGGAAGAGTTAAGATAAATTTAGGGGGGGGGCAGCTGCCCCCCCCTGCCCCCCTGGCTACGCCCATGCTAGAGTTTATATTTTTTATATAGAGTAAACATTCTACACTATACTGCTAAGCAATTTGTTTATCAATAATAAGAATATAGTTTCAGTAATTGATTACCCCAATGATGGATGGATAGTAACAGTGATAAGATGAAAATATTTTTTCAATTTTGTTTGACTACTCTTAATACTTTAAATTAAATTATATTATTTAAAATTTTTTCTTACAGTAGTATCCTCTGTTGAGTAAATTTGAATAATTGCAAAACTCAGGCTGTTTAATAAGAAATATATTCCATGGTCTGAGGGAAATTCTTCAGCTAAAATACTTAGTTCAGTAGAAAGGTATAAAATAGCTCACTCCCTGCTTTCAATTATATTATTGTTGCTACCAGAATTTCTTATGATAATGTCATTTTAATCATGTTTTATTAATTAATTTTCACTCTTGACCTCATTATTAGGCTAAATACATATTTTTCACTTTTAAAAATTACTTACATTGCAAAAAAAATTTTTATTACAATGCAATTTGGATAATTTATATCTTTACAACATTATAGATAAAAAAAAGTTTTCTCTTGGTCCTTTAACAAGCTCAAACAGTTAAAATATTAATTGAAAAGAATTATTCAAAAAATACTTAAAATTTATAAAAATAAGAATTTAATTTTTCCCCGTCTAAGGTCAAGCCCTGTGTCTTTTGTGTACTTGTTTCATTGTGTTTCATCTTTATCATGTTTCTGATTGGGTTATAATTTGTGTTGAACCAGATATAATGAGGTATTTGCACGTTTGAGATTAAATTTTATTAAAATAGTAGATAAATAACCGTGAAGATTGACGTTTAAGTGAAGTTTCTGAGATATAAATTTTTAAAATTTCGTTTTGCGTTTTGGCGCGAAAACAGAAACACTGTTGTTTACAAGCGCTGTGACGTCACATCCAATAGTATCCCGTTTTCCGATCATTGGAAAAGCAGTAAAACACTAGTTTAAAACATATTTTTGAACTTAAAAATCTGATATATGAGAGTTTTAAACTATAACATATAAAAAAATTGTAAAATTAAGCAAATCCCTCACATATGCAAATACCTCATTATATTTTTTTGTACACATCCTGTACATTTTGTAAGTATTTTTTTTCGTAATACTTTAATTTTTCTTATTTTTTTCTCATTATTTTCCTTTTATTTCTTATCTTATGTATTCCTTTAAGTATAATTTGGTTCACTTGGAAGGGCTAAGGCCCCTTAGTGAGCAATACATTATTTTTTTTCTTTTGTTTGTTTCTGTTAATATTAATGAGCTTCTGTATAAATGTGTCAGATGAATAAATTCTTATTCTTATTTAAGCTGTAATAACAATCTTTGTAAAAAAAATGTCTGTAAAAGCACTTGAATAAATAACATAAGTTAACCTTAATAACAAAATATCTATATATATATATAAAACGCTTATGCGTGGCGCAAAAAGGGCCCTTATTTGTTTCTCTCCGTTGGCAACGATCAAGTTTGTTTGTAACCCCCAAGCAATAAATCTGTAGATTGTTGGAAACTGCACTGGTTGAAGGTTTTACAAGCACTGCACGTTGCAGTATTACTGGTACTTGGAATCAGGGGCGTATATAGGGGGGCCAAGGGGGCCCTGCCCCTCCCGAAATTCGAACTAGGTGTACCAAAACAAATTAAAACCCTGTTTTTAAGGGTCAAAATTCAAAAAATTTTCTGGAGGGGGGACCCCCAATCCCCCCTTTTGTACTTGGAATTTTATTAACAACTTTATTATGATAAGTTCATCAAAAACCAATTCCTATCAAAAAATATATATCCAAAATTTGGACTAAGTGTACCAAAAACAAGTTTAAACCCTGTTTTTAGGGGTAAGGTTCAAAAATTTTTCTGGGGTAGAACCCCCAAATCCCGTTTTGTACTTGGAACTCTACTACTCTACTATTTTTAAATATTAAGTTCATAAAAATGTACTCGGACTTAGGTAATTCAGAATTAATCAGAATTAATGTAATTCAGACTTAGTGTACCAAAACTTGTTGAAAACCTGTTTTTTTAGTCTAACTTCCAAAAATTTTCTGGGGGAGGACCCCCAGACTTGTACTTGTTGGTACTTGTATTTTTATTACTAACAACTTTTCCTATATTAATTTTTTAGGGCCTAAATTATCACCTAAAAAGCTACATTGGACCTATTAAATATGTGTGGGATGGGCTGGGGAGTAAATTTGGGCCCCTCCCGAAATAAATTTCTGTATATTCTGTATGTTCTATGTTCCCCTGTTTGGAATAAAAATTAACTTGTGTACTTTAGGTAATAAAATAATTTAAAAGAGAGTAGACAAAATTACTTGAATGGGTATAGATTTAATCGAAATTTCTGTCAAATTAAAAATATTCCTTAAATTTAATGAAAAAGGGTTTAAAAGCAATTATTATTTATCCTCCTAAATATTTACTATTGTAATAATAATAAATTATCATAATATTTGATAAACTAAATGCATGTATATAAATTAACCAAACACAAGTAAAAAATAAAATTTACATAAATCCAGGAGTAAAAACAATTATTTAACTTGCCCCCCCCCCTGAAAAAGTGGGTGCCCCACCTAAGGGAAATTCCTGGCTACGGGCCTGAGATAAACAAATGGTAAATGAAGCGAATCTGGGCTGCAGCTGAATTTCGCGAATTTTTTCGTCGCCAAGTATGATGCCAAACAACTAAACCAAGTACGATAATAATCGGTCGCCAAATTTGGCGATTAAAATTTGCAGCCCGGATTCGCTTCATTAACCAAAGTCATTGAGGCTGAGGCCATATATGATAACCAAACTGATATGCCAAATTGTTTTTTTCTTGATACTCCTGCAGGAACCGGCGAAAGCATAAACTTTGGTCTGATTTTTTTGTAATGAAATTGACAGAAAACATGCGTGCTCTTCCTGATGAAAAAGAATTTGCATGTTGGCTTTTAAGTGTTGGGGAAGGTGAAAACGGTGAAAAAATCCAGTTGCCCCCATTTTGTTACCCGGTTATTCAAGATCCTGTTCAACAACTTTTTGATGATGTAGATTTTAGTATTGTGACACCAGAAGAGCTGAAAGGTCGAGCCATTTTAACTGTTACTAATGATTTGTCAATGCAAATTAATAACCGTGTTCTGGAGTGTATGCCAGGGAGAGAAGTAATTTATGAAAGTACTGACAATGTAGTAAGTGATGAAAGATGACCCCCACGGTAAACTCACTTATACTGAAGAGTTTTTAAATAGTTTGACCCTAACTGGGAATGCCACCTCACAAATTGAAATTAAAGCCAGGATCTATCATAATGTTACTTAGAAATTTAGCACCTTCCAAAGGTCTATGTAATGGTACAAGACTTATAGTAATTAGACTGGTAAAACATATGATTGTGGCGAAAAAAATGTGTTCTACCAATAGAAATGAATCTTACCTTATACCTCGAATACCACTAATTCCATCTGACAGTAATATGCCTTTTAAATTTAAGCGTAAACAATTTCCAATTAGATTAGCCTTTTCAATGACAATAAATAAAGCACAGGGTCAAACTTTTGATAAAATTTGTTTAGACTTAAGTAGTACAGTTTTCAGCCATGGACAGTTGTATGTTGGCCTTTCAAGGGTAAGATCCTTCGACTCCATCACTGTTGTGTCACCAAACAGTGAACATTCTCTTGCTCCGCTGCTCTCAAGTCCTCTCAAATGGGTAAATGTTGCTTATTACTCAGAACGTATAAATATTACAAGTTTTGGTGGGTGTTTTTGCAGTGTTCATACACACCAAAGCCGTTCCACTATACTCAGCTGAAGTCTTCTCTCACATGGGTACTTACTATATTATCGATTCTTGCACCCACTTCAAGCATTTTTACTTAAAAAATTAATTAATTCACTCAAATATACTAATGGTTAATGATCATGTTGCATACTCTTTGGTTTTCGGCACAGTATACCCTAATGGGGTTTTGTGCCATTGAACTCTTACCAAACCCAAATGTTCGTGAAACTCCTAAGCTAGACTAAAATATTTTAGTGTCCAATTAGCAAGCGAAGCGAGCCTTTGGATCGCGAAGCGATCCCAGCGAATTGCGAAGCAGTTTGCGCGGGGGTTGGCGAGCGATAGCGAGCAGGGGGCGGCAGCCCCCTAGTTTTAATAATAAATTTTCTCGATTTTTTTTTCATTCTATTTATAGTTCCTTTTTTTTCAGATATTGAAACGTCCTCCTCTGCATATTCCTATCTGTATAGGGCCTATTGAACCACGAAAATTAAAAAGGAGTGAAGTAGAGGAAAATGAAGAAAAAACCTCTTTGAGGTTTTGTTATTTATGTGATCAAATTGTAACAATAGACAATAACTTTGTTTGCTTCAATGTTACCTGCAAAGAGAGTTTCCATACTCTTTGTTTGGGTCGAAATTTTCAGTCCCAAAATAATTCAAAGACAGATAAAAAGTTTCTTATTCCTGTTGAAGGACTTTGTCCAAAATGTTCTGTGTCCATACTATGGGGTAATGTGATTCGTTACGCATCTGGTTGCTATCGCAAATCCATCAGTCAATCTGATGGCAAAAGTCAAGAATAAGACTTTCATTTAATTTTAATGGATTTATTAGGTCAGGTGTATCATTTAACCTTTTTTTACAAGTCTGATTTTAATAAGCTAGTTTTTGAAAGTTATACTTCATTTTTCTATAGATAGTCAAAATTTATATTACATATTAGTCCCCCCAAGTATTTATTATTATTGGTTGACTGATCCCTATGTGTTGTTTTCATTTGTAAATATAAAAGATGAATACTTTTAAAAATCATTCTTATATTTTTATTACTACTGAATAATTAACATTCTTGAAGTTGTAAATTTATGGAGTTTCAATAGTCACTTACTTTTCCATTACCGTTTCAATAAAATAAACTTTAAAAGATATTTTTAAGTACTGAAATAATTGAAATTGTATATTTACTGATTGTGAAAGTAATTATGGGGCCATTCAAATATTACATAAGCATGGTTTTGGTAATTTTTGACTCCCTTCACTCCTTGTCAGCAAATATAAGCCCTTCTTTAATGATTATGTAATACCCTCCTATACCTACCATTATATTTTTGTTTTACAAATAAATCCTTCATCCAAGAAATTGTTCATTTTAAACAACTGACATGTTTATCATTCATGTTTTTCTTGGGTAGTCAAAATGCTAGTCCTCAGAACATTGATTTTTTTTTCAAATTTAATTTTCTTTTGCTAAATAGTTTTTATGAATTGATTTTTTCCCCGTTACAAGATATATTTGGAAGTAAAGGGTTTTATGTTGCACTTAAGCATTCATATCCCCACTCCCCCTTGTCAACAAAAATAAGCAAATGACAAACCCCTTCCCCTTAATGCTTAGGTGATATTTAAATTACTCCTATTATACTTACTGTGGTCTAAAGAAAAAAAGAATTTTAAAAAATCATGATTCTAGACTATTTTTGCTTTTAAAAAATTTCTACATAATACCAGCTAATGCACCAGCATGCTGGCCTAGTGGGGGCTTATCCTTGTGTTTCAATAGTTTGACAGAAAAAAACACTAGCATAATCATACAAGAATCGGGGATTTTCACTGAGAATCATGTTTTGATTTATTCATATCAATATTCTAGACCCGAGACTACCAAGTTTTCAACTGGCAGTTCAAATTTGACTGATTTAGTTTGTAACTCATATTTTAAAAGCCCTTAGTTCACTTGAAAGAATTAAAAGGAATTCAATCCGATGTGGTTAAAATTTAAGGATATACATGGAAATTTTAACCTTGTTCTGTAATTCATAAAAATATTCTGATTTTAAAAATGTACCAATTTTCAAACTACTTTGCAGTATTTTTTTGAAAGTATAATTTCGTATAACTACTAATTTAACTACAGAATCTAACATTTACCTACTGAATGAAATAAAAGCAATGCTAACAGATATGTACCCATTTTTGTGTATATGTTACGGGCAAAGTGATTAATCGGGCATTATTAATAATGCCCGATTAATTTAAGTGATAAATTTCATTCATAAATGTCATTGAATTTATCACATTGCCCGCCTCACATCGGGCATTATTAATAATGCCCGGATTTATCATATTGCCCGTAACATACATATATAACATTCTTAAGTTTGGTTGCATTTCTGAATTTATAAATTTCATGTATCCAAGGGTGCCACTCTTCCGTTCTGGGGACGAAATTCCGTCTTTCTAAAAGTTCCGTGAACGGAATTCCGTCTCGGATTTATTACAAAACTCAAAATCAGCTGACCGATTTGTACTAAATTTCAGTATTTACATCGCACATTTTGCACACAAATAAGGCTGTTTGACTGAGATAATGCTTTAACCTAAAATTTAAGGACCTATTTAATTGTTCATATATTTTATAAGTTTTCAATTTTAAAAAATTGCTAGACTGGGGAAAAATGATTAAAAAGATAGTTCAAAGTTCCGTCTTGCAATTTTCGAAGAGTGGCACCCATTCATGTATCTACTTCTTTTACCTTACCTACATTACTGTTTCCTGATAAATTTTCATTTAATCATCGTAATTTTCTAGTATATTATCATTTAAATTTTGTATTTTTTGCAAAATATAAAAAAATGTTAATATGTTTTATGTATTAAACTTCAAATAGTTTTATGATTAGGAAAAACACTATTTAAAGTTAGTAAATTATATTTGTAAGACTTAAGTGTGAAGAACTGAGATGTGGTGAAATTGGGGGAGGGAGCACGTGTAAAATGTAACTATACTAAGATATTTTATATTTATTAAAAAATACTAATACCAGGCCTCCCAGGAAGTCTCTTTTTTCTCTTAAGGTATTTTTTATTCATAATCAAGGTCACTTTTTTCACGAGTTAAACTACTTTTAAGGGTCTAATTTCCAAAATTTTCCTGGGGGAGGGAAGACCTTCAGACTCCAACTATCTTTGAACTTTTTAGGTATATTTATAGCCTGTTTTTTCCCTTGAAAATTCTCTGAGGTATCAGTCTCTTATGCAAAGGTTCTCAATATGAGTTGAAACAATACTTTTATTAAGGCTCAAATTTCCAAACTTTTTCCAGCAAAGGACCCCCATTTCCCTATCTTTACATTTTACACGAACTAGGTATACAATTTTGGGGTTCTGTCGAATCAATACTCCTCCCTCCACTAAGTCTTCTGGTTACGAGTGTGAAATGAAGCAATTAATAATAAAAGAAATAATTGATTTTGTAATTTACGTCAAGAACACTTTATAACAAAATTATGCATTTTCTCTCAACATTCATCTTCTGCCCTTGAAAATTGAATAAATTTTAAACCGTCTCTAATCCACTTCCGACCGTAATAACTTGAGTGGGACCGCACCTGAGAACAGTGTACTGAAAAAAATTAAGAAAATATTTCTGCAAATGCTGTTTGCGTATATTATATACCTATACCCATAACATACTTAGGGGAAGCTCCTATATTTCGGACCTATTTTTACTTTTTACCCAGCAGTTTTTTATTTATTGAAAACTAACTGATGAAACAACTTTCCCTCGATACTTTAGTCTTTCATACACAACATTTTTTTTTCAGAATTTTAATTGAGAAGGATTTCAATACAAAATTAGCAAAAGTTTAATTCACTGAATCAATCTTGGACCTCCAAGGTACAACACTGGTAGTGTACCTTGGACATATGTCAAAGAATTTTAGTTAATTTCTTATTCAATGGATATAAGCCTACTTTTAAAAAACTTAGAATTCCCTGATCAGATTTAATTGTGTGAAAGCTAATTGGAATGCTCTACTAACTGATTCGGTATAATCATATTTGGTTGCTTGCTTTCAAACATTTTAAAATTATTTTTTTATTAAATGATTCATGGGACTAGTGTTAAAAAACATTTTTGTCGAAGGATTGCTATTTTTATAGTTAGTGTGGGGATGAAATATTACCAGTGTCACAATTTTCTTTAGCAAAATTAATTGTTTTTCAGAGATATGACTTTCATGGTCAACCATGAGTAATATTGCTGGAGCATCTTTTGTTGAACCCCTAAACTTAATAAATTTGTGTGGAAAGCTCAAACATTTTTGTCAAAGGATTGCTATTTTTATAGTTAGTGTAGGGATGAAATATTACCAGTGTCACCATTTTCTTTAGCAAAATTAATTAATAGCAAGTGTTCATTGAACCACCCATATGTATAAGCTTATATATTTAGATGGAGTACTTTTCAGCATAATGTTTTAAAACATTGCTTTTTATCACAAAATTATAGATTTCACTTAAAATTAGTTTTAGCATGAAACTAAATCCTACCCTACTTTTAAAATCAAAATACTAATTTAATAATAGTCAGCATAGTGATTTTATTTAGTAAATAAAGGTCTCTGATCACCATATTCAGTTTACCCCATGCCCCATTTTAAGCACATACTATTATAGCTGAAACAATACACTTTAAGATATAAAATTCATTGTAAAACATAATCTATATTTTTTTAACAAAAACCATACTTTTTTTAAAATTACTTTTTAAGGGTGAAATCAATTTTTAAGCTATATTATCTCATTGTTGACTTTTTTAAAAGTAATTTAGCTTGACTGAGCACTCTGATTGTAAAGGGGCAATTCCACCAAGGCAACAAAGGTGTTGCTCTGTTGCTCAACATTTTGTTGCCCAGTCAAAGCAACAGTTTCTACTTTTTCGGTAGCCTGTCTCCAGCGTGTTGCCTGCTCTGAATGCGATTCCACCAAAGCAACAGTTGCTCCGTGTTACCGAGTGATACCGAGAGTTAGTTTTGAACAATTCTCCTCACACTGTTATTGAAAAAGATTTTCCACAATTGAATAAGAAAATAAACGTTACTTTTAGATAATTTTATAACAAAATACAGGATGATTTAAAACTAATAAGCATGAATGAAAGACATTTCCCCACGATGGTCTGCCATCTTGGTTAACGTAGTTTTTAGAAAGGGGTTTAAATCTTTCTTTTAATTAGAACAAACAATCCAAGTAGATATTATAATTTGTTCAGTCCAAATTTTGAAGAGTTTCAAATACCATAAAATTTTCTTCCAATGGCGAAATTGGTTAAAAACCTATTTGTGGCGCCATCTTTGAATTCTAAGTGAAAGCAAAAGACCAGGAAAGTTTTCAATAACAAATCTTCAGTGCACCAATATTTGATAATATTAGCGTATTAACATTTTACACGACTCTAAATACTTTACAAATATGCAATTTCCATCATCCTTAAATTTCGTACATTGTATAAATAATCAAACTTTCTCAAACTATGTCGCTTGCAACGTCGCTTGTTTCCCATCACTAGCAGGAGCCAAGCAACACACGAAAAGTTGCCCGTGCAGCCGTGTTGCCAGACGGATGTCGCTCTGTTGCACCAGTAGAATTGCTCCGGGCAACATGTCGCATGGTCGATTTTTGTTGAATCGACCGAAAGTTGCCTCGGTGGAATGGCCGCTTAAGGATGTTATAACTACATAGTGTGTATTGTTGCCATACTACAAAAAGTTAAACTAAAAAACAGTAGGACCGAGGTACAAGACTTTCTCCTACCAAATTTATCAGAGAATATTTAAGTACCCCTGAAATAAATATTATTTATATAAGCCACTGATTAGTATTAGTTAATTCGGTACTTGCGTATTATCCCGTCGACCGTGACGCTTAATCTGAAAACTTAACAAATCCCATTCACTTTACTTTTACTGTGCCGCTGAACGGTCGACGGGATAATACGTATGTACCGTAAATTCTCTCAAAGAATCCAGGCCAAAGTGACAAGTATTTTTTGTCTATGCTTCAAATAGTAATGAGGAAGCACTTCAACTTTCAACAACTAGGTTATCAAGATCACATACTTTATCTATCACATACTTAATCACATGAATTATCTAAAGAAGGGTCCTCCTTCCAAAACATTAATGAAATTTGACTTTAGAAAACAGGATTTCAACTCACTTCCTTAGATGATTCCAGGGTCAGGGTCGGACTTCCATCATTGCTATCCCACTAAACAAATATGTATAATTTTTTTTCATAAAAAAGAATAAGAGACATTAAAAAAATTTGCATAATCATCAGGACTGATTTCAAAATTTATATATATCTTTACAAATGAGGGTTATGTATGCACATTTTACTTCGATGAATGAATCGACTTTAGTAAATTTCATACATGAAATGGATATTTAGTATTATTCCATTCTTTCATAAAAAATAACCTATTACAATAGACATAGTAAAACTTGAAAACATCATTGGTACTTACGTATTATACCGTCGACCGTGACGCTGAATCCGAAAACGTTATCAGATCCCATTGACTTTACTATTACCGTGCCGCTGAATGGTCGACGGGATAATACATAAGTACCACATCATTTACCAAGATGGATATAATATATAATATTTTGGGGATTATCTCATAAGCAGGGTTCGAGAGATTATCGCCAAATCGTAGTACATATTGCCCGGCTGATGAGGATAAATGATGAAAGATGATGGTGCTCAATATCCTTTGCCATTGAGTTTTGTTTATTTTAGGCAAATCTATATGGTCTTTTAGGAAATTTTGCAAACTTGGTGCACACAAGTTCAGTCAGTTACCCCACTTACTACGGAATCCCTTTAATTTTCTTCACAATGAAATGAATTTTTCACTATTTGAATTAAGAATGGACATGGTGAGATACTTGAAATAGTGTTACAATTCACTTTCGGAACTCTCTTCGGATGACTCGGAAGAGGCAGTTTTAGGAGTTATGGGAGACTTAAGGCCTTTTTGGCATTTGTAAAACAAATAAGTAGAGTCATCATTGTGAACAGCCATTAACACGCTGGGTTGTACAGAGTCAGTTATTATTTCCTTTAAGCTTTGAAAACTCAAACTTTCTCGTGCATCGATGGAGTAAATTGCCTGCATATCATCTTGAATATTTCGCTTGCCTATAAGGTAAGATTTGTTTCGTATTTCATCGTACCTCAGTTCGCACCATTTTGGTCCAAGCCGCTTCAACAGCAGTTTAGTAGACGCTTCTTCAAAATTATTTGATGCCATGGTGGTTGTTTAAAAGTTTCTCAATGCAAGCAAGAGGCCGTTTTCCAATCCAAATGCAATTTTAAGTTTTAAAGCCGAGTTGAACTGTTTTTTTATTTAACTCAAGTTTGTTGATTTACTATTTTTAGGCGTCTCTCTCAATCATACAATCGTCGATGCACAAAATGCGCAAACCTTGGTTGCCTTCAGTTGTTGTTATTTACTTTTACTTACATTCGTAAATCGTTCAGAGCTGAGTTGTTAACTAACTGAATTTCCGGTGTAAGTTAAAAATATTTTGTCTTACTTTTTGATTGAAAATTACATTTATGCTTAATTATCTGCATATAATAGAATTATAATTGAATCTTCTTTCATGCTGAAACCCTTTTCACTATTTCTTGATTAGTAAGTAGAAATGAGAACGCCATGGCATTGCTGCACAAAATGAAACCGGAAGTTCGACTAGTGTTGACTGTTGTTATGTGCGTGAAACTCATCTCGTAAAACGTAAACTATGCACTATGGCGATGGCGGCTACGATGTTGGAGTACAGGTGCTTGACAAGATGTTTACCAATAACAATGTATTCATTGATTTTATTTCAATTAATTTGTGTACTAAATATTGGGACAAATGCATTAGATACTGGAGATCAACCCCACTATCACCATTATAATGAGTTAAAAGAAACCCTTTTCAAGCTCTCAAGTGAATACAGTACCTTGGCTAAGGTCTACTCCATCGGTCAAAGTGTTGAAAAACGAGATTTATATGTTATTCGAATCACTTCTAATTCAACTGATGTGAAGCCAATGTTTAAATATGTGGCTAATATGCATGGGAATGAAGCAGTAGGTCGTGAGTTGTTACTTCAATTAGCAGCATATTTGTTGAAAAACTACGGTAAAGATGAAAGAATCACAAAATTACTAGACACTGTTGACATTCACCTTATGCCTTCTGCAAATCCTGATGGTTTTGAAGCTGCTTCAGAAGGAGATTGTTATGGCACCAAGAAACATCCTGGGCGAGAAAATGCTCATGGAGTTGACCTTAACAGAGATTTTCCTGATCAGTTTTCAGTTAAAGGTGACAACATAACTCAAGGAAGACAGCCTGAAACAATCAGTCTCATGACATGGATTGTCTCTAATCCATTTGTATTGTCTGTAAATTTCCATGGTGGGGCTGTTGTTGCAAGCTATCCATTTGATGATTCAAAATACCACAAACCTAGTGGCCATCTCAGTCTATCGCCTGATGATAAACTTTTCAAGCATCTTGCCCATACATATGCTGATTCTCATGCATTTATGAAGCAAGGAAACGTTTGTCCAGATGATGATTTTCCTTCAGGGATTACAAATGGTGCTGAATGGTATGATGTCCCTGGTATGTATTGGTGTATAATTGCTGTTTTTATTATTTTCTCTAACATTGGCATTAGGAAAATGATAGCATTAAATTTTTTTAGTGATTCTGTTGATTTAGCACACTTCCATTATTTATCCCCTTAAAATCCCCTCCAGGCTGGGGTAAATGAAAAATTCAGGCCTGGGGCCCTACTACCAACCATGTGGGTTCGTGCAGAATCGGTTTTTTTTGCGAGTCACGTGGTCTAACCCGACGGCTTTCCCCTTAGGACTACTACGATCTACAAAAAGTGGGGAAAGATTCCCGCAAAATAGAGTTGGCCGACTGGTTTCTACCCACCACCTCTTGACTAGGTGAAATGGAAATCCCACGACGGATTAACATGGCGGCGGACAGTTCTGCTTTAGCTTTTTAAGTACGAGTATGTTGAGGATTTTTATTGAAGGCTTGTTTTTATAATTTTAGTCATGTTTCACAAGCTAATTTTTTTCTTGTAGTACATTAACCACAAAAAAATTAGACTGTCAATGAGTAGCTTATTTAATTTTTATCTTTAATTATTATTTTATAGAAAAAAATATATTACTTGAGAAAAAATTATTTTAACTGAATCAATACAACATAAAAAATGATTTTAATTTTTAGAAAAATTGAGGCATGGTTTTTTTTAGTAATCTCACTGCCATAATTTTTTTCAAACCTTATATTGATCTTAAAATTTGCCAAAAATAGTTATAGAAACAAGAATAAAAATTTTAGTAACTGATAGGGTAAGTAATTTCATCATTCACAGGACGGGCACCTCACCAGAGAGATGGCAGTGTGAACTGATGATACTTTCAATAATTTATGTCTCATAAAATACATGTCTCATAAAAATATATTTAAATTGTTCAAATATGGAAATATATTTACTGATGTTTTACCACAAAACGTAAGAACTTCAAAAATATTTAAAAGTAAACAATTTCTCTTTAAAAAGTTATTTTGTCTTAATTTATAAGAATAAAGACAACTATTTTGGGGGAAAAATAATTCTTTCCATATTTTTTACACCACAAAGCAATTTACTAATCGCTTAAAAAAGCTTGGTTGAACCTAACAAATGATTTACTGTAACAATACTTAAAGGGTTCTAATAAATAAATATTCTAAAATAATCTATTAATAATTAATTCTAATTAATTAAATAGGTTAAAATATTCTATTATAGAATATTTTTAATACCTGTTGTTCCTATATTAAATTTAACAGTAGTTTTAACATGTTCTTATTGTTGAACCTTTCTTTATTTCATACAATAGTACTTTCTACATGTGCTAGTAGATGGCGCTCCAACGTCTTTGTAAAATACGGGAAGTCGAAAAAGTAGGCTTAACTAGTGCGAAGTAAAAACTCAAAATACGTCAAATTAAGTCATTTAACACGCTGTAAAGTATATAAAAAGCTTATTATAAATGGCAATTAAAGCATTATGTGGTGTACAAAATCCCTTTTTCTTGTTGCAATTTCGTTGTGATTGATCGATAAGAACCCGTCGTGGTGGGTAAAATAGCCTTGAACTCATAGAGTTTCCACCATCACTCGACGACGGAAAGCGGCGTGCTCGAAGTAGTCCTTTTCTTCTCCGACGAGTAGATGTGGGTTTTTAGCTGTCGGGTTTGGTGGGAACGGGTTGGAACCCGTCGTGTGCTCGTAGTAGGGCCCCTGGTGTTTAGAGTGTCGATGGAGTCGGGGTTCATCTTGGTTTTTCTCCCAGGAGCCTAACCGCGATCTCATCGCCTATAGTTGCTATCGACAATAGGCAAGATGGAATAGGCGAGAACACTTTTTCTCTATGCAAGACCTTCCCAAAACGCGCTTTTGGCCCGACCGCGAACCGGTTGTAGAAAAGGATTTACTGATGCCCCTCGCTTTCGTGTCGAGAAGGGAGCTGGCCAATCAAAAGAGAACATCCTATTCAAAGGTTATATTGATCCGCATGAGCTGCAATATCGTCCGCCATCTTCTATTAAGTTTCGAACCGTATTTGGATTTCTTTTACACATTTGGTGGTCCGTTAAATAGTTCCAAAAAATATAAAACAGCTATTAATTTCCAAAGCAAGTCCTCAGACATTAATCTAGTACGAAAGTAATGGACATTAGTGTTTATACAAATTTGTAGGATCAGTGTAGAATTACTTGTGACGTTTTTCCATAGATGGCTCCACCATCACACTAATGAATAAATCAATTTATAAATGGAAGGGCTATACTTTTCAATTTATTATCGTTTCTTAATCGTGTTAAAGTTTCTGAATGCATCCCTAAAGTCCCAGCCATAATGAAAAATTGTCTTCGGATTTAGAAAATGCAAACAAAACACTACACCGCATCACTACTCTTCCCAAAGTAAACCGTGCGCAGACATAGAGAAAGAGTTCTTAAATAAAATACTTTAAAAAGTACAATCGAAGATTTTTAAACATACCTCAAAGAATGATAAGGTTAAAAACTAAAAGAAACGTCATAATATAAGGAAATAATAGCAAAAAAACAATACATAGCAGCGTATACGATAATTGCAAAAAGACCTTTACGAGTGCTCCGGAGCAGTCGCTTCGTAGGGGAGAGAAAATTGGCCGTAGGCGAGGTATCGATAAGTAGATGAATGCTTCGCGGTTCGACCATTTGCCGAACTATCATAATGTGACGTCACGAGCTCGCCTAGACTAGTTTCGTCTACAGGCGATGGGATCGCGGTTAGGGCCCAGAGTCCTGTTTTAGAAATTTAGTATAAAATATAACGGATTTTTGAGAAATTAAAAAAAGGAAGGCACAGCTGGATTAAGAGTCCTCAATTTTCGACTCGCGTTGCGGTCGCCAAGATGGCGGTATATCACTATTAGTTATAGAGTGTATAGTTGACTACCCCAACGTGAGTCACCAAATGGTAGACTCTTATTCCAGCTGTGCCAAAAGGGATTATAAATTGAGATTCACTTTTATGAAATTTAAGAGCCTATAGTACAACCACCGCATTCATAATTTTTAAAATGGACCTAAAATCCAAAATACTCAATTCCAGAAGATTAAAACACATGTTGAAAGCAATTTTCAAACCATGGGAAATTACTGATCAGCGGGCAGAACTTGGCAGAATTTCGCCCCAAAACACTGAGATTTTAAAGTTTGATCATTAGAATTGCAAAATAAAAAAGCATTTTTAAGAAATAGATAGTAATTTTTTAGGGATTAATTTTGATGGGACAGTGGGCAGAAGCGAGATTATCCATTTGTAATAAAGAGAAAGAACCAGTCATTTCTCTCTTTATACCAGGGTTGGCACGGTTTAAACCATTTGGTTTAAACCATGGTTTAAACCAAATGGTTTTTTTCATAAAAAAACCAAATGGTTTTTTTGGTTTTTTTCCAAAAAAATTTTAGCTAAACTTTTGGGTTTAAAGTCATTTATTGATTCAAATATTGTCTTTTGAACAAAATATGTTGAATGCTTCTGACATTAATGCTGTAAAGCTATGCAATTTTTTGAAAACAATTAGCCAATTGAAATTTTCTTAGAAAGACTCCTGGTTTTTTTATAAATAACCTGGAGTGGTTTGGTTTTGAAACTTGTTTTTTTTTTAATTCATTAAGAACTAGATATTTGAATGCATAGTAAAAATCAATTGGTTTTTTTAATCAACTAATCACCGGATTTTTAAATTTGCATTATAAAGAACCACTTGGTTTTTTAATGCTCTAAAAAGACTCCCTTGGTTTTTTTTTATAAAAAACCAATTTGGTTTTTTTTAATTCATTTAGAACTAGACTAGATATTTGAATGCATCATAAAAACTGATTGTTTTTTTTAATCCATTGGATTTTTAAATGTGCATTATAAAAACCAGTTGGTTTTAAATGCTCTAAAAAGAATCATTGGCCTTGGGTTTTATGAATAATGCCTTGGTTTTATTTATAAAAAACAACTATTTGTTTTTTTAATTCATTAAGGAACTGGATATTTGAATGCATAATAAAAACCAATTGGTTTTTTTAATCAAATAAGCACTGGATTTTTAAATATAATATGCATTATAAAAACCAGATGGTTTTTTAATGCTCTAAACAGACTCCCTTGGTTTTTTATGGTTATGTATAATTTTAACTTTTTTTAATTAAATAAAATTAATTTTAATTAATTTATTAAGTCACTTAGTTAATAGCTGAATTGATGAACTATTTATTCAATGTATTCATAAATGAAAACAATCAGAAATATTTGTATTTATGTGTTAGGGAAGAATTTCAGTAAAAAAACCCGGTTTAAACCAAAAAAACCTGGTTTAAACCAAAAAAACCGGGTTTTTTAGGTTTTTTTGAAAAAAACCTGGTTTTTTTCCAACCCTGCTTTATACCAACTGTCAGTTTAGATTATTTTCAAATAGAAATTTTTGTATTTGTTTAACATAAAACAGGATTTTTATTTTTAAAAATAGTTTTTACTAATGCAATCAAATTTTTTAAATTAACACTAGAACGACGGGATGGGCTTTTTTGGCCCATTGCGCTGTTTGCAGCTTAATAATTTCAACACTAATCAACCGAATGGCTTGAAATTTTCTGACTTTTCCTTATTTGGTTCTATTAAAGTGCATACCGAACCGTTTTCATTTTAGTCTCATAGGAGCAAAGATAGCGAACCATAAACCTAGAAAGACGGAGCGGGCTTTTTTGGACTGTACCACCTCTGCTGTGTTTTAGTACAAGTTTTGTCCCCCTGGTATTTCCATTAAACTTTTCTATAGAAAGGGGGGATCTTCTTTGTTATCTCTTACAAGTTCCATTCGATTCGGTTTAGAACGCCCCTTTCTCAGTCAGGGTTGTGGTCGAGGGGAGGACGCTTCAAAGGATGGATTTATGGTGCCCACCATAAAGATAAAGGTTCTCACCATTGAATTTCAGCCTTTAAGGTTCAGCCAATAGGGTTTGTTTCTCATCAAAAGAAATACGTTTTACAACTTGAACTGTAACAGCTGATTTCTTTGTATGGGGAAGTTGCTAACCTTCATTCCCTGTTGAGGCATTGAAAATGATGCGTTGTCAAGTGTACCCAGCCATACTTGGGAAAAGAAAGAACAACTGACAGCAGGGGCGTCATTTCAGTTTTTGGTTGGGGGGGGCAAGGATTTTTTTTTAAGTGGGGCTGAGCCACGCCGTAACCAGACTTGTTTTTTTTTGGGGGGGGGTGACTCAACCAGGGGCGGGTCCAGGGGGGGGGGGGCCTGGGGGCCATGCCCCCCCCCCGAGAAACCCTAACAAATAGCTTAAAAAACACTTTCTTATTGTTAAAATTCAAAAAATTTTCTGGGGGAGAACCCCCAAACCCCCCTTTAATATTTTGACATCCATAGGCGCCAACTTTTATAAAATATTGGGGGAAGGGCCAGTACAAGACATTAAAAAACATAAAATTAAAAGAAACAACCATTAAGTTTACGTGCCTAATTACCTAATTTTGTATCAGGTGTATAGATTAAATTTCGTTACATGTCCCTTTAAATATCGCCAAGGTGTAATATTTTGAGGTGCATTTAATGTAAAAGTTTTGTGTAATAATGCGAGCTCGAAATAAGATGGGGGTCTGGGCGATCTCTCCCAGAAAAATTTTAGAAATTTCTCTGTTAAAAGTAGCATTTCTGAGACCTTTTGTGGGTTACCCTCTCCCCAAATAACCGCTCTTGAAGGGGATTCCAAACCAGAAAATATCCAAACATCACAAAATATTCGGGGGGGGGGCTGAGCCCCCCTTCAGCTAACATTGGATGGGGCTCAAGCCCTCTCAAACCGGTAATACTATAGTTTAAATGGGCGTATTTGCAAAAATTTTCAGACGAAGACCCTTTTCAAAATTGGGCATCTATTTATAATTTCGTCCTTGAAAATTCTGTGGTTTACATGCTTTTAAAATGAGCTAAAACTTTAATTTTAGAGGCAAATTTTCAAAAATTTTCTAGGGGGCACCCCCAGACCCCCTATTAATTTCTCATGGTTACTTACTTACTGTTTTCTCCTTGAACTTGTTTCTCTCCTCTCCTTTTAGGAGTACAAGAAGTTACCCTCTTTAGGTGTTATCCAATGGATACCAAATGTACAAAAATGAGTAAAAAAACTTCTACTTGAAGCCAAATTTTACAAAATTTTCTGGGGGAGGACCCCCAGACCCCCCCCCCACATTTGCTTTCGAGCTAGCATTACCTGAAGAAACCTTTATAACTTTAACAAAGTTTCGCATTTTATTTAAGTTATACTTGGAAATTTGGGAGCCAAACACCTCGCGAACACAAGTATTATTATGGCCTTACAAAAATGTTTCACCCCCCCACTTCCTAAAACAATGGCACGGGCCCTTGCTCCGACTTTGACATGCCCCCCCCCCCTCCGAAAATCTGGTCTGGAACCGCCCTTGGACTCAACATCTTAAGTTCTAAATAAAAATGGGGTGGGGTTTGGGGGTCACCCCCAGAAAATTTTTTAAATTTTGCTTCATTTTTACAACATTTAAGTTACATCCGAAGAGAACAGCCCCTTGTAAACCACATAATTTCTAGAGAAAAAAGTTACAACTAAGCGTCAAAGTTTCAAGGGGAGCCGGAGGTCCTCCCTCAGAATTTTTTTTGAAAATTTCCCTTTAAACTAGGGTTTCTAACTTAATGAACTAGGGTAGGTTTAAACTAGGGTAGAATTTTCAAGGAAAATATACTGTATAACATAACATATATTTAAAAATTTTAAAGGGGGGTCTGGGGGTCCTCCCCCAGAAAATGTTTTGAAATTTTCCTCTTTAAAGTAGTGTTTCAGCTCATTTTGAGGTCCTTTGGGTTACATTCAAAAAGAACAGTTCCTTGTAAAGCATAGAATTTTCTAGGGGAAAAAAGTTATAAATAAACGTAAAATTTTCAAGGGGGGCGGAGATCCTCCCCCAGTAAAAATTTTTGAAAATTCCCCTTTAAACCAGACTCCTAGGGGCTTCAAACTCTTTGGTTCCCAAAGGGAACTGCTTCTTGTAAGCGGCAGAATTTTCAAGGGAGACAAATTGTATAACAGACATGAAAGGTCAGGAGGGGGATTGGGGGTTCTCCCCCAGAAAATTTTGAAATTAGACCCTCAAAAGTAGTGCTTTAACTGCTTTTGGGATGTTTTGAGTTAAATCTGTTGCTCCTTGTGGAAGTTACAAAATTTTCCAGGGACTCTCAGCAATTTTTCACTTAAGAGTGGAAACCTTGGGGGGGGCAATTGCCCCCCCCTGCCCCCCCTAAATGACGCCCATGACTGACAGCTATTTTACAACAGTAAAACTGTGTGAAAAACTAAAATCCCAAGCAAAACTAGCCTGGTTGGAACACTTCTCTGCTGTAAATGAATGGATCTTATACAAGGTAGTAGCCGGAAAAAAGAAATTAAGTCGTAGAAATTTCATCTTGAGATCATGTGAAGAGCTCCGTGCCCCTTACGTGTCTGCCAAAGAAACAACCATTTCTAGCATAAAAATAGAAAAAAAGCATAAACAGAGAAGACAACAGTGACAAAAAGGGTTATATGTAGTATCCTGTAAAGGAAACCATACATTAGAGACATGTTTCGACAGTAAGAAATCAGTTTGTGGAAAATGCGCATTTAGAGAAGTGCTTTGTATCCATTGCTCCAAATGTGCAAAGCACGAATAAACATATCAGTTTTAAAAACTTTGCTTTATTTATTGAATGGGTTTTTATTAATTATTCCTATCAGTGTCATTTATCTAGAGTAGCAACTCATTTATCAGATCTCTATGGATAAAAATATAGTCAAAGCACTTTTCATGGCCATAATTACAATTTATTTTAATAATTAAAAATTCTAAAATCCTATAGAAATCTGAAGATTGAGTCTATCTTATACTCTAACAGTTATTTATATGATACTAGCGCTTTCAGCGCTAGACCCGGCGTTGCCCGGGCCCGGTAAAACTTTACATTTATACCTATGGCGCACGCGCTATCCCAGCGTTGCTCGGACATAATTGACGGGCTGCGCCCGTACTAAGTTCCTTTGACAGAATCTCATACACTTTGAAATAGTTGGGAAGTCATATTTGTTAAAAAATATTTAAACTTAAGGTGCAACAGATTTAGCATTTCCCAGACTGCACCACAAAGAGACCCGCTGCATTACCGTCCATAAAAATGGATTAAAACAGTTGAATGAATCTATTCGAAGAATTAAACAAAAATCAGTAAATGTATAAAAAGCCAGAGTAATTTAAAGGCACAGCTTTGATAAGAGTCCTTCAGCTGCCATGTTTAGCCATAATCTCAAATGATGACAACACATAAGCATATTGCAGATAAATATGGCGGCTGGAGGACTTATCAAAGCCGTAGCAATTTAAATCATGTGTAACAAATGTACGAACAACCTGAAAGAAAAGGAAGCCTGATCTGCCTCAAAACCAAAACCGTTCAATTGTTATCTGTCCCGATGATTATCGCTAAGCTGTTTTAGTAGCTATGAAAAAGTGTATAAAATGGCACTAATGTAATATTTAAATAACTTATGTGACTAAACACAAACAATTTCCAAACAAAAATAAGACTTAACTACTTTAAAAACCAAAGCAACTATGGTGAATTTGAAAGTGTGGAAGAAATACACGACTGTAATCAAACTGAAGTATACTGCTACATAGATTTTCTTAGTGTTAAAAATGCACACAGAAAAGTAAGCCTAAAGTACTAAGTAAGATTCAAAGAATGAAATGAAAATCAGTTTCAGGATAGCACAAAAAGCACTTAATGAATTAATGACGAACATCATCAAGAGCCAAACATAACAAAAAATACAGCGTTAAATAGAATAAAAAGGAAATGTATGTACGGAAAGCGGAAGAAAAGTAATAAATCAGAATAGTAAGAACCACTCACTAAATGAAGAGGAAAAAAACACCGTTCACCCTTCGCGGCCTCTCAGCGAAGTAAATGGGATGTAAACAGCCAAAGCCATGTTGCTTAACAATCGGCGTTCGAAAATGAAAAGCAATAACTGAATAAAGCTTTATGCAATCCTCACCACAGAATGCTATTAAAAGCCAAACGAACGAAAGGCAAATCAGTTTCTGGATATAAACATATAAACCGATAATTTTCACCAAATTATGTAAACAGACTGAATAATGAGAATAAGCGTTGTTGCCCCTTGGCTGTTGCCAGGTTTCAAAGAGAAAATGGCTGCACCTAGATCACGATGATTCTTAGCATTAGGATATTTGACAGGACGAATCCTAACCACTCCGAGAGTAGGAGAAAGAGAGTTTGGACCAATCATATACGCTGTAAGCACAGCGCGGAGAAACAAATAAACAAACAAACAGCGGGTTTCTATTTTATTAGTATAGATTATTATAGTTCAGATGTATAATTAGCTCCGTATGCAAAAAATCAAGGAGGGGCCAAAAAGGCCCACTCAGTCTTTCTAGGTATACAGCATAGTGCCGTCTTTCTAGTGTTAAACTTTATATGGTCTAATATTTAAATTGATCTTGTGTAGGAGGAATGCAAGATTTCAACTACATGTACAGTAATTGCTATGAGATTACTGTAGAACTATCTTGTTGCAAATACCCTAAAGCTGAAAATCTCTCTTCTGAATGGGAAAACAATAAAGAGGCACTATTAGCTTACATGGAGAAAGTATGTATCAATTGATTGTTATAGAAAGTTATATTTTTTTCTTAACTGTAAGTTTATTTCAACCCTTTCAACAGTCTTGGACACCCCAAATTTTCTATATGATTTAATAGCAATCTCAGGTTGTCTAAAATTTAAAGGGTTAATTCTTTAACTCTAAACATAGAGCTGAAAGTGTAATTTTGATTTTATTTGTTTAATAAATAAAGTAAATTATGTAAAATTATGATGTTACTTTCTAGTGTTCTCCTTAGTGGCGTTTTCAGATTTATCGGCAGTCGATGGGCTTAATATAAATAATAGTATTTGCATAAGTTTTAAATTTCTCTGTTATTCCATTTTTACCCAATTTAATTGAATATGGTGTTACACAGAAGGAACCGACATTTAAATGTTAAAAACACGTTTTAAAACAAACAAAAACATTTTAGGGGCTAAAAAAAACCATATTTTTTCTAATCTTGAATTACTATGTAACACAATTCAATGACTGAAATTGAGTCTATGAAATCTATATTTATTACCTATATGCATGCTACTATACCTATGTCATTATAGATCCATATGGGCATTAAAGGTAGAATAATAGATGCTGCCACCAAAGAAGGCATTCAAGAAGCATTTATTCGAGTTGTCGGAATAGATCACAACATCACCAGCACCAGTACTGGACATTATTGGAGACTTCTACTACCTGGGGTTTATACAGTTGAATTTTCATCTTATGGGTATATGTTTTACACAAACTTTATTTCTTACTTTTTAACATGCATTTTTTAACATTTGACTTGGATATATTTTCTAGGTATGAAACCGTGAAGAAACTGGTGGTTGTTAAGGATAAAGTTGTTGGCGAGATTAATGTAGAATTGAGTCCAAAAGACACAATGGTCGCTAAACCTGAACTCGATCTAAATGCTACTACTCTACCAGCTGATGAAACCTCCTCCTCCACAAAAGAACCATCTTCAACTGCTCTACCCTTGACCAACGTCACATCCACCCATTCTCCATTGCAAAACAATAACATCACACTAACTCCTGAAAAGGCTGCCACGTTGATTCCTCCTGAGCATTTAGAATATAAGCATCATCACTACGAAAAAATGGTAGAAATTCTGAAAAATGTTTCCAAACAGTGTCCTAAAATCACAAGGCTCTATACTATTGGACAATCCGTTCAAGGAAGAGAACTGTATGTTCTTGAGATGAGTGATAATCCAGGGGTTCATGAACCAGGTATGAGTGCTTTTAGTTTCTAATTGAAAGGTAGGGTAATCAATACATGCCTTTCTTTCACCTACATTTATGATAATGGAAATCTAGTTAATAAATTGGGGGGTTAGGGTTAGCCGGGTGCAAACTTTTTGTGAGTAAAGAAGTGTACATAAATAAAGAAATTATTATAACCTAGTTCTTCTCTGCTTTTACTTTTCTCCCATAAAGAGTGTATCCCTAACATATGTACAAGGGGCGTCATATTTGCAAGAATTTCATAAATGGAAGAAATTAATGTCTAGATATTCTATAGAATACTGGCATTTCATATATAATTCTCTTACGTATGTACATGGCTCACGAATTTGGCGGTATTTGTTTTCTTCCGTTGGCAACGGTTGTGGTTTTGTGTTTTGTTTACGTTTTGGCGAGTGTATGTACAATGTTCGTAATCACGAAACGCTCAATAACCTGGGTTCAAATCCAGGTAGTACACAATCTCAGCTACCAGCGTATGGCGAGCGAGCGTAGCGAGCACAGGATTGCGAAGCAATCCTAGTGGAACTGCGTCAGCAGTTCCCGGGGGTTGGCGAGCGATAGCGAGCAGGGGGCGAAGCCCCCTAGTTTCATATATTTCCTTTAACATACAAGGTAACAGAGTTGCTTAAAGCTCATTTCCTGAACCAGGGATCACCTCTGTTAATGAAGTTACTAGAATAAAAGTATTTTGGCAAAAATAAATCAAATTAAGTTGACTATTGTTGATATTAATTTGAAAAAATTGTAAAGGATCTAGAGATACTTTCAAGTATGTACGCATTTTATGTTGGCTGTTTAAAAGTTTTTGTGCATGTTTTCTTTTAATTTTTTTGTATCAAAATTTTGGATTTCTTCTCTCTTGATTGGGTCAATAACATCCCTACATAAGACCAAATTAACATGAAGAGTTGGATTCTGTGAAGTATCAGTTCTTCAATAACTTTTTCACTTGCAATGTGTTGATTTTAAATGCTGCAATGACTTTTATATAGTTATTTTTATTTATTTTTGACAGGTGAACCTGAATTTAAATATGTCGGCAACATGCATGGAAATGAAGTGGTTGGAAGAGAAATGCTTTTACTTTTAGTTCAACACCTATGTAGCCATTATGATACAGATAAGCGAATTAAGCAACTGTTGGATACTACCAGAATCCATATCATGCCTTCAATGAATCCTGATGGGTATGAAAAATCCAGAGAAGGTATTATAAATATATTTGACTACACTCTATTGTATTGTTTTTCATTTATAACTCCTATATTTATGGGATTTTAACTTTCTGAATTGTGTTCTGTGGTACTTTTTTAATGAAAACAAATTAGGAGTTATTCACAAAATTATATTTCAAATCATATTTTTATTAATTTGTTCAAAAGCAAAACTGTTTGTCTTAAATTATTTTTACAAGTGTATGAATAATCTGATTATTTGGTTTCTTAATTTAAAAAAACTCCCAATAAAATATACCTGTCATCAATGTAATAAAAATTTGGAGTTAATAATTTATCTTGTGATAGTCTGTTCTTATCTGCTTTAAATCTACTGATTCATTTACTTACTAGAATAGGTGATACAACTAATCTTAACCCTTTATTTAACTGAACCAACAGTAAAATCCTTATAAAAACACCCAACAATTTGTTTTGAAAGAGTTAAAACCACAATTTGAGTACTTTTTAAAACCTAATTTTACTGGCTTTTCTCTTAATAGGTGATTTTGATGGACTTACTGGACGAGAAAATGCTAATGGAGTAGATCTGAATCGAAACTTTCCAGACCAATTTGGCACAAATAAAGAAAACGCTGTACAGCAGCCTGAAACTCTGGCTGTGATGAATTGGATTTTATCAGAATACTTTGTATTGTCTGCAAATTTGCATGGAGGATCCTTAGTTTCAAATTATCCTTTTGATGATAATGCTGTGGGAAAAGATGGCATTTACAGTAAAAGTCCTGATGATAAAGTATTTAGAAAGCTTGCATCTGTTTATTCTGAGGTAAGTTATTTCACAACTTAAAGTTTTTTTAAGTAAATATTCATGACTGAGAGTTAGTTATTGTGGTTAACACATGAAGGCATGGAAGTAGAAAATTAGGAAAGAGCCGTAACTTCGCATTCCATGTAACCAAAAATTGCTGAAACGGAGGGTGTCACGAGCTACACTGTGTGTGTACAGCTCTTGATTGAGTTGATGGTGTAGATTCATGTTCTTGCTCACTAGAAGCCGCTTCGTATTCCTGATTCTCAATTGAAACAACTGAACATGTGGAGAGCTGATTTGCTCACGGAACTAGTAGTTTATGGCATTTACACGAAGGCATTTTCTCCTTAACCTATTTGTTTTGACATTTTCTAATCTGCATTATGTTTTTGGGAGATTCAATCGAGAACCAGAAAAAGACAAAGTGTAGCTTGAGGTACACAGGGCACCCTCTGTTTCAGCGATCTTTGGTTGCATTGAAATCCATAGTAAGAGATAGGCCAAGGCACTTCCCTATCTTCTTACTTCCATGGTTGAATGTATGTTTTTGTGTTGGCATTACATGCTGATTATGAACAAAAAATTATTTCATATTTTTTAGTGCATTTTAAAAACATTGTTTTTAAAAGTTTTTTTATTCATTAATTTTTAAAAATAATTTTCGGTATTCTTGCAGTATGCGATCTACCAGTTTAATTAGTTTATTAGCTAAACAGTTTAGAATTAGTTTATTAGGATTGGTTAGTTTTTAGTTAGCTTATGAACTTTAGTTAGCTCAATAGGTTTCAAAAATATCAGTTGGGGTGTCACCATCTACCTTAAATCCAGCTAACTAAATTGATAGAATGTATACTGCAAGAATATACCTAATTGTCTGCATTGTTGTCTGCATTGTTAAATTGTGTTTGATGCCATAAACTGAGACTAGATTTATTTTTAGGCAAACTGGTTCTCAGCTTAATTAGAAAATTGTCAACTATTTTATTTTGCACCTTTTTTTGGAGGGGGATTTGTTATTTTATTCATTGTATGTGTATTTAAACTAACAGTGTATCAATAATTTTTGAAAATTAATTCTATTAAATAACTTTTGTTTTGCATTCAGTTTGGATTGATCGCAGGTAAGCACCTTGTGTTAACATAGGATATATATTTATTCCATTTAGTTTCAATTTTCCTAAAGAACATTTCCCTGCATTTCATTTTTATTGGCAGTATAAATTTCCTTCTTAGAGCTCAAACCGAAATAGATCTTTTGCATACTTTTGAAATACAGTTAGCCCATAAAGTATTTGTTCACCCATTACATTTGCAAAAATCTACTTATATGTCAAAATTCTGCATGTAATTTTCAAACAAAAAAAGAAATCCTTATATAGGGTGGCATTCATTAATCCCCCCCCCAGAAAAACAAAAATTAAATCTGGTTGAAAAGATTTGTTTCATACTAATAATGTCTACAAAGTTTGAAGTGATTTGAACAAGAAATAAAACATTATTTAATTCATTGAGTAAAAAAGAAATAAATAAAATGTTACGTAAAAACTAACCAAATTTTTTTAAAGTTTTAAACTGTTTAATTAAAGCTTTTTCGTGAATCTTATTATATATTTTTCACAATTATTGGTTTAATATTGTGTATTGAATACTAAACTTTATTTTTTTTTTCATCAGAAACATCCTAGAATGCATTTAGGCCAGCCATGTGGTGGCATGGGAAAACTTAATGAATCATTTCCAGGTGGAATTACTAATGGAGCTCAATGGTACAGCGTTCCAGGTAAATATATTCTCATT
The DNA here is from genome assembly GCA_963680715.1 of Tetragnatha montana. Taxonomy (NCBI): domain Eukaryota; kingdom Metazoa; phylum Arthropoda; class Arachnida; order Araneae; family Tetragnathidae; genus Tetragnatha; species Tetragnatha montana. Next base: position 15,637,218 of record OY796680.1, on the reverse strand, counting down.
TGAAACTTGTGTATCCTTTTAAGAGCTTTGTCGAAAACTTCATAACATTTATGAAAAATTGTTCTTTCTCTAAAATATTTTGAAATACATTTTCAAGAAGTAGTAATTTTAGATGTAACAAGATTGTTTGATATTTTAGAGTTGTAAGTTTTCAGGTATTGTTATGAAAAAAATGTGTTGTATTATTTTAATATGAGTGCTCATTTAATTTTTGCAATAGAAATATATATATTTTAAAATGAAAATTAATCTTTAGTTTGGTGAAGTTATTATGGTTAAGCTTTATTATATAAGTGAAGTGTATTTATGTAAAAAAGCTGTTATTCTATTGATATTTAATATAAACAAATGCATTTTAGGTGGAATGCAGGATTGGAATTATTTGCACAGTAATTGCTTTGAATTAACCCTAGAGCTTTCTTGTAAAAAGTATCCTTATGCTAAGGAAATTCCAAAATATTGGTCAGAAAATCAGGAACCTTTAATATCTCTTATAGAGCAGGTAATACTTTCCCACAAAAGTTTTTTGAAAAAAAAAACTCTGTAATGAAATTTGCACAATTTGTTTTTAAATGTTGTTCAGTGCAACTTCGATAACTATACTAGGTTGCAACTTAAGTTGACCCTACGACGTCACTAATAAACAAAGTAGTTCCCATCGCGGTGTCTGAATTTTGAGTGAAATGAACACGAAACGAGTGAATTGAAGAACGTCAATTTAAAAATATGATTATTTTGTTAAACTCATGTATTAATAGTGCTTTTCAATCGCGATTTGCGTACTGAAACTCCTCCTATCAACACAACAGGCTTCGTGTTTACCGATTTCTCCTTCCGCATTTGTGACGTACTGGGTTCAAGAAACGTTGCAACCAAGTATAGAATGTCTTTAATTCAAATCCACAAATAATTCTAAGGTCTCTAGAAAGTCCTACTAATCCTTAACTATTTGTGCTAACAAGGAAACGTTCTCAGGGTGAACTCACAGAATTGGATGAAAATTTTACAGGCATAAGAAGATGGCTAAAAAAACTTACTGTGAAAAAATTAGCTGCTAAATTTCATTAGGAAAGGAGTAAATTAACTTTGAAAATTGGGTTCTGAAATGCCAACCACATTCAGTTAACACCACTTGGCGACTTGGCGAATTTTCTATCAGATGGAATGATTAAATTTGTATTTAACATGAAATTGAGATATTTTGTTAAAAGTACTTCAGAATATCCATTAAAACATCAGTTTTTTAATTAATTTCCTTTCCTTTAATTTAATTTTCCTCCTTTAATTCATTTTTAATCCTTTTTTGCATTTGATGAACCTTTTTTTTATTCGCTCATTTAAACTCAAATGCGGCTAGTTTATTCTAAGCATTTGGCACAGAGCCAAAGGAAGCATCGTTAAATATGATAATATTTAATAATTTTTTATAGCTTTTCTACTGTAATTTAGCAGCTACTTTTTATACAGAAGGTGTTTTGAGTCACATACTAACCCCTGTAAAATTTTCGTCCAATTCTGCGAGTTCACCCTAGAGAACGTTTCCTTGTAAGGTTTCATGAATACCCATGTGTTTAACTTCTATATTTTAAAATGAAAAACTAATGACCTTTCATCTTTAAAAAGTCTTCATCAGAATCACAAATAAGATTTAACAATTTTTTCATGTGATGTCTTCTTTTCTTACTATAAATTACTTAACACGGCTATTGACAATTTTTCCCAACTTCTCTGAAAGGTGTTGGAACAGAGTCAGTGACAAATCAGTGTTTGAAAATGGCAAGACTGGTCATTAAAACAAAAGTTTAGGTATTAGTGGCTGTTCAAATATTATATAAGCACCTAAGTAGAAGAAGGTTTGCTATTTGCTTATTTTTGCTGACAAGGTGGGTATGAGTTGACCTTATGTAGGACATTAAAAATAGTGCATTTTCAAAAGTCTCTTGTAACTCGCAAAAAAAACCCCTAAAAATTTTGTTTTAAAAATTACCATCAATTAAATCAGGCATGCATACATGTAAAAAGGTTAAAGTAGTTTTTCGTTAAAAACTCATTCAGTTATTTATAAATTTAGATAATTACTAAAGGTTTTGTTCAAAAAGAACAGGGGGGGGGCGGGATTGCTCAGTTGCTTACATAATTACTGTAAGAAGAGGGTTAACAATTTGCTTATTTTTATGATAAGGAGGCTGGAATACTGTGATTAAAAAACACCAAATGCATGCTTATGTAATATTTAAACAGCCCCTTATGCTGTTATTCTTTTGCAGCTTAACAATTGTCACCATCTGCATTCGTCAGGGTTTTTTTTTCAAGTATATTCATTTGACCAGGAATTAAAGTTAAATGATGGAACTTTTACTTTAATTTGAAGAAGTTGATAGTTAAAAGCTTTTAGAGGTCCCTTCTACTTTGAATTATATCCAAGTTGCACTGTCTTTGATTCTATTAGTAGGTTATTAACATGTTTTTACTTACACATTTCCTGTCTACCTGTTTAGCTAAAATTTTTGAACTAACTTAGAGACTTGGATAGCTTAGATGTAAATGACTCTGCAATATTAACTAGCTTTCTTGTTAAAATTCACTTTCTCTAAGCTCCCTGTAGGCTCCAAATTGTTTTCATGTGTCTGGGCCTGGAGCAGTCAAAAACGATTGCCAATCTTAGAAATTTTTTGAGAAGAACTCTTGTTGTAATCTTAAAATTTGCGGGGAATGATATAACAGACTTAAAAAATATGTACTGATGACTTAAACAAAAATTTCAACTGTGTAAAATAAAAACTAGAAACAAGGTTTTAGAAGAAGTTGCCAGAAATAAAATAAACATTGCTGTATGGTTTTCTAGGTTCATTCTGGAGTACATGGTTTTGTGTTAGATAAGAATGGAAATCCAGTCCCAAATGCTACTATTTCTGTTTCTGGAATTGATCACAACATCATATCTGCCCATTTTGGTGATTATTGGAGATTATTAAGCCCTGGAAAGTATATAGTAGTTGCAACTGCTCACGGGTAAGTTTTTAGTTAAGATATACTTCTAATAGCCAAGTCTGTTATGCTTGTTAAAATATCATTTGGTATTAAATAACCAATAATAAGATTTGCTCTATTGAAGGTGTTATCTTAGTTACATTTTCTTGGAAGAGTAGGAACTATTTTTTAATTGTAATTTTTCCTATGCAAAACAAACCAATACATAATTAATTTGGCACTTACTAAAATAAAAACATACTTTGACTATCAAATTAAAACACTTAATATAACAGAGATGCCAACCATTACAGATTTTGCGGAATCATTCCGCAACTCAGCCCTAAATTACGCAATTATGGAAGGAGCTAGAAAAACTATGGAAATTACGCTATTGTATTTTAAAGACAATGTATTTAAAAATTTCTTCTTAATTCTCTGTTTTTGGCTTCAATCCCCTGATATTTTTACTTAGAAGTGCGAATAAAAACGATTACGCTAGTAATGAGACATAGAGGGGGGAATCGGAATCATTGGAATAATCAAATTCGCGGGCGAGAAGGCAAGGCAAATGTTTTTTTTTCTTTGTTAGATTTTGTTTTCGTTAAGTTTCGTTTCGTAACTTATCGGAATACCTTTTGCTTTTCATTAGTTTATCTTTTTATTTTCTCACTTCCGATCTATTCCGAGAAGGTCAGATCTTTTTCCTTTGCTTCTTTCTTTGTTTTTTGGCGTAAAATGTTTGTTTGTGGAACCGAAATTCAAGAAAAATAAAATCTGATTGTTATGAAATCTAGCGGAAGGTCAAGAATTGTGCACGGATTCTTTGTACACAAGTGACTTCATGGTGAACGTTGGTGGAAGAGCTGCCGGACATTCCCGTCATGAATTTTCAGGACTTTTCTAGATTTTGTAAAGATCGGAACACTTCGCACCGCGTAGCGCGTAGAACAGAACGCGGGGTGGCGATAGGCCACGTGCTGCTGTAGTGGTGGGTTTTTTTTCCCCTTTTGGTCTGCTACTATTCGGCGCGAGAATAAAATGAAATTAAATAAAGTTCTTTTATCATCAAAAAAACAAGGGGGGCAATATGGTTTCGCGCACCAAAACGGTCGCGCCGAACAGTACCATTCCGGGCGTGGGGTTTTTTTTTCTGCTCGGGCGGGAGGAGGGGGCTTGATTACGGATGAGCTTCACCACAGGTTGGCATCACTGATTTAATTGCAACTTCAAAACTGCATATTTAACCATAAAATAAATCATTTGGATAAAGCTGCAGTGACCACACTCACCAACCAAAAAGCCAGTAATACTATCTTCTGTTATAAGCCAATCAAGAAGGTTATCCTTCGGGATATACCTTTTGAATGACATCTCTTGATTGTGCTCTACTAACTGGTTCCTATAGTTTGTGTATGAATTTGATTTTGTTTATTTTGTTTTTAAATAAATTTAATTCTATATTTAGAAAACATCTGAATAATTTCTGAATAATTTACAATTTATTTACAATCAGTAAACAAACAGAACAAAGAAAAATATCCATATCACCTGGGATCGCAACGATCCATGTAGGTGAACAAAACATGCATAGAATAATTACAAAAACTAAAACGTGAAGAAGTTATAAACTAAAGTGAACAATACATAAAAATAATATAGGAACGGTATAAATATAAATATAAATGTATAAACAGTGGTGGCAAACAGGGTGTCTTAAATTACGGGTTTAATATCTGTCATAAGGGGATGGTGCATAAAAAATGTGGATAGTTGATATTATACAAAATTTAAGCAAGAAAAGTTTCAATATTTTCTATAGAAAACAAAAACTCTTTTAATTTCTTTTTAAATACATGTTTGGATGAACTATTTTGTATTTCTAAAGGTAGTAAATTAAAGAACTTAGGAGCTAAATAAAAGAAATGTTTACAAAAAATAGTTTTTTCAGGTTTAGGTATATCATATACTATATTGGGTCTTCGAGGGTTTATTACGTTACGCCTTTTGCATATTTCTGAATTTAAGTAAAGATAGAGACTTGTTTTAAAGAAAAAGAGGTAGCGAATAGGTAAGATATTCAATAGTTTGAAGCTGTTGACGAAAGGTGCTTGTGGTGATATCAATTTTATAAATCTTTCCTGGAGCCTACAAATTCTTTTTAAATTTATCTGATAGTCTCCACCCCATATCGTTAGGCCGTAATTAATTTGTGATTGAACCCAAGAATGGTAAGGTTTTATTAGAAATTGGCTGTTTACTTTCGGCTTTAAATGGTAAAAATTTAGCATAATGAGTCTTAATTTGTCTGCAATATACTTAGTATGTGATTTCCACTTTAAGTTGCAGTCAATATGAAGTCCAAGATATTTTATAGTAGTAGACACTTTATCTATATGATAAACATGGTACTTTACTGACAGCTGAATTGGAAAATTTTGTTTTAAATTAAAAATCATATATTTTGTTTTTTCGACGTTTAATCTTAGACAATTATCTAAAAACCAGTTACTAATTTGACGAGATCTAACTTCATCTTTTGGATCAAATCTTCATAAGAGTCCACGGAATATAAAAGAACTGTATCATCGGCAAAACTTATTATTTTACCGTGTAAACTGAGGCTACATAAATCATTTATAAATATTAAAAACAGCAGGGGACTTAAAGTTGAGCTTTGGAAAACTCCATAATTTATTGGAAGGCATTTACTTAAGGTGTTGTTGATCTTGACAATTTGTATACGGTTTGATAAATAGGACTTTAAAAAGTTATAGAGTTATATCTTGCATACATAGTTGGACAAGTTTATTTTATCTATTAATCTGAGTTGTCAAAGTATGCAAAAAATTTGGTATTTTTCTGCATCTAATCTTTAAGAGGGATTCCAGAAAGTGTTTGACCACCTTTTATTTTACAGATATTCTCGCGGCTCTAAAGAAGTGGTTGTTCCGGAGGACATCCAAGGTATTCAAGTGAATTTCACACTCGATAATCAGTTTTTTGATTGGTCAGCTAAAGAAGATTTTGGCATCTTAGATAACATTGATGAAGTGTACCTGGATAAATCTGAGCTCCATGCTGCTTTATCAGACTTGATATCCAAAAATCCTTCACTTATCAAGCCTATGGCAAATTTTGGGGTAGATGGACTAAAAGCATTGGATTTTGTTATAATTTCTTCAGAGGTAAATTCCTGTTTTCTCCCCATTTTTAGTGTTTACGATTATGTTGTCCTTGATTAAAAGTTAAAAAAGTTTTTTATTTCTTTTCTCCTGGCCTTTATGCTAATATTCCAAAATTATTCAGTGTTAAAATTTTTGATTAATATCAATGTTACATAGGTTTTTTTTTTATTTTACAATGGTAGCATCAATTTGTTAAATTAACAAAATATGCCTCTTATAAATTATTTTATTTATAATAACTGTACTTATTTAGGTCGAAAATGTTGATCTTAAAGTACAAGTTGCTGTAGTTGGTGGCCTTCATTTAAATCAACCTGGTGGTAGGGAAATGTGCATTAGACTAGCTAGGCATCTTGTTGAAGGTATGTATTGATTTGTATAATTTCTTGAAAAATATTAAGATTTCTTGGTGTGTATTTTGTTGGCCAATTTATTTATTGTAAAAAAAAGTTCACTGTTTACTTTCTTGCTTTTGATATAAAAAAATAATCTGTCCTTAAAAAATGGCAAAATTTAGCCTATGGCTTACAGTTTAAGTGTTTTCCCTTTAGGTTATAAATATGGAGATCCAGAGATCAAAAATTTACTTGATAATGTAGCTGTCCATATTATACCCTCTGTGGATAACAGACAGTTCAAAAAATCTAAGTCGTCTGATCTGGATTATGGGGACAAATTTGGAGAAGACTTTTCTGGAGTATACGGCCCTGTTGAAGGCTTGAAAAAGAACTTAAAGGAATATCATTACACATCATTAATTAGTGTTGAAGGAGCTGGATTAGATATAAGGTGAGCCCCCATTTAACTCTTTGATTAAAAAGTAACGCAAGTTAAAGAAATGAGCTGTGGGAAGCTTGATTTAAACATTACTGAATTTTATGGTTGTATTTATGTTGCTAAGTGTTGGTGAACATGTAAAACTTTGCTAAGAGTCTCCTGATGCACATTATAATTATATCATTAAAAAACTTAGTTTACCTGCATATACCAAGACTGATATTTGGTCCTGCAAGTCTATGAAAATGTAGAAAAGCTGTACATCTTTTAAGCAACATTAAAAATGTATGTTTTCAGTCTTCCATTTTCTATTGTGGATAAAGAAGATGCTCAAGAAGCTGCATCGTTTAAGTTTCTCTCTCATGCATTTGTTCGCCACCATCCTCTCTTATCCATTGCTCAAATGTGTGGTGAAAAGGAGGAAGATAAACCAAATGATCAAGGTCCTAATTCCCTCTTCAACTATGCCTATGCTAACCATGGGACCATTGCTGTAAGTAAATTTTTTACTACTATCATCATCCATGTTTCAAATTTTCTACAAAAATTTTCTACTTCATCCATCCTTATTTACGTCACACAATGCTGAAAAGCTTTCCTTTTTGGAAATACTGAAAGAAATTCTAGGAGGGCAGGCAACAGTAGGTTGGTAGAAAACCTCTAATTGGTTAGTGAATCTAATTGAATGTTAATTAAAACAAACAATACTGCATAGAGAAAGGGTTGCTTTGAAGATAATTTTAATCTGGATTAAAATGTGCTTGCTACTTTATTTTGTAACATGTATAATTATATAATTAATCTTTACAAAAACCTTCATTTTGTACAAGGATGAAGTTTGATATAAATATACTTAAAATTTGACGTATTATGTTTACAATTTTTAATGTCCGGGGTTCTATTCCCGGGCTGGGCAAGGTCGACTTAACCTTTCATCCCTTCAGTGGGTCGATAAACTGAGGACCAAGCGTGCTTGGGAGCTAAACACTGGGGGTCTCGCGTTACACTGACCACCTAATCGGGACATATGCCTTGCACCACAGGGCCCCACGGTCAAGAGAACGAAGATGGGCATCGTAGGCCTTGGTCCACTAGGGCTGTTGCGCCAATGAGTTTAGTTTTTAGTTTTTTACAATTTTTAAATGTTGAACTCTCTATTTTACAAAATATTTGAGGCGTGAATAAGTGTTAATAATGTAATTTAACTGTTTACTGTCATACACTTTTTGTGACTAACAGTATTTTTACTTGCAATTTATATTTAGATTGCTGCTCATATAAGTTGCTGTGACCATCCAGAACCTAGTGAACTACCTTTACTTTGGAATAATAATATGAACCCCTTAATGGACTTTCTTTATGCATCTTCTCAAGGTACTCTTTTTCTTACCTTTTTAAAAGTTTCTTCTTCAAGTTTTGGGTTATAAAAATGTATGCTAGTTTTTATGCCCATTTTCTAAGCTCTCTGTATACTATGTAGATATGAAGAATTCCCTCTTCAGATTTTAACACTTTAGTAGATAGGTAGTGGGAGGTGTATATTTTAAGAATAATTAATCAAGCTTTTTCTGTTCATAGGCATTGTTGGTCACATTAAGGATGGCAAAGGTCTTCCAATTACTGATGCTTCTGTGCGATTGCTACATGATAGAAAAACTATACCTGTTCATGAAAAATCTGGATTATATGCCCTTACACTTCCTGAAGGCTCGTATGAACTTTACTGTAAGAAATTCTTTCATATACAGTCAGAAGTCTCAAATCCGGAATCGCTGGGACCGCAGCATTTCCGGATTTGCGACTTTTTCGGATTTTAGGCCATTTTATAATTTTTGGTTATAAGGACCGGACATTCACCTACTGAATGCCCGCTTACGTAATTTTGCACTATTTCATCGCTGGTTGGGGCGATTTCTAATGAAATAGGAGATAAAAAAATAAAATATAAATTTAAAAATAAAAATGTAAACTTAATCACTTACCGATTGTGTGCAAGTTAAGGAGGTACTTTTTTGCAGGATTTCTACCTTAGTTTTTATGCTAAGGGAAACATGCTTCCTTTTTCGGTTCAATTTATTACCGTGGGTTTTCCATCATTGTAAAAATTCGCTATCAAAACTAGATTTCAAATTAAACGTGTAGAATCAGCAATTTCCAGATGGAGAATAAAATTCAAATGGCTTCAAAAAAAGCCCAATCCGAACAATTTTTGCTACTTAAATGTAAATCTAAATAGACCCAGAACGAGTAAAAATACACCTGCAGCGCAACGGCACATTTTGTTCTACTTTAGAAAATAATCAGTTATCTTATTATATTCCGATACGGCGTTTTAGAAAAGGTGTTCGTAATGAAAAAACAGCGTAGCATGGTCTGAGATAAATTCAACGATGCCTTAAAAAATCAATCAGTCAAAAGTGTCCAGTTTTTAGGCCATTCCGGTTTTTGGACGTCCAGATTTTAGGCGCTTGACTGTAGTAGGATTTACATTTTTCTGAAAATGGGAGGTGGTTTTTTTTATTTAGGTTGATGAGTTAGATTTTCACAGTGAAAAGGTTATTATATGCACTTTAAAATCTAACTGTTATGCAATTAATTTAGCTACTGTTTTTCAAAAAGTTTCTACCAAATTATGCAAGATTATTTTATGAAACTGTTATTAATGTTTAACTTTCTTTAGTTTCAAGTCCAGGCCATGAAAATACAACCAAATCAATAGTTATTGCTAATGGAAAATTGGTGAAACTTGATGTTGTATTGGACACAGTGGTATCTGAAATCAAATCTCATGATTATTCAACTTTGGAAAAAACCTTGAAGTCTATCCAAAGTAATGCCTCCAGCATTGTTCATTACTTCAGGTATTTTGATAGTTTTGTAGTAAAGTGTTGAAAAATATTGTTAGCAGTGGTGGCACATAACTAAAATTTATGTCTAGGTAGGATGTTTTTAATTTAACATATTTAGTTTTAAAACTACTAAAAAATTCTGAACTTGATCTCCTAAAGAAAGAAATTTAACAATGTTGCCTTCTTAACTATAATTTGTATTGTACATATCCCTACTTCTCCCTTTCTATTGAAAGGAGAATATGGTATACCTGTCTGTATAACTTATGCACTAGTTAAAATGACATTTAAACCAACACTATTTTATAAAATTTTTTTGATTTAGCTGAGTTAATCTTGGTTAACATAATTTGAAGATTGAAAGATGATTAAATAATGTTTTTATACAATCTTGATTTTGCTAAAAAGTTTTTAATCCTTAAAATTAATATTTTTCTGAGAAATTTGTTTTCCTTACATCTGGTTGGAATGAGACAAACTCGGTGCCAAAACTATCATTCTAGAAACCTCTCATGGGTCATTCCATTTCAAGTGGTCCAGCACTGGTTGCTCGACCATTTTTAAAAAATCTGAAATTTTTTGTACATCAACCCTAACCTAAAAGAAGATCAAAACAACCATTATTTTTAATTTAACCTATTTTGCTTGTCCGCAGCAGCCATGCAAATTTCGACGTTTTAGCGGTTTTTGCTAATTTAAGTGCTTACGGGATTGGAAATATCTCCCCTTTAAAATCTCCAAATCAAATGGGGTTTGAAGCAAAATTGTTTAGAATAAAACGTTCTAAAAGACTAGAGCAAGTATGTTTTTCTAAAATAAACCCTTAGGGGTGAAATTTTATTTTAAAGTTGAATTTTTTTTAAAAATATCTGCCCACTTTAAGAAGATTTTTTTATAAGAAGGAAACCAGTCAAGGCACCAATATTTTTTTTATTAATAGTCCAAATACATTTTGGATCATATGCAAAGTTTTGGATCTGAGCCTCAATTTGTCTTTATTTTAAAAAATCTCAAAGTCGAAGATTTGTCAAAATTTGCAATTTTGAGGGTTAAATATCTCTGGTGGGGGACCAGTTAAAAATTTTAAAATGGTTCATTCTAGAGTACTATATATTAGTGTTAAGCTCAAGAAGTTCATAGGAGGAGATTTGACTACAAGCCGAGGTATGATTTTTACAAGGTGCCCCCAAATGTCGCAAAATTTGGAAGTTAAGGATTTCTACAAAATTTGTCTGTTTTCAAGAGAACTTTTTTATAGGAAGGAAACCATTCAACACAACACATATTTTTATACAAATAGTCCAAATGTAATTCAAGTTACACGCAAAATTTGAAACCTGAAACTTGGTTTTTCTTTGCTTAAAAAAATCCCAAAATCAACGATTTGTCAAGAATTTCACTTTTTTAGAGTGATATCTCTCTGAAGAAGCAGGAGATAAAAATTTGAAACTTTGTCATCTTAGAGTATATTATGGTAGTGTTATGCCCTAAAAGTTTCAAGATGGAGGATATCTTTATCCGGGTATCTTTTCTCTTTTTAAATGCTCTATTTTAATTTCATTAAGTCCTTTGGTAATAACTTTTTTTATGAATTTTTAGTGGATCCGAACAAGTATTGCCAAAGAGATTATGATATTTTAACAAATACTTTTTCTCATGATATTTGCATGTATTTTTGACAGATTTATTGATCCTTAGAACAATCAAATTTTGATGATCTTCCCTTAGTTCACTTAACCGATTAACCTCAAGAGTTATTGGGCCATAAGGGGACATCCATAAATTACGTGAGGTGTTTTTTCCAAAATCTGAATCCCCCCCTCCCCCCTTGGTGAGATTTTGCTTTTGCTGGACCCCCCCCCGCGTGAGATTTACCTACAACTTTTTAAAAATTATTTTCCTTTCTCATACTTAAAAAACAAAGAAAATCGAATAATTTCTAACTTAAAAAGTTGACGTGAGATACCCCCCTCCCCCCTTGGTGAGATTTTTCCAAACCCCTACCCCCTTTTTGACTTCATGTAATTTATGGATGTCCCCTAAACAGACTTGTGACAATTTTCTCTGATAAGTTGACCCACATCACAATCCATTTTTTAACATGAACTTGCGACTAATAAAAAAAACATGGGTACAACAACAAAACACCTTGGTGAATCAAAATGTTCTTCCGATCTTGGTGCAGGTTTGCAGTATGCAATAAAACAATTCTCATCGCGGTTTTCTTCTTCCCTCTCCGTCTCTCAGGTTGTAAAGATTGTCAATGGCTGAATGCTAAGGTTAAGTAGTTAATATAATTACTTATATCAAGCCCAACTTTAACATATGTTTGGTAAAAAATAGAGATAAATATTTTAATTCATAAAGTTCATTGCTAAGCTTTTCTATATTGCTGTATTTTGTATAATTAAAATTAAAAAGTAATGAAACATTAATAAAATTTACAAAATAATTGTAAAGTAAAAAAAAATCACTTCAACAAAAAAAAAGTTTAATATCATCCTTGCCATTTCTATGTTTGTAGCCAAATAATCCTCCATCTTGAAACTTTTAGGGCATAACACTACCATAATATACTCTAAGATGACAAAGTTTCAAATTTTTATCTCCTGCTTCTTCAGAGAGATATCACTCTAAAAAAGTGAAATTCTTGACAAATCGTTGATTTTGGGATTTTTTTAAGCAAAGAAAAACCAAGTTTCAGGTTTCAAATTTTGCGTGTAACTTGAATTACATTTGGACTATTTGTATAAAAATATGTGTTGTGTTGAATGGTTTCCTTCCTTTAAAAAAGTTCTCTTAAAAACAGACAAATTTTGTAGAAATCCTTAACTTCCAAATTTTGCGACATTTGGGGGCACCTTGTAAAAATCATACCTCGGCTTGTAGTCAAATCTCCTCCTATGAACTTCTTGAGCTTAACACTAATATATAGTACTCTAGAATGAACCATTTTAAAATTTTTAACTGGTCCCCCACCAGAGATATTTAACCCTCAAAATTGCAAATTTTGACAAATCTTTGACTTTGAGATTTTTTTAAATAAAGACAAATTGAGGCTCAGATCCAAAACTTTGCATATGATCTAAAATGTATTTGGACTATTAATAAAAAAAATATTGGTGCCTTGACAGGTTTCCTTCTTATAAAAAAATCTTCTTAAAGTGGGCAGATATTTTTAAAAAATTTCAACTTTAAAATAAAATTTCACCCCTAAGGGTTTATTTTAGAAAAACATACTTGCTTTAGTCTTTTAGAACGTTTAATTCTAAACAATTTTGCTTCAAACCCCATTTGATTTGGAGATTTTAAAGGGGAGATATTTCCAATCCCGTAAACTCTTAAATTAGCAAAAACCGCTAAAACGTCGAAATTTGCATGGCTGCTGCGGACAAGCAAAATAGGTTAAATTAAAAATAATGGTTGTTTTGATCTTCTTTTAGGTTAGGGTTGATGTACAAAAAATTTCAGATTTTTTAAAAATGGTCGAGCAACCAATTTTACTTTTTTTGGACCACTTGAAATGGAATGACCCTCATGCAAACATATTTTGAAGTGAATGTTTAAAGATCTAGATGTGAGATCTAACGAGTTCTTTCCTTTAGTATTGGTGAGAGTAAGAACAAGAAAAAACTCTGGGTTATAAAAATAAGTCCTCCTGATGCTGATGAGTCAGAACTACCTGTTGTTCGTTTGGTTGCTGGAGTCAGTGGATATGAACCTGTTGCAACAGAAGTTTTGATTCAGCTAGCCCAGTACCTTGTGTCCCATCACAGAGAAGATACTGCTGTTACAAATGTATGTGTGCTTTTTTTAACAGTATAAATCGGGGGTTCTCAAACTTTCCACCATCACGACTCACTTTTTATATAAAAACTCTAACGCAACCCACCTCATCTTCAGTTAATTTTCCCCATTCCCCCTACAAGACTTTAGCTCTGTGCACGTCATCAACTATTTTGGTCATCATCAACTATTTGGTTTGGTCATCAACTATTTTGTTACTATAATAAATTAAATGCAACTAATAGAGATTATATTAACTTTTTAGAAATTTAAAAAGAAATATTTGAACCTAAGCATAACAAATTGTTTGATTGTAGGAGCAACAATGAGGTCCACAATCAAAAGGGGGGTCTGGGGGTCCTCCCTCATAGAAATTTGACTCTTAAAAACAGGGTTTTAACTAGTTTTTTTGGTAATCTAGGATAATTGCAATTACAACAACATTTCCTGAGGAAATTCTTAAATTCAAAAACTTGTCGCGACTCACCAAAAACTGACTGGCGACCCACAGTTTGAGAACCTCTGGTATAAATAATTTATTTTCCTAAAGTAATTCAAGTCTAAAACTTTCCTGTTATGTAAAGCATGAAAATTTAAATTCAATGTGTATGTTTTCAGATCATCAGAAAAACAGTCATTTATATTGCACCTTTGCTTGATCCTGACAACATTGAAATACCTTCAACTTCAGATTGTTCTCTTGACAAAAAGACTGACCTTAGGTTGGACACACAGTTTTCTGGTAAGTTTTGATCAGACTTTGATAATATTATTTAAAAAATATGCAAATTAATTTTAATTAAATTTTCTAGTTTTTTACACTCAGACTTAAAATAAAATACTAGGCACATTGTTATCCAAATACTCTCACAATGTTTCTTTAATAACAACAGAATGAGACATTTATTTGTCAAAAGATTGAATATTTATTAGTAAAATCCTAAAATTTTCTGCACTGCACATCTTTGATCTATTTCCAATTTTTTATTCTATGTGTGTTTGTGTTACTCAGTAAAGGTTGCTATGCACTACCTTTTTTTAGGCATAGGTGTATTTTTCTAATATTTCTAGATTTCAAGATCGATGTGCAACCTCTAAAAGTTGTTGTGTTCCCCCCCACACACACACACGTTTTTTGACACTCCAGGACCAAGATATTTTGATTTTAAAAAATTTTGTCCGCCCTAATTTTCAATCTAAATTTTCTGATGCTTTTGGGGGATTTTTTTGGTATTGTTAATTTTAGTGATTCTTTTTTCTAAGTTAATTCTTGGATTGAACTTAGTCACTTAAGTTTACTTCAAGGACTTGTGTGTGTCAAGTGTCAATACTGGTATATTTTCCACTCAAGGCTTTACACCTTACACTTATTCAATACTTAATTTTCTTACTAGACTGCTAAGAAGACTTATGATTTCTACTTTGACAATCAACAAGATCATTGAATATATACTTAATATCATAAATTGTTTTTGAAGTTATAACAGATTTTAATTTATGAAACACTTTTCTAAGTATTTGTACTTTAAATATCAGATGATGGAACTAGCATACCTGAAATACAAGCAATCAAGAATTGGGTTCAGTCAAACCCTGCTACTTTGTCAGCCTCATTTTATGGTGGAGCAGAAGTTGTTACCTATCCTTTCCAAGAAAAAAGTTCGAAAGGTTAGATATATTGTACTTCTTTTTATATATTATATGCATTAAAACAGTTATATTTATAGTAAGTAATTATTACATTAGACACCTGATTTCTGAATAAATATAATTTAAGTACAGTATAACTTCATTATCTTGAAATTAAAGGAACCGAAACAATAATTTAACTAATGTAATTTAATTTGATTTTTGTTTTGAAATAACAAGGTTATCCTTCAAAAAAATCAAAAGCTGAACATATAATGTATTAATTATAATATAGTCTGAATGTATCAGGAATTTGTACAATTTAATTAATAGTATAGCAGTGATAATTACACTGTATATAGAGACATGCTATAATTTTACTCAGGATTCCTTTACAAAAATTAAATCCATGGAAACTTTTTTTCGACTGATTTTAATGTACATGAGTTTTTAAAGAGTTCATTTTATTCCAAAATCATGGGGGAAATGTTAAAAATAAAACAAGTTGAACAGGTTTTAGTAAGTTATCAAGAAAAAGAAGTATCACCTCATGCAGTGGCGGATCCAGGGGGGGGGGGCATGCCCCCCCCTGAGAAAATTTCAAAAATAGATAAAAAAAAACCCCTTTTTCAGAGCTAAAATTTAAAAAAATTGTCATTGTACTTCATGCGATGTCTGACAAGAATAAAAACAACGCAAAACGCAAGGGGGGGCCCATGCCCATCCTGAGAAATATCCCAACATTCCAGCATACTCTTTTCGCATGTTCTGGGGGCGAGATAAAGCCCACCAGAGGCTGTCAGTTAAACAGTGCTTGTTTGTTTATCACATCCTTTCTATCACATTATTTATGACCCTTTTATCTTCAACGATTGTTGCTGAAACGCCCCTTCTGTTTTGACACCATATCTTCGGACGGGGGAGATACTTGGGGCTTGGTGTGTAATGCTAAAAATGGAGTGTCCAGTTTCGTTCAGGTCCAGTTTCAAATTGTTGTATTGCCCCTTTCCTGTTTTCGCTTCCCACACAAGTCACGTGACTTGACCAGGGTACGACTGGGGGTGACATTTTCTACTTGGGTCAGTTCATTATTTGTAATTTTGTTCTCGAGAAGTTGGTATCTCAGTGCTGCTGGATTAGAAAAAAAAACTATTTTTTCAGTCCCAGGCTTCAGTAATGGTAAGTTGTTTTAGTAATTAATAGTTACACAAATTATAACTATTGTATGCAATATTGAGTTGTAAATGACTTCAAAATTAATAAATCTTAAGTCTATTCTTTCGAATAACATTTCCTTCCTCCATTAATTGGCAAAAAAGTTTTTGAAATTGTTTTTTCTTGTATGAAATGTAAATATGGAATGCGTTACCTATGAAATGATTATGAACTTAAGTGGGGTAAACGAGTGCAAGAGAAAAATTGAGATGTACTGGAGATCCGGTAGTTGAGTTAATTTGATCGGACCATAACCTTCATGGGCTTTAAGTCTGTAGTTGGTAGCCTATTTGTGTTGGCAAAACTATGCTTTTGTAAAATTCAAAAATTTATAGAGAAGTATTGTATTTTTCCAAATGCCCCCCCCCCCCGAAAATTTGGTCTGGATCCGCCCCTGACCTCATGTGTGCAAAGTAGCAAAGACTGGTGCTGTACTGCACAAAAGGTGAAATATAAAATTAGATTAAGCATTAAATTAAGTTCTGTAAGAGTAGAAAAAACTTAATTTAACTGAAATTTTTTAACAACTTTTAAAAACCAAAACAGTAGGAACATTACTATAAATGAAATCTAGAAAATGCTCATGCATAAGCACTCATACACCATTTCTCTCGAGAAAAAGTATTACGGAGCTTTGAAAAAATTCAACTTCATCAAGGTTTTGGTTAAAAATTCTTTGACGTAGGAATTGAAATTAACATTAGAGAAATATTAAATTTCAAAGGGGGAAGTATCTTTTCAAGGTATCAAAGTTTGAGATAAGGAGGGTATACTGTATAAATTTTAAAATCTTAACCAAGAAATATCCATAATTTGATTTCATGATAATCAGTATTTTTTTTCTTTTTGTGATATAGCAATGAATATGTCAAAAGAAGAGGAGAATGTTTACCTTCAACTTGCCAAAACTTACAGCATTAGTCATCCACGAATGCATCTTGGCCATTTCACATGCTCATCCAATAATTGTAAGACTCACTATTATCTCAAATCTAGCATCTCATGATCACAATTCTGTCATTTAACTATAACTGTTATTTTAGATGATTTCCCAGATGGAATTACCCATGCAGCTGCCCTGCATTCTCACAAAGGAAGCTTTTTGGTATGAAATTTATTTATAACTATGTCTGTTTAAAACATGTCAAAAATTTAAAACCTTATCCTTCCAATGTAGATAGCTGTGGTAATGATTTATCTCTTTATAGGATTATAATTACCGAAATGCTCAAGATTTTGATTTAGCCATCTATCTTGACTGTTGTTTCAACCTTAATCCTGTTAGTATGGCTAAAGTGTGGTTGAATAACAAAAGACCTTTGTTGGAATTCTTGAAGCAGGTTAGTATATTTAATCTTTAAAATAAGTGGGATAATACTTTCTCCCCTTTTAGGTTTTCCGTGTCTACAAAATGTATAGTTTAGCATTTAGAGTAACTGAATTCCCTAAATGTTTATCTTTTTCTTAAACTGATAACAAATTTATTTCTTTAATTTTTTTATAAAATACTAACTAAATAATTTTGTTCAGGCTCAAAGAGGAATTGTTGGTTCTGTAAGATCCCACTCTGGAACTCCAATTTCAGGAGCCAGTGTCTCTATTGATGGTTTCACTCATTCATTCACAAGCAATCTAAAAGGCTTCTACCATATTCTTTTATATCCTGGAGAATATACAGTTATTGTAACTGTTGATGGCTTTACACCTCAGACAAAAGTAAGAAATTATAATTAAAAGTTAAAACTTAAATATCAGTTTTTTTATTTGGTGATTTTTTTAACCTTCCCACTATATTTTTAGATTGTCAAAGTATTCCCTGGAGATGCTACTCTTGTGGACTTTAAATTGAAAGGGGATGCCCGAATAGCAGGATTTTCACGTCACTCCTTTTTCATTATATTAGGTAAGAAGTTGGGTTTAGTCTAAAGTTTATTTTATAATCTACAGATTCCTGATAGATAAAATAATCATATCAGTATTTCAAATTAGGAGTTAATTAAATAATTATGAACTTTTTATTAAAAAAGAAAAATGCTGAATAACCTTAGCTTCAAGTTATTTAAAATGTTTTCATACTATTAAAATTATGTAGAAAAAAAGTATAAAAAAATATTGCAGGGGTCAGTCTAGACTTTTTGGGAAAGGTCCTGTTTTTTGTAAAAATCTATGCATAAATTTGTAGACTCCAAATTATCCTTAAATTGGGTACTTCCAGGCAGAGTCCTGTTATACAGGGTGGTCCTTAATTCATGGTACAAACTTCTAGGGGTGTTAGAGTACACCTAGACGAACAAGAATTGGTACAGGAAGGGGGGTCGCAGATACGCCGTTAAAGAGCTAGGACCTAATGTAGTGCGAGTGCGTTTCAAAAGGCCGTTTTTAGAAGGCCCGTGTGACGAAACAAATCATAATAAAATGAAAAACATTATTGCATGAGGCACAGGAATATCCGTACTACTTAAATCCTCAATGTGATAGAAATTGGACCACTTGCTAAACCGTGGGGTGAGTTTTAAAACGTGCAATATTCATCTTTTAGCCAAAGAATGGAGTTCCCTTACATTAGTGTAATGGTACTTAGAAAAATGATGATCGGGGAAGGAATTTTCAATGATCATACATTGATCATTGGAACTGTATGATCATTGAAAATTCCTTCCCCGATCATCATTTTTCTAAGTACCATTAAGGGAACTTAGTACCATTAAGGGAATTGAGGATTTAAGTAGTACGGATATTCCTGTGCCTCATGCAATAATGTTTTTCATTTTATTATGATTTGTTTCATCACACGGGCCTTCTAAAAACGGCCTTTTGAAACGCACTCGCACTACATTAGGTCCTAGCTCTTTAACGGCGTATCTGCGACCCCCCTTCCTATACCAATTCTTGTTCGTCTAGGTGTACTCTAACACCCCTAGAAGTTTGTACCATGAATTAAGGACCACCCTGTATTGTGAAGTGCAAAGAAGAATAACATGATAAAATTATAATAAAGCATAAAAAGGATTGTTTTAAAGAGAAAAATATTGTGAAGCTCTATTTTTAAGCTAAAATATTTTGTGTAGGATCCCTAAATGTATCCAGATTTCTTCTAAATAGACCCCTTTATTGTTTAGTTTGGTGTTTTATTACTAACTTATTTATGAATGTATGAAATATAATAAATATTTCGATTGAATATAATTCTCACAAAATTAATTCTAGATTATGTGGATTAGAAAAATAAAATTTTTGCTTTTTTTACTTTTAGGGTCTGCAACAATATTCTTTGTTGTTTTCATAATGTGTACATACTCCATCATTCTCTATAGAAGACAAAGAGATTATGCATTTCATAAACTTGAACAAGGTCAATCTTTATTTGATGATGACGATGAAATATCTAGTTCTTTAAAGTTTGGACATTCCAAAGGCTTGTTAAAGTCATCTGAATATCATGATGCATCAACATCAGAAGATGAACTATACAACACATATGCTTGGAAAAATGGCCATCAGTAAGTGATTCATGTTTTCTATCATTAATGGGACACTTAGAGCAGTGGCGAATCCAGTAGGGGGGGCTGTGGGGCTGCAGCCCCCCCCTCAGAACCAAGACATCCAAGTTTTGGTATAGTTAAAAATTGCAATAACGTTTTATTTTTCCGTGATATCTTTTAGCAGAACGATTATTCTTCAGGGTATGTAACCCTAGTCATTAGGTAGGGTTTTTTTTTCGATTTATATAGAGGGGTTTTTTCGTCGGTTTTATGTTTTTGAGAGCGCTGATTACGAATATCAAATTTGCTCCCATTTGGGAGGTCGTCTTCATATTCATATTTTTCGATTTTTTGCTTATATTTCAAAAACTACGATTTCTCGATCATAATCTCAATTAAAAAGTTGAAGTAAACAAAATTTCACTACTTAAATTTGATTTTCTGAAGAGTGGTTCTGCCGCTAGAGTGTGCTGAAAAACAGCGATTTTTTGGTCTTTACGCAAAAAAAGGGAAAAACGTGCGCTTCTAGCCTCTACAAAGTGAAAAATATTCATGTTATCAACACAAATTTTATCTAATGTGAAAGAGCATTTAATTGTCTATTCATAATGTACCCTAAATTATTATTTTTTGTGAATGGGGAGAATGAAACTTTTGCGTCTTACATCCAAAACCAAAACGAACTCTCCCCAGTTGTTAATCTCCAATCTGCGCTTTACCTCCGGATATTACCAATAAAATAGGTTATTTGGATGAAGTGATGACTAAGCATATTCAAAAAAATAATTTTTTAAATTTATTCATGAAATATTTGGTATTTTAATCCAAAAATTCAATCAATTTTTTAAATTATGGAAGTGTTTTAATGACTGAATTTATATGTTTTTTACATTGCTGAATCCGAATTTTAAGTTTAAAAACCCGTAAAAAGGCAAAATTTTAAGATTTATTTTGCATTTTTTGATGTGAAGGTGGCTTTTAAAATAAAAATAAACTTGAAATTTTCATAATTTAATTTATGAATTTAAAAATTGATTAAATTTCCGAATATTTTATTATGTTGTTAATATAAATATTAATGAAGTGCTGGATAAATTAAGCCAAAAGAGTCGAGAATTGCAAATTTTACTGTAATGATTTCAAATTTAAAAAACGATCATGTAAGTAGAAATTAAAAAAAATATATACTTTCAGTTAAAAAAATTTTACCTTATTTATTATTGATAGGTCTTTAAGATCACAGTTTTTTTTTTTTTGCAGTATATTTTAGTACCATATAAAAAGTCTTATGTAATAGGAGTTAAGACGTTTGAAACTCAGCCCCTCCCAGACAAAAATCCTGGATTCGCCACTGACTTAGAGAGCATTTTTTGAGAACGTAAGAGCATTTTGCTGTAAGAGTTTTGACTGTTTCTGTAATTTTCATATAATTTCTCATGATTTTATTTGTAACTTAATTTATGATAGCAAGAGCTTTCAAGATAAATCTTTCTTTTAATTTTGAAATTTTAGTGTTATTATTCTAACAGCTATTACTATAGGTAACAAAAGAAAAACTTTAACAAATACCTGGAATATACAGGAAAAGTTTAATTGTTTTCCTCTTGCACTAATTAATTTTTTTATTTGCATTAATTTATGTGTTAGTGTTATTAATTTATGTCACAAGAGCACATCTAAAAATATTTAAAATTTATTTATGTTACAGGTGGATTTGTAAAAATTCAAACTAAAATTCTGTCTATTTTATATGCTTTTTTACTCTGTCTAGTAGAATCTCTTTTTTTAGTACTATTTAAAATAAATATTCTCAAGTAGGGTTTAACTTTTCAAAGTGATTTCATTCATTTCATAATTTAACCAATTTTTAGTTTTTATAAAATATCCTATATAAATTTGAATCTATACTGGACAGCAACTAAGTTGATCCTATGACGTCACTTACAAAGTAGTTCCCATCGCGGTGTCTGACTTTTGAGTTAAATGAAGAACATCAATTTAAAAATATGATTATTTTGATAAACCCATGCATATATAGTGCTTTTCAATCACAATGAGGGAATTGCACGGGTTTTTTTAAAATTTTATTATGATAGAGGATGAAAATCCATGAAAAATGACGTAAAAATTATTGAAATCGGAAAACTATTCCCCAAGATATTAATTTTTAAAATGTCGTTTCCAGTATTGGCGGGAAAAACAGTAATTTCGTTATGGCTGCTGTGTGACGTCACAGCGCTTGGACCCACTTGGACCCACTATGTTATTGTATGCTTAGCTTGCTTCATTCTGCTATTCTTCACAAAGTTTTAACTAAAAAACTATGATATTTTAAAGACACATACAAATATTTTTTATAAAAAGATTGGCATTTTGTTTTTCAAAAAATATTAATTGGTTTTGGAATTATTAGGATTCAAAGTTTTAATTTTTTCTTTTTCTGGCCGTTCACTAGAGAAACAGACGAGTTTTATGCGTGTTTTGGTTTTATGATAAGTCTGATTTCTTTTATTTTCAACAAACTACTAGTTTCAACGGCGCTGTGACGTCAAATCCCGTTTTTTGATCACATGACTTTACTAGTGTTTTGGCAAAAATAAAATCGAATTTTAAGTTATTTAAAACATATTTTTGAACTTTAAAATCTGATATTTGAGAGTTTTAAACTATAACGTATTAAAAAAGTGTAAAATTAAGCAAATCCCTCACCTATGCAATTCCCTCATTTGCTTACCAAAACTCCTCCTAGCAACCCAACAGGCTATGTGTTTACTGATTTTTCCTTCCGCATTTGTGACGTACTGGGTTCAAGAAACGTTGCTGTCAAGTATAGTAGGAATTTTGACTGTTTAGTTATTTTATCAATCACAATTTTATTCCAGAAAACAAAATCAATGGTTATTGGAGGCTACAAGTTAATCAACTGAAGACCATCCAAAGCTCCTATGCAGGAGTTTAAAATTATATACATTTTATTGAGACGCTAAGCACGCATGTGGAAGTTGGATCATTTGCATCCACTAATTAGATCCTTTTTAGATGAATTTCTACTTTTGAACATCACTTAATCAATATTTTAGACCTAGAAATGAGATTCTCTTTTATCCTGAACATTCCATGTTCATTTCCAATTTTAATTTGCAATACTTAAATGCATATTTTAATACATAAGCAGGGCTTATTTTTGTTATGTTAAATATGATGAGCAGCGTTCGAAATTGGGGCGGTTTGCTGGTCCGGGACAACTAAAAAACGGCTCGGACCAGTGGAATCAGAAAATCACTGGTCCGCCGGACCAGTGTCTGTGGTGAAAAAATATCCCACCGCCTCCAGTTCTAGCAGCGGTTTTTTTTTCGCTAAAAGAGTTGGAGGATTGCATTTGGTGAAGCAAGTACATATTTTTGACAGAACCCGAAATGTGGCGATATGGGATAGGGGTGTCTCCGGTGAAAAAGAAAAATATTATATTTAATATGTATTAATTTTTAACATTACTATTTGGTACTCACATTCAGTCCAATAGTTACTTTAAAATAATATTTAAACCGGTCCTTTTTAATTTGTCGGACCAGTGATTTTTGTTGCGGACCAGTAAGATTGGCAAAGCACTGGTCCGCAGGACTAGTGGGTATTTTTCCCAATTTCTAACGCTGATGATGAGTGATATTTATTTATGATTGAGTTGAATTAAAAAAAAAAATGGTTGTTTTAATATTTGAAAGAATTTGTTAGATATTTTTATGTTAATGAATTGTAGCATACAGGGATGCCAACCATTATGTATTATGTGGAATCTATTCTGCATTTCGACCCTTAATTCTGGAATTAGGGATAGAGCTAGAAAAACTATACAAATTGTATTTTAAATTTCCTTCTTATCTCCATGATTTTGAGCTTTAATCTTTTTAATACATGCTTTTATTACTTTGAAATGCAAATAAAAACAATAATGCTTGTTAACTGATGTGATGCGTTATGAGAGGGGAACCTTCTAATTTGAGAGGAAAAATTATGCAAGAAATTTTTTCCTTTGCTGTATATACTTTCTGTAAATTTATCAGAATTGCTTTTGCATTTCTCTTAGTTTTTGTATTTTTATATATTTGCTACTGTTTGTTTCTTTGTTACTAAGGGGGCAACAAGCTACACCAACTTGCTTTCGGAAATCAACAAATAGAAAGGAGT
Source organism: Tetragnatha montana (assembly GCA_963680715.1). Classification (NCBI taxonomy): domain Eukaryota; kingdom Metazoa; phylum Arthropoda; class Arachnida; order Araneae; family Tetragnathidae; genus Tetragnatha; species Tetragnatha montana. The sequence goes on along the minus strand of OY796680.1, from coordinate 15,613,137 downwards.
GGTGGGCGGATTATTTTGCCTGCGGGGTGCTTGACTGCAGATGGTCGTTGCCACAGGTTGGCATCCCTGAGCATATTAAACTGAAACTCTTTTAAGTTTTAAACATTGTTACCGGACCAGGAAACAGTTGTAACCTTCCCCCGAACCTTATGCATTGCTCCTATGGAGCTGGCAAGGGCTTCCCCCGAACCAGGTTCGTAGGTTCGGGCACTTTTTCCAGGTCTGATTGTTACTTATAATTATTTATTTTTCAACCTATGATAATAGACAAGGTTATATTTTACTGTTGAAGTGATGCCTTGCTTTTTCTACAATATTAAGTCCTTTGAATTCAATATGATATTTACTTTTTTACATTGAGAGATCCCATTAGTGTGTTAATTCATCCTTTCTAAAAGAGTTGGAAGAAATTTTATGGATTTTAAAAATTATTTTAGCTAGTTTAATACAAATATTTTAATTCATTTAGAAAAATATTTTATTTCATTATAACCTTTTAAAACTTTGCCCTTTTTAGAAAAACTTATACTCTGTGAGGTTTTCCTTCTATATAATATTAAATATTCTGAAAAGTTCACAAAATTGAAGTTAAATGAGTGAACTGTTTTTGAAGGGTTTTTTTTTCACATTAAATCAGAAAATATTTTTTTATTAAGACTTGAAATCGAACAACAGATTATTTTTTCTTAGTGTAAAATGTTTTGGTTGTCTTTTCAGTATTAAATCAGAAAAAAAGCATAAGCTCTTAAATTTATTTCCCAAAAATATATTTCTTCACTATTTTGTAAATATCAAAAATATTTATTTTAGTACTTAAGCTTTATTATATTTTGCTTACTCAAGAGCCAGTATCATGACATTTCTTTGAAATGAATAAAATATAGTTTTGGAAAGAAAAAAATTCCATTTCTAGATTACTACACATAATAAAAATTGCATTATAGTGAATTTTTAAAATTCTGTATGATAATATGTATATTTGATGATGTCTTATTATGAGATTTTTTACACAGCCCTCTTTTATATGATTTAATAAACAAAAAACTATTTTTATCACTTAATTTATATTGAAATAAACAAAAATGTTTATAGAATAAATCATAAACATTTTTGCAAAATTCATGAAACTGTTACAATTGCAAGAAACTCCTTGATAAATTACCTATTTTGTGCTTTGAAACTTTTTGTATTCCTATTATGCTTTGACTATACCTTTTTCAAAGTAGGTGCTGTGCATCTAAAAATAATTGTAAATAAAAAGTTTATCATTGAAATTTATTGAGAACAAATATTTTATGTAAAATTATTTTGCTGTAAAAAGTGTTGATTGAGCTTTGAATAAAAATCCATATTTATTTTAAAATTGGACTTTTCTTCATACTATTAGGGACCATTTAAACATTTAATGACACAGTTTTCAGGAGTTTTATATAATCTGGCTCTGAGTAGGGATTGTTCTAGGGCATTTTGGTCATCCCGTGATTTCGGGATAAAATTCGACATCGTCCCGGGAAGTCCTGAAAATTTAATTAATGCCAGAATTTCAAGGAAAAAAAATTTTTTTTGGCTGTAAAATCAAAACTTGCATAGAGATTAAATTAGAAAAAAAATTATGGTGAGAAATTTTTAATACTACAATTTTTCAGTTCTAGGCCTTAAAATTTCTTAAATATTAAAATATTTTTTTGCAATTTTATATTACTCATTATAATAATAGTACATACATATATCCCATAAAACCTTATGAAATGACACAAACTTAATACTTTTAATTTGTTTTAAAAATACTCAAGTTAAAAGTGTACTTACCCTAAAAATGCTTTTGAATTTTCTTATAGATATGTAGACAGCAGAGGAAACCCTATGAATGTTTGTTTTTTAAATGTCGGAGCAAACCACTCGTAGAACCTCTTTTACACTTAATTATCAAAGAACACTTTTTGCATTTTGCTTCAGAGTTCGGTCTTTTTATGAAGTGCTCCATGCAAATGTACTAGCCTTTTCTGCCATAATACAAAATCAGAATATTCTCAGCCCGATCTTCAAAACGTGTAATCTCTTTAAAAGCTGACGACTTATTGAGATCACGAGTACTGTATTCATTCAGAAATAAGGTTCAAACTATCCTCATAAATTCATCACATAAATAAAGATAATGAGTTTCTAACATATCTGCTAGAATTAAGATCAATGCTTTGTGTTTGAAAAATGGCCTTGTGCTCGGAGTTATTACGATTTGTATCTCTTATCACTAATAACATACTAAAGAATAAAAATAGTTGATGAGTAACCAAGTTTCACCATTTATGTATCAAAGCAGAACTAAATTGCTGTTATAAAAATAAGTTAGGGGGAAATGGGGATATTTGATACACTAAAATTCAAACCCTTTTTTGAGGAGTAGAAAAATCTCTGTATTCAAAGAATAATTAATAGCATCAAAACATTATTTTACTTCAAAATATACCTTTAGAAATTTCTATGAAAAAAAATAACAGTTTCTTTCATTTAAACTTAGACTTTCTGCAGAGCATAATGCATACTTGCCAACCTTTACGGATTGTCCATAAAATTTACGGATTTTCGTATAGCTTTGCAGTTTTACGGATGGATTGAAAAATTTCCTGGATTTTGCGTTTCTTTTTACTTTAACCATCCACAAAAACGCCAAAAATTCGCGAAGTAAACGATTTTCTATATCTTTTTACTTTAAAACCAGATTCCTCTGCCAATCCGCTGTCCTTTCAATTTTCTCAATTGAGAGAATTTTGGACTTTTTTGTATGTCTTTTTAGATTTGCAGGCGAGTCTCTTGGCGCATGCTCACTCGGAAAAAACATGCGGAAAAGATTGGACCTGTGATTCTCTCCCATCTATGTGTCTCCCTCATTCGCGTTGATGTTTTGAAGGCTTGTTAACGTGGGAAATCTTAACTTAATTGATAAGTCCCCTTGCGTTTCCATCGTAGCAACTCAAGCTTATTTAAATTCAGCTTGATCGCATGCTGTTGAAAATGTTGATGGATATTTAGAAATTTTTTGTAAAAGCTATAATATAATCATAATATTTAGATCTAAAATTAATAATTATAATTAATTCTAATAAAAGATCTAAACAGAAAATTCATAACCGAATTTTAAATTCCTTTTTAAAGAAAAGTACAAATAATTTGGTACATGCAAATGCATAAATCAAATACAACTATAATGTAATGAGACGTTAAAAGCTATTAGTTGCTTCTCTAAAAAATATTATCTTAACATGATTCTTTACTTCTAAATGCATGGCATTATTTGTGAATAATCAAATGAAATTAAATTTATTTACAACAACAAGACATAAAAAAAACATACACACAAGAAAAAATAATAATAAACATTGATCATATTTGTCTATCCCAAAGGAGCAACTGCTCGTCCATGGGTAAATGGCATATCTAGAATCAGATCAAAAACAGTGGAAGAAATGGAGAAAAATTATATATATATATTTACGTATATAAAATTATCATATGAAAAATATTTACGTAGAAAGAAAAAAATATAAAATAAAATAAAATGAGAATGGCTTAGCTGGATTCCCACTGGATAGCCCACTTTCTGCATTTCTGAAGCTTTTAACTCAGCTAAATTAACCTTACTTACATTTAAATTAAATGTACATGTGATTTGAGTGGCCACACAAGTTAATAGCATATCTGAATAAATTATTAACCCCTAAATTATACTTTTATGAGGGTACATTAGAAATCTTTTAATTGAATTCATTTCAAAACAATTGAGTTTCATTATCGCTAAAACAAAATACTGATTTATTGAACATATTTTACAATCTATTTACATCTATGTCAGTTGTGATTCAAGCATCAGCAGGAACCTGGAACAAAGTTGTGATTTTACCCAATTACAATCCATTTTTTTAACAAAAGAATAAAGTTTAATAATTACTATATAAAAGGAATATAACTGAAGTTACTAATAAAAAAGTAATAAGCTAATAAAACTTCATGATTTAAAATATAATTTTCAAACATTTAAAATTTTTACTTTACAGTTATTAAATGGGTTTAGAGGCTAGAATCCATTATACCTTGAAGAAAACTTACAACCCAAATGAAGCAAATTTTTTAATTTCTACCATAAAACAAAAAGCAAAATCTTTAAAATCCAGTTTTGTTGCCAAAGCACATTATTTTCAAACATTTAGCCAGTTATGTAGGTGAAATTATAAACATGTCACTAGGGGCAGAAAAGCACTTTATCTACAAAATAATTTGAAGCAAACCAAACCAAAAAATTTTTAAGATAGAGGTTAGAAAGAAGTTTCTTGGCTATTGTTTGATAAAACAAAGCTCATGCATGATATCAGCATAAACAAAAGAAAAGTTAAACACATTTATAAAATTAATAATCCCAGAGAACAAGGGCCTCTATTAACCCAACTTGAAATTACAGCCGATAACTACATGAACTCTCCAATGTTTTGGAAAAGTCTGAATACCAAAAACTGAAAGCTAATGAAATTAATACAAGTTTTGCAAATAGTTGCATTCTCTCCCAAAACCTTCAGAAATATAAAATTTTAAAAATCAGTTTTACTTTAATAATTAAACATAAAACTACCTCTAAAAAGGGATTCTCCCTGCAAAATTCTTGCACAATTCTAACCAACTAAAATGGGTTTTGAATTTGATGTTAACACAACTGGATAAGCCTTTTTGCAATTTAGTTTAGATCAGGGATGGGCCGCATGCGGGCCCGCTTGAAATAATTTTGCGGCCTGCGAGAATTTTTCTAATTCATTTCTAATTCTATTTTCAATTCATTTTCTAATTCTAATTCATTTTTCTAATTCTATAAATTCATTAAAAATCGTAATTAGCACTTATTAAAAATTCAATTGAAAATATGTCTTTGCAAGGATTGGGAGCACACTGGAAGCACCAAAAATTGAGGTAAAGAAGTCATTTTTCAGGTGAAATTAGCAAAGTTTTGAAAGTCAAGTTTTTGTGACATTTTTTGTATTCAACTTCAAAGTCTTGGATGACCCAAGATATGGTCGTAAAATATCTTTCAATGGAGTAAATAACTTCTAAAGAATGTGTAGAATCACTCAGTTTTTATCCTGATTCTATAACTCTAACACAACCGGAGTTATGATGGTTTAAAAAACTTTTTCCAACAGTGATCCGATTCCCCCTGTTTTACGGTATGTACTTAAAAAAAAACTTTCCTACTATATTTGATGCTTGTTTACATTAGGTTTTTCTTAAAACAAATGTTAATTTATAAAAAAATGTAAACGTTTCTGTAAGTTGTTTGATAAGAGCACCTTGCACAGTTGGGAAATTTTGCTTAATCAGTACAAAATGTCCTGGTCCCAATGTGCTTCTATTAAGCAGAATCCAAAGTAGCATATAAAATTGAATAAAAACAATAATTACCTTTTGGAGGGGCTGGTAATGCTTGGGCTGACGAAGTCTCCCTCTGATTAGTGAAAAGCAAACTAGTGTCATAACCATCACAAACATAAAGTAACTGGTGTGCATTAAATGCAAGTTGACAATGGATCTATCTTGCTGAAATTGAATGAAACCTAAATTATTTTTAGTACAAATATTTTACATAAAATACTCTTAACAATTACACATGATAAAGGTTTTAAGAATATCACAAATGGAAAAATAAAATAAAATTGAAATTATCTGAATATTTTAAAAGCTTTTTCTTTCGTTACATTAAATTTTTTTCAGGTTTTTTTTAATTATAAGGTGACCAAACGTCCTCCTAAAGGGAGGACAGTCCTTCTTTTGTAGGTTCTGTCCTCCCTCGAAAAGTGTCCATCTTCCTGTCCTCCTTTTCGATATTTTAAAACTGAATCTATTGATTGGTTCGCAGGATACACTAGTATGAATGAAATACTTCCTTTGTGATGTTTTTTATTACATTTCTCCCCACTGGGTCTTTTTCTTTTTAATATCTTTTACATTTTATATCTATGAGAACGGAAGTATGTAGTTTTTTCCTTGTTGTTACAAGAAAGATAAGCAATTTTTATGCAAAACCATCTATGTATAAAACAGAATTTTGTAGAGAGATTAATCAAGATGTTGTTAGATTAAGGCAGTGTGGATTTGATTCTCTGCCATGGAAAATGATAGTGACAAAAAAAATATTCATTCCATGGAAAAATACTCGTTTAATTAAAAGGGATGAAAGCATAATTAGTGTATTTTTGTTTAAATTAATAAATTGTTTCATTTATTTACGTTGAACTTTTTTTGTCCTCCTTTTCATTGCAAAAAAATTGGTCACCTTATTAATTAGAAACTATAAAAATGGAAGCTTCGTTTTGGAAAATTTAAGATATTTCTTTTTTAATTTATACTTATTTTTAAATGTACATATCGTAAATAATACAAAAATTTGTTATTAATGTTTAAATTAATTTTGAAAGAGATCAAAACAAAAGTTCTTAAGGTTTTATACTTCGTTAATTTTTACAGTAGCCTATACAACAGTGCGGCTTTTCAGATGAAATTTTTTTTTCCCAAGTCAATTATTGTTTGTTTGGCTTATCTATTAGAAATTACGGTAAATATGTTAATTTTAAATACTATAAACAAACTCACTGGGCTCAACATTTCTGTTAGTTTTGAATCTGGAGTATAGCTCAATTCTACACATGTAGTTGAATCATTGAAATCTAATATAGAATTTTCAGAGAACACAATTGGAAGATCATCTTGTAAGGGATAATATTTGATTAAACATGAATCAGGAATCCTATAAATCATAACATACAATAATGATTATCCAAAAATATACAAATTTTTCAATTGAGTATAACATAAATTGTCACTTAAGACACAGCAGGACTATTAGACATGTTGTGGCTTTAGGACATTCCATCCAGATGTTTCGTCTTTTGTTTCAGAGGGCATCTTTTTTATAAGTTGTTAATGATGGTTTTTTGCCACTGAGGATGTCCTCTGAAGTAGAGGGAGAAATGTCTGCATGGTATGTCCTAAAGCCAGACTATTATCTCAGAAAATGTATCAATAAATAGTATGTTAAAGTTGTACAATTGTGTTCTTTTATAACCTTTTTATTTACTTCTTTGTAATTTTTAACGCAATTTTAAAATGAAGGATAAAAATATTCTACAGCAGCACCCCTAATTTCAGCCATTAGTGGCTACTGCTATTAAAAGTAATTTAATATGAACTAAAAAAAAAGACGGTGTCACTTACTTTTTCGGAAGAATATCAATAGGTAAGCTCATTGTGATGCACACATCATACAAAGGTCTACATTGATTTCCATTGCAGCTAAAATTACTTTTCAAAGGTCGAAAGCACAGAGATGCATTATAGAGAAGATGAGCATATTTACCTAAACATAAAAGATAAATTAAATAGCAATTAAAGTTATTAGTAAAGTAAAGGGGGGGGGGATTTAGGGATCATGGAAATACCTCTACTAACAACCAGTTTTAGAAGGCACTGATTTTCTCCTCCCCCCATTCTCCATATGTTAAACACCATATAAATCCCTTCAAATGACCAGTTTTCTCGATTGACAAAAGAAATTATCAGCTGTTTTAAGCCTGGGAAAGGAAACAAATAGGATCCCATTTAAAATTACTTTTAATACATTTGTTTAGCCCAGAAGTTCTCAAACTGTGGGTCGCGACCCACTGGTGGGTCGCCTGTCAGTTTTTGGTGGGTCGCAACAAGTTTTTGAATTTACGAATTTCCTTAGGAAATGATGTTGTACTAATTGCAATTTATCCCAGATTACCAAAAAACAAGTTAAAACCCTGTTTTTAACAGTCAAATTTCAAAAAATTCTCTGGGGGAGGACCCCCAGACCCCCTTTTGATTGTGGACCTTATTGTTGCTCACACAATCAAACAATTTCATATGCTTAGGTTCAATTATTTCTTTTTAAATTATTAAAAAGTTAATATACCTAATACTTGCTTACATGTAATTTATTATAGTTACAAAATATTTGATGACCAAATTCCACGCGCGTGGAGCTTAAGTCTTGTAGGGGATATGGGAAAATTAACTGAAGATGAGGTGGGTCGCGTTAGAGTTTGTTTATAAAAAGTGGGTCGTGATGCTGGAAAGTTTGAGAACCCCTGGTTTAGCCCATTCCATAGAACTGTTCCACCCATTCAAATATGATTTCTAATCATTTGTTCCACTTTTAAAAGGCTATTGTTAAGTTTGGAAAGGTGGTCAAAGGATAGTTTTCTTTGATCTTGCCATCAATGCTTTTCAATTGGGATCAAAAATCATGCCACTTTTTTAAAGATAGGAATTAAATTTTTGGGTAATAGCCCCCTTTTGTCATATGACCCATTGGCCCAGGGATGCAGCTTCATACAACCACCCAAACCATAATATATTAAGCAACTTAATATTTCAACAATGTACTCTGTCAAATGTACCTGTCGAGAAAGAATGATCTTCTCATGTTACATTAGCAAGAAATTAATAAATAAATAGTAAAAGACATAGTACACAACATAGATATCAATATTCCTAAATGTTTACAGTTAAAAAAGAATAGCAAATAAAATACATAGACAAATTAAGTATTAGTACTAGAACCAGGGGTGGATTAAAGGGGGGGGACGGAGGGGGCGACCGCCCCCCCCCCCCCGAGAAAAATCTCCTAAAAGCAGTTTCAGAACACTTTTTGGCATGCTAAAATTCAAAAATTTCCCGGGGGAGGACCCCCGGTCCCCCCTCTTCTTTCTTTGCCTATAGAGCTATAGAGTAGTTAAAGTCGTTTTCTATGATGATAAGATAGGAGTTCTTATTCAGGAGTGTATCCGAGGGGGGGGTCCCCTGGTCCGGACCCCCCATTGAGTCTGACCTTAAACTCTTTAGACCCAACTTTAGGTGTTATAATTATGATTAACCACTCAACAGAGGACGTCTATACCCTTCAAACGTGTCTGAAAAACACTTTGGCACTTGTTAAACTTTAAAAAATTTAGGGGGAGATCCCCAATACCATGCCAGGCCAGAGGCGTACATAAGGGGGGTTAAAGGGGCCCAGCCTCCCCTTCAAAAGTCGGACTGAGTGGATAAAAACGAGTTAAAATGCTGTTTTTAAGGGTCAAATTTCCAAAAATTTTCAGGGGGAGGACCCCCAGACCCCCCTTTTTGCTAGGAATTCTATACTGCCCACACATTTTTTACGTACAAATTTTTAAAATTAATGTACCCCCTTCTCCACTATTTTTAAACTTATTTTATATAAGTTTAAAAAGTCTCAAAACAGCTTTTAGCAGTATAGTAGATTTAAAAATATTATTTTTAAAAAAATTATATACCAGGGATGACCTACTGTAAATTGAATATTCGATCTAACCGCCCCCACCCACAAAATTGCATTAATCCGCCACTGACTAGAACAATATAGTGGTACAAAACACTGTGTGGTAACACTATCAGAGGTTAAGGAACCAAAATTTTAGAAATTTGGTTCTGATGGCAGGAGGTTTATATTCATATTTAGAGGAAGGTTTGAACTTGCCTTGGCAAAATATTAGAGCTAAACTTAGTTTTCCTATCAATGTAAAATTATTTACTCTTTGGACATCCGTCAATCAATAAAGAAAAAAGATTAAATTAGAGATGTAAAATTCTCGGTAATAATCTTTTGGAGAATATTCTCGGGAATATTCTTGAGAATATTCTCCAAGAGGAGAATTTTCGAGAATATTCTCCTAGAAGCTACTAAATACTAAAATAATTCTTTTTTGAAAAAAAAAATTATAAGGGATATATCAACTTCAAATTAGAAGAATATTAAAGGTTTTACAATGAGAAGTTATCATAAATAAAAGAAAGCCAAATTAAATTGAAAAATATTTTAAAATCACTACTTAATTGATAAGACAACATGTTTGATTGGTAAAGTAATTATTACAGATAATATTACAGATAATTCTAATGTGATATTCCTTCTTTTAAGAATATTCTCGTCTCCTAATTTTACAAAGTTCTATCAAAATTAACTAAATGTCAGGTTCAAAAGGTCCTTCAGTTTGACAACTATTGGTATTATTACATTTGCTTTTAACAACTATAAAAAAATAATTTAGACTCCTCTTTTAATTGTATGAGTATTTTCTCCCAGTAAAACTTGCTTCTAATATTTTAAAAAAATATTTTATATTCTATTAAATAAAATTAACTTATTTAAAAAAAATTTGCGAAATAATGAAATTACAGTTCAGAGAATATTCTCTGAACTGCAGGGTGACTTTTAAATGGTAAGTTTCATTGAATTTGTTATTATTTTCAGGTTTCTAACACTAATACTACATGACCATTTCATATTATCAAAAAATTTTACATTTATTTCCATTTATCAATCAAAAAATAGAATATTCTCGATTATTCTCAAAATTCTCGCTCCTGGAGAATATTCTCGTTCTCCGAGAATATTCTCCGGAGAATATTCTCGACTCACATCTCTAGATTAAATATTTGTTTTATAAGTTATTGAAAATTTACAAAATGAATACAGCATTATTTTTTCTAAGACAAATAAAATAGAAAAATAGTACTTACCAGGTAACCCCAAAAGTTTTCCTTTAACTGTTCCTTTCATGTTGAATCTGGGTGTAGAAGGTAGTTTCCCATGCAATTCAAATTTAACTTTAACAGAAATGTCAGTAAACTGTGATTCATGCCATCTTTCATCCATGGCAGAATCAACTACATCTGAAATAACAGCACTCAAACTCTTGCTTTCATCTACAACATGTGAGGTTGATGAGTTTAATTGCTTGGAATGTAAAGCTCCATTGGATAGTCCACCCATCTTATCTTGCTTTGAATCCACCTCCAAAGGACATAACTTTAAATCAGACACTTTTTTAAAGAACTTATTCCAATCCTACACAAAAAAAATACTATTTTACAATTCTTAAAAGAAAACTACAAGAAAAGAGCTCCTATGGGAAAAAAGGAAAAATCTTATGGGTAAAGGCTTGTTAAAGTCTGTCTGCCCCGGCTAGGCGAGAATGGTAAACCCAAACGGGGAAGGCCATTCTCTTCCAGGGTTGGATAGGTATGGAGAGAGCACCAAACTGGTTACTTCTCGCCAAGTACTCCACCTCCCTTCCCTCTCCTTCGAAGGAGCCGAAATATCTTATCGCCAATGGGGTGCTTAAGTAGCCAAGCCAGCTACCCTGATTTCCCACACCCCTACTCGAACTTGGATTTCCCCGCTTCCTTCCGCCAAGTGAGGACAGACAGACTTTACTGGTACTTTTTTTTCTATTATGAAGGTTATCACTAGGGCTGGGATTTCCATGTATTTACATATCTTTTAAGAACCTACTACTGCAAAGTGTTTTAAATTACTATGTGCTGTGAGTGACTTAGGATTGATTTAGACCAGTTTTATTTTTCATGTTTTGGGTTATTTACAACATATTCAAGTCAAACTATAAATACATTTATTCTAATACAGTAAAAGTCACGAGAAAGTTATAAAAATAAACTTATGAAGATTTAAGGGCACAGCTTCGATAAAAGTCCTCCAGCCGCCATGTTTACCCAAAAGCTCAAATGATGACAAAACTTAAGCATATTGCTGTGGGAGCCAAGGGAGGGTCCAGACCAAATTTTTGAAGGGGGCCATATCGGAGGGTATTGGTAACTCTTCAAATTTCAGAAAATTTTCCTCTTTTGTAAACTACAGAATTTTCAAGGAAAAAATTATAAATTGATGCCAAATTTTTGAGGGGGCTGGGGGTCTTCCTTCAAAACAATTTTTGAAATATGCCTTTTTAAACTATAATGTTTTACCTATTTTGAAACTCTTTTGGGAACACCCAAAATAGAACTGCGGACCTGGAAAAAGTGCCCGAACCTACGAACCTGGTTCGGGGGAAGCCCCTGTCAGCTCCATAGGAGCAATGCATTAGGTTCGGGTAAATTTTTTAGGTTCGGGGGAAGGTTAAAACTTTTTCCACTTCCGTAGAACTGTTTCTTCTAAGCGCCACAACTTTCAAGGGGAAATGCTATAAAACAAATATATGTATAAAATTAAGAGGGGGGTTTGGGAGTTCTCCCTCATAAAATTTTGTGAATTTTAGCATTAAAAAGGGTTCTTATAAGCTATTTTGTTAGGGATTCTCGGGGAGTCCATGCCCCCCCCTCTGGACCCGCCCATGGTGAGAACTGTGGATAAATATGGAGGCTAGAGGACTCTTATCAAAGCTGTGCCGATTTAAGTAAAAAAGACAGAGCTCAAATTGATGTATGAAAGATATTTCATGAATTTCAAAATTTTACATTAATTACCATTTGGACATCTGGATTTGGAACTTCTCTTTCACCAATAAGATGAGCCAATATAATCATTGTGCATCCAAATATAGTTAGGCAGATCGTGAACACAATTAAAGGTGGCTGACTGGTAAATATGTTTTGACTCATGATGAATAAATCTATAAAAATGAAATAACTTTATTATATAATGACTTTCGGTTATATCTAACAAATCACAAAGCTTATTAGAGTAAAACACGGATTTTCTAATCACGAGGTAGTTAACTTAAACGTTTTTAAAGACAGAGTTGTTTTAAAACACAAGGATTCTAACTAACCAAAAAGTCTTATGCTCTTCGAAAATTCGGATCATACGAATGTATTAAAGTGTTCCGTTCTTATTTTCCATATTTTATTTATTTTTAAACATAGCCGATACTTTTAATTACACAGCAATTATTCAAAATATCTCGTTGCAAACACGACACGACACCAAAACAAAAATAAAGGTTTTTGTTTTTGTTGTTAAATACATTTTAGGAATAGGAATATGTCAAGGTCCCTGTCGCCAAATAGCAACATTTTGGCGCATATGGCGCAGATATTCAAGGCAATTCAAGGTAGGAAAACTTTTCCTATCGCTCTCCTCAGTTCTAAAATGGAAAATGTATTTTCGAAACTTTATTTGTTTCTTCCTTGGCAACACATACCTGTGTTGTGTTGTGTTGATTTTGTAATTGTCGTTTTGTATGGAAAGTAAATATTATGATATGAAAAAAATCAAAATCTATTTTGTTAAATATAAATATATTTGGTTTTACTAAAATAGGAAAGTATGAATTATTTTCCGTCTCTTCTGTCCTTTAATTTCAATTTACTTAGTAATTTCAACTTCTTCTAATTGTACTACCCTTATTATTTATCTTTACAATTTAAAAAAAAACACCCATCGTTTTTGTCAATTTCTTCAACATTTAAAACTTTCACCCAAGTGTTTATACTGTTCGAATTTTTTAAATTTTGTAAATATGTTTTGATATCTCATTTGTTAGGGAATATTTTTTAAATTTTTAGATTTCTAAAAAAAATTCAGAAAATTACCTTAAATATTAGGGGGGAAACCTTAAAAAATTTGACTTTACAGAAAAACTCATACTTTTTAAAACTATCCAGAATCATTTTATACCTAAAGTTAAAGTAAATATACTAACCAGGTAAAACTTTTGTTTTTTAAACCCCCTAGGGTAATTGTGTTTCAACTTATGTTTAGAACTAACATTGCTTTAGAATATGTAGTCCAAAGGGTTTTTTGCTCTGAAAATTTTTACATTAATTAGTTTGTAAAATGAAAGAAAGAAAAGTTTGACCACTTGAGTTTGATTTGACTCATATGTTCCATCTCCATCCAAAGGGAAAAAAAAGTGGTTATAAGTTTCAAACCCCCCTCCAAAAGTTTAGATGATTTTTTATGTAAAAGTGGGGTTTTCTTGAATGTGCTCTGATCTGGGGTAGGGTAATAGTCAACACCCTTTTTGACATAACTGCAACAGAATTTAAAAATTAAATTTACCAAGTTTTAAATCTTGACTTGGAACTTAGGAGTAGACAGGTGCAAACACCAAGTGTGGTGATAAATCTTGCTGAAGAAATCAAATATATATTAAAAACAATCCAGATATCTCTACTAACAGTGTTGCTTTTAATTTTTTTAAAAAGGCTGTTATGTCTAATGTGTTAAACTTTATCCAATAATGTCTAATTAGTGAGATTTTCGACCAGCTAATCTAATCTTAAAATACCCTTTACTTTTAATGTTTTTAAGCTATACCTTTTAATCTAATATATATATATTGTAAAGGCTACGACCAAGGACACAATGTACAATATAAAGTACATTTATTAACTGAAAGGGACAAACACAGTACAAATTAAGAGGAAAGGAAAGACGTCATCTCTCCTCCGCTCACAGATAGCGTTTGCCTGCTCAGGGCTAGGGTTGCCATAAGCAAGAGGGAAGCATGAATGGGTGGATATGCCATTCCCACAACATATATATATATATAAAGCCCCCCCAGACGCTTTTCTTAGAATTGTTTTTACCCTCACATTCTTAGGGATTACCTTGGGGGTGGGAGCCTCCTGGGCCCCTGATTGGTCTGAACTCCTTTGAAATTCCCATTTTCCACAGTGCCGCCTGTTGGATTGAGAGGAGACTAGCTCTGGCTCCCGAACCTTCACCATGCCTTAATCTATAATTATTCCCTGCCACGACATATATATATATATGCATGGAATTAATGTCTAACCTAGTTATGGTCCTGTGCACCATTGTTCCTTGAATTTTAATTTTTATTTCTTTTACTATATATGTAGGGGAGAGTGGGGATGAATGGGACAACTCAATTTTTTATATCTTAACTTCACTTTAAATTTTTGATACTTCACCCAGAGGATAGCAGTACATAGCCCAGGGGTGGCGAACCTTTTTCGATTAGTGTGCCATTTTATTACGGTTTTAGATTTTCAGGTGTCAAGTGTGCCACTTATTATATTTATTTAGAAATCGTCTTTGAACCCTTAAAACAAAAAACTTAAAACTTTGAACCCTCCGCATTTATCCGTCTAACACGGGTTTTCAACAGTGGCGTTTATAGGAATTTATTTCTAGAGGGGTTCAAAATTATTTCTCGGCCCCTCCCATGCATTTTTAATAGGATTAATGTGCCTTTTTATTACATTTTTAGTTAGAATATGCATCTTGGAGAACTTAACATAATAAATGAAATGTATTAATATAAGAAAAGTTCCAAATAATTAGGTTCCAAGTACCAAAGGGGGTCTCCCAAAATTTTTTGAAATTTGACTCTAAAAAACAGGTTTTCAACTTGTTTTGGTTCACCTCTAGTCCGAATTTTGGACATACCTACATTTTTAGAAATTTAATAAATATTTAAAACATATTAATTTTTTTGATGAACTTATAATAATAAAGTTCCAAGCAACAGAGGGTGTCTTGGGTTCCCCAGGAAGTTTTTGAAAGTTTTACCCTACAAAACTGGGTTTTAATTTGTATTATACTTAGTCCGAATTTCGGGGGGGGAAGGGTCCCCTCGCCTCCCCCCATATACACCCCTGGTTTCCAACTTACAAGTACTCAAGGGGTGCAATTGAAAGCACAAGGCTAGTGGCGGGCCGCAAAGTAATCAGGCTTCTTTTGCATCCATGATTTTGTTTTCTTACGGCCTGATGTCAGTTTTCTAAAGAGAGATTTGCTTATCTGTGCTGACAAAAGGGGGTCAAAAATGACTAAAAAAGGGTTAACGTATGCTTGTAAAGAGAAGGTGTGAAGATACTACTGTAGTTGAAAAACATTAGTGGATATACCTATAGATTTTTGCCTCTACCTCTTTAAAATTTTACGTAAAAGGGTATTCCTCTAGAAATTTTTGTAAATTTTCCTGAAACATAAAAGTTAACCTCCCTTTTGGATACCCCCCCCCTTATGGTAATGTGGATCGTCGCACCAAGGGGGAATTCAAGATATAGCTACAACCTCTCTCTTTTCCCCGAATTTCAAACTCATATTCTACCATAGACCAAACCATACCATTTTCAAACGATCAAAAGTACTCTGTAACCTAAGGGGGGTTCGGGGGTCCTCCCCCGAAAAATTTTTGAATTTCAGCAAGCTAAAAAGTGTTCTGAAGCTGCTTTTAGGAAGTATTCAGGGGACTTCGCGGGTCACCAGTTTGAAATCTCAGGTTATGAATGAAAATTTTTTTTACGTTAATTTTAGTGAATGTCGCGTGCCACCCAGTGGCACGCGTGCCATAGGTTCGCCATCACTGACATAGCCTATTCAACAAAGGGGCCGTCCATAAATGACGTCACGCTCAGAGGGGGGGGGGAGGGGGTTAATCAATTTGTGACAGTTTGTGACAAGGGGGAGGGAGGGGTTTCAAAAGTTGTGACATCACATCCTCCAAAACTGAAAATCAACCAAAAATAACAAAAACAGAATTTTTTCCTAAGACTTTTTATCTAAAAAAATTAAATTTAGTTGCTTCTAGGAGAATATTCTACAAAAAATTATTACCGAGAATTTTACAACTCTCGATTGAAAGCGTGACATGTGACATAGGGGGGGGGGAGGGGGTTTAGGGAAGTGTGACAGTTTGTGACATAGGGGGGGGAGGGGGTCAAAAATGGGCAACAAAAGTGTGACATCATTTATGGACGGCCCCAAATGTGTTTATTAACATCAGCTTCCATTCTTGTATAAATTGGACCACTAAATGTGTTTTCCCATACCTAAAGTAACTTTTTTTTTTGTTTTACTTCTATAAGAAGTTATTTAAAAATGATTTAACTAAAGCTAAATATTTTACTGTGTTTTGAAAATGTACTTATATTAGTGTGGTTAACAATTTGAAAGGAGAAAATTCATGGTTATTTTCCTTACAAAATTTTAGTTTTTTAAAAATAAGTGGGCATGGGGATGAAATGAATGGGACAAGAGTTGTGGGGATGAATGGGACAGTTCCATCTTCCCTTCATTTCCTGGTTTTAAAACTTTCTATCAATAGCTTGCTATATTCATCTCATTTTAGTAATTTCTGATCAGGTAACTAAAGTTGGGTGCAAAAATTTATGCTTTATGTCTCAAACTTATGAGCAAATATGCAACTTCTTAATGTGCAAATATGCAACTTTTTACTGCGCAAATAATTGCAACTTTCATCTCAAATATGTTATTGTTAAACAATTATTCAAACAAGGTTGGTTTTTAAGCTCAATTTTTAAGAAAAATTCCCTCAGAATGGCCGAAAAATGTAACCACAGGGAAAAAATGGCTTCTGGAGGTTTTTGCCAGACAATAAAAACTATCTATTTGCACTACAAGTACAAACCCATCAAGATCCAGTAGAATTAATAGAAATAATGGTTCAATTCCGTTAGAGTCCCCGCTAAATATCGCCCGGTTCTTTTAGACAACAAAAAGTAGAAATATTCATAAATAATTTCAAACTCCTGAATTAAAATGTTTATTTAGATCAATAACTATTCAGTTTATTAATAAAAGTCAGAATTTTTTTTTTTTTTTTGATATTTGGATATATTTAGCTATTTGGATATTGGCGATATTTAGCGGGGACTCTAACGGAATTGTACCAAAAAAACATTAAGCCTTATGCCTCACCCATTGAAATGAGAAAACAAAAGAACTTGCTTCAGTTCATGTTAATTTTACTAGACATGAAGTTAAATAAAAAGGTTGGCTTTTTTTCCGCTTTAAATGCCATTTTAATATTTTTCTTTGGAAAATATAAGTGTGTTGTTCCTTTAAAATGTTAAACAATGTGCAATATCAATAATAACATTGTTCTTTTGAAAATTTCTTACCTTTTTTTTTACTGTCCCATTCATCCCCGTCACGGGGATAAATGGGACAAGATACATGCATCCATAAATACTTTTCTTGTGGATTAAAAAATAGCTAAATGATTGAATTCATTTATTTATAATGTAACCATTAGTTCAATTATTGGTTTTAAACTTGTTACAGGGATTGAAATTTTTTGCAATTATTAGTATAAATGTGAAATTTGTCCCATTCATCCCCACTCTTTCATATATATGTATTACTATATATGTATATCTACTATGTTACTATATATGTTACATCAATTGCTGAGGGTCTCGGAGTATGCCCATGAGGGTTTGGCAGAGGCTACTGGGGGGCTCTTTTTGGACATATCAAAAGCGTTTGATCGAGTTTGGATTGGTGCTTTGGTCTATAAAATGATTAACATGAATATTCCAAAAGACATTACACAGCTTATTTACTCGTACCTTACAAACAGACACTTTAAAGTTCGAATAAACAATACCTTTTCTACTCCACGTAAAATACTTGCAGGTACCCCTCAGGGATCCATACTTGGTCCCACTCTATTCAACATATTTATTAATGACATCCCTAAAAATAGTAATATTTTACTTGGCCTGTTTGCTGACGACACATCCATTTTGAACCAAAACAAAAATATATTCATGGTTAAGGAAAATATCCAAAATTATTTAAATACCCTAGAAACCTGGTTAAATAACTCAAAAATAGATATTAATGTTGACAAATGCCAGGCAATCATGTTTACTCGCAAGAGAGCCTTGCCTCCTCCTCTTAAATTACATGGACTAGAGATACCGTGGAGTAAGTCAGTACTATACTTGGGAGTCACGATGGACTCCAAACTGTCGTTCGCCAAGCATATCTCTTCCATTAGGCAAAAGTTCCTGACATCCCAAAATTTATTATATCCCTTAATTGCCAGGGACTCAGCTTTATCCTTAAAAAATAAGTTGCTCATTTACAAGTCACTACTCAGACCAATAATCAGTTACGCCTGCGTCGTGTGGGGCTATGCCGATAAAAGCCATTTTAATAAATTAGAGATACTTCAAACTAAAATAGCTAGACTCATAACCAATAGCCCTTTTTACTATAGGAACCATATGATTCTTAAGAGCCTTAAATTAACAACTATAAAAGATCATTTCATTAAAATAGCTCTGAAATTTTTTCAAAAATTAGAAAATAGCAATAACCCCTGTGTCCAAGGCATAGCCTGGTACGATGCTATTTTACCATCTAACTGGAGGAGACCTCGGGCTATATTGAACGAGATCTCTTATGCACAGACATATTGAGTCGGATGTACGGTGTTTTTCTTTATGTAAGCTTCTCAAGATATTACCTTGTTAATCAATTACTCTTCATTGTATTTGTATTTTTTGATTTGTGTTGATTGTTGATCGGGGATGTGGGCCCTGGGGGCCTAGATACTGATACAAATATGTAGTGTTGGTTTTTATTGCATTTTTCTTAAAATTTTAAACCCATATTTTACTATTTTAACTTATTCATGTCTTATTTTAAAGTTTTTTAACTTGTCAATCAATCTGTTTTTGTATCCTAAGTTGTGTTAATTGTTGATCAAAGATAAGGGCCCTACGGGCCTAGGTGCTTTGTTTTCAATAAATATATATATATATATGTATATTATATATATGTCATGGCAGGGAAGAAGAACCAAGGTTGGGGAACAAAAATCTTTTTATTTACAGCTGAAGGCATGGTGATGGTTTGGTTTCCAGAGCTAGTCTCCGTCTACAAAATTAACAGGAGGGCAAATCCAACAGGCGGCGCTGTGGAAAATGGGTTTTTCAAAGGAGTTCAGACTAATCAGGGGCCCAGAAGGCTCCCACCCCCAAGTTAATGCCTAAGAATGCGAGGGTAAAAACAATTCTCAGAAAACCGTCTGGGGAGGGTAACATGAAAACATTATACATGAAACATTATACATGAAAACATTATACATGAAAATCGGGTTTTAACTCGTTTTTTGTGCAGCAAATCGTGAGTAATAGAGATTAAAATACTAAAAGGGGTCTGGGGCTTTGACTGGGGGTCCTCCCATAAAAAAATATTTGGTTCGCGGAAACAAATATTTTATGGAAAGGGGACGGTAAAAATATTTTGGGGGACGGTCCAATCATTTCGAGGGACGGCGTCCCCCTCCAATTTCAGCACTGTATATATTAAAAATATGTTTTTTGAATACATAAATTTTTAATGCTACTTTTGATTTACTTCTTTTCTAGGATTCAAAATTTCTACAAGTGTGGAAACTTATTTAACCAGCCATGAGCAATATGCAGAACAAGCCACCTAATTTGCAATTCAAGGATTTTGATTTCAGTTTTTGTCTTCAAGACAAAAGAAGGAGCTTACCATTATTTCCTGAAAAAATATTGCTTCTAAACATTCAAATGAATCCAGAGGTTAATAAAAACCTTGTAAATAAAGGAGGCAGCACTGTATCAACTAACCAGAAAGGAGGCCATTCAACTTCTAATAAAGTGATAACCCCCATATTTCCTATTTTGAATGGTAAAAAGAATTTATATCTTGAAAGCCTAATAAGCTTAAATACTCTTTGTCATCTATATGACAATTAACACTATAGTCTGTATGAATTTAAAATACACAACGATTTTTATTTGCAACTTAAAACATTAAAATAGACAATTGTTTCGGGGATGCTTGAGATCCCCTTCGTCAGTATAAGTTCCAACAGTCTGACGGAGAATATAAATAGAAAAAATATACATTACAGTTACAGTGAGCACACAAGAGACACAACAATTCATCAAGTTACATGTTCGGGTACAGAGAGTCAAAAAGTATTAAGCCTTACAAATATCCGAAAGAGGAGGCACGCTTGAGAAATCATTTACTAAAGAGGTCTATTTTAAAGGTGTCTATTTTAATGTTTTAAGTTGCAAATAAAAATCGTTGTATTCTAAATTCATTCATATTTTGCAACGTATTGGATTTTATTTTGATACTATAGTCTGTATTTCTTCGCTAGGTGGTTGGGAATGGTGAAATCCAAGTTCCAGTTGGGGTGCGGGAAATAAAGGTAGCAAGCTTGGCTACTTAAGCACCTTCTTCGAGGGAAGGGAGGTGGGGTAGTTATCGATAAGAAGTAACAGGTATGGCTCTCTCTCTCTCTCTATACCTCCCCAACCCTTGGGAGAGAATGGCCTGGCTCGTTTGGGGTTACACTAACCACCTAACGAGGAAATACAAACAATATCAACAAGTTCCTTAACACTTTTTAGTATGCATGTTAATGATAAATAGGTAGTGATAAACCAGGTATTATTAATACTACCCAAAGTGAGGCAGGCAGTGAGATAAATACAATGACATTTATCTCTTTAATAATTAAGAAATAGTAAAGAAAATTTAATAGATGGATAATAACAAAGAAAATAAGTAAACAGTATTTATCAGTGTGCTCGAAATACACGGGAATTATTAATAATGCCTGGATTTATCATATCGCCCATAACATGTAAACATCACTTATCCTGCCTTCATTTATCTAGATCAGGTGTAGACATTTTTAATTAATTTGTATGTGCCACATGTGTTTGTAACAGAAGACAGTGAACCAATTCTATCTTAAGAAATAATGTAAAAATGATTTTTTTATAGATTTTTAATGCCTTTTAAGCAATTGGCCCTTGTAATTAACTCATGTAATTAACCCAACTTAATTTTGACAGATCTTTCTTCTCTTTTTAAAAAAAATTTCTTATTTTTTTTAAAGCTTTATTCATAGGAACATAATCGTGGTCGGTTTCACATACTGATAGTAAAGTCGGCTTCTCTCATTACGATCATATACTGGAAAAAGGACTTGTGAATAGCTTAAAGCTCCATAAAATGTCTTTAATTACATAAACAATTACGTACTTATGTATTATCTTGTCGATCATTCAGCGGCACAGCTATAGAACAGTTAATGGGCTGCAATTACGTTTTTGGATTCAGCAGCTAGGTTGATAGGATAATATGTACGAACCAAGAATTATTTCATCCACCTGCATTTATAAGTTAAATAGTATGGGAATTTTATGATCATAATGTTAATTTTCTTTTGTATTTTTTAGAAATAATTTGAGCTTTTATTTCAATACAATTTTTGTGCTTTTTATTACATTTCTTACTGCTTGCTTACAGGTTGTGAAACCAATGCAAAGAATCAAAATTCTGTCGGGAAATGTTTTACCTTGCTGAAGTTAGAAATGCCACCCCATGTGACAAATCAAACAACTTTCAATTCTTCTCTCAACAGTAAGAGAGCTTCAACATCAGAAAAGAAGGTAACCAGTTTACATTCGAACATTGTGGCAGTTCTTAGGGAAAAGTATAAGAATATTAAAAAAGATAAAAAGATTCAATACTGGAAAATGCTCAAGAGAGTAACTTTTTTGATGAATGCAAAAAATTTGAAAAGAAAAAGGTCATTCCAAAAATTAAAATTAGTTAAAACAAGTACAGATAAAAAAAAGTCAAGTATGCTAATTAAACAAAACTTTTTCCTGTCCTGTAGATTTTGTAAAAAAAGCTTCAAAGCATTGGAAGATCACAATAGTCATGTGTGTAAGAAATCGGAAAATTCAAATGGTGTTTTAAAACATAAATGTAATTCATGCTCCATGGTATTCAGATACAAAAACTTCTTAGATAGACACTTGAAGGGTCATAGCAGGAATAATTGCAAAAACTGTAATGCCCAATTTACAAAACGAAAAGCTTTGTGTAAACATTTGAAGTTGGCTCACAATATAATTGAGCCAGAAAAAGTGTACTCTTGTACCTATTGTGCCAAAACTTTTATGAAAAGACTTTCATTGCACGAACATTTGAAAACCCATGCTGGTGGTAAGTTCTTGTGCCTAAAATGTGGATTTATGTGTACCAATGAAACCTTTTACATTGAACATTGTAAAGCACACATTAGAGTTCCCAAATTTGAATGTGAACGATGTGGACGAAAGTTCATTCGACGACAACAGTACACTCTACACTTGGTATACCATGATAAATATTCCTGTTCTTCTTGCAACGTAACCTTTGATACCAAAAGACTGCTTATAAATCACAATCAGTCATTTCACAGTGCTCAAACAGTGAAAGAGCATATCTGTCCCATTTGTAAAAAGTCGTTTAGGCGCCCTATACATTTACGCAAACATCTGCGGATGCACAATGGGGAAAAGCCTTTCAGTTGTGTCCGGTGTGAGAAGAACTTTGCTGATGAAAGATGCCTGATGAAGCATTTCAAATCCGCTAGGCATCTTCAAGTTGTGAATGACGGAAAAGCTGTTTACCTGGAGAAGCCATTTTTGTGCTCTATGTGCGGTGCCAGATTCTATCGCCACCAGAGTCTCATGCGCCACACTGAGATGCTCCACTCGCCTGAAGAGGCATCCCTTAAGTGCTCTCAGTGTGACTACAGCACCAAGTGCAAGGCAAACTTGAGGCGGCACGAGGAGTGCCATACTGACATCAAGCGGTATGTCTGCGAGCTGTGTGGCGCCTCTTTCCGTGCCTTGGCCACTCTGAGGGAGCATCACACGTTCGTCCACTCGGAACAGCGGAGTTTTATTTGTGAAAAATGCAACAAGGCGTTCAAGAACAAAAGCACCTTGCTAAGGCACATGAGAATCCATAGTGAAGTAAGACCATATAAATGCCATTGCAACAGAGCTTACAAAAGATTGTCACATCTTAAGAGGCATATGATTTCTGCCCATCACATGACGGTAAAGAAGAGCTATGACACCGAACACATTGAAATATCCAATCTTGACACAGATTCTAACACAGCAGTTGTGCTGTCCATTCCTGAAGATGTAACTAAGTCAGACCAGAGTATATCAGATTGTGTGGACAGTTTCCTAAAGGCATGTGAGCAAAATCTCCTTTCTCCTGGGTTGTTTCAAAATTCTGTTAACGATGTTGAGAGGCCGATTTTCCACCTAAAAGAAGCCTCAAAAGAAAATGAAAAATCTGAAGACATTCCCTGTCCAGATGTGCACGAGTTCCTAAACAAAAAGGAAGTTTCAACTTGTGTAAAACTTGAAAAAAGTCCCCTGATATCTGATCCATCTTGTTCTCTTGGTTTGTCAGGATCAAAAGTTTCTGTTTCTACAACAGAGCAGCATCTCAATTTACCCCCTGAAAACTATTTTTCCTTTAGTTCTTCTGCCAGTCCTTTGAATGTGATTGAAAATGAGGGTGCTGCTTCTGGTACTCACACCCAAACTCTTTTGAGAGAACCAGCTGCATTGCCACCTGAAGGTAATACCAAACCTGTATCAAGCTTGAATTTTCAAGCACAAGCAAGCAACTCTCTCTTTCCTTTCTCGATGCGTTTTGAGGACTTTTCCACAATTCCCGATTCGTTTCTGATGGGCACTGACCTTGCATCTCAACCTATTGAAGAAAGCAATAAGCAGCTATTTGAAGAATCAAGTGACGTTCTCGACTTACCCCTTTTTGCTGCTTCACAGGATTCAGGTCTGACTGACTGCGCAGATAATCTCTTTGATTCTTCAAGGGAGAGCAATGCCTGGGCCTCAGGTAGTGATGGCCAGCTTCAAGATTCTATAGTTGATGACAAAGTGTCTTCTTTGTCTGACTTTACTAATGATTTACCCTCTAACTCTTTCCTCCCATGCAATGGAGTGTTTCAAAATGATCCTTTATTGAATTGTGGTTTAGATGCTAACTCATTTACTCCTGATGACTTCTTTTTTCTTAGCTAAGTCTTTAAACCGGATTGATTTTTACTTTTATGCTTAATAAATGTAAAAATTAACATCAACTTAGGTATAAAATATTTGGGTGTTAAATGGAATCGGTGTGCTTTATTGCTGCTGTAGTAATAAATGTTACTTAAAAAGAAATATTTGTTTTCTTCTACAGTAGTCGTATGAAATAATCATGTGTGTTCAAATTTTCTATTAACTCTACATTCTGTATTCTCTAAAGTCAACTGTTTTGTTTTAAAATAATTAAGAACTCAATATTCAAAGTATAGTACATACAAAAATCTTTATATATGTATTATGCATTCTGTTATATTTATAATGCATTGTTTGATAAAATAATTATATAATTATCCATAAGCTTAGTATGCGTGTAGTAAATTTACAGTATGTCAGTTATGTCAAGCTTATAGGTAAATTTCATTACATTCATCTTCTATTTATAAACTTCCTTGTATAGTTTATATAAACTTTATCTTGATACACACATAAGGAAACTTTTGGTTAAAATTCTAAAGGCTAATATAGTATTTTTTATTACTTATTTGTTTCCTTGATTTTTTTAAGAATCTCATTTTAGCTTTGAATCTCACCTATCTTTTGAAAAACTGTTCGTAGTTTTATAGATGCTAACAGAGTTCCCATGGTCCTCAAAAATCCTTAAATAAAAATCCTTTTTCACACTTAGCTGTTCTATGTAAATCCTTCTTTGGGGACATCCGACAAAAAGGGAGAGTCTAGCAAAATCTTGGCTGGGGAAAAGAAGAGCTGATTAAAATCTCACATCAATTTGTAATTTAGAGAACATATGCTTCTTTGATCGTTTGTGCACCAGATGAGGAAAACTGTGCACAGAAAATCATTAGTAAGTCAGTCATCATAATTACAAAATACAAGGCTATAATTGTGATTTCATGATGGATTTCTATCAAAACTTTTACAATGTGCATGTTTAGTGTCATCCCAACAAGATGAAAGAAATTGCCATGAACATATCAAAGGAATTTAATTATTTAAAAGTAATGGACAAAATCTCCTGTGAGAAGCTGAGGGAAGGGGTCATCTCACATCTAACTAAATTTCACAAAGGGGAATAAAAAATACTTAATAATTTGTGGATATCCCCTATTCCCCTTACAAAACCATGTGTCTATTTTCAGTGTTCTAATAGGAAAATTAGATGAAGTAAAAGAGATGAAAAGAAAGTATAGGACAGGGTAACACAAACACTAAATATGGAATTGGTCATTTCTTTCTTTTAATTTTGCAATAATTCTTGAACTGTTGCAGATTTATTAAATTAGGAATCGTAAAGTATCCACTTCCTTCCCAAAACCAGGGTTTTTTTTTCAACATTATTTTATACGTAGTTCTTTTTGGTTAAGGTACCTAACTATATGAGACAGCGACTTAAGTTGTCCCTATGACATCACTAACAAACAAAGTAGTTCCCATCGCAGTGTCTGAATTTTGAGTGAAATGAAGAACGTCAATTTAAAAATATGATTATTTTGTTAAACCCATGTATATATTGTGCTTTTCAATCACGATTTGCATACCGAAACTTCTCCTAGCAACCCAACAGGCTTTGTGTTTACCGATTTCTCCTTCCGCATTTGTGACGTACTGGGTTCAAGAAACGTTGCTGTCAAGTATAAAGGTCCTACATGAGTTCTTGTAAATACAGCAAGTATTTGGTCTCCTTAAATAATTCTTTTTTAAATAAATACACATCTTGTTTTCAAGTTCAAATTCTGTATCATCCAAAATATTTGTTTTCTTTAATAACAAAAAAGTAGGTGTATTTTCAGATTAGCCCTTAAACCCCTGATATAGGATATCTGTTGGGATTTTGGACTAAAACTAACTTGTATTCTAAAAACATATCTTACAAAATAACTGAGAACAGCAGTGTGATAAATCATATTTATAATGAGTAAGACAAATTACATATCTTAGCTATTGTAAAATTTTATATGGATCTATGGAAGAAGGTTGTGTATAAAGGTAATGAGTAAACTAAAACCAGGGCAAGAATTCACAATTTTTAAAGAAATACGTACTTAATATAAATAATTTTTTTTTGCTAATATAAGTCAAAACGCATTTATTTCAACGGCCAAATTGTAATAGTGCGGAAAAACTTGCCTACCCATAACAGTAACTTACATGCAAAGTTTTAGTCCTGATATCTTCTGTTCTGTACCTCTTCCTAAATTTGGGACTTTTTACCAAAAATATGTTATAATACTGTAGTGTACAGTCGACTCTTCTTAATGTGATCATATTCAGTGGCATACTCAGAAAAAAATTTCGGAGGGGGATATTGGAATCTCGGGAGAATATATGGGGTAAAATTTATTCCTTTTTTATGGTCTAAAAGTTAAATTTCTGAATTTCGGGAGGGGATATATCCCCAAATCCTCCCCTCTGGCTACGCCCCTGATCATATTTGTCCAAGATCAGAATGATAGTATCCGATTAATAATAAAAGCGATTTTATACTAAAAAGAAGAAAACAGTGTAACTCGAGTGTTTGAATTAAAATCTCGACTGTGTAGTCCTAATTGAAGTAGTATTTAAACTATTTTCTAGTATGTATTTTGCAACTTAAATATTCTTAAAGAAAAATATAGAGTTGGATCATATAACACTACTAAATTAATGACTCATTTTGTATGTTATGTAAATGAAATTGGCTTAGAAACTGGGAAAAAAAGGGTTTTTAGGTCTTTGTATTAAAAATTTAAGAAAGTCTTTGTATTTTTGTTAAAAACTGAAAACTTGTTTTTTATGATATTTTTTTACAAAAACAATTAGGTGCTTTTAAACTTATTTTGTTAACCTTTAGTTTACTAAAGGTTCTTATCAACTTGGGTTGTGCAGACAGCATAATTGTAAAAGGTATTCATTTCATTTTTTACTTTATTGTGTAAATTTTTTATACTTTATTTCACCATCATATAGTTATATTATTTTGTGAACAAATGCAGTATCTAGTCAAATATTAGTTCTAAAATACTCTTTTTACTCATTTTGTAGTTGTTTTATATTTTCATGACCTATGATATTTAAAAGATAAAATTTCACTGTTCCTTTCACTCTTTCATAATTTTTTATTAGCCATTTTGTATTTTGTGATATCATCCTACTTATGCCCAATTTACAAGATGCTAGTCGGCAGGCTAGTAAAGCCTCCCGTCAAGGCATGCTAGTGACTAGCTCTATGCAAACAGGAATTGGACTGAAAATCATTCCAGCTCATAAAAATATTTCTATTTACTGTGTTGTGATCATCATTACAGAAGTAATAAAACTTATCTTTTATGCACAAAGAGGGTTATTAATCATTCAATTTAGTAACTATGTGACTTTTCCATTCATAAAAAGTTTTTAAAGCTAAACAAAAAGAAATAAAACTACTTTTAGACAGGTATAAACATAGATGTGCTAAGGTTGAGAAATTCCTGAGTCAGTCATTGCATGACTACTGGCATCCTAGCTACTGGTATTAGGTAAATTGGGCATCAGTTTTAATAATACAAATATGATAGTTCAGTATAATCCCTGGGATTTTCTTTTTTCAAAATTGTTTTCAATGGCCAATTTTTGTTGCATACTCAAATTTTATTAGGTACATGGTAAAATTTTGTAAACTTAACTATTTTGGAAATTTTACAAATGAATCAGGGGTGGGAAAACCTGTCCTAAGGGCTTATAACTGCTGTGGTTTTTCTATATGAAAATGCTGATTTTCCTACATTTGTTTAAACTGCACCAAAAATGAGAATTCAAGATTTACCAATAATAGTTTTCCTTCAATTCTCAATTATTAAAATTTCCTTAATTCTCAATTGTTGTTGTGGGGGTTTTCATGTATATTTACAGATTTTTACTTTTTCTTACCCCCTGAAACATTCGTCTTTATCTGTAACTTACCTTGCAATGTTAGTATCTGTTCATTTCCCATACTGGGAAACCAACTTGAATTTTATTAGAGCTAAAAATTCTGATTATCTTATTGTAACTAAAAACACTTGCTTATGAAGTTAGTTTTCATTACTATTAAATCAAACTTCAAAAGTAAGTATACTAAATAAATTGTATGTAAATAAGTAAAAAATAATTATTTAGTCTGTTTAGATTGACTGATTTTTGTAGTTTATTTATCAGTTTGAATGATTTAAAAACTGCTTTGGAAAATTTTAAAATAGGGCAAAAAATTATAGAAAGAGTATATTTGGATGCATATGCTAAAAGTGTTGAATATACCTAAAAACTGATACAAAGCTGCTATATAAATTGTTTATGTTTTCCACCCTTGAATGAATCCTGTTTTTGTCAATCTTTGATAACTTTTAATAAAATATGTTAATTATCACTGCCAAAGTATACATCCAATGCATTTAGTACTTTCATATGATTAATAAATTTGATGTATTTGAAATCATTCCTATGTTATCCAATATGACAATGGTTTATCCAAGATTTTGATGGGTCCGAGTTAATAAAATCACATTTACAACATTACTGAAACATTTCTTTAAAAAAAAATTATATTCCATGTGATAGTTGATTTCAAAATCATACCTGAAAATTTTAATTTTTTATACCTTTTTAATCCTATGAATCCTAGACTACCCGAGATTTCTATTAAATCCTATAGAAAATTGGGGGCATGCAGGACTGAAAAGTGTAAATAATTTTTTCATGCATATCTTAAAATTTGTAAATACTTAATAAAACATGCAGGGCTATCACAGGGGTTTCCAACTTCCAAGTGCTTGTGGGCCGAAATCGAAAGTACAAGTCGAGTGGCGGGCCACAAAGTAATCTGGCTCCTTTTTATCCATATCTTTTTTGTAGGAGAGTCTTTAATATGGGTCGAGGGAGGGATGAAAGTTATTTACATGGTGGGAAGGTACTATATTTACTAAAATTTCAGAGGATTTATAAATTTTTGGCCCTATATCTTTTATACTACGAATAATACTTAAATATGGGGGCTTCCTCCAGAAAATGTTTGTAAATTTATCTAAAAATATAGTGTCTCACCTCATTTTTGGATACTCCATTTTGGTTTTCCTTGTGATAAAGGTTAACCTAAGCCTTTAAGGGGGGGAGGGGTTAAGCCTAAGCCTTTGCTATGCCCAGGGAAAATTTCATGGTATTTATTACCTCCTTCCGAAGCCTCAACTTTTAATTTGTCACCCTAGAAAGTGACCAAAGCTACTCCATAAACTAACACGGAAACGTTCTCTAGGGTGAACTCACAGAATTGGACGAAAATTTTACGGAAGTTCGGGAAAATTTAAATTTTAGTACGCTAAGGGGACATCCATAAATTTACGTGAGGTCAAAAAGGGGGGAGGGTTTCGGAAAAATCTCACCATGGGCGGAGGGGGGTCTATTAAAATCTCACGTCAACTTTTTAAGTTAGAAATTATACTATTTTCTTTGTTTTTTAAGTATGAGAAAGGAATTTTTTTTTTAAATTTGTAGGTAAATCTCACCAAGGGGGGAGGGGGGGTCCAGATTTTGGAAAAAACACCTCACATAATTTATGAATGTCCCCTAAGAAGTGTTCTGGAGCACTTTTTAGGAGGTTTCGCGGGCCACCAGTTGGAAACCCTTGGGCTATCACTACATTGAGGGAGATAGAACACATATTGTTATCTACTATGTGAAAATGTTTTGTATCACAACATTCAAGTGTTTATCTTGTATTATACTGTTTTAGAATATTTTATACTCAAATGCTTGGCACATGTATTTGAAATGTTTTAGAATTTAATTAAAGCTTACTATGCATTGTTTTCAATTAATAAAATAGTATTTTCTACTGGCCATACATAAAAATGATCAATGAGTAGGGCTGAGGCAAAATTTTTCCATTTGTGCTTAACTCTTTCAATCCTAAGCCGCCTGAGATTGCTATGGAAAATTTGGGGCAGCTAGGACTGAAGGGTTTAAAGGTAGAGGGAACCCCACATAGGTACCACTCCCATAGAGGTGGGCAGGATCTGCACTGTTAGTTTCATACCCATTTCTCAAATTTACCTATGTGAATTCTCTGTTAGATTTTATCAACATACTTGGATAATATAAACGTGCACGCCAAGCGCAAAAATTTGCGCGATTTTGCAGAAAATCTTTTGAAATAATTTATATTTTTGATGAATAAATTGATTTCTCTCTACTGTTGCTCAAGAAGCATTACCACAAAATTTAGGTGAACAATGTGACTGACATAATCTCTTAAGTCAAAATTTAAAAGACTGAAGATGCTTAATTAATTTGCAGAAAATATTTTTTAAAAATTTTGTGCGCAGAAACTTTTTGGTTTTATACAAGTCTGTATATCAAACAAAATTAGGAATTAAGTGTATGTTTTACTTACGTTAAGTATCAATTTAACTTATTAGAACTTCACTCATGATTTTAAACATTCCTAAAATTAATTGGATAATGAAATAAACTGCTTTTTAATAAGCCCCTAATTTCAATTATACTGAAAGAGTGGAAACCCTGCATTTTTATGTATAAAAGTTTACTAAAACTAAAGTGCTTTGTGTTAAATGAGTAAGTTTCAAATTATATATAAAGTTAAAAAGAAATAAGATGATTTAGTATGTAGGATTTAAATTATTCATTTATTTTTTAGCTGGATTAAATTCAACAAACAATTTTATTCATTGCTAGGAATTTATGTTGTATTTAGTTATATATTAAGTTTTTGGTGTTAGTTCTATTGATATAATTTCTATGTACTTGAGAGTCAAACACTCATTAAAATGTTATTTTTATATTATAATGGTTTTGTTGTTTCCTATTTATTTGTTGAAAAATAAAAATTACTATTATTATTAATTGCTATTATTAAAAATTACAACTGTGAAAACTTTAAAATTGAGTGAACTTGAATACATATACTGAACTAAAAATTGTCTGTCAAACATTATGAATATTATCTAGATAATTTAATTCCATATTTTACTGGTTAACTACATATGAAAATTTTAGGACAATTGTATTATTTAAAAGTTTTGAGATCCACAAACTCTGTGGTTAATGTGGTATGGTTATCAAAGTCTGAAAATAAAAGTTTATTTAATAAATGTGTTAGTAAATTTCCCATCCCCTTCTAGGGCTTAAACTACATTTGTAGCTAGAGGTTAGTTTTAAAAGTAAAATTCCAAATTTGTTAAAGAAATATAATTTAATAAACTTAAACTTTAGGGATGTACAATTTGCAAGCATGTCACTATTGTGTTAAGTATCACCTACACCTAGTTGGGATTCAGATTCAATTAAAACTACTTTCAATGCAAGATTGACATCTTTTAGTAAATGGTAGTATACTGCAGCTTGCTTTTGTAATAATAAACAGGGAGACTTTTGAGCCTCTTGAAGCATTTGTCCCAAAAGGAACTGCATTTCTTCTGGCCTATTCAAAAATAACTTCACTGAAGTAGTCAATAAAAAGCTCATAAACCTCTCATTTCCCAAATGCTCTTCATCAGTTAAAAACCCCTCAATAATATAGGGAGCATTAGAAATGTCTTTGCCATAATCACCCACAAATTTTAAGAGGGAAAGCTTTGATTCAATGTTTTTAACATTTTGGGAGTATTTGGCAACAGCAGACAAGACACAATCTTTGATTTCAGGAGATTGGGTTAGATCCACTGCACTTAAAGCACTGAGGACTTCCTCACTTAGGTTGTTGAATTGAATGTCCATCATGCTGACAAATGTGCTCATTATGGATTCACTCAGTTGAGAATGCTTTCTCATCACTTCCGTGAAACTATGAATCGCTTGAGAAGAGACTTCTTTTTGACTATCACAACAGTGCATCAGTAGCTCTTTCACAATGTCAAATATATTGGACTCGTTCATCAAAGAAATGATAATCTGAAGCTTTTTTACCTTCACACAAGTAGAATCGGAGAACTGACAGAAAAACGACCTGTAGAAAGACACAAACACAGTGCTGTGTTCTGGGAGGTACTCTTCTATAGACTCCAACACAGCAGCTAACACTTCTGGCGAAGAACAATGAAGGAGGACTTTCAGTCTCGGTGCAATCTGAGCAATCACGTCCCCTGAGAAGTTCCTTTTGTCAACCTGAACTGCATAGTAAAGAGCCAAATTGGCAGCCAAAAGGAACACTTCTGGCTCAGCGTCCAGGAGTTTTCTGTCCAGAGCATTCAAGCTGAACAGCAGCTCCTCGGAAGTCTTGGGCACATACTTCTTGAGCACAGTGTGGATGACGGCAAAGTCCCACTCCTTGAACTCCGATATCCTCCTCAGTAGGTAATGGGTTATCTTGGCATTGACCACCACTCCGCCATCCGCTTCCAAGATCTCGTCGAGAGAGGAGAGGCTGGCACACACCACCGAAGGGTCGGGGTCGCGAATGGCAGCATAGAGAGCATCGATGAGGTCTTGGTGTTCCCTGGGGTTGAGGAGGTGAGCAGAAGCGACTGCAGCGGCACAACGAACGCTGCCACTAGAATCTGACAGTGCTCGAGGGAGTAGCTGCAAGCCAAGCTCCCACAGGCACTGTACTGAGCAGCTCGTCTGCATCACCAGCTTACGAATGAAGGGATTAGGGTCCTCGAAATCTTTCCTCAGTGTGTTGGTAGCCAAGATATTTAGGTCAGCTATGCTAGAAGAATACCTATAAAGTAAATAGATTAATTGGTTAATGCTATACACCTAGTTATGATGGATGATGGAGAGGCTTTAAAATAAAATATATAGAATGAAACTTGACACTTTTCTAATTTAAAAATTTTGCCCCCCAGACCTACTCTTCAGCATGAAACTTTGTATTGACCTATGTATTTGATAAGACAACTTTCACATAATACGTTTTAATGTTTTATAAAGCTTTATTTAATTGATTAAGCACCCATGGAATTAAAGTCTAAAAAATTATTTTTGAACACCTCTGGAATCAAAAAGTCTAGTTCTGTGCCTTCCCCTGGGTGCAATCTCCTCTCCGAAAATCTGTCCCAGACCCTTCCCTGACCAGGACCAATTTCTTCGGAAGCCAAAGCTCCTATGTC
Source organism: Tetragnatha montana (assembly GCA_963680715.1). Classification (NCBI taxonomy): domain Eukaryota; kingdom Metazoa; phylum Arthropoda; class Arachnida; order Araneae; family Tetragnathidae; genus Tetragnatha; species Tetragnatha montana. The sequence goes on along the minus strand of OY796680.1, from coordinate 15,579,559 downwards.
GATCATGCAATGTAATCATTGTGGTTCTATCAATGCAGAGAATCATTATCGCCAAATATCATTAAATTTAATATTTTTTAAAAATTTTATTATAGTTTGCAATTAAAGTTAGTGTCAAAATAAATTATTATTACATTCAATACATTGTTATTGCATTTGTTTGTATAAGAGGGGTTGCAATAAAAACTATTATTGAAAATTGGGTCGCAAATATTGAAAGTGGAGAATCACTGCCATTTGAGAATATCCAGTCAGGTATCGCAGGCCACAATAGATGGCCGGCCAGTTTTGGCCCACAGGCCATACATTGGAGACCCCTGCAATATGGCATGAGTTGCTAATGAACATTCACCATGTCTTTTAGTAAACCATGTGTTCAGTACAAGAACTTTATTATTGCTGTAAAGGTCTTATGTTATGCAGCATTCGAAATTGGGGTGGTTTGCTGGTCTGGGACAGCTAAAAAACGGCTCAGATCAGTGGAATCAGAAATTCACTGGTCCGCCGGACTAGTGTGTGTGTGGTGAAAAAAATATCACACCCTCCAGTTCTAGCAGTAAAAAAGTAAACAAGTACATATTTTTGACAAAACCCGAAAGGTTGCGATGTGGGATAGGGGAGCCCCCAGGGAAAGAGAAAAAATATTATTGAATGTGTATTAATTTTTAACAATGAATACTATTTGGTACTCACATTCAATGCAATAGTTAGTTTATATTATACCAGTCCTTTTTAATTTGTCGGACCAGTAAGATTGGCAAAGCACTGGTCCGCAGGACCAGTGGTTTTTTCCCCCAATTTCTAACGCTGATGTTATGTATCATGTGATAAAAAATAATCTTTTCAAGATGCTGAGGACCTTTTTAATTCAATTATTTTGATAAATCCAACTTTTTGATGGTTCTTAAATTTAAACTGACATTTTCTTTTTACTTGCTAAACTGTATTTAAAGTTACTATTTTCAAATGGGCATGTTTACTAGAATTGGGATATCTTCTTATTTGGCATTAAAAAAGAAATCCAGGTTCCTACTTAGATATTTGTGGATAGATAATTTTAACCAAATTAGACATCATTAGTTATTGGGATGAAATAAAACCATTTTGTAAAGAAACCTTTACTCTTAACATTTCTTTTCTCAGCTTACAAGGAAACGTTCTCAGGGTGAACTCACAGAATTGGATGAAAATTTTACAGGCATAAGAAGATGGCTAAAAAAACTTACTGTGAAAAAATTAGCTGCTAAATTTCATAAGGAAAGGAGAAAATTAACTTTGAAAATTGGGTTCTGAGATGCCAACCACATTCAGTTAACACCACTTGGCGACTTGGCGAATTTTCTATCAGATGGGATGATTAAATTTGTATTTAACGTGAAATTGAGATATAAGTAAAAAGTACTTCAGAATATCCATTAAAACAACAGTTTTTTAATTAATTTCCTTTCCTTTAATTTAATTTTCCTCCTTTAATTCATTTTTAATCCTTTTTTGCTTTTGATGAACCTGTACTTTTTTTATTCGCTCATTTAAACCAGTTTATCGGCCAGTTTATTCTAGCATTTGGCACAGAGCCAAAGGAAGCATCCTCGTCTAGTAGGGTTACATTTGGCGTTAAATATGATAATTTTTTCTTATTTTTTACAGCTTTTCTACTGTAATTTAGCAGCTAATTTTTTTACAGAAGGTGTTTTGAGTCATATACTAACCCCTGTAAAATTTTCGTCCAATTATGTGAGTTCACCCTAGAGAACGTTTCCTTGTTAGACAGAGGAAGTATGTTTCAAAAATTTGAATTGTAGCTTAAATTTTCATATTGAATTCAGCAAAATTGTGTTCATTAGAAGTGCTTAATTTTACCTGGTTAAAAAAGAGTGCATAACCTTTTTGCATGGAGGATAAGGTACTGCAAGAAACCTTATGATTTTTCCAGCTAAAGGACTTAAATCAACATTTTTCATCATTCTGTTGAGAATCTGCAAACATAGAATTATAAACGGTAAGTAATAATTTATTATGAAGTTTTTGTGCATTTTTTCTTAACCCTGCTGTACTGTTGGGGTCTATTTGACCCAAATTTTTTTTCATTTGCTCATAAAAAGGAAACCCCCGGAGATATTATCATGAAATTGCATGACTTTGTTGATAAAGGACATAAATACGTAAACACTGAATGATTTTCATTTATTTTTATTTACAACCAAAATTTTTCAACTTATTCTTAATGTACTGTTGGGGTTAATATGACCCAATTCTAGTATTTTTTTCTTGTGCCTTCACCCTTCCATATTTCTTGGAATCATTCAACGGAAACGAACAAAAATAACTACTCAAACATTCATTTTCGAACTTTTTTTTTATTCTCGTTTTCTTTTGTGTTTGATCCACGTGTCAGGGAGGCACATGCAATAAACTCCTCTGGACCAAACGGTTGGGATATGTGAAAATGCAAAGTTTTGGGATGTTTGTTTTTTGTTATTTTTTTTTTATTTGTATTCATTCATTATTTTATTAAATATAATTTAAAATATACTTATACAACTTAAGATATAATTATTTCCAAAATTTAACTTTTCATTTAAGTATTTTTGAGTTGTTCATTTGTTTTTTATTCCTATGTTTAATTTATTGCTTTATTCATATACTATTTTATTAAATATCATTTAAAATATACTTATATAACTTAAGATATGATTATTTCCAAAATTTAACCTTTCATTTAATGGTAGAAGTGATAATATTTTGAATGGGGTCATATTGACCCCAACAGTACATGCGCATAGCAAGTCTGAGCAGTGCAGCAGGGTTAATATTATGAGTAGATACTATTTGTTATTTATTAAGACTTAAAATGATCTAAGTGGTATTAAATAAAAAACTGCCCTTTTGAAAAGCTAAAAATCATGTTCCTGTTTAATCAACTAGTAAATTAAGTCATACTCTAGTATTTTTAATCTTAATAGAAAAACTAACCCCCACCTTGTAGCTTTAGATTTTACAAGAATAGCAAATATCAAGGGTTTTCAGAATCAACCGCTGTCAGATATTATTCATCTTAAATGTTACACCATTATCTTTTAATATGTTTAGAAACTCAATAAAAAAGTAATTAAGCTTTGAAAAACTTTACTGATATAATTATTAAAGATATTGTTGAATATTTGAAACGCGATCAGCCATTTTGGCTTATCTCTGATAAGCGGGGGGGGGGGGGAGGGAATCAACAAAACAAAAGATTTCAAAAAAATAAAAAAAAACATTTTTAAGAAGTAAGTAATAACTTTTTTAGGGAATAAATTTGATGGGAAAGTGGGGGGAATCCTGGATTCACTACTGGACACGATCTATTTAAAAAGACAGTAAAAAGTAGTAGTTTTATGCTACAAAATTTAGAATGTGAAAATAGCTTAAAAGTGTCACATTTTACCCTACTAATACTTATCTACTCAGTTAGGCCAGAAGTATTACAGTCAAATAGATCCGACCACAAGAGGTTAATGGCTAATGGGAACTTATAACAGAGTCTGCTTTGATTGGTTGAAATTTCTCTAGGAAAAGATGTGTTTTTTTATTAAAATAATAACAGGGGATAGAACCCAGGAACTGCTGCTTGCTGCATACTTAGTAAATCCTACCACTGCTCCAGTAGAGATTCAGTAACCTTAAAACTTATTATAACATCTTCCTTATCTGGTTAACTTTTGATGCAGGTGCAGTGTTGCATATTGTGAAAAGTTCCCAGTTGGCACTAGTCTCTTTTGATCCAACCAGCTAAACTTCTCTATTCACTTAGTTTCTATGTGGTAGAGCAAGCAAAATAAATCAGCATAAATTGAAAAAATTAAATCCTGTCAGATATTATTCAAAGGTTAAAATCCATACTGCCTCCTGATATTGAGCCGTCACCAAGTAGGCAGTCGCCATGGAGAACCTATTTCAAATTTGGGTAAATCCAAAGAACCTGGGCGTTCATTTTTGGCGAAATTTGGTACAATGCAGTTTATTGGCAAGTTAGCAATTCAACTTAAAAAGAACTGAATTGCCAGAATTCATTATTTTATCGCCAGTTTTGGCGCCAGGCCTGGCTTCTTTGGATGACCCCAAATCTGTTCCGAAAAATATTTAGTTACCTCATTTGCCATTTCTAAGTGTCTTCCTTCAGAATCAAGCAAATCCAGATGTGAAGAAAAGGAAGAAAGGTAGTCAATTTCTTTTGCCATGTTTCCCGTTTAAATTATCTACACCTAGGTCAAAATTCATTGATTTTAGCTATCTTATTGAGTTTTGATGGATATAATAATGTATATAAATGATAGAACAATATCATGTTATTGAGACATGATATGCAAGAAAATAATAAAGTAGACATTTATCCTACTTTTATTTTTATAGAACAAGAATTCTAAGTTGGATTAAAAAATTATCACTTCAGAAAAAATTTTACACTCGGTTAAATATTTTAGAAGTTCTAAAGAAAAAAAAATAAGATCAAAAGAATGTGGTATAAAAATGATTTCAGAAAAAATATACACAAAAATTACATTCAAAGATTAAAGGAGGTAGTGAACCTGAACATGGAGTCAGATATAAATTTGTTTATTTACTTTTAAGATTGCTTGCTTTTTTTAGATTGAGTTGAGGTGAGTGTTAACCTAGCCCTAGTCACAGAGAAAATAAGGTAGAGGGCAGCACGAAAATTCGCGACGCGACCAAACCTTGTTTCGCGACTCAACGTAGCGATAGATGGCGCTGTGCAAACTAACCATAATTTTTAGCACGTGCATTTTAAAGAGCTTCGTACTCATTTCGAAATTTCAATGATCACTTATTTAATTGAATTTAACTTTTCTCTTTTAATTATCGAAATATTGCCGAAGTATATCATTAGAACCACCCGAAGTAAAAATTTAATGCATAAATAGCCTCTAGCGGATCCGTGGGAGGCTTGAGCCCCCCCCAAATGAAAAGTTTTACACTATATAATATTGAATTTTATGCACCACAATGAGTTAAAACCCTGTTATTTTAGGGCGAGCGCGCACGGGCGACTTTTGTCCATAGGTGACCAGGATTACTAGAATCAAAAATATCATTAGAAAACAATAGAGCATTCGCACATGACGTCACTTGGAGGACAAAATCAACGTTGCTAAGGCTGTTGTTAGGGGCGGGATATAGAAGTATCCAATAGCAGCATTCGCACATGACGTCACTTGGCGAATAAACAACGTTGCTAAGGCCGTTGTTAGGCAGAGTCATGTGATTGAAAATACTCTTTAGAGCATTTTCAATCACATGACTTTACCTAACAACGGCCTTAGCAACGTTGTTTTTATCCTCCAGTGATGTCATGTGCGAATGTTGCTATTGGATACTTCTATGTCCCGCCTCTAACAGCCTTAGCAACGTTGTTTTTGTCTTTGTCACTGTGACAAAAGTCGCCCGTGCGCCAATTTTTCAAAAAGTTTCTGGGGGAGGTAACTCTATTATTACAACTCTGTTTTATATTAAGTTTGTCAAAACGCAAAAATTCTACAATAAAACTATATCCAAAATCGGATAATTCCACTTTGCACCACCTATTAAGAAAGGGTCAACTAGAAAATCTTACCAGTTTCCTTGCTCTGGCTGACATTCCAGTGGAGATAGTCAACCTTTCCGATCTCCTGATCTTCCAGTTGCACCCCATACTTAGAAGATCAACTGGATTAATCTTCCCTAATTAATTCTTCACAGTGATTAGTTCAAATCAATGTGTAAACTCATCTCTTGTCCATGTCCCTGTATCTATTTTGTAACTGTGAATTTCCAACTTTACAAAATCAATAAATCTTTTTAAAAAAAAAAACTAGGGATTTTACTTGGACAGTATTCTTATTATTTGGATCTTTGTATAAAAAAGTTTGAAAAGATGTACCTTGGATTATCTTGGCCTCCCCCACAAAATAGTCTAATTAGCATGAAATTTTTTTCTTCTTATGAACAAATCTTTGAAAAGTTCTGACTAAATTTTTAGGTTGTTTTAATTGTAATTTAACTGTTGGCAATTATGGTTAATAATGGAAAAAATCATGATTCCCACTCAAGTTTGGCGAGAAAAAAATCCCTGGCTTTTCAAGGTTAATTTTGAAGACTTGAAAAAACTAGTTATCCATAGTAATATTTTAGATATTTCAAACATATATTTTTTTCCAGAACTGAAATTCAGTCACAGACATTAAAAATTGGTCCTTTTTCAGGTGCATTGTATATTTCCACGTTTTAGCAAAAATAAGCAATTATCTCTGACAATACCTTGACTTTTTTTGGTTAAATTAAAATTCCCTAAAGTGACTTTTCCCTGACTCTTGGGAACCCTGAAAATTCTTTGTAAAGAAAAGTTTAACACTAACGAAAATTCATCCAAGGATCAAAAGTGAATGGGGATTATTTCCCTTCATTTTCCACAGTAGAAATAGGAGGCATGCAAGTTTTAAAAGATGGCCAAAGGATCCAAAATGAAGAAACATGAAAGGGATCCAAAAAGCGCATACACTAGAAATGGAAATTATCAAAAAGGTATGACTTTAGAAGATTTATAAATGAAGGTGCAAGACATTTTCAATAATCTAGCAATAAGGAATGTATGTCTTTCATTTTGCATGAGAAATTTCATATAAAAAAGTGGAGTAAAAGTCCACATTCTGTTCTGACTGTGGATAAAAAAAATTGACCTGATACTTTCAACACTTTGCTCATCATAAAAAGTGATTTTCAGGATCTTATTAGCATTACACTTACAAGAATAAAATCAATGCAATGGTCAGAAGCCAGTTCTGCACCAAAGAATAAAGAACATGATGATAAAATTGGATGAAAAAAATCCATGGTAAAAAACACTTTGAAGAAGAAAAAGTAATTTTTCCTCATGACAATGTACAGATCACAAGTGTTGAATTGATGCTATAAAATTAAAGAATACACATACCATATCTCAGATTTGAAAGAGATTTCCCCTTGAAAGGGAATTTCATCTTTTTCCCCAAAAAATGAAATGTGGCAGCTTAAAAGACTACAGTAGAACAACAACTATCCAAATCTCAGAAAATAAAATTAAGACGGAAACATACTGTCATGGGAAGTCAAAAAGCCCTAGAACATTTAAAAGTGTGAAAAAGCTTCCCTGCTTTTATAAAAACCAATCCAAGGCTTAGATAGATGACTGCAGCATTGTTTACCAAGAGGTAGGACAAATTTTCATCCCTGATGTGAAAAAGAACCAAAAATCACTTGCAAATATAGTTTCTTTTCCTCCCATTTAAACAAACAGAGTAATTAATTAAAAGAGACCCTTTTGGTCGAAAAAATATCCAATTATCCTAATTTTTGATTATCTGAATGGGGTCCAGTCCCAATTGATTTGGATAATTGGAGTTCTACTGTATATTTAAATTAAACATTTCTTTAAAACAATAACATTTTTTGTTTAATCATCAACAAAAGTAAAGAAAAAAAACCCTCAGTACTTTAAAAATATTTAATTTAGCACACTATAAAACAAACATATAAAGTGAGGAAAAAATCTTCATAAAGCTTTAACTTGCCTATAATTCTTATGAACAATAGAATCTAAAATGGTGCACACTTCTTTACAACCTATCAAAGCAAGTTGGTGCAGCTTTGCCCTGTGATCTTTGTGCAAACGTTCTGTGGAAACTTCATCACAAACAATGAGTCCAGATTTGCGCAAAACAGCAAAGTTCAGCTCTACACTTCCCAATCTGCTCTCAAAATTGTTGACATCAACAAGCGCTTCTTCATTGATTAAGCCACAGGAACAAGCACAAAGATAGTCATAAAGAGCTATGCCCCCATCGATTAAAGCCAGGGTCCCAGCATTAATGCATGCACTCAAAACACCACCATCAGATGAAAGAAGCTAAAAAAAAAAACATGGACTCAGTTAAAAGAATGTACTTTCTAAGGGGAAAAACACATAAGAGAAAATATGAATATCCTAAAAATAGTTTAAGAAATTCTTTAACTTTTCTACTTATGCAGGCAGGGGACACTTAACTCTTGATAAAATAATGGAAAATGAAATGCTGTTGATGATAATTAATAAACTAGTTAAGGCAGTTTAGGGGTACATCTGAAAAAACAATGATAATTGGTTGCTAAGACAAGAACCATATTAGGATTTGGCCACAAAAAGATAATAGAAATTCAAGCATAAAAGTTTACAATAAAACACAAAAACTGAAGGCATAAAATTTACAATCTATATGCGCATTTTGTTCAACCAATTATGCAAATAACAGTAATTTGACATGATAAAGGAAAACAAATTTTAAATCATCTTATAAATTATGAACATAAATTTTACCTTAACACTTTAAAGTCAGGGCTTTGGCCTTGCAGCCAAAATTCCCACTGTCGTTTTGAGCAAAAAAATTATCTTGTTCTGCCTATCCCCTCTGTGAACATTATCTTAAGTGCCAATTTCGGAAATGGTCACCTGCTTGTTAACTGATGGGTTTTGTGATGGCATTTCAATACAGTGATCTCATTTCAAAGGAACGTCATCTCTAAGCCACTACACATATAAAAGCCCTAAACTCTTAAAGATAAAGGGATGCAATGCTAATGACCAACCTTGCTCTTGGCTTATGGCTTCCGAGGTTTGTTGCAGAATCAGCTTTTAAATGCCCTGTTGTTAAAGAGTTAAATAGTTACAAATGTCTTATCTGTTCAATGGTGAAACTTTAACGCATTCCCTATGTACAAAGTTAAATTTAAGGGTCGTGTTTAGGAACTCAAACACGTAGAAGAAACGAGAACGGTACGGAAACGGTGAAAAGCTCTCGACACGATAGATTTCAAACGAGAGAGGTCCTCCATATTGTTCTGACTTTCGAACCGTATGCGGATTGCTTTTACACTTTTTGTGGTCTGTTAAATAGTTCCAAAAAATCTAAAATAGCTCTTAATTACCAATACAAGACTTCAGACATTAATATTATTACAAAAGTAATGGTCATCTAGTGTTTATATTTGTATTATCAGTGTATAATTACTTGTAAGGTTTTTCGACAGATGGCATCATTAGCACACCAGATGAAAACGAGTAATTTGGAAATGGTAGGCCTCTGCTTGCCGTTTCAGTATCGTTTCCATCTTGTTTCTTCTACGTGTTTGTCTTTCAGAATACGGCACTAAGTTCAACCAAAGTAATTTTTTTTTGGGATCGTCATAAAGTTTTGATTTGTGGTGCTTGTCAGCCAATGGAAAAAAAATAAGACAATCCATTTAAATTAAGCTTGGTGAAAGTTTTTCCTGGGGTCTCTTCCATCACCTCAGAGGGCAATTTCTTCCAACACGATATCACATTCATTCTTCTTTCAGAAAAATGTAAACTCTGATTCAAAGAAAACTCAGTAAATTAGCTAGTTTCACTTGTAAGAAGTCCCAATCTAAACCAAATAAACAATTTTAGGAGACATTTGACCTTCTATGTTTTAAAAAGGGACACCTCAATATATCTAAAAACATGATACTGGGACAAAAAGTTTAAAAAAACTTGAGAAACACTATTTTAAGAAAAAGCTAAAAATATTGCATAGCAGCACCCCTATTATTTTCAGTTATAAGCCACTTTTGAGTAAAAACAAAAGATAAATTATTGAATGCAACAATAATTACCGTAAAAAACATGTCAATCTTAGACTTTGCATACAAATCAGAGATTACAATAGCTTCAAATGCTTGCTTCAAACAAATTTCTAACTCTTTTGCCATTTTATCAGAACGAGAGTTCTTTTTTCTTCTCATTCCACAGAAAGGAGCTGGTTTGAATTCACAATTAATGTAAGCTTTGTTGTGTAAGGCTTTAGATTTAAAATTATTCACCTAAAATAGAGAAATAAGAGCTATACAATTGCAGATGGTAAAAATGTGTCAATATAGATTAAGTGATTCCAAAACTTTACTAACACACATAAATTTTAAAAAAAAATTAACTTTAAAAATTTTTTTTTTTAATATTTATTTGATTAATCATATAGTAGATGCTAAACTCTCAAAAGTTAAGCAACCAAACAATTAGAAAAAATTGAAAAGTCATTGCACTGCAACAGTTAATAGCAGACCCTACTTATAATGAATGATGCAGTTGTTTCAGAAAAAAAAACATGTTTTCCTTTCTCATTCCCGAAAACTGTATAATTTTAAACAGTCCTTATTCAGATTATCTGCTTTCTTGGCATTTGGGCAGATGGATGTGATTGTAACAATGCAAAGAAAATTTGGTACTAACGTAGTATCCACATGCCATTGACAGACTTACAGGGATACCAACCCATGGCGACGCCTATCCAAAATCAAACACCCCATGTGCAAAACCCCACTGTCGCTACGCTTTACTTGCATATTTACTTGTTGATTTTCGAAAGAAGGCTGGTATGACATGTGGCTTGTCACTGTCATGGTAACAGTCCCATTGCTTACAAGTGAAAAAGTGTTATGATCTCTTGAGAGCCTAGAAAAGCCCTGAAAATTCAAATTATATGTAATAAAAATTCAGGAAAGGAATGTCTGTCAACTATATACTGACTACTGACCATCATCTTGCACAGTGAAAGATCACACAGAGACAGAGATCAGTTTCCATAATCTTTCGCAATAATTCAAATTTCTTTTCAATCTTACATTTTTTTTATTCTTGGATTTCAGTTCCACAAATAAAAATTCGGTACTTACCATAGACCTTGGAATACTAATAGACAGAGCAAGCGCGCGAGGCCGGGGACAAAACATGTTCGGCCATTCCCCCAGGCCCAACTTGGCCTGCTCCACGTGACCCAGCAGATCTCTCCTCTCCTTGGTTTCAATGGGAGAGAAGCAGAGTGAGGCCAACACCACGTGACTCTCGAATGCTCTCCGAGCGAGAGATCTTTCGTCCCAGGCTATACCAGGCATACCGCTATGAGGATGCGCGTGCATGCTCCGTCTATCTGTGTTCTAAGGTCGATGGTATTTACGTATTATCTCGTCGACCGTTCAGCGGCACAGTAATAGCGTCACGGTCACGGATTAAGCGTCACGGTCGACTGGATAATACGTAAGTACCAAAAATTCATTATCATCATTATTGATAGGATTAAAGCATAATACATACAGTAAATATTCAAGTATCAATCAATTTATTTAATTTTTGCATTGGTATAATTAGTTGTATAATTTAATTGGTTGGTTTGCTACTTTTGGTAATATGTATTCATAATCTTTAGCATCTAAAGCAACTTCAAAAAATCAAATTCAAATTTCTGCCCGGGCCTAGTGGCCCATCAGACGGTGCCCATATCCGTTTCCTTAGCCTTTGGGCCTGGGGTGCTATTTACTTAGCTTGTGTCCAGGCCAAGTGGCTAGCCTGAAGCTGGACCCCCAGTTGATTCCCCAAGTGAGCTTGGTGCTCATTTTATCGACCCTGAAAGGATGAAGGGCTGAGTTGACCCATGACCAGCTACCCAAGCAGCATAGTTGGATAAAACAAAAAACTCTCTGCACACAAAAATTCCATCAAATATTATCTGCAAACTAATTAGTGCCCCTAGTCGTTTGAATTTTGACTTAAAGACATAATGTGAGTCTCATTGTTTACCTAAATTCTGTAATAATGCTTCATAAGCAACAACAGCAAGAAAAAATCTATTTATTTACCAAAAATTAAAATTATTTGAAAAGATTTTCTGCAAAATTCTAAAACTAGCTGCGCTCGGCGTGCGCTTCTATATTATCCAAGTATGCCAAGCAGGAGCCGCAAGGCATCGAACCTGGGTTGGTAATGCTTGTAGCCAGGCACGCTGACCACTACACCACCGCGGCCACCTAAAGCAACTTGGTGATAGTTAATAGGACAGATAATGGACTTTAACCACGTACAGAAACATTCTGGAATCTAAAACATTTCTGAATTTGGGTTTCAGATAAAATCTTCATTATTGGGTATTTATCAATTAGCCGGACGCAAATGTCCTCAATTGTGAAACAACCGCTCACCAAGCGAAGCGAATGACGAAAAAGTCAATGGAATACGAAACAAATGCGCCAGAGGCAGTCTGTTTTTTAACACTGAATCAAAACAACAAAAGTAATGAAGTAAAAAAAACTAACATCATGAGGACCATGAACAGTAACCAAGACTTTTGTGTTCCCCTGCTCAAATAACACTGATCCATCAGCTGAATCTGAATGAGTACCCATTTTACAATGAATTTCTCGTAGTTCATGAGGACGTCTGCCATCAATTCGGAGTCCTTGCATCGCTAGCACTTTATAGTCACCCATGTTGGCTTTTGCACTAAAAACTCAAGATATTTCAAAACAGAAAGGAAATATAAAGAAAGCAAAAAGAAACTGTGTTATAAATTCTTTTTTTTGTGTTACTTGAAAATTAACTAAATCAACAAATCCAACTGTGTTTATTTACACTTTTCAAACCGCATATGTAAATAAAAGATTTGGTTGCCAGAATTGAAAGATGAAGAGGCGCATTGTGAAATATGAAACAGATAAGGACGGGTAATCCGCGATTCCAGCCCGAACCTTGCCCTCTTGTGGTGAATTTTGACATTGACGCAAGTGGGAATACTGTTGCTAAGGCCGTTAACTGTTGCTAAGGCCGTTGTTTATCTGTTGCTAAGGCGGTTATTAGGTATGAGATCACGTGATTGCAAATGCTCCAATAGAAAAATCAGTGGCGGATCCAGGGGGGGGCAACAGGCCTTTTGCCCCCCCCCCCTTGGAGTCAGGCACTTTTTGAAAAATTAAGGTAAGAAAAAGAAAAAATTGTAAGTGGGAAGGAAAAATAGGATGCATAAAATGGAAACACTAAATAGGAAGCATGAAGGTGAAAGTCAATATGGGAGGGCTGGCACTCTAATAGCGCAGATTCAGGGGGGGGGCAACGGTCAGTTGCACCCCAATGGGCTCGGACTAGACTAGGTGTACCAAAACGAGTTTAAACCCTGTTTTCTGGGTCAAATTTTCTGGGGGAGGAACCCTAGACCACCTTTTGTATTTATATCATTATTACTTACAATTTTTGTATGTTCTTCAAGACGCAAATACTATCTAAAAACGTATTAAAAAGCTTTATTGAACCCATTAGGGGCCATCCATAAAGGACATCACGCTCGGAGGGGGGGAGGTTTTCAATTTGTGACAAAGGAGAGGAGGGGAAAAGTTATGACATTACATCCTGCAGCTGAAAACCAACAAAAAAAATAGAATTTTTTTTTTTTTAAATACACTTTTTTCAAAACAAACCAATTTAAACCCCATGAATAAAAAATAAAACTATTTGGTGGGGTAAAATTAAGCTTAAATGAAAAAGTTGGTTTTGGGCATTTTTAAACCGTATATTAGACATATTGGTGGTTTAAGAGCTTGACATGTGACATAGGGGGAGGGAGTCAAAAATGGGCAAAAAAAAAAGTGTGACATCATTTATGGACGGCCCCTTAAATCTTAAATAAGCATGGGAGGGGACTTAGGAATATTTTTGAGTCCTCCCCCCCGGTGCGAAAATCTAGATTTTGGCCCGATAATGACTAAATATTTTAGACTTTAGAGGATATTTGGGCTCCTACCCAAATAAATTTCTAGTATATGCCCCATTGGAGTGATGAAAAGAGAGGGAGATAAGGGAAGACCTGTGGGGCAATCAGCCCCATGTGTCAATCCCCTCATGTGTCTCCCCTTGACCATCTAGAACAGAGATGACCGTTCATCTCTAGGATCTCTCTCAGATGATGAGACCTCAATTCCCGTCATAAAAGTTCAAAAATAAGTCAGGAGACTACATTTTGAGGTATAATTTTAAAAAAATTTCTGGGGGAGGACCCCCACACCCCCTTCCTTCCCTGGGGTGTAAACTAAGCATCGTCAATAAAATACTTGGGGGAGAGACCTTGGGAAAAATATGGGAATCTAAACCCTTCCCGAAAAACAAAAGTGGTTATACGGCTCTGTAGAAGACCTCAAATAAGTTTTAGGGTAAAGTTTTCGAAATTCTTTTTGGAGACAGTGGCGGATCCACGGGGGGGTGATTGGGGTGATCACCCCCCCCCAACAAAGTGACCTCGCCGAATTTCCGGCAGAAAATCACATCTCCGATAACATAGCGATAAACTTGACTTGTGAATAATCTCTACTGAGAAACCGCTGTCACCATCTGAGCGAGTATTTTTTCCGGTTTCACGCAGTGCCCCTTTTCGGCAATAGTAGCAACTCGTTAAATGATAACTTCAATGCATCGATCACTTTTCAGAGGGCTCCCTTCCCGAGCCCTGATAAAAGGGTTGACAGAGTGGGGTTCGGTACTCTTTGGTCACCGGAAATTTCAGCCGGTGTTAGAAATCTGTATCGGGGTGAATTGAACCATATCGAGGCTGATTACTGGTATAATTGCACACAAAAACCAGAGCGGGCGGCTTGTTTGTATATTTTCTAATCTCACTGTTTTTCAACATCTATTTAAGGGCCAATCAAAACTTTTTCAGAGCGATTGGCAATCCTATATTGGGAGGGGATAACAGCTATTTGTTGGCAGTGGGATAGTCAAAACTTGTGGGCGGAGCATGTCGTACATATGCCAAGCTGTACTAGTAAATTTGCTGCTTTATTAAAATTTGGCGTTTTACTATCTCAAAAAATGGATTCCGGAAATAGTGAACATGGTCGTGCTCAGAAACGAACAGTGGAACTCAGCTTTCGTTTTTTAAGAAAAAGCCAAGAAATGATTTTTTTGAAGATAAAGCTGAGGTAGTTTTGCCATTTTCTGCAACTTTTCTTTTTTTTTAAACTATGTTTCGATGTTTTATAATTTTTTAAACTCAAGTATATCACTGTATCAATTATTAAGAAAAATTGCTATTTTAAATTTTCTTCTTGGTTGCTAAATTCGGAATACATATACAAAAGAAAATTGTTTTTATCATTTAGTAATAGATTTAATATTTTGTATGTACATTTATTAAGTTTTTATTATTATTTTGAGAACTTAACAGGGCAGCTTTCAATGTCATTATTATTTATCATTTCAAGGTTCTAATGATTTAATCCGGTTTACTAAATTTTAAATTGTGAAAAAGCTAAAAGAAATAATTATAAACAGCAAAAAGGCATTCGTGGCTTTGCGGTAATTTTACTTTTAGTGACTTTTCTGTTTCTCTAATTTTTCTTTATTTTGGTCTGTCTTGTTATATATTAGTGTATACTTTATGCATTTAAGTAGAAGTTCCATTTTAAAAAGGGAAAATTAATTATTTTAATCATGCATTTAATGGTTTACAATTAAATCAGTAGAAAGTGGAACTTTCCACCAAATATATTTTATGTGTCTTCCTCTTACGAATTGAATGTAAAAGTGAAAATTGATTGTAATGTCGAATGCGCATGTAGGTAAAATCACCCCCCCCCAAACCAAGTCTCTAAATCCGCCACTGTTTGGAGAGAACACCCAACCTTCCTAAAATGTGGTTGCCTCCCCTTAGGATCAGGCTGGATCCGCCACTGAGAAGAATTCCACGGCTAATCATTTTCTGTAACTGTTAACCTCTGTGTAGGGCAAAAAACTGTAACATCTTTTGTGGCTAAGGCCGTAGTTAGGTCCGAGTCATGTGATTGAAAATGCTCTACAGCTTTTAAACAAAAGAAGTGTTTATTTTATTATAATCAAGTTGGGATTAAAATACTACATCTAGTCCAGGGCCGTATCCAAGGGGGGGTTTAGGGGTTCAAACCCCCCCCCCCCCGAAATTTTGACATCAATTTTTATACTGCTATTTTTATTGAAAATTATGTCTCACAAGGAGCGATATCCTCTTCGGGTATAACCCAAAGGGTCTCAAAATGAGTCAAAACCTTACTTTTAAGGGTAAAATTTCCAAAAATTTTTTGGGGGAGGACACCCAAACCCCCTCCAAATTTTGAAATCTATTAAGTACTAGCTGTTACGACCCGGCAAAGCCGGGTCTTACAGCTAGGCTAGCCTTTTATGCGAGCTTCGCTCGTTACTACTTCAAGTTCCTATTAATTATACATTAAATAAGAAGTTTAACTTTAATAATTTATTATTGTTGAATTAGAAACCAACTTCCCTAAAAGTAACTTTTTAACCTTTATTAAGTAAACCAACTTTCTTGAAAGATATTTATTTAAAAGCTATAGAGCATTCGCACATGACGTCACAGGCTTGTGACGTCAGAGGCTTGGATGACAGACAGTATGATGGAAAACTATAGGATGCACATCGTTTATTTGTTTACTTTTGATGTGAATTTTGAAAAATAAGGATGTTTTATGCTTTTCTCCAAAGTTTACTTAAAAGTAACCTTTATTTACTCTAAAATGGCATCTCTGCATATTATAAGTCGTTCAATAATACTACATTTTATATTTAGCAGTGTTCTAATTGCTGAAACCATTTCTGCCAATGTTCTTATTGCAAGTACCATTCGCAATGCTACTAACATATTTTAAAATTCTTAATTATTTATTAATTATTCAATATTTAGTTTCAGTAGCATATTATAAATATTTTACAGATGCATCGGACTCGCATATTGTTCTAACAAATGTAAACAAAAACATGTCACCTCGTAATAAGTCTTTTTCTAAATTTAGCTTACCACTAAAACACAAAAACTTATGCACTTACCTTCAATAACTATTATTATTTCGTTCCGGTCTTTAACCGAGCCTAAAGAATCTTTTTTAATGAACTTATTTTATAAAAACTAAATGCAGCGCGTATTCTCTATGGGAGCCTAATGTTAAAGAAAAGTTGTCTATCCTCCAAGCCAGCTTGATCACGTGATCGGAGACACGTGATTGAAAATGCTCTATTATATTATTTTAAAATTTTAATTACTTTTATTTATTTATTTTTCTGATTATTGCGAGATGGCATCGAGTCAGTGAGTGACGTGGGCTTTTATATTTTTCTGATGATTATGATTATTATTGCGAGATGGCATCATAGTGTGCGAGCGTTCCAGAATCAGTCAGTGAGTCAGTGAGTGACGTGGGCTTTTATATGAGAG
This sequence comes from Tetragnatha montana, assembly GCA_963680715.1. Taxonomy (NCBI): domain Eukaryota; kingdom Metazoa; phylum Arthropoda; class Arachnida; order Araneae; family Tetragnathidae; genus Tetragnatha; species Tetragnatha montana. Next base: position 15,562,475 of record OY796680.1, on the reverse strand, counting down.
ATACGGTTTTTCCTTCAAACTTGTGTGATTTACAAGGATTGGTCCTCTTTAACTTTAATGATACCTAATATGTCTCAAAATGAGTTAAAATGCCACTATTAGGGGAAAAATTCAAAAAAATTTCTGGAGTAGGAACCTAAAAACCCCCTTAACATTTCGCCATTTATTACAATATACCTTCTTTTTACCTTGAAAATTCGGCCGCTTACAATGAGTGGTGCTCAATGGGTGTAATCTAAAGGGTCTCAGAAATGAGCTAAAACACTCTTTTGAGGGGCAAATTTCCAAAAAATTTCTGGGGGAGGACCCCCAGAACCCCCTTTTACTTCGAATTCATATTGTTTAAACAATTTTGAAATGTAGTGCATCAAAATTTCAATCGTGTTGTCACCTAAAACTTAACATATAAAAGTACCCGTAAGGAGGTACAGTTGGGGGAAAAAAAACGACTCAGTTGAGATTTCTGACAAACCACTTGGGTTAGGAAGACAAACAAGGTGTCATTTTTCATGTCATGAAGTATTCTTTAAATGAGAAAAATTTCGAGTCCTTAGGGGGTCGTCTTCATATTAAACGAAACACTAACTTTTGTTTTTCCTATGGGGACCCCCAATTATTATGCGATTTTCTGAAAGAGCATCCTCATAAACCCCCAAATACCAAGTTTCATTCAAATCGTGCGGTAAATAAAGCTTTTACGTTTTGGGGGTCGTCTCCAGAGTGAGAAGGGTTAATTTTCTGTAATAAAGATAATATTTATATATAAGATTAAAACCCCCAATTAGCAAAATTTTCTTTATTATTTTCTGAATAAGACACAAAAAATTCGGTATTCCTGCAGTATACATGCGATCGCAACGTTTCTTGAACCCAGTACGTCACAAATGCGGAAGGAGAAATCGGTAAATACACAACCTGTAAGGTTGTTAGGAGGAGTTTCGGTACGCAAATCGTGATTGAAAAGCACTATATATACGTGGGTTTAGGGTTCATGGTGACTCCGCAAACTGATGTTTTTTGAATCCTAATGAACTAACTTACGTTCATAAGCTAACTAAAAACTAACTAATCCTAATGAGCTAAATAAACTGGTAGATCGCATACCGCAAGAATACCGAAAATGCTATCCCTCAAAACTCACCGAGATATTAAAATTTTAAATTGGTGACTTACACCACTTCTTAACACACTCTTCGAGTGCAAAATCGGGTTCATACACAAATTTAAGTTGAACCCGTTTTTATGCGGTGATAGGAATGACTTCAAAATATTCATTTGTAACAACCCCTTAAAAATTTAAGTACGCAACGCATATCTCAGTCAGTGAGTTTCTAAGATATTGAGATTAATAAAGAACATTTTGCTAACGAAGGTTTTTAATCTACGGGGGCCGTATAAATTGTTTTTCTTCATCTTCTGAAATAGACCTACATATAGAGTTGCAATTCGTCACCTCTTTTAATGAAAATTTGCAATTGGAAGTATGAGTCTAAGTCTAAGGGAAAAATTTAAGGAAATGGCATATTGTTGCACCCTTTTTGAAACACCCTATATAAAGTGATCCAAGGTAAAGATTTTTTTAAATTTGTTATAATAAATTACCTAAAAGAGATAATTTGTCATAACAATTTTTATTTGATGCGCAAATGCTAATATTGAATATCTGAGTTGCGTTTGAAAAAATGTAATTGTATCAAAAATTAGATATTTTGATGGTGCACCAAGGTGTCCCCTATATACGACATAACGTACTACATTTTTATTTTTAAGACTGTACTTTCTGGGAACCTGCGGAATTTTAAACCAGAAAGTCAGTTGGTGTTAATTTCCAATAATTTTTTCTAAATCCAGATTTTTATAGGATTAGCAATCAACACTTTGGGAAATTAACTAAATACTCCCTTTTATAAAAAAAAAATAAAATTAACGTAAAAATCTTAAGCTTTGTAAATTTTGTGTTGGAATTAATTAATAGTAATTTCTACTTTTAAAAACATGTGAATTAATTATTTAATTTAAATGAAATCTTACGAATCAATGTAATCAGGTAAACCAATCGGAGTATTTTGGGGTTGTACTGCAATCTTGTTAATAACCAATAGATGGCAGCACTAAAAAGAGCTACTTTGATTTTAATAAATAATTTTATTTTCCTTAAAAAAAGAACTCTTTCTTTATTTCTTTCGCTGCAAAGTTCTCTGCTTCTCCGCGTGTTCCACAACCTTCTCATCAACTGAAAGACCTTTTCTTCTTCTAACACTATTCATGTACTTTCTGGCGCGGTTTTCGACGTCGGCTTTTTCACCAAAATGAGCATACTCCTCTTCAGTGCGGGGAACCCAGAATGGGTCGACGTCAACAACCTAAAAAGAGTAAAAAAAGTCAAGAACTATAAAATAAAAAGAAAAGACATTACACTCAATATATATTTTAAAGTAAAAAGCCTAAGAATATTTAAATCATTGTGTTTATGGGATAGAAAATTTAAATACCCAGACAAAAATAGACATAGTAATTAATATCTATGTAATATGTAATCGTCTAAAATAGTTGTAAATCTTGCCCTTTTCATTCTAGTGGAAGTAAACATGAAATGAAATTATGCTTAAAAAGGACCTTCTCTCTTTCTTAAATTATTACAACAAACTATCATGAATATAATCATTCATACAACTGAATAAAATTTAATGTTTGATTTACCATTTACCGAATGAATGATATAATTTATTCACAATTTAGCATACCAAATATTTTTTAGGTTTATAAGGATATTAGACTAAGTATTTTTGATGCCATAAAAAGTTAAGAAAACTATACTATGAGTAACATAATGTGACCGAACCTTAAATCGTTTAACTAAAATAGTTTCAATTTAGTCCAATAAACTACAACATTTCAACTAGAAAGGAAGTTTCGGCTAGAAGCCCAAAAAGTGCATAGAAAATATCCTGGAACCATAGACTTTCTTTAAACACGAATTAAGATCCACGAATGACTACAAGTTAAAGTAAATAATCACAAGGGCAAATGTGGTTTTTAAAAGGAAACAAAAGACTAAGCTAAAGTTATTCGAATTCTATGGGCCCCATAGAGTAGGGGGCACATCCAATCTTTAACTTTGGGACACATGAAACCAATGCCTTGGCGTAAAGAGCGTTCCAAAGCAAGCCGGGTTTAAAGACACGATTGCAGAGCGTCATAAAACTCCTCTCAGGAATTCCAGCCCAAGAGATAGAAAAAAACTGTATCAAGCGCGTCACCAAAAAACAATGGGCCTCAGTTTCTTTTTACGCTCGACCTCATGACCCTGAATTCCCGAGCCCATTTACCTCATCAGAGAGAGGAAACCGAAAAGGTTTGATGAAGTGGCGAATCTCTTTTTCCTCTCTTTCGGCTGTCGAAGAGGAGGGAGGACTGTCGTCCAGAAGGGGTCGTTTGCGGTCGCCGGTTCGCTTCTAGGAAACTTTAAAGTGTTCAGTTTGTTGTGATGACCTCTAATGGGATATGTAGTAGAGGAAAGGGTCTTACAAAATTGCGCCATGCAGTTTTCGAGGTATTTAGACTCTTCTCTCTTTCGTATCTCCCTTCGTGGGATAGGCATCACTATATACCCAAAATGGTCTTAATATGGAAGATCATAAACTCAACGTCGGTAGAGCACAAATAAAATCCAAAACAACGGAGTGAAAAGAACGACAGATGAAGTAAAGGAATTAATAAATATAAATGGTCTATAGCGGAAAGCTTAAGGAGCATCGGAAAAATATAACACAATGAGTTTTGGAGACAAGCAAAATATCCCATCATAAGAAATAGTTGGTGCTTGTTAGTAGACTACTGACTAAAAACGAAGTGCATAAGAAGGGTATTGGGGGTTCTGGGCCTCCTCCCAAATTTTTAAACTAGATATAAAGGACTCAAATTGACAGGTTTTTTTTTACAATTAAACCGGCATCTCCTAAGTAAAAGCCCAAAAGTTGATTCTATTTGTTCAAGATCTGATTCCTAAAGAGTTTGGAAGATCCCGATGGAGGTGTCCATCGGGGGATGAACCAGTCCAATGTAGAGAGCCTAGTCCAATGGGGAAGGAACTCGTTCCAAGGCCGGCCTGGCGGAATGCGAGCGGCGTGGGCGTCGGGAGAGGGGAGTGGCCCGCGCGCCACGCGACGAGGATGTGGCGCGCCCACCGGCACGCTTGACCCTCCGACCCCCGCCAGCCACGCGCCTCGAAACGTCAGATTGGGATCGGAACAGGGATAATTTACGGTACGCCACGGAAAACTCGGTGCAATCTCTTTTTCCGCGTGGCAATACTGGATTGCAGGAGGGAGGCACCATAGGTGACCGAGTTTCTGAGAATGGTTGGTGGTACAATAGGACAGATAGAGATAGGTGAGGAATCTCGGGCATTGGTCAGACTTCTTGTATGTCTGCAAAATCACATCTTCAGATTTTTGTGTGTGGTGCAATCTTGAGAAACGTAGATTCAATTCAAGTGAAAAAGCGAGGTTTTTTCCCGCAATTCAGAATGTTTGACAATTGTTTTTTTCGATCGCGGCCTACTGTCAACAAAGCATCAGGTGTTACCACACTTGTCAAATCAATAAATAAAAAATGAATATCCTTAATGAATGAATGCCTTTACGGCAAGCGGCAAGGGATATGTTTAAATTTCATTTACGTTAAAATTTCTTAAAACCATTACTCTTACAGAATTAATGTTTGGCATCGCAAATCAAATTCCTTAACTTATTAAGTGTGATATTTAACGTTCGGTCAACCGAAAATTACCTGCAACTTTTATGAACACCTACACAGTATTTATAAACAGCCTTGCCCACCTATCAGATTTATTCGTAACTATAACTTCTTCAACTTCAAAACCTATGGAGCATTTCCAACTGTGCTATCGAACGTAGGTGGATGAAGAGTAGGAAGCGAAGATGAATTGCAAAAGTGAGTAGTAAACATCGGGAGCTTACAACTCAATCCAGAAAACGGGAAGTAAAATCGGCAAGTGGTCCACTCCCCTGCACAACAGAAGTGTCTTCTCTGTTGGAGTCCCTCGATGAAAAAAGCAACCTCCCGTGGACGAAATTAACATTAGTTACTTAGTTTGATGCATGGGCGAAGAAGGCCTTTCCTGCCTGACGAAATAAATCCCTTCAGAAAGTTCATTTAGATCGACAGCCCACTCGTAGGGAATATATCAAAGCAGAAGAGAATGGTAATTTGAAACTTTGTCGGGCCAATTCAGAATCGGAAGATGCAAAATTGGACCGAGAGTTCTCAGTGGGCGAGGAGATCGAGATGGGACTTTCTAGAGTTCTCGCATTTTGGTTAACTACTGAAACGATGGTTATTTCCAGTTTCACAACGGGTACTCAAGATTTTTACAGAAACAATGGTGGTCTTTCGGATATATTCAACATCGGGTCAAAAAATATTTTTCGCCTTTTTCTTTTGCGCCATGAAATTTCACTAACTAACTGATCGCGTTACAGCTTGGCGAGAAGAGATTTGCAAGGAACTAGAAGCTATCAAACAATTTGTTACGAAGTTAAATTTGTCAGTAGAATTTTAAATGGGTCTAGTCAAATTTTGACCACTAGCATATTTAAAGAAATTATCGAATTTAACGAAACTTAAAGTGTACTTTGTTGGTACAGCTAAACAATTAACTCGTATATCAAGTTTCTACCAAATTTTATTTCAATGTTAATCTCAATTTCGCACCCCCTAAAAACTATAATAAAAAACTGTATAATTTAGAGCAGGTCACTTACTTTAGTTCAACCCACATTTTCAGCAGGTTTAGCTGAATGGGTTATTCAATTCATATGGCGTTCAAAAAAGACATTTTTCCTTAAATTCATCACTACTTGAACAAAAACGTGGGCTTGAAGCTTTCAGAACTCGATCCTTAACTAACATTAAAGACCATTTTGAGTCTCCTCACGAAGTTATGGTAATGTGTCTAAAAGCGTTGCGCTTGCACAGTTTCAGTCGAAAACACGTTGAAAATTATAGACTCACTGACACAATCTGATTTGTTAGTTTCCTTTTACTGGTGCCTATTTTTTTTTGTCTTAAACTGTTGACGAAAAAGTACTAAAAGCGTCATGGGCACGTCGACGAACACAAGCGATTGTCACTCGATAAACGCGTTGGCGGGTGGGCTTATATGAGAGGCAAACAGCTGCTATGATGGAATGTAATAACTTCACGCATCGTCAATTGAATCACTTATTTCAGAAACATGTCAAACGCCAATTTTTTCAAAAAGGAGTTATTGGTGTCATATGATTCTGTAGGGGTAAACGCACATTTTAGTGTAAGAATAATAAAAATAACGGAATTTTAAAATAGTTTTCCAGCATGTTAAATTTCAGCTTTAGTGCAGAAACAAGTCAAACGACGTCGCTTGACTGGTTTCTGCACTTAAATTGCGAGGAATTTCGTTCATGCCGTCTCATCTACCGCTTGTTTGGGGCTGCAGTTTGTTATTTAATCGCATACAAAAACTATATGCTATTGGAAAAGTCATTCTTTAGAGGTTAGGTCAATCAAGCCATAGTAAAACCCATATTTTTAAAGTTTTTGTACGAATCTCAAGAGTAAGGACGTTTTGGTACCTATATATTTAAAATTTCCATGCTTGTGGCCATTTATTACATCCATGTGATTGATATTTTGGATTCATGAATCACTTTATTAAAAGTGGACATCAAATCTATACCCCAGATCATAATATTGAACTAATTAACTAATTTTGTAGGCTTTTAAAGCAAAATAGTTTTACTGCCCACAAAGTTACTTCTAAACAACTATCTAATTTACTTCAAAGATGTCTATATTAACATTTTGAATTGGCTGACCACTATTTTTGAGTCTAGAGTTGAAATCATTTATAAAACTAAGTATTTGTACATCTAATAACCAAAAGAGAAAAAAATAAGAACTCTATGATAATTTTATGGGTTAGTATTTAATATGGAAATGATATTTTCAACTAATATTCCCACTTTTATTACCAAATCCTTTAAGCTATGAAAATAGACCTGAATACGCTGTTTATTGCAGAAACCTGTCAAATGCAAAAATTTCAATAATTTTTTATGCAAAGAATAAAATGTTAAAAAAAATCTTTTTGTCTATAAAATACCCAAATGAGGTCTACTTTAAGAAAAAAAATTACTAAACACCTTCACAAAAATGTAGTGAGCTTCTATACAGTTTTTCTCGTTTATCTCAAAACAAGAAAAGTGGCGTTTGACATGTTTCTGAAATAAGTGATTCAATTGAAACCCATTGCTTTTATGTGACGAGCTTTGTAAGGTAAAACATAGAAAATTCCGAATAAAAACCAAGGGTCATTGAAAGAGGTCACATCGAGCTACTAATATTCTACCGTAGTGGATAATGTTAATTCCTGTAATCAAACGAATACACTACCTCCCAGTGGCTGAAGACGAGCTGCGGGAGCGCCATGCCGCTGGTCTGCTTCCTGATCTCGTTGGTGAAGTCGAAGCTCTCGACCACGGGCAGCTCGGCCGTCACGTGGAAGGTCTGAGAACCCTCCTGCATGTCGGCGTGCAGAATGCGGCCGTGCCGACGCCCCAGCACCGCATACATCTTCCCTGCAAACGACAAAGGCAACCAATCAACAACAACACAATAGATACAGTTTCAAGTTGAATTAAAATCAGTGGAGTGGATAGAAACTTATTTCGAGAGGGACCTAGATTTTTCAATCGGGGGAGGGCCCAATATTCCTAAGCTCCCTCCCATGCATATCTAATAGATTCAATACAGCTTTTTAATACATTTTAGGCATGATTTGCATCTTGATCAAGTGAAAATTAAAAAAAAATAATAAATAGTGAATAATAGAGTTTTAAGCACCAAGCACAAAAGGGGGTCTGGGGGTCGCAAAATACGCGTCAATTGGTCATTGTAATTAGATGTTGTTTGACAGTTACAGCACTTGTTTTGTAACTGCAACCTTATACGTAATCTAAAAAATGAGAATATTTAAAAAAAGTAATTTTTTTAAAAAAATTCAACAGCTTATTGCAAATCCTCGAAAGAATCCGGACATTTTGATACCATAAATGTGTCATTCGGTTCAGTAATTAAAATGTTTTTCTCTGGAAATCGTTCACCAAAAACTTTTTTTCAGAATAGAGATATAATTGACAATAACCTAAAACAAACTGTAAAATCAGTGAACCATTGATTCGGTACAACATAAACCCAACCATTGCTTAAAATGTAAAATTGACTAGGGGAAAGATGCATTATCTTAATCCTCAGCAATCATTTTTAAAAGAAGGATATAATTTAGTTAAAATGACAAACTACTTTTATGTGAAATTTGCATATCTATAATCATTTACGATAGTTACTGTGCGTACTTTATCACACAGCAAATTTAATCTGACAATGCTCTTGACAAATGATGAATTGCGTTCTAAAAACTAGTATAATAATAGTTATATACATTTTAGTAAACACAACCACAGGGTTTACTTACGGCTTCTAAATTTTTTAAACTAACATTAACCGTTGTTTTTTTTTTATCTATCCTAACTATAAATATTTTTTTTGACACAAGAAGATAAATTTTAAGTACCTATAGTTTATTAACAAATAATGAAGGCATTTAATCATCTTTATGATAGTTATCAAATGTATGTTTCAAACGAATATTATTCGATATTTTTTTTTATTCGCCATTGAATTTATATCGAGAGGAAGGGATATCAAGTGTAGGTACAACTGTCGAAATAAAAAATTAAAGTGGATAAATATTGCAAAAAAAAACGTATGAAATACAGAGCTAAATAAATTAATCGAGTAGTAATACAATTCCTCGTCTTGTTTGAAGTGAAGTTTTTGAACAAGGGTTTCAATAAAAACTCAAGAGACAGTATGCAAAGACAGGAGCTAGATGTAAGATTTTCGAAGAGCACGTACTATATCAGGTAAGACTGTTTATATTTACTTCCCCCACCACAATATGGGGGACGGCATAAAAAAAAGATTGTTTTCTCAGCTGAGAGTGGGGCGTGATCTCTAGGCGGGGCAGGCGACTACGGAGAGGACACAGGTGGTTAATAGCCAGGTCCACACACAAACACTGCCTTTTCTTGCATCACCGATTTATCATACAATCGGAAGGAGGAATAATATAGTCATTTCCCAAGCGATCCACCCAAGGGGGTTGTTGGAAAGTTGGGGGGAAAGTTGGCTAAAGGCGGGAATGTTTTGGACAGTTGCGATCAACGGCAATTGCGGTCACGCAGAACAGTATGGTATTGTTCAAGTATACGGATAGAGAAATAACTTCATAGGGATGAGTAATAGAGGTTTTTTTTGCAACAGTTATGAATAAAACCATTAGTTTTATCACATAGATTCAGATATATCATTTCTATTAGCCGAGAACCATCACCACTAGTTCACATCAACAATTTGCTGTAAAATCCCTTCAAACTTGTCAGTGAGACGGCTTTCTGATACATGCATTGAGCCAAACAAGTTTCTAAGCAGAATAGGAAGGATACTTCCAACGTGCTGTTCAGCAGATTTCAACTCATAAACCTGCTTGTTAATGGAGAGATGAGGTTTAAGATCATATCTTAAACTACTAACTACTAGGACCTTTCCAATATGGGTGGAAGCAAAATGTACATCAAAACTCTTGGTTTCCTTATTACTATTCAAATATCTCTACAGCTTACAGCACAAAAGCTACATCCACAACTTCATAAAGACAACACTCACTAGATAATCCCATTAAATCCAAGGTCTAAGAGTAGCTAGGCCACCATTTTGATAAATTCTGTTACCTGTCATTAATTACCAAAATGTATTTTTTTTTACACCGAGGATGAACCTTCCAAATGTATTAACAGTTTGAGAGGTCTGACTATATTAGTTAAATTTAAGTGCGATTGGCTAAATTGGAGGTTACTCCTCCAGAGCCAGTTTTGCCCCGTTGACCATCATCCTTTGGTTCGTCAAGTGTCCCAAGACGTGTCTGCAAGCACGGTGCATACCATTGCCATGCTTCATCTAATCGGAAGCAGCCGAGGGTTAGCCAAGCGTTGACTCGCGTGGGAACGTCTTTAGAGAAACGCGGGGTGATGTCTGCGAATAAATAGAACGCCACTGTGTGTCCGAGCGTAGGGTCGCACGCTTGTCACATCCCAACGCTCCGGCGGCCACACGAGGGGTGCATGATCCTCCACCTTTCTCGAGACCATTACTTTCACATTAGGATGCCATCTTTTGGTTACCTTGAAAGATTTATTCGCAGGCTCAGCCGTTTGATTCTTTTACGGAATATTTAATGTATAGCGGTTCCCAAGTTGTGCTCCGTGGTACACTGGGTGCTTTTCATTACGTCTCCAAATGCTTCGAAATGTATTTGGTTCTCTAAATTTCCCATATGAAATGAGATGGAATTTTAATTTTGTACCTTAAAATTGCTTCTCGACAAATTTCTCCCTAGAAGATTGCTACTTGACCCAAAAAGTTTGGAAAAGGGAAGAGTTTGGAAACCTTGCCAGTCTAATGCATTCCAAAGCAAAATTTTCTCATACAGTAAAATTTGTAAAAAAATATCCACAGAAACATATTTGACTTAAGAAACGAATTTTATATTCATCTCACCTAGGAAATAAATTTTTCGTATCATCAAATATTTATTTGTAATAATTATAATACTCCCGATAGAGTAATAAAGAGCCACTTGGAATCAAAGGAAAAAGGAATTAAAACACAATGGACACCACCTCTCAACCTGAACCCCTCGGGCAGCGAGCCGAACCCGTTGCTGCTCGCATTCCTGAGGAATTCATGAGTTGGCCGATACTCTTCTATCATCTCGCACACACCTTGAGATCGGGGTGAACGGACAGTTGTTGTTTACGACGCCCACGCCCTGCACCCCTCCCCCTGGCGGACACACCCTGATGGCGTCCGGCCCCCGCTACAAGAGGCGAGGTTCTTTTTTCTCTTCAATGGAATCTTCAAGAGTGAGAACACGATCTATTGCGTTAAGGCAATTTGGCGAACCACATTTCAAAATTATGTCACTGTTAACTTTCAGCAGTAGTTCTTCTATCGCTTTGGCCGTGACTTTGAGAAAATTGGACTTATTAGAGTTTTGCTTAAAAATTCTTCAACATAGGAATTGAAAATAACGTTAAAGAGATGTATAATTTCAAGGGGGGGGATATCTTTTTGAGATATAAAGGTTTCGCAGATATCGTTCGAGAAAACGAGGGTATACTTTAATATGTTAAATGCATAAAAGAAGTTTTATAAGTAACCAAAAAAGCTTTAAGAAATCACAATATTTTTATCGTTATTTTCAACGCGATTCAGGAACGAGTAAAATAACCTGGTAATATTAAACCACCAAAACATTTGGTTATATTGAAGAAGAAAATATAGTCAACGAAAGGAAAAACACATACTTGATAACGGGAAATTAACGATTGTAACATAAGATGCGAAAGAAGCCTAAGATACGTAATTAACAAAACTCAAATAATTACTTATTAGAAACATGTGTTCTTCCTATATGCCTGAAAGTAAGATAGTATCGGCAAAAAATGGCATCTTGATCTCGCAGACGAACACATGCCTTGCTCTACCAGCTGACTCCAGCCAGGGGCAATCCGTTACTGACGCATGTGTTCACACGTGAGTGTCCACTTCATATTTCACAGGTCGGAAGGGAAAGGGGGAGACTTTTAAGCCTTTAATACAAGAGACCCTAGACAAATAATGAATGATAACCTTACTTAAATACGGAAGAGAAAGCTCTAAAAGGCAGGCAGGACCCCATACAGAGAGGCGGCTTTTAACAATTGATGCACAAGAGAATGTTGGGGCAGAAAAAGTACACGGGTAGTAGTGAATGACAATGTACAAGAGACCCTGAACTTTCAACAATGGGGAGGCAGTTCTGGCTATGCTTGTGGCAGAGATTTTTTTTTTGTCTAAGGATTGATTCTAACGACGCGACGTGCCTCCGTCACGTGGATCAGTCATGGTCAAAGGTATGAATAATCTATTTAATAATGATTAACCTTGAAAAAATATTCCAAGAGATTAAATTCGTATCTGTAGTAATCTCAACTGTACTAATGAGGTACTATGGTATAAATTACTAAACTTAGGTATAGACGATAATGCTACTATACTAGACAGCAACTTAAGTTGACCCTATGATGTCACTAACAAACAAAGTAGTTCCCATCTGTCTGAATTTTGAGTGAAATGAAGAACGTCAATTCAAAAATATGATTAGTTTGTTAAACCCATGTATGAGTGCTTTTCAATCACGATTTGCGTACCGAAACTCCTCCTAGCAACCCAAAACAGGCTTTGTGTTTACCGTTTCTCCTTCCGCATTTGTGACGTACTGTGTTCCAAGAAATATTGCTGTCGAGTAAATAGTGGAAAAGTGGAAAGGGGTAGAATTCAAGGTTTGTAGAGAGATAAGGTTGGCTCATCCGTGACGTCACCTGATGGGAAGAGGGTGCTCTGCCAATGGCAATGCTCGTACAGCTCTATACGAGCATTGCCATTGGCAGAGCACCCTCTTCCCATCAGGTGACGTCACGGATGAGCCAACCTTATCTCTCTACAAACCTTGGGTAGAATTAGTATTTTTAAAAATATGGTTTCAGAGTAAGCTTATAATACAGACTAGTAGAGTTTTAATGTTTGGTTTTTTTTTTACTTTTTTTTCTCTGGGCATGAACGTAGATCTGGATGATATAAATATTTTGTATAACAAATTGTGTAATAAAAAGTTAGTTGTGAAGCAACGTTAAAAAAACTAAGCTGTATATCTTCAAAATCGTCACATTATGTGAACTTCTAAAATAGGTCGATTTAAAAGATTAAACTAAGATTATTTTTTAAATGATTTACGATAGCTTTTACCGCACTACTTCAACACTGGGAAATACTATTATTGTGTGGTTTAGAGCAATCGTACTTCCTGTGTGATTCAAAAAAGACTTATGGAAGAAGAGGACAGAGCGACTCCTCTCCTCATAGTCCGCATATGTCTCTGTTTATGCTCAACTACCCCCCCCCCTTGTGTTCTGAAAGACCTATCAATGAATAACATGTAGATCTAGTTGGAATCGACCTGGATGTGAGTCAAGTGCCGAAGTTGAGTCGGGTTGGAACACTAGTAAAAATCTTGCTTGAGCAAGTTATATTCCAGATTGAAATCAAACTTGAATCCTGAAGTGGATTTCGGTTTGAAATTTGTTTGCATTTTTACTTAATTTAATCAATCTAGGATATATCAACCTGGAATTGTCCTTGAATATTGCTGGATTTATGCAAGATTGAAACATCCAGTGAATATACAGGAAAAATCAGGCTGGAATCCAGAATGTGTGCTGTCTGGGTAAATATTAGGAAATATTTCCGAAACAATTTATGATGTCTTGGACTTGGCATTATACTCTTACACTCATTATTTTAAGCAGGCAAAGTACTCCCAAATCAACATTGAATTCATGTTTTCTAACCCTTAAAACCCATAGTTAGACATACTACTGGGTAAGGAATGATCCATGAAAATCAAGGAAGTGCGATAATGGCAGTCATCGTAAAAATTACCTCCCAAAACGAAATTTTAAAATTTTTTCGTCATATATTCTACATATATCTAAACTTTAAAATCCATAGAATATAATAAAAAAGTACAATTTTGAATGCGAATAGCTTAGAGAAATTTTATTAAAGTGACTCCACTTACCTCCAAAACTTCCTTTTCAAAAAATTAAAAATTGATGGACGGAAAAAGGAACGGACGTTATAATATAGAACACTTATATACCTTCTGGAGCAAACCTCTTGAGACCATTTTTTCAGGATCCTTTTTTGACTTATTACTTAAACATTCTTAAAAATTACCAAATTCAAGACTTAATGCCTTAAACAAGATGAATATGCAAAAATAATTTGACACCTGTCGGAATTTTTTCAAAAAAGTTAAACGCAAAGTACTATTTTCCCACTCGGGCAATAAAAATGGCGCTTAGACGTGACACAAAAGTAGCCATAACTCCAGAACAAAATTTTTTGCCGCAAAACGGTGATACATTTTTTACTAAAACACTATGACAACCTTTGGTGTAAATTTCAGCCAAATCAAAAATGTCAACCATCACACCACAAGTGTACCTCACTCCCAGAAAATTACTCTTTATAAAACTTAATCTCAATTTTAACTGTGCTATTTACTGAAACGTGAATGTCTTGGTTTTAGGGGGGGGGGCTGCAGCCCCCCCTCTGGATTCGCCACTGCTTCTGAGTGATTATCTTTTTCTAAAACTTAAGTTGGTATCTGTTCCTTTTAATGATTTTAGAATTTAAGTGAAAACAGTAGCCCTGGTACTTTAAAGATTAGTATCAACATAAATGTATAAGAATACAAATTTATTATTGATGATTCTCAAAACACTTTCTAAAAAAAAAAAACCCGTAGAACTCGACCATTCTTTTTCTACACTCACTTTTTCCCACCCGTTTTATCCTGCCACCATCAACCCAAATCTGCTTGTAATGAAATATGCTCTTCCGTCCATTCTATCCCTTCCCTTCCTTACCCCTTCCTCCAACCAACCTACTAAAAAAGCCTCTCCTTTGAACCCACCTCCAAAAAAATGCTCATTTTCACTTTCCGATCCGTAGTATGCAGATTACTACAACCGCTCTTTTGCGGTTTCTCCTTCTATCGCTAGCTGCCATCGCACGGGTGCACGTGCAAAAAGAATGGCTCTTCTGACCCCCTCCCCGGAACATCAAACACAAAAGGAATACAAGACCACAGCTGTGGTCATATAGTATGCTTCTGGGACTAATCCGCTTTGATGACTACCGAGAGATACCATTCACTATCTTGTTATATATCCGAAGTTTTTTATACAAAGTTATGGCAAGCTTTTCTTCTCACGGATTTTCTCGCGAGTTTAAATGACAGTTACCCTCCCTGTAGGATTTTTTGAGGATCAAAAGATTTTCTCCATTTTATGGCGTCTGCATTCCCTCTCATCCTTGGAAAGAAATTTCGTCGTTGGATTTTATGTCATCAGCTAACGTCCGTGGGTTAGTTGTTTATCGTCGGTTTGACGCAACAAAAGACTATTTTTGAAAAAAAGGAGAGCAAACCTTATGGCATTACAGCCAGACGCATATTTGTAACTACTATCTCATAAGAAGATTTTTATAGCGCGGATAGAGAGTAAGGTTTTTAAATGGCTAGTACGCTATAAAAATGATTCTTGAACGTATTTTATGACGTGATGTGTATAAGAAGATAAAATAGATACACGTTATAGTGGAAAAATTACATTTTGGTAATGATATATGCGTAGTTATATATAATGATTACATATGATTATGGAATAAAACTTTTGAATAAAGCCCAAAGATACCAGGGAAATAAAAAATTAATTGTACTTATTTCACTTACTTTTAGGGAATTAGTTTTTGTTATAAAATCAAACTTTAAGAAACCTCAACAAGCTTTTCTTGAATGTAACCAAGTGAACTTTTTTCACATCTCAACTAAGCTCCATTTTGGACGTAACTGACAGCTCCCCCTACCAGTTGGAGAGATGTATACCTACATCTACAGGGTGTCCCGTAAATGATGTGTCACACTTCTAGGGGGGATAGTAGACACATAGACGAGTCAGAATCACATAGGATTTGGGGTCCCAGACCCAATCCCTGGGAGTTAAAAATGGAGCGACACCCCAAAACAAGTATTGAAAAATTCAATTTGTAGAAGAACTACTATTGGTAAAAATGTAATTATGGTCTCAAATTTTGTGGTTTAATATGATCCTCAAAATTACCTTGACACTTTTCAATTTTAAATTTTTTTTATTACGAAAAAAGTTAAAAAATAGCAAAAAAATGTGAAAAATATGCCAAAACTTTATTTTGTTTTCCGAAATCCTTTCTTTCGATTTGATAATCTGAAAGAGCATAATTAATTAACCTTAAGTCCAAAGTTTCACGTAAATAGCATCAGTATTAAACGCTTGAGAGCCTGTTAAAGTTAGTTTTATGGGAGCAAAAACGGCTTCGGAAAACGAACGTTCAGGGACAATCTACAAGTTACGGATAGATGCTCGCCAAATTTCCCAACATTATTTGCGATACGAGATTCCTCGCCAACCTACGCTTCTACAGATAGTTCAAACTTCCTTGGCGATGTGTGGCCTTAGTTTTCGGATCGTCACTAGAAGTCTAAAAGGTAAATGTATTCAAGCTATCAAATCAGACACTCAAGAAAAAATTGTTACTATACCTAAGAAAATAAGCAATGTTTGTTTAGCAAAAGGGATAGTTACAACTTATTTTTTCTTAAGTCTCTGTTTTGTTAAGTTCAATAAACATTTATCTTCTAGACTTCTGTGACGGTCTGAAATCGAAGGCAAAAATTTAAGTAAATTAATTAATTTACTAATTTTTTTCAAAATAATTCCCATCTCATAAAAAAGTGAACCACCATGCCAACTTTGAACCCTTTTTGTAAACAGTTTTTGTCGTTATTTTTCATTATACCCCTGCTTTAGGATAGGTCAGTCGGCGGATCCTCGATCGCTGGGTTCGTGATTTCGAATTGCCATACAAGATTGGTTTCTATTAATCGAGAAATGTCAATGGGAATAAGCAAAGTGTATGGGAGCTATCCACTCACCGTCCGATAAGCAATATCTTAGGTTTGTCATAACTTTCAATAACCTGCATTCTTTTATTTTGCAAATTTCTTATATCGGAAGTTGAGGGGAGACCCTGCATACCCACTTGCTTATTATATCATTCTTTAATTAATAGGAACCACCCTTGTATCGCAACCCGAAATCAGGAACCTAGCGATTGAGGATCCACCGACTGACGTATCCCCACTATGTACAAAAGATATTTTACGAACCATGTTTGTAAATAATAGATTCTTCTGTTTTTTTTACCTAAGTTATCAAATGTACAGTTTTTCTCATTACACGCAATAAGTAGTAATGCTGTTTGCATGATTGATACATTTGTAAAACTAACACAACTATCGATTGAATAAAAAACTATCGATACTATCAGATAATTTCTAACAATTCATAATACTATTGATTATTAAGATCGATAGTTCCTAAAAATCAGTAGTAAAATCATGTTTGTTCTTTATGTTCAAAAATTTTTTTAATTAAATTAATTAATCTCTTGTTTTCTAAAAATAATAAGAATTAAGAATCAACATTTTACGCTTTTGAAATTTTCATCCCGCCAAATTGTTCAATTGGCGCATTTCAGATATTTTCATACTCATCTCCTGTCTCGCCAAATCGGGCGAGGAATGAAAGTTGGCAGACATCTATCCGTAACTTGTAGATTGTCCCTAAACGTTCGTTTTCCGAAGCCGTTTTTGCTCCCATAAAACTAACTTTAACAGGCTCTCAAGCGTTTAATACTGATGCTATTTACGTGAAACTTTGGACTTAAGGTTAATTAATTATGCTCTTTCAGATTATCAAATCGAAAGAAAGGATTTCGGAAAACAAAATAAAGTTTTGGCATATTTTTCACATTTTTTTGCTGTTTTTTAACTTTTTTCGTAATAAAAAAAATTTTAAATTGAAAACTGTCAAGATAATTTTAAAGATCATAATAAACCGCAAAATTTGAGACCATAATTACATTTTTACCAATAGCAGTTCTTCTACAAATTGAATTTTTCAATAATTGTTTTGGGGTGTCGCTCCATTTTTAACTCCCTGGGATTGGGTCTGGGACCCCTAAGTCCTATGTGATTCTGACTCGTCTAGGTGTCTACTATCCCCCCTAGAAGTGTGACACATCATTTACGGGACACCCTGTATAGTCCCCCTCCAAAAAAAAAAATTGCCTCTCAAACTCGAAAATGCGTTTTTCGAAGCAGTTGGTTTCACTCAAAACCCCTTTCCAACAAACAACAAGAGATTTTCTCAAAAGCACGCGTGTGTCACGCAACTGCGAATTCCGCGAACCACGTGCCACATAAGTCGAACTCGAGAGAAAAAGAAAAGCAAAGGAGAGTGGATGGAGGAGGAGAAGGCAAACACGGGGCGCCCTCCCACGACCCCCTGGCGCTAAGCACGCGCCGGTTGGTTACGCAAGAGCGGGCCAAAAGTGAAATCAACCGGACATCCCCAGCAAAAAAGGATCCAGTGTTTTCCTCTCCGATTGATTGAAGTGTTGATTGAGTGCAGATGAATGCAGGTTCGCACCTGGCCCCGGGATGCATCGAAATGGAGTTCTCCTCGGGGCAGATGGGAGTAGAAACCGTTTAGGAGAATATGACTTTTCTCGGCCATGAAAAAAAACACACTGTCCTTCTATCGAATGGAAATATTCTTAATCTCAAAAATCTACCATTTAAAAAAAAATTTGCATAATAGTTGAGTCAATTTTCTGCAATTAAAATCAATCAATTTTCTGCAAGTTAAATTTCCAATAGATAGATAGCTTGACTACAGCCCGTATGGGTTATCGTTATACCATCATGAGCTATCAGGGATAAAGTTGAACGTTAGAATGTTTATATAGCAAATGTTTAAAAATTATGGAAGGGGTATGCAACAAAACTTAGCTGCTCTCTAAAAATTTAAACCTTTTTTTTTTTTTTTTTTGAAAAATCTTATTACGTTCGTTTTGCAATGACCGACCGGTAAGAGTGGTTTTCATAGAGGGTAATTACATATTTAATTTCAAACACAAGTTACACCTGAATAAAAATCATTATGATATTGTATGCTTACTAGATACTTTATTGGATCTATGTAATTAACCATTGTTAATTCAAAGTGACGTCGTGAGATCGATAGCTTGAGAACTGAAAATCGTGTACTAATGCTGGGCGGTAACACGAGAAGATTTTCCAAAATACAAACATCAAGAGATTCAATGAACTACTAATGTCCAGTTAGAGAAGTGGTTGTCCAACCAGTGGTCCGTGAGATCGCTTAAAGTGGTCCGCGATGAGATGAGGAAATAAATAATAAGAAACCTGTAAAAAATAAAAAATAAGAAACCTGTGCCTGACACAGCCATTCTTGGTTGCAATCAAACAAAGAGGATCAAAAGGCATTGACTACTAGGTCAAAAAAGCTAAAGAACAAACAGATGCTGAAGAGTAGAGAGAGGCTCAAGGGCAAAGGCAGAATTTTAAAGCAGTGTGAGTTGAACAAGATTGGATGATAAAAATCGTTTTGAGGACTACACCAGAGGTTTTCAAAGTGGGTTTAAGCAAATAATCACTATGTATTGATTGAGAAGTGACACTATTATAATACAGTTCTGTAAATAATTGGTTTAAAACACCATGCTTTTAAATTTTGTCACGGTAAACGGTATTTATAGGAAAGAGAGTAGGTGGGTCGTGAATGTAGACATTTTAAGCGAAGTGATCTGCTGATTTCTCCGAGTTGGGAAGCCCCGAGCCAAAGAAATAGTTAGAGGCTATCATTGAAATAGTAAAGAAAAAAAGGGATACAAAAACATTTCAGACTTATAAAATAAATTAAAACAATTATTTAAAAGAATCCTTTCTTTGGCTAAATGGAACGTTAAGAATGTTCTTTCAAACCAGAAATTGAAATAAAGCTTCTGGTGAGCATCACAATTTTCTGTGAATTTGCCAAGGACCTACTATGAGTGACGTTTTGGAAGACCGTCTAATGATTTGGGGGTAAAAATCCTACGTTTGGGTGGTAGCGTCTGGGTTAGCGTCTGGGCCTACGTCTGGGTAGATTGTAGAGAATCCAACGCCTCTAAACCAATCAACACACCAAGCGTGACACCCTGCCATGCACCCTGCAGATGGACTGGTCCCAATAGAGCATTATTTCGTAACAAAAGTAACAGATGCCTGCCACCTTCACAACGGGCAGAGATATTAACAGTACTAACAATCCAATTGAGTTGCCCCACTATGCAACATTTTTATCACCAAGAGATCGGTCGAGTTTCCGCCAGGGGGAGCTGACGATAATTAATCTATCCCTTCATTCATCGGCGTTGGAAACAGCAGGAAGGCGCTTCGGGGGTTGAGAAAGACACAAGGGGAGTGGGTTCCTGAACCAATTTTTCAGCGCGAGAGAGAAGGGGGACTGTTATTGCTCATGTCACAAATGTCATGCTTGGATGGGGAGGTTTGACAGGGATGAAAAACGGAGCGAGTTCTTTTGTAATAGTGGGAGGAAGCCGGTGTGTTTTTTGGCAATCGCACCAATGATCCAGTGGCATGCATCCGAAGAGAATCACCTGTCTAGTCAGATACGGTAACTGCTGATAATGTACCCTCAGGCTGGTCACACGAAATAGTTTTTTTTAATCAGAACTAATAAGTTTTTTATTCTTAGCAAAAAAAAAATGGTTGTAGTAAATATCGAATGAATTTTTATTACAATAATTATGAATGAGAAGAAGCAATATTATTAACGGAATGGAAATATTTCCGTCGAATATTTTTAAATAAAGAACAAAGGAAAAATATTTTGATAAAGTGTAGAGACAGGAGAAAAATCAATACAAATTTAATATTTTAAAGGTTTAACAAAATAAACGATTAAACTTCTTCACGAAAGCCAATAATTAGTCTCAGTACTTATATATTGTTAATGGAAGAGTTTTTTTAAAGTTATATATTATCTTGAAAGATAGAAATTTAAAAAATATATATATTATTTCTTTATTTAAATAGATCGAAACTCAATACAATGCCTTAAAATACTAAACCACTGACGAGGCTATAAGTGACTTGAAATATCGACTATAGTAATTATTTTAAAGATAACTTGACAGCACCGTGACGTTGATCAACACCTTATATCTGATTCGTCAGAAGTCAAGGTCACATTAGCGTAGCGTCGTCAATAGAAACTAACTCTTAGACATTTATTATTCTGGGTATCCAATATTCATTCTGCAAAAATAGTTAGTTCCATCTATAAGTAGCTATTACCTCGTACGTATCAAGTATTTGAAAGACAATCACAAAAATCGAAGATTTTATACTACTTACAATACTTAACAGAGTTTAAGATTTAACAGTTTCTCCAAGTATTTTATTTTCAGAAGTTTCCCATTCTAAACCAACTGGCATTTCTCTCATAAAGCAGCAATAGGGTAAATATTCAAGTACAAATTCCAATTTAAATAACATGATACAGCATCCCAAGGAGAAACCAAAACGACTCCTATCTTCAGAACAACAAGAATAAGGGGGGTCAGCAGAACTTCCCACGCACATCCGAGGCACGAACCAACCCCAGTGGGCAGAGACAGCAGTCCACTCAGGTTCACGAGTTGGTTGGTTGATAGATGAACTAGCCTACGTCTCTGGGGAAAATAATAAAGCAGAAGAAAGAAAGAAATTTCAGAGCGATGATGAGGTTAGTGCACTTCCATGGCCTGGGGGTGAGCAGGCTGAGAAATGCCCCTCTCCATACGAGATGGCTATTCACACGAGATGCCCGGTCCCGAATTTGATTAGATTACCACGGGGAGTCATTAGGAGGAGACAACACCGATTTTCATTAATGAACTAGCCAGGGAGAGATAAGAAGAGCCCTTTCCCACTAATTTATCTGATTCACAGAACAGCTTGTTATTGGTTAGTTAAATAATTTATTGATCTAGTATGTCGCAATCGAGTTTACAAAAAAGGAAAAAACCTTGAGATTTCGATTAAGTACAGGGTTTTCACGTTTAAAATGCAAAATTAAAACATTGTCTTAAAACACACATATTGTTTAGTAGGTGAAATTACATTATTTATTCCAATAAAAATCATCAAATCATTTTGAAGTTTGGTTGGATACTAAAAATTCAAACATCGCCAAATTTTTATCGATATCATTATAATTGCATATTTTAATTGGTTGTTAATAATAATTTTCGGCGATATTTCTAGTCTTTGGCGTTTAAAACGATTGAATAATTTTAAACAGGACGGATAGCCGGAAATTATTGTTCCTTAATAATTGAAGGGTTTGGTGGATGAAATTTGGAATTGTTAATTAATATTCACACTAATGTTAACTTTCATTTAATGTTTAAAACTGTTATACTTTAGGATTACTCCTTTACTACTCTTATTAATTGAAAAGGTATTTTGCATAGGAAAAGTTGAAATTTTTTTTAGGAAAAGTTTTAAACGTAAAAACGTTTTTTTGTTATAAATAAAAACATGTTTTTATTCCAACCCTGAGAAAACACAACACTTATCTTTTATGAAAATGAAACACAGTGGTCATCTAAAAAAAGAATTAAGACCGAAGAAAAGCTTTTTGTTTTATCGTTAAGATTAATTACCAAGTTATAGTAAACTTTTTTTTATTTTGATTGTATTTTATATAGTTAACATTTAAAGGAATAAAAAAAATTGACAAAACATTAACACATAAAGTGTAAAAACAAAATAAATAAAAATATTTCCCATTCTCTTATTTCTTTTTCATCATTGCGAAGCTAATCCTACTTTTTACACCATGCACTTTTCCTTATGCACACCAAATTACAAATGTAGTCTGTTAATCAAACAAATAAAGACAGCGTTTTCTCGCCCAATCACGATTATGAGTGACATGTTGCCGTTTTGCGAAAGTTGGTGACTCGCATCACGCAAGAATACGCCACCTTATCGTGAAGAACCGATCAAGAAGTCGGAATTTTCCGATTATCCAAACGAGATAAGTTGTGGTTTCAAGGATGCAACACGAAGTTCGAAAACACGAGTAAAAAAACACAGGATGTCAAACTAACGATAAAAAGAAGTTAGTAATAAATAATACAATTGCTTTACGTATGCGACATCAACTCCTGTAAAACTCTTTTTTCCTTCATAGTAGGCATTATACAGAAAAAACAACCCTACTTTAGTTTGCTTTGCTAGGGAAGTTTTATTTTTGGTAACACTGTGCAAAAGTTATCTAGTCAAGAAAAATTTTTATAAGCAATTTTTATGTAACTTTCAAAGTTATGCGGCTTAATACTTTTTTTTTCGACAGTTAGACTTTAATTAATCTTTAATTTTCTCAATCTTTTCTTTCTTAATTTTAATTCTTAATCTTTCATTGAAACTCAAATAAAATATTTAAAAAGTAAACTAAACCAGCGTTTATTTAAAGGTTCACTATTTCTAAATATTAGACTGGACACCTGTATGAAATCTGAAAATCTTTTTTATGTGACTGAACAAATACACTTTTAAATATCGATGTCATTTTCATACAATTAATTACGGAAAATATTCTTAATTTTTTAAAAAGTAATTAATTTTGTATGAGAAAATTATTGATGCTATCTAAAAGAGGCACAAACTGGATAAAGCTAGAAGCACACTTTCATTGTTATAAGAGACTCAAATGAGGGCTATAGAGAATGATAGTAGGAAATAAAGTTCGAAATAAAAAGGCAAAGAGGATAAAACAAGTGATTTAAGGTAATTTATTATGAAATTTAAAGATTCCTCTTCCAGGATTCACCCCATATTTCACGAAAAAGAGCAACAAAAAATTCAACACATCAATACCGGCGTCTATACAAAATCTAATCAGCATATTTTCCAGACATTCGTGAATTTTGTCCTCTAACCGATTATCGCTAATAGAAATCGCGGGTCATTGCTCAGCTGCTCTACGAAAATAGTATCAGAAAATACTCTTCAAAACAAGGATGGCTGCGAAAAAAGGTTTCATCGAATCTGTACAAACTTTACTGTAATTTACCTCCAAAGGGATTATAGGGATAATGTCAAGAAAAATATAATTCAAGGTGAAACGAGTCACGATTTAAATGCATCCATATAAAATTCTGGATAAGCTCACTGCGCATAAAATCATCATTCGATAAAGGTTCACGACAAAAAAAAAAGTTAGTAGTGATTTTAATGCTATTTTCGGTTACATTACTACATTACGAAAAAACAGAGGTGAGCAGTAAATAAGGAAAAAGAAAAAAAAAACACCTTTACGATACATCAATAATCATGCTGAAAATGTGTATGTGTAGTATGTATATCTTAAACTGATTAAATAATGTAATCCCCTGCTCGGCCTTTAAATAGGCCGCAGTATTTAAAATAAATTAAAGTTTTGGATTGGTGTTTCGATGTTTAAAAGTAGTAGTACTGTATTTGAATTTTAAACATAAAATACTACTTCTACACTTATAACAACTACAACTTGTATAAGATACAAGAATAGGAAACAGGAGAATTTCAAAGAACAGGCAAAACCACAAACAGAATCATTAAACCTTATTATATTACAAATTACATATTAGGGAAAATATATAATTTTTTGGTTCCTGTTGAATTGCCATATTTGGAGATGGCAATTCAAAACATTTTGGACCTCATCCGCACCTCTGATTGACCCCTCCTCTCTGCGACGAGTTTAGTATTAGGGGATGAAACGTGCCTTCGTTAAAAATATATCCGAATGTATTAATCCTGATATCTTAAAAGTTTTTATAAAAAAAATCCTGTTTTCTCTTTTAAGAAAATTTCGTATTGTTTTTAAAAGTTATTCTGAAATGAAAACCTGGCATATCGAATTTTTTTTAACGTCTCTTCAACTTCAATTTGTATCGAGAATGTACTGTTTTTACTTCCGAACCGGATTGTAAATATAACTCGCAAGAAGATATTCCTTGTGCCTTCTAGAAATCCAACCTGGCATCCCGTATAGCGATCGGATCCAGCACGGCTCCAAGGGGGGGGCACTTTTTCGGACCATCACCTTTACCTTTGGAGAAAAATGTCAAAATTTTGGGGATTTTCTAAAAAGTATCACTCAAGATCCCCTTTTGGCATCGCCGGGAGGTATGAGGGTCCTCCCCCAGAAAAATTTTTGAAATTTGACCTGTAAAAGTAAGGTTTTAACACATTTTGAGTACTTTTTGGACTTTTTTTCGTACTTAAGAGTGATTATTTGGGTCCAAGGGGGGACACTTTCCAGAGTGCCCCCCTGGATCCGCCGCTGATAGGGGTTACCCAATCAACCATTCGGTTCCGCCGGATTGCCAAAACACAACGACAGATGGAACGGTGCTTTGGTTGGTTGGTTGAATGTTTCTCTGGTTTTTGCTTTGCTCTATAAGCTAACGGTGCTTTTGTCTTACCCATCAAATGAGGTGAAGCACTTCCTCTCCCAAAAATCTCCATCATATTATTCAGACCAGAGTAGATTGAGCGTAAGATTTCAAACTACAATCCATTTAGAAACACATCCAACTCGATCATTCTTAAATACAGCGTATACCCGCAAATTTCGATCTTAATACTCAGCATCAAAAGTGTACGATACACACCGGAATGTGCGGTCAATAATCTCATCCCACGAATCCATCCCTTATCCCTTGGAAATTACCTTATCTCTCGAATTTTTACCCTGTAGGGAAATCACAATGATCTCGTAAGAAAGCAATCGAAAAACGAAATTTCTTGAATGGAATGTGCGCGCGCAGAGCACGACCACTCCACTCTCCTCCTCCCGAGATTCATTCATTCCTGTAACGGCGCCAACGATAAGTCGACTTCTCCTTCCCTGGACGTCTTTTTAATCACAGCCGGGGCTTTTTCCCACGACCGTCACCTCATCAGGTGTAGAGAGAGACTCCTCCCCTCCCTCCCTCTTTTTCTTCTCTCCCTCCCCTCCGAGCGGGTAGGACCGGTCCACGACCATTCATGAGTGACTCACTATAAATAATCGCGTAGTACGCACGACGAGAAGGAAGCTGAATGAGCACGTGAAAAGAAGAAAGCGGTGTGTGGGAAAAAATCTGCCGAGAGAGAGACAAGGTGTGCGAGGAGGAGAGCAACAACACAACAGTCCTGAGATGCTCGGGGTGCAGAGGTGTTCGTGGTGGCTCGCGCTTGCGTGGATGACCGTCGCGCTGAGCTCGGTCAGGACCGCCATGGTGTCCAGGTTCCCGCTGAATTTCAGGCACAACCACAAGATGGCCTTCAGGATCTTCTACCAAATTGGGGTGAGCCACTATACTTTTTCGTTTAATTAAGCGACTCGCGAGGAAACGTGGCTTGTCGATTGCAGTTAATTTCCACGATCAAGGTAACGCGAATGTTTGTTTTTCACTTCCAAAACAGGGTATTACTTCTCACTCAGAAGAATGATTTTGAATGGAATCTAAATTTTTATTGCTCATTACGAAAATACTGATTAACCTCACGTAAGTGAGAGTGGTCAAATATTATTCTGAAAAACAAACTTGATTCAGACAAACAAGAATTTAAATCTTAGATGGGTTTCTTTGCATATTCTAGTCTAGGCTATGCACTTGTTATTTATAGAGGGGGAATATTTTTTAAAGAGAGATTGGGTAAATAGTAAATATTTTTTCATGTATTAAAACAAAATACTTGACTTTCCTTAAGAAAAACTAGATATTAGATTTTAATATTAGATTGTTCTGATCAAAATAAAGCGTATTGTCGCATCAAGCATACCTCTAGATTTCATAATTTTGATATTTCTAGAACTCGTGTATTGATTGAAATTAATTGTAAGACAGGATTAAGATTTTAATGATAGGACAAGGATTTTGATATTTTTTTCAATATTAGTGACATTGCAACACATTAATATTTTGAAATAAAGTTATTTGTTTCATCGAAACATTAAATAACCTTACCTGGTAATATTCATTCAAAATTTTTAGAGCAAATCAGATCAGTCGATTTAATTGCTAAAACTTGAACCTAAACAAAACATCAAATAGTAGAACGAAGAATGCTGTCGAGTTGAGTTGCTACTGAGCACAAAAATTTACAGGCAGGGTTATAGCTTGAAATAAAGATTTCATTAGAAAAATCTAACATTTGGCATCAGATCTTCCCCAAATTTAATATATGCAAATCAAATTTATCCTAGTTTATTTTTAAAATGTTCTGTAGCGGGTTATAATTTTAAACACAGGATTAAAAATCTGCATTCTCGTATATATTAACTCTTTACCTCCCTGTTAATAAGTTCAGACGAGCCTCCTCACATTAAATGATCGTAAATAAAATCTAAAATAATAAAATAATGAAATGCTTGTTTTCACAACAGACAAACCGCCAGCTCTCGGAAATCACGACAAACAAAACGTTTAAGCCGCATAATCATTACACCCACCCCAACAAAACATCCGTTTTGTCACATTCACGAAGCGTGTCACACGAATGCTCCCGATACTCCCGCTGGACACTTGGCTGAGCACGAGCGACGGTTCGAAGGGTGCTTGTTTACGTCGGAAATTGAGAAACAAAGCCCCGCATTGCGGAATCTGGGCGAAAAAGCAAAGGTAACATACATGGCTCACGACTTTCCAGGAATGTCGTGTCTTCGGCAAAAGGAAAGAATGCGACCCGAAAAATGTGGCGGGGGTCTTGAAAGTCGTAACTTAGACGTGCATCCGTCGTGAAGGTGCTGTAAATTTCGTGGAAGTTTTGAAATTCTTCCCTTTTAAAAGCGTGACCCGAGAAATTTGGGATCGTTCTTTGTAAAACTGGAGGTTGTATTTGTCAAACGATGTCGTTTCTGTTCAGTTTTATGGCAGACTGAAGAAGGGCTTTTTTTAAAAAATAAAAATTGATTTATATTTTTTCTGAATATAGTTCAGTTTTATTCTGAATTTTTGAATAGCTTGAACCATTGAGAGTTTAACTGCCTAAAACAATCGTTGCTTAGGTATTTCGGCGTTTTTGGGGGGCAATAGAAATTAAGAGGTATAATTTTTATAAAAAGTAAATACTTGGTGCTGTACTATAAAGTTACACTTTATATTGATAACAGGTTCCTTTACTCTCTATTAATGTTAAATTATTAATAATGCAATTAAGAACTAAAGAGGGTGATAAGGGGACATAATTGAAAACCCCTTTCAATACTTTTTTCCATTGTTCATAACTGTGGGACAGTATCCTCTTTTATACCATGCCCCCTAAATAAGTCTTAAAGTTTCCAAAAAGTTTTGTTGGGGGGGGGGGGGGTTCCGCCCTTAACTACCTTCCCGACATAAATTCCATACACCCGATAAAGATTTAAAGTAGCTTTTTTTAAAATAAAGGATAGGATTTGAACTAGGTACATCAAATTTTGAAATTTTGTGGGTAACACTGAGTTTTGTCAGAAAAGGGGTCATGGGGAAGGAGATTCTCTCACAGAATGTTTTTTGAAATAAGACCCTCAAAAACGTGGTTTTAACTCTATTTTTTAGTAATCTGGGGGTAATTTTCAATATGCAACTGCTCCCGTATTTCCATTAGGAATAACTCTACCCCTATAGTATAATTTTCAAAAGAAACCCCTCTTTTCTTCATATCAACCGCCTTATTTTTTTGTATGTTATCCTATATATGCCATTTAAGCTCCCCATTATCATTTTAAGTTTTTAAAATTTTTAAATACATAAACCATTATTTCAATGTGTTCATATTATCTGTCTAAATACCAATTTAAAAACTTCCATAGCCTGAAAAATATTTTTATTTTCAAATTTGAAGTGACGCACTTTATTAATCGATTGATACAAAAAAATTCAACCTCCAGAATTACGAGCAATCAAATCCCAACCCCTTTCGGTACAACAAATCGTTTCTCTCAGCAACGGATATCCGCCATTGACCTTTAATAGTCGAGATTTCTCGCCTCAACGAAGGTGAGAACCACCTGTGACCATACCGAACACGAGGGGCATCATCGGAAGCGAGGGGGCGTCTCCTCCCTCCTCCTCTTGCCGCGCTCTGTTTCGGTCGGCCGCAATTAAAAAGTGGAGCAGGAAATCGCGCACGCCGAATTTCGAGTCGCGCGCGTGTGAAGATTCTTCATTTTTTTTTTGCTTGATTTCCTGTTGACGCTCTTTCTTGTTTCTGGAGGCGCGGGATTCTTGGTTTCTCAATGAGAGAGAGAGAAGGATAAGGAGTGCTTTAAAATGGAGTGTTTGAGGTACTAATTGTAAACTGACAGGTTGTATTATAAATATTCTAATAGCATTATCACCAATAACTACTACTCCAATGTAATAAGAGGATATAATTTTTTGATTGGGTAAAACGTGAGGAATTGCATGAATATTACAGTTGGTTTAACGAAATATTTTAGTTTATTATTATAAGCGACTTTGAAAATATAAACTTTTATGTTTAAACAATTAAAACGCATGTTAAAGTTAACGCATGTTAAACGCATGTTAAATTGGTAGTTTTAACATCTTAATTTTTTTTTGTTTACAGTATAAGAGGGAGGTTATAGAATCACACAGCTTGTTACACCAAAAATATTTTAACGATTCGTTTAAATTTTGACCGTAAAAACATACCGAATCCATCCGAAAGTATAATATTTTCCTAGAGATCCAAACAACTTTTTAACAAAAGCAAACAACAAAATTTTCCACATTCCCTTTTAAATTAAATTTGTATCTCCAATACGCTATTTGGCATAAAATTTCGAAAATATTTCAGCCTAAAAAATTCTAACAAAGGAAAGATGGAGCGCCAATTTATTCAAGGAAAAATATTGCAGGACAAAAAAATATATAAATTGTTAGGAAGTGTTTTTATAAATTGTTTCCATTCACTCTTCCAATAATTATTTCTCATAATAATTAGTCGCTTAAGAACTATTAAAATCTACTAAAGTAGCACGATATATTACAGCATATTTTCAAAGGAAATTTTGTGGATCCTTAATTTAACTTTACTGTAAAAGTCAAAACGTTTAAGGGGACTCGGTACCAAAAAAAATTTTTTTTTTGTTTTAGGGATTTTGGGGGTTTTAAGGTGGTTAAATTATCTGTTACTATCTCATAATATGATATTAAGCAAAAAAAGTCTTAAAAAAAAATTATTTTTTGAAAAATTTAAAAAAAACATCTGAAATTTAAGAAATTTAACACTATTTCAAAACGCTACTCCTCCTTTATTTGTCAACATTTTCACATTCTGTTTTTACTGGTATGTACAGTATGATCTGTACTTTGATTCTAACAGGGGGATTTGGGATATTCACATTAGTTTTTGAGAAAAAAAAATTCTTAGTGTTTCTTATTAAAAAGCGAGAAAATCTTAAGAAATTTGTCCTATTATGCAGTGTAAAACAAATTGTGGGTAAAAAATGTAAAATGTCTCCTCTATCATTTGTTAAAACTACCTTATAGAACATAAATATCAAGTTTCATACCATTTGGTCTAATAGGAAAAAAGCTTTAGGGATTTGAATCTAATAAAACCATGTTTTGAGAAAAACCAATTCAAAAATTTCAAAACAATGAAAACAATTTTAAACACTAAAATAACGCCTCAATTATTTTTTTACTCTTTCTTATGATGCTTATTAACATTATTAAACATTAAAATGTACTGTTTTAATTAATATTTTTGAAATTTAAGCGAGAAGGAGATAAATATTAGTAACGGGAAAAAATTTATTTTTTTCTTCAAAAATTAATTTTCGGAACGTAACGCACAAATAATGTTAGTTACTTTATAACAGATAAATAAATTAATATAAAACACTTAAATAGGTGTCAAAATTGAATTATTTTTAAAAATACGCGAAAAATATGATATTTTCAGATTGCAACTGATGAAAAAAGTTCAAAAGTATAAAACAAGCGCTACATGTTTCTAAACAAGCATAAATTGTGATTAAAGTAACCACAAACAATTTTGATTCAGTTTATAAAAAAATATGTGTTATTAAACCATATAAACTGATATAAACTAAAAATTTCGAAACCAAAACTAAAAAAAAAGCTAAAAGTGCTTTTGAAAAACCCATTTTTTTTAAACTTAGAATAAACCAATCGGTTTGAAATTTTGGATAATTAATTTTAGGAGTATAAACTATATTAATAACCAAAAATCTCAAAATCGATATTTTGGCCAAATTTTGGTACTGAGTCCCCTTAACGCAAGTGCTATTCGGTTAAAATAGAGGCACATAACACACAAATGATTGGAATTTAATGACATCGAAATGAGCCAACAAGGGTATTTTAGCGGCAAACGAAAGCGGTCGGGAGAAAACATCTTAAAACAACACTAATTAAAGCGGCAGAGAAAAAAATGAGTTTCCGCGGCACGAACCGGCGTAAACATCACACGCAAAGAAAAGGAAACAAAACAAATTGCCACACGGACGGACGGAGGAGTCCACAGGAGGTCGCGGAGAGACAAAACGGGGAAAACAATTTGCGAAATACATAATAATCCTGCCCCTGGGGCTTGGAACAGTTTCGTCTTTTTTACGCAACTTCCGAGAAAGAGAAGAACGGCGTAAACAAGCGACACCCCCTTTTCTGGAAATGTATATCTTGCGAAATGGAATTTTTTTAATAGAATCCGGGAGGGGATGTTTACGACGATGGTGAGGTTTTTGACATCGCGTCGTAGAAGCTGGTTTTTTTTATTATTATTATTACTGAATGCGGTAATTTGAATGCTTATGTTCCTCCATAAACCACAAACGGTGAGTAATTGGCAAGTACAGAGTCGACCGCAGAGATAACCAGTGATGGATGGTTAAAATGTTTTAAGTGGGTTGACTCAGAAAGATGAACACGATCGCCACACCTTTCGCATGTTTTCCTGATGTCGGTCATGACCTTCAAAATATTTTGAAAACAATGTTTCTGAAGAATGAATAAAAATAAACCAGAAAGCTCATGTCCGAAACTCGTAAGAGTTGCTCCCAATGAATGAGAGAGGTGTAGGTCAACTGTCCTTAATTTTGAGTAATTTTAGGTTTTCTGAAAACTGCCTGTGTTTCAATGGGAAATGAATTTTCGAGGTTGCTTTTACAGATCAACTAAAGAACCTTTGGCATAGGCAACTACCTAGCTAAATTAAGTAACTGTAGATAAACCCAAATCAATGCTTACTTTAAATTTCGTAAATTTTGACAGTCATCTTGAACTAGTAAATGCCACTTTGAAAGGCTTTCTGGACAAAAGATGATACAAAATCAAAATATTTTAAGGAGGTTATTTTTAGAATTTTAAACTTGTGAGTAGATCTGTAGGTATCTTCATAAATACTAGAACAGGGTGATATATCCCATCTCAGTCTACTGCTCTAACAGTTAAAACTGTTTTCTGAATACTATAAACAAAGTAATCAGGGGATGTGTGGAAGCCCTGATTGATAGAATCCAGCCTCAAACCTTTTCTCCCATTAGTATATGCCGTGAAAGGTGCTGATCTCAAACGACTCATAAACGCAACGTATCCATCCTCCAAGGTTAGAACACTACCGAGACAATGTTATACTTTAAAAAAAGGCCATCATCCACCCATAAGGATGAGAAAACGCGACGATATCCTGTGTTCGGAATAATTACCCCAACTTTTCCCACACTCAAGTGGCAACGCGTGAGGGCGAAGGCGCTTGCTCCGGAGTTCAATCTGTGCCCCGAGAGGGTATAAAAGTCACTGGAGTAGAGCCTTCTGGAACGGGAAACGAAATTTTTCCCGAAAAATCCCACGGGGCGATAAAAATCTGAGTCAACAAGTCCTCGCGCAAGGTCACGTGCAGCAAAACTGTCAAGAGCCGTTCTGCAC
Source organism: Tetragnatha montana (assembly GCA_963680715.1). Classification (NCBI taxonomy): domain Eukaryota; kingdom Metazoa; phylum Arthropoda; class Arachnida; order Araneae; family Tetragnathidae; genus Tetragnatha; species Tetragnatha montana. The sequence goes on along the minus strand of OY796680.1, from coordinate 15,529,817 downwards.
CGGCGGCCTGCGGACACGATTGGCAAACCAAGGCTGAAGAGTGGGAAAATTGTTTCAACCGGGCGGCTCTTAAATATTTAGCAGGGTCCGGGGACCATGACGTAATCGGATGATACGCAAGCCCATTACACGCCGGGGAGATGGTTGGCCACCACCTCTATGGGAGAGATGACCGAAAAGTACGGATGCGATCTTTTGCGGTTGGAGAGGGCTGGACTGGAACCTCTCCAGGTGCATCCTAAACCCCTCGAGATCGTGGAGTTTAGGATGCACCTTTTACCCGAAATGCATAACATACCGGAGACTAATTAGATTGATTTAGGTACCAATTACTTTTTAAACAGTATGGTGTTTCCCAAACTTTTCCAAGCTTACACCCGTGTCAGATTTTTACTCTGTCCGTCATATGTTTTCTAGCCCTACCTGAAATTCGTACTATAGACCTCTAAAACTTCTTGGACCTTTTTCGGAATCCTGGTATCAATAGGAAGTACAAAAATCTTGAATACTAAATGCCTTTGTATTGATACGTTTGAAAGAATATTGGTTTAGCTTCTTATTAGTCCGGAATGTGATAAACATTTGGAGGATACCTTCTGTTTCTTTTTAAATTCCGTTTTGGGGAGTTTCCTCTGTTCTCGCTCTTTCGCTTGGTGACTTTGTCCCCACAATCCGTCATCGCCGACGACGCGTTTAAGAATAATCTTAATCTACAGTCCCTGGGTAAATACGGCAACTGAAATCGTGTTGTATATGCTATGGGTAAGGCAAACGTGCTCCGTTAAAAACTGGAGTGTTCATTGAATACGACGGTCATCTATTTCCTATCCCATGCGGGTCTCGAGAGTCACGAAACGGAAGGACTATCGAAAGGCCTTTGTATCGCGGTCAAGGAAAGGCATCACCTGCCTTGAATCATCTGTCCTTCTCCACCCACAGGCAGACCGATCGAGCGCGAAATTCGAACAGAGCGGGATGCTGTCGGAGGACGAATGTCGGAGGAACCTGAACTCGGGCCTTGAGCGCATCCACGGCGGTTGTCTCAATTTGTCGGTATTAAGAAGAGATTTTAAATTGTGGAAAAGTAGGAACGACTTATGACGATATAGACGGTTTCATTAAAGGTTTTATTTTCATAAATCAAACACTGGAATGGGTACTATTCCATAATTCTTATTTAAAAAATACAGAAGTTTAGGCGTCAAGTATTCTAATATCGCAAAATTAGCGTTGTCATCAGCATTAGTGTAATTTTTTTTTAACCAAACACTAATTGAGACCTTATTAACGTGCTATAATGTTATACAAAACCTTTATTTTTTTATAACAACAGTAATTACTTTTGAAAACGTAAAGCGCATAGTTCAAATGAGATTCATCTTTTTGTTCATTCGCTCCATCATCCATCTTTTCCTAAGTTGAATATTAATGAATCCCAAAGAGCGACCCACGATTAATTATTAAAAGGAAGTTATCGAGAACTCTAGACTACTGATAAACAAGCGTCTCGTGGGTGAAAAGTCAATGCATAAAAAACGAGACACAGACTACACTTCAACTCGAAAACAGCGTTCTTTTCGCCTTAAAAATTCTTGCAACAGACGGCGGTAAACACCATTACCATTCAATAACTCCGATAGAGGGTATTTTCAGAAAGCGTGGTATTAAATACATGACGCCAGAATGATGCAATGGAGTGAGGGGGCAAGGTCACGTATTTAGCGGCGTGACCCCTTGGCGGTTGATGTGGTCTATTGTGGACGGTTTGTCACGTATGCGGAAACGGCGCGTGCATGACGTCAGGCAGGGTCAACGAGATACGTTTGTAAACATTTTCATTTGTGAGCTAAGAATCGATTGACCAGATACTGATCTCGTGAAGTTGCTTTTTTGATTTGGGAGGTGTGGCGAACCATTATTGATGGTTGAGATAGCTTTCTTTGAGCAAGAAAAAACTTAGATATCACCGTCCCATTGTAATCCCTGTTTGATATTACGCAATATAAACATTTAATTACTAACAAAATAGTGCTAATCGACTTTTAAATGTATAAAATACCTGGAAACATTTTAGATAAAAATTCTGCTAGATTCAAAAAATAACTACATAAATAGATTAGGGATATAAATCTGATCTTTCAAAGTTTATAAATACTTTTAAGAGTTAAGTGGGAGCCGGAGCCAGAGCCAGAGCCACTTATGGATCTGGAAACATGATTTGTCAATAAGAAAACGGAATTTTCTATGGGGCCACCTCTCATGATCCCCCATAAATCTGTCCATGGTTTCATACAATTATTTTAAAGGCTGATCAGCAAAACCAATTACACTTTTTAGTAATCTGAGTACTTTAAAGTGTACAATAATATTTCTTGGACTTTGAACTTCAAGTATTGTTAGATATCTAACCCTAACCCATTAAGGGTGCTGTATCTTATCAAAGCAATGGATGTGAGTATTATAAGAAAAAATTACTTGACGTGTTAGCATCCTTTCAATTCTTTAACTTTACGTTTTGATTATAATAACAAAAGGTTTACGTTCTTGCCCTACCTTAAAATCCATGAATAATTAAATATATAAAATTCATCCCCTCAATGGAATTTTATTACACGCGAAGAAACCGCATCAATAAAATTCCTCCACAAGTGGAGACCCGCATCCACCATTAACTTTTTACAGCACGCACAACAAAACAGTTCAAGGCTGCTAAACGCTTTTAAAGATCCCCCCTCAGCAATGAATGTTACGGTTAATGTGCAGTCATCCCACTTAATGTCCGGGGCACAGCTGTTAAATAGCCCCCATCCACCTCCCACTTTCGAAGGGAGAGAGACCAATCCTTCATACCCGGAGAAGAAAGCTAAAAGGAGTCTTCCCCAACTCCATCAAATTTTACGGGATCAAGGACTGGTAGGGGAGGGGGCAAACAATGCGGATTCGCTCTCTGCACACCTCAGAGAGGGGGCAAAAGCAAAAAAAAGTGAGTGCATCAGTCAGTGCTAAGTAGCTGTGTGTGTTCTTCCGTTTTGCTTTGACATCCGACAAGATTTATATGAGAACTCTTTCTTGCGGAGGAGATGTCCGGATTCGAGGTGTCTGAAGGGTTGAGGCCATATGGCGACGGGAAATGGAATGTTTTCCCAGGGATCATAGTAACTTGTTCGAAACGGAATTTGAGAATTTTTTTTTGTCCGGATTGGTTCAGTTTCCGCGTTATGAAGTTGATGGATTAACCTGTCTGGGAGTTAGTGATGAAAAGTTTTCCTTTCTATAGAGAAGAACGGTATCCTAGATAGGAACCACAGTGAAGGTAGCTTTTGGTATCGATACTTGGGTAAAGAGTATTCTTAAGTGTCAAATGTATATGTAACGGCATTTTTTAGAGTCCTAGTTAAAATACACTCGGGTACCTAAATGTGTTCGATAACATTAAGAATAGGTTAAAAGCGATTTTTAAACATTTTTCACAATTTTGAATAAAGCGGAATGATTTTCTTACTACACTTTTTGTTTCAACAGTATACAGTAACATGAAATAAATGATTCTTTTGTTAATAGACATTTCTCTTTCAGAACAGCGAATCGGATCTACCAGAGTGTACAGAGATGGCCGTGTGCAACAGGGTCGACACATATTCCACCCCGTGGATCGAGAGACAGTGCCGATGTCCAGGCAAGAAAGTGTGTTCAATGTCGATTGATCCCAGGGACGGATACACAGTCGTTGACAAATCAAGACAGCTCAAGGTACTAAGACCCCATTTTTATAATTAAGCCCTACTTAAAAATTTTGAGGATATAGCCTAATAAAAGCTCTTACTATCTAGAAAATTTAAAATCAGTCAGTCAAAGATTGAGGCCAATAAAGCATACAACACTATAATAAAAGTTGCATTAACAGAAAATCTCTTTCGACTAAGAATAGTACGTTATCTTTTTACAAAGAGAAACTAATAGATGCTGGATACCCTAGTAACTATAGCTGCTACACTACTTTTCAATGAGATTCCGAATCGTCTTTGATCACTGTCTACCGTTTCTAGAAGTTTGTTACAGTAAATTTGGAATCTCCTTTCCCAGAACATATTTCCCAAATCTACTCGTACTTCCCAACTCCACATATAAAAAGAAACAATCAGATCCTTCGCAGAGCGACAGTCATCCTATATTTGGAATAACAATTATCTGACAAACCAATCGGAGCTCTCGCTCACATCTCACGAAGTGAGATGGGGAAATATGCCTCCCCTGGCAATCCAGTATATAGTTCAGTTCAATGGTGGTATAGCACGGTTCACAACAATCGATGCAACTTTTAAATTGTGGTCGCTGTGATTGGATAAGTTGCCTGAATTATGTGAAATACAAGAGGTTCTAATGCTCGTCTCTCTTTCAGCTGTGTGAGCCTGTCAGCAGACTGCCCACGTGTCGCTACTTCCGCGACGTGGCGTGGACGTACGCAACCTACGCCGACAACACCACTCGGCAGACCATGCACTGCGCGTGTCCGAAAAACAGCGTCGCATACATCTTCAAGCACGAGGCATTCAACACCCCTGACGGAGTCGCCGTGCTTTACTTCTTGGCATGCTCGCCTCAAAGTGTAAGTTTCTAACAGAAATCAGAATTAGCTCAACAAGTGAAACACGGTCAACTCTAAATTTACAATGAATAATTTGGGACAGAAGGCTTCTTCAAAGATTTTAATCAAAGGGTCACATTAGCAAACCCCACGGACCACCTACCATATATCGTGAGCGAAGGGCCAAGACCAGACTATAGCTTATTTTACACGTTTTTTATTTAACTGCGTGATAATTTACATTTTGTAAATGTGATGACAGTTTTTAATTTCTTAAAGCCTAACTACGGTACTTTGTCTTAAAAACCCATCAAGATTACGAAGAGTAATATTGTTCAGTTCAGAAACAAACAGGGAGAAGCAAGTGTTTGTATAGCAAGGGATCAAAAGAGAACAGGATAGTCATCTCCCATCTCTCGATTTTAACAAGAGGTAGAGAAAAAGCATGAGACAGCTAGGAATGTCGGTAGGGCAAGGTCATTCAATTGATTACCAACGGAAAGACGCGAGACACATGTAAAGTAGTCGACGGATTTAAATTTAAAAACGCTCGTAGCTAGATTTCCTTTACCTTCAGGGGAAAACCCGCAGGACGGGAAACGTGTGTAATCCAAGAAGCACACTATCCTAAATTAAAAAGCTCTTTAATGTTGGGGTTACCGGATGGTTAAACGAGCAAAAAGAAGAATATAGGTTCAACGAAAAAGACCTCTATTAAGTGTTTAGTTTTAAACTACTAAAAGGGCATTAAACTCGGTTCACGTAACGCAAGTCCTTCTATAAACAGTCAAATTCCAGTATCAAACTCCAAAGTTAAAAAAAACCCAATTTATTACATCAGGATATTGGTTAATAATTATTTTCTATATACGTCAATAACAAAGCAGCACAAAACACTCTAGGCACGGATTATGATAATGTTAAAATATTCCACACCAAATACTTTAAGTATAATTAAGCAGTTTTAAAAATGCAACGATGAATTTCCAAGTAATGTTATGACCTTTCCCTTCTTCAAAATATTTTCTTTGGAAAGACTGTTTTGGGCAATCCTTTCTGAACCCTCCGTCGTGGAAACCCTATACTCCACCAACCAAATGCATTAAACCCATCCAGCGAAAAGGAGGAAACCAGAAGTCGGCCAGCCTTGAAAGGAGGGCCACTAAGTTACAAACCTTTAAACGGGAAGTCGCACATCATAAGTGCACTTAGGTGCGGATTGTTCTTCGCCGCCCTTTGTTCTACAGTGACATTCTCACTTCCTCCGTTTTGTTTGTTTTCGAAAAAACGCCCTTCCACGCGGGCTGACCGTCCCTCTTGGACCAGGCTCCCGCGGCCCGCATCCGGCCTTTGTCTGTGGCCAGGAATAGGCCAAGAAATCAAAAACGCTCCACTGAAATCGAAACGGACTATACAAAGTTGCTCTGGACGGTAACTAGAGATTTATTGGGGCAGGTCCGTTTGTTTCTGAACTGTGAGGATCAGATATTACTTTTGTTTGAAAATAACTTTATTTTAAAGAACTTTTACTAAGAAAATATTTTTTTTTTAATTGAGAAAAAGGAACAGTTTCATTAGAATTTTAAAATCCCTTTTTACATAAAAACACAAAAAAAATCATGTTCCTTAACTTCTCCCTAGCATCAACCCCATAAATAATCTTTCCTATATCATATCCCATTACACAATTCTTAACGTTTTAAAGAAGTATTATTAAAGCACCACGGATTTTCAGCTTGTTAATAGCCTAATTGCATTTTCAAGGCCAAGTAGACCCCTTTTTAAGTAACTAGTTATTTCTTAATATCTTTTACTCTTAAAAAAACTTGATATGATTCAAGCAGAATCACACTCAAGAATTTTATACTTGTAAATCATTTTAATTAAGTATAATTTTAAACAAAAAATTTGATAAAAAACTTACAACCGTAATTTGTCTGAACATGTCTATAAAATCTGACATACAAACTTTTTTCTTTTTACAAACTCTTTCTTTTACGAATAAAACAATTTTTGGCACAAGCAAATAATATATATTTTTTAGAATACCCCAAAACCCTTTTATTCGATATCAGGTGTAAAGCCCATAAAATTCTAATCGTGCATTTTTCTCCCAACAGAAAATGAAGTGTCAAAGGAAGGAGCCGTGCCGCCTCTTCACGGTGAAGAAGAGGCCAGACGTGGAAGAGGTCAGCACGACTAGCCTTTGTCAGTGCCTGCACGGCGAGCACTGCCCCCAGCACCACAGTGAGCCATCGGTCATCTCCAGCCCCACCACTTTCACGGAGGACCATTTTAGGACTTACAGCGGGTACTGCACGTCGATGTCCGAGGACGTGTGAGACGGGTCGTTTTTTTAAGTCGAGGAAAAAAAGTGATATTTGCCACAGCAGCTTCCAGCGAAGTTGATCGAAGACGGCGCTGTGCGGATTTACAAGCCGGTATGTCGAAGACTGGCATTGTCAGTGCCGTCCACAGACCCAGTTATTCAAAGTGGGAATTGGAGTTTAATTGAAGAATGTGTTATAATATTTTAAATTTCACTGTTTAACTTTGCAAAATATTTAAATTTGTCGTATGAGGGATTGAAGTTGAAGATTTCTTAATTTGAGAAATTAGTTCTCTAAACGGTTGAAAAAAAAAATACTTAAACGTTTACCGAAAAATTGGGTTCTAATTATCTGGTACTAGAATCTGATGAAAAATTTCGCCTGAGTTTTGTTTTGAACTATGTTTTTAAACACGCACATTAGTCCAGGCAAATTAGACAAAATGAGGGCCAAACCCGGACATTCAATATAACAGGCTGAAAATTGGGGGAAATGTAGAGGATAGTGTTCTGATTGATATCCTGAAATTCCCAAAAATTCTATGTGGGGGAAAATCCGCCATTTTGAAAAAACGGCTGCCATCTTGGATTACGTTTCTAAGCATAGCGACTCAACCAAGCTTTCGATTGAGTTCGTTTTTGTCCTAAATTGTTTACTAATGAGTATATTAAGAGGCAACATCAAAAAGTTCGAAACAAGAAATTTAATTTAATTATAATTAATTTTTATTTAAAAAAGGCTTTGCTGCGTAAAAAGGTAGGTAGATATTCCAAATAAAAAGCTGAAAATTGGTGGAAATGTTGAGGATAGTATTCTAATTGATACCCCAAAATTCCCAAAAAATCCATCCAAAGGAAACCGCCATTTCGAACAACAGCCGCAATCTTGGATTGCGTTTTCAAGCATTGCGACTGTCCCAAGCGTTCGATTGTGTTCGTTTTTGCTCCAAATTGTTTAATAATAAGTATTTTAAGAGACAACGTCAAAAAGTTCGAAATAAAAAAGTTAATTTAATTATAATTAATTTTTATTTAATTAAATTGTTGCTGGGTCAAAATACAGATAGACATTCAAAATAACAAGCTGAAAATTGGTGGAAACGTAAAGGATAGTGTGCTGATTGATATACCAAAATTCCCAAAAAATCCCTCTTGGGGAAAATCTCCCACTTTGAAAAAAGCCCAGTCATCTTGGACCCGCAATTTTAGCATAGTGGTAGTCTAATTTTCTCTTTACACAACAATGAAACTTCCCCAAAACGCATTGTTGTAGCCGAAAAAAGATGGAATTTTAAAGTCGAATATTTCAAAAACTATTCAAGTGATTAAAGTAAATTTGGGCTTAAAATGTAGATTATTTATTCAATAAAATCATGCCATTACGTGTATGGTCAAAAATATCACCGTTTGGTTGCTATATCGTTTGGAGTTTAGTTTGGTTTCTCATTTTGACCATTTTGTTCATACTACTTGATTTAGTTGCAACCAAACGGTGATATTTTTGACCATACACGTAATGGCATGTTTTTATTGAATAAATAATCTACATTTTAAGCCCAAAAATTCTTTAATCACTTGAATAGTTTTTGAAATATTCGACTTTAAAATTCCATCTTTTTTCGGCTACAACAATGCGTTTTGGGGAAGTTTCATTGTTGTGTAAAGAGAAAATTAGACTACCACTATGCTAAAATTGCGGGTCCAAGATGACTGGGCTTTTTTCAAAGTGGGAGATTTTCCCCAAGAGGGATTTTTTGGGAATTTTGGTATATCAATCAGCACACTATCCTTTACGTTTCCACCAATTTTCAGCTTGTTATTTTGAATGTCTATCTGTATTTTGACCCAGCAACAATTTAATTAAATAAAAATTAATTATAATTAAATTAACTTTTTTATTTCGAACTTTTTGACGTTGTCTCTTAAAATACTTATTATTAAACAATTTGGAGCAAAAACGAACACAATCGAACGCTTGGGACAGTCGCAATGCTTGAAAACGCAATCCAAGATTGCGGCTGTTGTTCGAAATGGCGGTTTCCCTTGGATGGATTTTTTGGGAATTTTGGGGTATCAATTAGGATACTATCCTCAACATTTCCACCAATTTTCAGCTTTTTATTTGGAATATCTACCTACCTTTTTACGCAGCAAAGCCTTTTTTAAATAAAAATTAATTATAATTAAATTAAATTTCTTGTTTCGAACTTTTTGATGTTGCCTCTTAATATACTCATTAGTAAACAATTTAGGACAAAAACGAACTCAATCGAACGCTTGGTTGAGTCGCTATGCTTAGAAACGTAACCCAAGATGGCAGCCGTTTTTTCAAAATGGCGGATTTTCCCCCACATAGAATTTTTGGGAATTTTAGGATATCAATCAGAACTCTATCCTCTACATTTCCACCAATTTTCAGCCTGTTATATTGAATGTCCGGGTCAATGTCTAATTTGCCTGGACTACATACCGAAGAAACTTGTTGTAAGATTCGAAATGCAAAACAATGGGAATGAGTTTTATTTCTGTAGTCATACCTTTTTTTTAAACGATATTGTACTTCGGAGCAAAGGAGCGCAAGTCTTATTTCCACGTTTCCCCCCACAATTTTCAAACAAGGCGTCACAAGGGAATATAATTTTATTATATGTTCAATTATTTTTTTTTTTAATCTGGGGATAAATACCTTGTAGGTAAATCGATTTAATAATATATTGTAGCCGTTTTAAGTTTATAGACACTAAAAAAAGATGGAATTTCAAACAGAGAAGCTATTGATATTATTGTATAAATCATTGAAATCGGTCCCTGAGATCCAGCACATGAAAAACTAACCTATATTCTCCATGGGTTCAAGGTTAAGATTCCAACCGTCCGCTCCACGCACACAATGGGGACCTCCAGCTTCACAAAAGGCCGATTCCGCTTTCACTTTCACGGTGCGTGAATCTGTAACGTCTCCGAGGGGAGAGAGTGGACAAAGGTGGACACGGGCCACCCAGTCCGGCCCTGGGAACCTCCACCCACGACCACTTCCGACTCCAATTCCATTCAGGGGCCTCTAAACGCGATTGTTTTGTTTGAAATTAGCGCCAGATACGATCGCGCTGAGAAAGTCGTTTTGAGGGAATGCCCAATATTCATTCATTCACACACGGATTCACGGGCAAAGGTGAATGAATCGTGGGAAGGCTCCTTGGGGGTTGAGGTTGGGGTTTCCTCGAAGGTCAAGGGAAAGTGTCTTTTAATTTTTGGGAACGGAGATAATCTGAATAATACAATCGCTGTGTCAGGCAGAGCGCTTAGAGGTAATATCGGGTCAAAATTTCGACACGAAAATTTAGTTAGGCTCCTTTTCTCACCCCTTCAATACCTCTGTTTATTTTTCAACCTGTTCATTGTTTTCAATTTTAGAAATATTTAATCTAAATCACTACTAACTATCTACGAATCTTTAATCTTAATTTAAATGTTCTGAAGATTATCTCGTGGTGTAGTAGGTTTTAAATCTTTCATGATGATTGTCTCGATATTTAATACCCTTAAATTAAATTTTAATTGCTTAAAACTTGACTGAATAGTTTTTTTTTTATCAACTATCGCTGGATGTGGATAATTTTGTTCGTTGCTGTTGGCATGTGTCTGTGCTGTATGTGGACTACAACTCGAGAAAGTTGTGTTGATGCAATAACAAGATACAAAATGTACAGAAAAAGAACTATTGTGTTATTTAGCTGGAAGTATTACGACGCAAAATGTCTTTCTTTTAGCAAATGTACTTTTAGCCATAAGATGTGTTTTAGCATTACATTGTAAATTTTTGTAAATAGAATAATTTGTTTTTAATACTGATGTGTTTTTCATCCACTGGTAGTCTTATGTATTAAACCTTTCAGTGCCATAATTTCACGAGAAGTCTTGCTGTTTGATGTCATTTTTAGTATCGTTCTTTGTATTTTTTTACTTTAAACTAAAACAAACGGTGAAATACGTTTACATGCCCATGATAATCAGAGAACACTGTTCAATCAAACGTTTTTTTACTTGTGAAAAATTGTTGTTTGAATTTGTACTTCAAGTGAGTTGCCTCGTGCAAAGGTGACGCCATTTTCATTTAATTATTTGTAAAAATATGTATAGTGTACAGATTAAATGGTATTTTGAATAAAAAAAGTCTACCTCAAGTTTCATTGATCTCCTTTTCCACACGAAACACTTCAAAACCTTTAGAGATAACATCACTTTTTAAACATACATTTTTATTGGATTACAAATTTTTTTTTTGTATTTTTTTACATAAGCTAAAAACTCTTATTTCGTTATACCGTCAAAATTGTCTCAAAAGCAAATTTTTATAGTTACAGCTAGAAAGGGGGTCATAAAAACAACAGTAAAGTTTTTAAATCAATTTTATTTTAAAACTTAGTAGGCATAGAGCTTTTATAATTAGTCATATTGATTTAATTTAGAAAGCTTTATTTACGTATGCTTATAAAAAATGTAATAAAATAATGAATGTAGAAAATATATGGAATGTTTCCTTTAAAATTATAGAATAAATGTATATTGATATAGTTTTCCATTCCAAAGAAAATAATTCAGCATTATCAGATGATTCCTAAACATTTCTAGCTATTTTTATGAGTTATTTTATTGAGCTATTTCTAGCTATTTAAAATGAAATTTTAAATAAAAATATATGTTCTTTGAATAAAGCTTCTGGAAGCTCATATGTCAGCAAAACAAAGATGGGTTGTTGATTTTTTTTATTAAAATGAATAAACAGTTCTGTACTTTCTGAAACTGGTTAAGAATACATTAATACTATAATTTCTATGTGATGTAATAATTTTGCATCCCATTCTAATATCCCATAGCATCCCATATTATGCATTAACAATTATAATTAATTAAGGGAAGTAGTTGACTGCCTAAAAGGGTGAATGAATATTAGTATTTAAATTTTTCATCCATCTTTCAATAACTATCTACCAAATTTTGAAAAAAAAAATCATGACTATGATTATGTTTCATACATCATTAAAAAATTGAGACAACTATTATATTTGACACATTACAAAAAAAAAAATCATACTTGATTTTAATGTAAAAATTTAAAAAAAAATCTTTGAGTTATTTTGATTTAGTTAAATTAATTTTACCCATAAAAGGGATACATGTTTATTTCTTTAAAGTAATGAGTAATTAGAGATAAAAATAAACCATATATCTAAAAATAAATAAATCAAAATATCTAACCATTGATAGCTATGCACAGTAAATCGTTTAAGAAAAAATGTTGGAAAACATGACTAAAATACAAAAATAAGCTTTTGATAAAAATCATTTATAGATTTTAAAATTTGATACTAGCTGAAAAAAATTACAGGATTTTAATTATTTTGAGTTTGACCTATTTTTACTATCAAGGGTTAATACGGTAGTTATAAAAATTCACACTCTATTTTAAGCACATTTTTACTGAAGGGTTAAAGTATTCCTGAAATACAACAGGATTAAGAGATTTCTAGTTTTAATTGAAGCCGTGGGCCATTAAAAATCTCGAAGGTCGCGAATTCGGACACCTTCATCTATCAGGACTCTACTCTAGACTATCTAAACCCAACTTAGCCTCGCCAATAGAAGTGAACCATATATCTCCCAAGCGCATTCCACCACACACCATTTCTCTCCTTAAAAACCCAGGTAAATATATAGAGAGACACGACAATCCACATGAACGGAGGTCACGTGCCCATCAAAATTATACGCCTTATTTCCCTCGGACTAAACGTCGCATTTAATCGAGATTCGGACTGCAATTTCGCTCTCTCCCTCCTCTTAAGAAAGAAAATAAAAGTAATTTCTTTCTTTTTTTTTCTTCATCCATCTATCCCGTCGATTTTCTTCTTCTGCTCCGCGTGGAACGTCCATTTGCTCCCGTGAGGTGGTTGTTTGCCACCGGAAGCGAGGCAATTAAGTCTAATGGAAGGCAATATTCCCCCCCTCTTTAGAATGGGCTCGGCCGAGGGGGGGGTGGAATAAGTGTCGACCTTCCGCAGAGCCCACCTTCTTTTCGGTGACCCCAAGAATTTTTTTTTGTCAAGAGAGATGAGAGGAATTTATTTGAATGAATAGATATCAGTCGGGAAAATACCATCCGACCCGGTGTAAATGTTTTTTTTTACCATATTACCATTTTCTTCATTTGCAAAATAAATTTTGGAATACATTTTTGTTTTAAACTTGGAAATTTTTAATAGTAAAATATGTACTGTAAATATTTATCCCTCATAAAGAATGAATTTATGCACACACATATTTAAAAATATTATTAATCACTTTAAAGGAGGAAATAAGAATACGCCTCTTTTTCTTCTCTTTAAAGACTTTATAATATGCTAAACAATTTAAGGCATAAGTTTGAATGCCTTAACAATCACACATTTTTTTAGAAATACTTTCTTTCGGTTAAAATCATTGCAAGAAAGCGAAAAAGAATTAGAAAAAAAGCGAATGATTAAGCTAAAGGGCCCAAACATCGCAGCAGGGGGTTCAATACATTTTGAATAGAAGGCCGGATAAATTGATACATTTGGCCGGATGAAAGCCCTTTGAAGCCCGGATTCCAGCTGTAGTTAGAGAACAAATAAATTGCCATCCACATGAGGAATGCGCAGCAAAATGATGGAGAGCGGCGGCCGTTTCTATACATGAGTTGTGTGTTCAGGCATCCCGACACACGCGGCCATCTTCACGGAATCGTGATTCATTAAGAAGTAACAAGAACGAAGGACAAGAAGAAAAGCCTATTATTATAATCATGATTTACTCTTCTTTCAACATTTTTGGCAGAGGAAGTATATATATTTCGTAGTAGAGTACGTTTACTGTTTGGACATGATGCTTCAACGCGTACATGGCAGAGCTGTATTACAACGAAACGAAATATCTCTACCGTGTTTCAAACTTTATTTGTGTGTGTTCGAAGCTATGAAATTCTTGTAGATAGTTTTCAAAACGGGGGTCTTGGGTCCTTCATAACTCCTTATTTTGGTCATCTTGGAGGTCTTTACCCGGACGGCACAGGAAGTCAGAATCAAGCTGGATTTCCGCCTTGAAATTGGCCTGCTCTACCTGGATTATTGCTAGATATCTAGCTGGACTCAACTTCGGCACTTGACGCACATCTAGATTGATTCTAGTTTGATAATTGCCTTGAATTTAGCTTGATCCAGTTAAAATCAAGTCATAGTTCTACCTGGACTCCACCTAGATGTGCGTCAAGTGCCGAAGTTGATTCGGGTTAGAACTCTAGTGAAAATCTGGCTTGAGCCAGCTATATTCCAGATTGAAATCAAACTTGAATCCTGAAGTGCATTTCGGTTTGAATTGTGTTTGATTTTTACTTGATTTAATCAAGGTAGGACATATCAACCTGGAATTGTCCTTGAATATAACTGGACTTAGGCAAGATTGAAACATCCAGTGAATATACAGGAAAAATCAGGCTGGAATCCAGAATGTGTGCTGTCTGGGTAGCCACCTCTCCTTAAAATGATCAATTAGGAGCATGGAAGTAGAAAGGACACAGATTTCAACTTCCATAACTGGGTGACACATGGGGCGGACCTCCCTCCTACCGATTTCCTTACCCCACTGCTTACAAATAAAATCACATTTATTTTAAAGGACTTTTTAAAAAGCGCATTGACCACGGAAAAATATTGGGTACTTATACAAATCAAAATACACATAAATGGTTCTTATGAATATTTATTATGTTTTACTATTTATTAATGCATAGAATATAAAATGATATGAAAACACTTTGTGAATTTTTCTAACCGTTAGCAAAAATTTGTAATTTATCCAAGATATTCCAACTTAATAAAGCAATATGCGAAAAGAATTAAATTGTAAGCTGAGATAAATTTCCAGAAAAAAAATCTGGTTTTCTTCAACATTTATACTAAATACATCCCCTATATTACATTTAAAGGGTAACCTAAATAGTTTATATGATTTGAAAGATACTTTTTAACCAATCAACCAAAATAAAAATTGCAATGAAATCCATTCCATTTTCCAACTCTAAAAATCGACTCCGCTCAAATTGTGGTGGCGACATCTATCGGCACAATATAAAATCTCTAGTAGCTCAGTCAGAACACAAAATTTTTCAATTTCTTATTCAAAAACACGAATTAAGTAATTATTTAAGAGAATCAGGGCAAATTAAATATTGGAAAAATAGAAGAAGGTAAAAGTTAATTTATGCATGCATTTTAAGATAAATGAAGTATTAAGACATATTTTTCAAACGAAACCATGAAAATAAAATGGGAGAAATGATACATCTATGGCAACTATCAAATGAAAAATATAATGTTAATTAATACACTAAAAAAAGGCCGTATTTTATAGACAGTATAAAATTCATCAACAAAGTTTGTGAGTCAATGTGTATCAACAAAGTTTTATAGATGGCGCTGTAAAAAACAGACTGTCCATTTTAAGTAAGCGTAAAAGGAATACCCCAGAATGGGGGGGGGGAGTATTTATAAAAATTAAAAGAAATTTATAAGAAAATACGAATAACAAGCACAAAAAGTTAAATGTGGAGTGAAAAATTGTTACGTTCTGCCAGACTTCTCTTTCTTTAAAACTGTCTTTAAAAATTCTAATTCTAATAAAATATATTTATGGCTATATCTTAAATCTGCCATTAGAGTCCAATGTAAACTGTCTTACGTCAACGTTACGTTACGTTAAAGTTCTTTATTAAACATAAAGGTTAATTTTTGAACCATATTAACTGAAAAATTTATTGAAATTATGCAAGAAACTTTCGAAAAATCGACGAGTATAATTAATCACAACCTCCGTAGCACTTTTGTGATATTTTAAAAACATTTCTTGTTTTTTCAACTGGGAAAATTTAACAACAGTTATGTTCTACGAGGCTTTAAAAGTATTAACTTTCTTTAGCTCTATTATTATGAAAGAGGAAGAAATTAATGTGAACCTAGTATGAATATGATGTATATTGGAATAATGAAAATTTGGATTATAATAATATAGTTTAGGAATAACCACACATCGAGAGGTACTGATAGCGAAAATTTACCTCAGATACATGCCTTGTTATATAGAACTTTATACATAAATATTTTTTTTATTTAAAAAGAAAAAAAAAAAAACCCAGCTTTTAGTAGTTTGTTAGAGCAAGAACTTAGGGGCGTAGCCAAAGGGGGATTAAAAGACATATCCCCACTCAAATTTCAGAAATTTTCCTCAGTTGACAAAAGAAAATAAGGAATTTTACTTCATATACCCCCCAAAATTCCAATATCCTTATCTGAAATGTTTTTCTCTGTACGCCACTGAATGTGACCACCGAAAAAACTCGTCTCTTAAACTCTTGATATCAAGGAAACCGATTCTTACGTTCGAAATGTTTTGTTCCTTACCACTATTTCCTTGAGACACAGCTAAACGCGTCACTAAATTTGGTATTCAGAAACAATCGAATCAAAATAGTAGTTGAAACCTTCTCTTGGTTCCGGTATTTGCTTGAAAACGGTTCACATAGCGCAGGCACGAATAGCTTTGAAGCAGGGACCGTTGAAGGCAAATATTTGAGATACATGGATGAAAGCAGAAGGCAATGAATGGATTGAGGAAGCTTTGTGTATGGTGGAAGTTTGCACAAAGAGTAAAGACAATGTAAACACGGGAGCGTAACCCTCAGGTGGAAATCTCTAAGCAAAACAGAGAAGAAGCATTGGATTGCAGAAAAAAGTTATCAGGATTCACCGATTGGGTCGAGTAAAGGGGTCATTCTACACAAAACGATCTCAATGTCCCAAAGCATTTTTCACTATTTAGTAATGTAATTTTTTTTAATACCAATCCATTTTACCAATACCATTTTCTATTGGTATTGGTAGAAGCCTAAACGACTGCAGCTGATATATTTTTCACCGATGTTTTACATTTCATTTTATTTTAGTCACAACAGTGAAATTTTCCTCTCCGTGACTTGTTCCTATAGCCCAAAGTTACTGTAAAGATGGATAGATTAATCATTTAACTATAATTAAATGGTAATTAAATGTTATGTTTTCAATTACTTCAAAGTTAGAAACTTTATATTTTGGCATAGACAATTTTTTCAACTTGTCTTTATATATTTTTAGAGCATCATGTATATACAGTAGTGTCCCTTGTTTTGTAGCCCCTTTCATGGCAAAAACTTTTAACTCCTTGTAGCTGAGTAGGAAAAATTTCAATTTTATTACAGACTGATTTGGATTATTAACTGAATTGGGGATTCTAGAAAAAGGTTTCAAAAGAATAAGGATTAATAGTTCCTAGTTCAATATGAAATTCGGAAAACCAAAACATTGAACTGTATGTACAAAATAATTTAAAATTCTCTACTAAGACCATGGTAACATTTGGACTTTATGGTAAGTAGACTATCATGTGCAAGAGTTAGTCATCCCTGCCACCATTGTTCAGCCGAGATTCTAATTATTAAATAACAGTTTACGATAAAGTTAATCAAGCACTCAAAGACTCTCTCCCAACACAAAACTAATTAAAAAGTAGTCAAAAGAGGTAAAGCAACACCTGTGGCCAAGGACAGTAATCTTAAATCTTTGGAAAAGTACCTATTAAAAAGAACACTTATAAAGCAAAATAGTTTATACCGATGCCCCAGACTCTAAATTGCTATGAAAAATACCTATAAAGTATATATGACTTGATATCCATTCTCAGAATTTTACCCACAGAATACAAGAATGGCTAGAATAAAACAAGACCTTTCTGCCACAGAAAACCATGGAGTTCCACTCCATCGCTTTTTTAAGCGAAACCAACTCCGGTGTAACGATTCAGTTTCGTAAAGATTGATGCGGTACTAAAACCGAAATTGCTACTGAACTAGAACAGACAAGAAACGAGAGCTTTCAAATAGTATTATATTCGCAGCGACAATTGGGGACATTTATGATTGAGATGAAAATGAATGGGAGGATCTGTTTGGGAACCGTTTCGAACACAATGATGAACACAGAGAAGAAAATAAGCGAAGAACACAGAAGGTTACTGGTCAAATTCGAAATTTTGTAGATTACAATATCATATTTTGATTGACGAGGGATAGTTTTTAAATAAGGTCACATTCAAAAGAATGGTTTCTGCTAAAAATGTGTGACAAATGTGATTTCCGTCTCTTAGTAATAGTATAGTGTGATATTGAATATTTTTTCTACGTGTTTTGAACTTTGGGAGACGGTATATTTAGATAGTAAGGTTAAATAACTTAAGATTCTTATAAAATAATAAAAGTAGTAGTCGGTAATTTTATCCTCACAATAAGGAGATCAATATGTATGAACAGTGAGATGGATAAGATAGACGAAATTTGTATGGAATAGATTTAACTGGTTAAATACTTCATATATTAAAAATATTAAATTATCAAGAAATTAATAGGTGAATATATGTTTCGAAGAAATGTTAGCGAAATAATATAGGGGACATAGGGGTTAGTTGACATAGTTTTTTTTATTTTTGATGTATAACTCTTTTTCTGCATAATTTGTTTTACGCAGTGGATAGGTTAATCTTTGGGCTAATATACTTCGGGTTTATAATTTTAACACGCGTTTAATTAACTTAAAAATTCGTTTAAAAATTAGCTCTCGACTGTGCCAATTAACTCCACAACCGGGGCTACTTGGCATACCCTAAGAGGTAAGTTGGCATAAGCTAATTTGCATATTAAATACTTCAATAAAACACGTCAGTTTTTGGAAGGAAATTTTGTTTGTTGTACTTCTTTTGTATTTTCACATTATTAGATGCCATATTTTTGGAGGTTTCTTCTCATTTTACGTTTCTGAAGAGAGACCTTGCAACCCTTCTTGATCTCTCCACATAGCTTTTAAATTAAAATAGTTAAAATATTACGGAGTTCTACTTCTTATTCGAATCCGTGCGTGGTCGTCATATCCTTCTTCAGCTGTGATTTTGATCCTTGAATGTGCTTGCTAAAATAGCAGTACACAGTACACCTTCTTTTAAGCCACGGTTTATTAAGCTAAGTGACCCCGTACCAAACTGTGCAGCCAACTAGTTTCACCGTGATATCTAAAACAAAATTGATTCCCCATAATCCTACACATTTGAAACTTACGGTTATGGTACATGCATGGAACCACAGTAAACCCTTCTTTCGAAAACTGTCATCAGCAATGCTTTAATTCAACTTACAAGTTCACCATATCAAAAAAAAAAAAAAAAAAACTAAAGTTGAAAAAGTCATCGCTCAGTCAGTACTCATCAGTGAGAAAAACAATCAGGGGGTTTTCCTTCGTAAAGCTTTGAAACCGACTGGAATTTTGGTGGCTATTGTATTTTTTTTCTACCATCGAAATGCCAGTGTTCTGGCTCCTTTGAGGAAAAATAAAAGTAGAATACATACTAGCCGCGAGTGACAAAACCCCGGTCTCCCTTATTGCAAGAAGATGAGAAAGGCGAAAATGAATGTGAAAAAAACTGCACCCCCATTCAAACCCGTCCCAATGACTTTAAATCGAAACAATGTTCCCAATTTGTGACGTTTTCTCAAAATCCAGACGTTTTTCCGATTGCGTGCAATCGCAACGGTGTTAAGCCGGAGGAATCCCCCCTCTCTCTCTCTCTCCGGAAAGATGCCGCACCGCTTCATTTGGGTTCACGGTTCAAGTGCTTCAGTGGGGCCGTGCGGATCCAACCACTCTCCGACAGAGCAAAACATGCCTACTTCTCTCACCTCCCCTTTTTTTTCACAATGAGTAAGTTGGATCGAAACACCCTTCCAAGTAATATTTCTGTTTCCCCATATTCTCTATATCTTCATAACATCATCCTCTCTCGAGTCGTGTGCCATCTCTCTCTCTCCCTCCCTTTTCATCTCCTTCATTTTCTCTTTTTTTCCTTTCTATCTTATTTCCTATAATTATTTTATCTCCTTCAATTATTTTCAATCAATATATTTTCCTTCAATACCGGAAGTTATCATTATCACCTTCAATATTTTTCACACTTAAGATTCTTTTCCTTCCTCAATCCATTTGCTCATCTCTATATCTCTCCAAGCTCTTTTCGTCCCATCCTCATTCTTATTTTTTTTCACTCCAAAATAAGCAAAGTGCTAAGAAGAACGCAAGGAAGTTCAATTCAGGCGCGGGTCTAGGCGGCAAATTCTCCCCTAGTCACTAGAAGATATTCTTCCCCCCCCCCCTTAGGATGGCCAAAAGGAGTAAATTAGAGTCGAATTTTGAAAATTTTAAGGGGTAGGACCGCCGTTAAGATACTAGATAACTTCAAGTTTCTAATCATAATCATTAATTAAAGATCACTATTATTGGGATATTTTTTACCAAACGGAGGGAGGGAAGGCAATACGAAATATTTGGGAAATTGCATCTCAAGAGACATTGTATGAATAAAAGCAACATGTTGTGCATGCCACTGGTTCGATGTGATGTACCACTCCACTCTATTTATATATTATACCCAAAATAAAATATATGTTCTTGAAACTGAATATAACCAGAAAACGTAAATTTTCATAAATACCATATTATTAAATGCACGTAAAAATCTATCGGCGAAACTTTCATGCCTAAGGACAGTTGTACTTACGGACTTCCCACTTCAATTAAAATTAGAAAAGAAACTGAAATTCGAAATAGTGGTCCCTTGTATGCTAGTATGTCCTTGTAAACAGGTGGGTAGTTGCTAACGAGAAGTCAGCTCGTTACAAATGTTAAGTAAATATTAAAACTTAAATTGATTTTCGATGACCATTATTTATTTATACTGTCATGCAAATTAAAAAATCCAATTACAGGACACAGAAGAAAAAACCCCCACAAATATAAATGTATCCCTTCATTAATGTTTTCTCTATCATTTAGCAGTAGAGTAGAGATTTGTAATAAATAAAGATTTTCGAACCAATCTTGGAAAGTATATTACAATATCTCACCAAGCTAACCTGATTAGAATTAAAGTAGGATATTAAAATTTAACATCGTAGAAATGAGAACTGAACAATGGATTTGACAAGCAAAGGTGTGAATTGGCGCGATCATTAGATAAATTCAGCATTAGATTCTTTTTTTTTTCTAAAAATGACTTCATCTGATGAGTTTTTCGATGTGGAATGAAGTTATTCACCATTATTGGTCGTGGCAGGTGATAATTATGGATATCTAATCGAGTTGTCATCTACCAGTGACAAGCCATTCCGCGAAAGCGATGATGCTTGAGGTGTAAATTATTATTTTTTCAGAAGTGTCAAATGGGAAAAACACCATTGTCTGGTTAGTTTAAATGGGCATTTCAATTTTTTTTTCTAAAACCCATCAAGGTACCCGTTTCGTTCCTTTTCTCATCTAGAACTGTTGTCAAGTGATTGCGGGATTTGTAATTAGATATCGGAATGCCTGACAGTTGGGGAAGATTTTGATCTAAACGGATCTTTTTAGATATCATGTACCATTTGAGGCTACTTCTCTGCATTGAATCGCTGATGGTGTGTTATTGACCTGAGTACTTCCTACATTGATAACAGTTATTTTTTCTAAACAGCTATACGTAACCTTGAAATTTTAGCATCAAAGTTGATTGATTCTTTTAAGGAATTTTTTTCCTATGCCTTTACACTTTTATTTCTTGGACGGCAGTTATTTGGAGAACCCTGTCCTATGAGATCGTAAAAACGTTTCATTTCAGGTTATTTTACTAATATTTTTACAATAAAAGTTTTTTTGTGTTTGTGTATATTGCTGAAGCCACAACATTTTACTGAAGTTCTAGTGTAACGTTTATTTTAGTTTTTTTTTCTATCTCTAAAATTTTTAAAGGAAATAAAATGTTTGATCACAAAACTTATTTTAATACTAACCTTATTCACATTTGGGACATTGAAAAACCTCGTAACAGATTCTTCCCCCCTCAAATTTCAAACGACAAACTAATCCCACCTACTAATTTAATAGCTAATATTTAGTATATGACGAAAATAGTGTATATTTAAGTCATAGAATCGGCTAAACAAGTCAAGCAGAGTATGACATTTTTTTATCGGTTAGTATAAACGAATAAATCACCTTAGAGCATTCACGCGCCAAACAAAGCTACACACTGGAAAAATTTTCCACACACCATTTCACGGTTTTGGTGGCAAAACAAGCCATGAAATGCCGACAACTTTTTTTATTACCATCCGGTTGTATTAAAAAACGCTTTTAGATGCAGTCCAATATACAGCATTGCTGTCCCACTTTTAAAAGAAGCATCAATTAGAACCTCGAAAACAGCGCGACATTGATCCCTCAATGTCACCGGAAGTCATGCGCGTCGCATCACAACAGAGACATCGAATAGCCTCAGGTCTGGTCCACATTTTGGCATGAAGAGGACGCTTTCACGCTTCAGAGACAATCGGAAGCTCTTCCTTTGGCCATCTACCTCCTCCAACGCTAATCGAGCGATTACGAATATTTACTTCAGGATACGGTACCCTATTTTTTGTTCTAATCCCTCCATGCTAAACTCCCTAAGCTGTGTGTCAGTGTTCCAGCAGAGAAAGGAAGACGATTTTCGGCAGAGAGGGACCGATTATTGCTAAGCATGAGGGACATCCAGTCTCATAATATTGTTTGAGTTCCGGAACCGTTTTTTTTCTTCGGCAGGGTGATGAGAACGGTAGCGGTCATTGTTTAGGAGCAAATCCTCGTGATAAACGTGCGGCGATGCTGAGCCCCAACATCAGAAAAAAAAAGTTGAAACACTTCAATGACAATTGATATTTACTAGGAATTATCCGTGCTTAATACTTCGACATAGAAATAAATTCGTGCAAGAGAGATGATACATGTGGATTTAAAGCAAGAATATTTTTAGATTCATTTGTCTTCAAACAGTTAAAAAACATACAATGAGAAATATAAATGCGAGGGTTATTTTTATGAGGCGAAGAAGTTTTAGGCCAATGCTATTAAACCATAAAAGAAAAAAAATATGATCTACATTCTTAATGTATTGAAAGTGTGTTTAATAAATGTAAGGGCAAAGACACTTTGGCTAAAGGGCCCTATTCAAACAAGAGCCTATTAATAGAGGATTGTAATTTAAAAATATTTATTTATGTAAAACATTAATTTTAATAAGAGAATAATTGGATAAGAATCATTCCTGAAACAATCTATTGAGTTTAACCGATTTCAAGGATGTGTTGTGTACTGAGTGTGTGAGTGAAGTTTCCTGTAAGTTTTTACTTTGGTGCCCCCCCCCCAAATGTAAAAAATGTAATACCTAACAAACAAGCAATATTGCCAAATTTTTTTTAGAATTTCTCAATTAGCCTTCCAAATGAATTATATCTGTATTGTCTTGTTAAGATACATTAGAGCAGGGGTTCTCAACCTTTTTACACACGGAAACCCTCCTTTTAGGTTGAGTATTTGGGCGACACCCTCTTATTTGTAATGTTAAAATATTTTTAAAAATCTGCATTTCTTTACTAGAAACAATCACGTGTTACTTATTAAGAATCATTAATGTGAAGTGTTCCTCGGCACGATGGACCGATAGAGCCAACAAATTATTAGGTGATGAAGTTAACCTTCAATATAATACTTATGCCGACAAATGGTGTGGATAAGGATTATGCAAAACTGTCCAGAGCAGCGTTGAAGTTTTTGATACAAATTGCCATGTTCTACAAATGTTAACATTTTTCTTAATGGTGAATTTGAAAACCAAATGAAGAAATCGTTTGACCCTTGAAAATGACATTGTTTTGCAATTTTGCAGAAATAAATCCAGACATTCGAAAAATGGTTCATTCCACATATGCACAAGTTTTGCATTAATCAAACTTAAAAAGATGTAAAAGAGTAATTCCCAATTAATTTAAAAAAATAACTATGTATAACAGTTCCATATTTCGCGACCCACCGGTTGAGAACCCCTCATCTAGAGGTATAAATAACATCGAAATAATCTATCAATCTAATACATGTTAAGTGATTTCTAAATAAACGATTCGAAATGAAAGTGAAACAAAAGTATCTACAATTAATCACAATAGTCACAACACAATGAATGAAACTACACACATCCTTTCCCTTTGATTAATGAATAAAGATCATAGACAAAATGATTCTTCATTGAAGTTATTCTTTAGAAGTCAATGATCGACTAACTGACCATACACCTGTCAATAAATGAAATGTGCAGCATAGGAAAAGGAATATAGAATTAACCCCTACGATCAATTTCCCACCAACAAGAGCAATTTTCACGCAAGATCAAAGCATCTGAATAACCTACCAAGAACAGCATAGTGTTTGGTTATCCGCATGCGGTGATTCAGCCTCAATTATTACGATGAACCAGGATAAGGGCGAAAATTATCCTAACGGATATATTGGAGCGGGCAACCGCATACCGTAACTGAAGCGAAGACGAACAGGATAGTGAAATACAATACAGAATGAAAAGAATTCTTCTGGGGAAATGACTTCATTACACTACCGTGAAGGGTGTTCAATTGAACCAAGAAAATATTTACCCTACAAAGTATGGAATGAAAAGGTCTTTTGTCATAGACCACCAGAGGTCTATGCCTTTTGTATTTTTTTAAACTAGTAATAAACACGAGAAAGGTTTTCTGGAGCACGCCTATTAAAAATGTAGGTAAACCGTTACTTTTTTTAGCATCTATATCGTTAAATACAGTTGGTAAAAAACTACCAAATCTATAGTCAACGACAAAAAAAAACAATTTGATTTATGAAGAACTGGAATTAATAGAATACAGAACGGCATAATCTGACCTGGGGTTTTCTGTGTTGAGTTCAAAATTTTAGAAAAGCTCATTCTCCAATTAAGGTTCATTTTTACACTCACTAAACTTACTTTCTGATCTCTTCCCACCGTAATCCCGATTTTACAAAACGTACAAACTCGGATAAAATCTCAAAAATTCACAAAACTCAAGTTTTCACTCTCAGTCTCTAGAGAAAAAAAAGCCAGAAAGATTCCAATCAACTCACACTTTGGAGCAATCACTCATTACTTAAAGTTTTACCCCACGTTTAACCTCATCGTGGCCCTGAAAAGCCAAAAGCCCCTAGCGGAACACCTTGCAATCAGAGGGGGAAAATTCATTAGAAAAGTGACAATGCAAGTGTTAATCGGAGGAGAGGCAAAGCGAGGATGCTTCATCAGAGCATCATCAGGGAGGGGGATGAGGATCCAGTTCGCCGTCACGAGAGAGTGCCTTTCGAACCCAGGCATTTTTGAGACAATTATTACATCTTCGCTCGGGTCAATGGCGGAAATGAAACCGATTGCTCCAACTCCACTGTATACTCCAACCCCAAGCCAGAGCACAGAATAAGGAATGCTTATTTTGACAGCCCAAGTGTCCATAGTTCTTTAAAGCAGGCAGGCCTACACTCCACAACTCTGTTTGGGCCGATCTCGCAGACCAAAAGATCAATCTATGTTTCTTACCATTATTTAGGACAATGAGAGAAGTTTTTTTGAATAATAAAAGCAAATTTTAAAGATTTACAAAAAATCTTTTTAATTAAACTTTTGAAATCTTAAAATACTCTATTGTGATTTATTTTAATTACTTTATAAATAAATATGTATTATGTTGTGTTTATATAAGTTATAAGCAAAACAAAAACTAAGGAGTTCCGAACCCCTCGAATTAAGATCGATCTTCAGAGCATATCTTATTAAGTTAAAAACGACAATTGAAAAATCCGAATTTTAAAAAAGGAAAAATAATCCGTGGAATACATTTGGTTATTAAGGATTACAGGGATTAGCTTATATTATTATAGAAAGTAATGTGGTCCAAAGAAATTCAAAAATAGTAAAAAAATAAAATGTTTTTAGATTGTTTAAAATTTTCTGGAACAACGGAATTTAATTCAGTAATTTAAAAAAAATATGAAGAATAATATTTTGAAAATAGATAAAGAGGACAATAACATCCAGTTTTTAAAAATCAAAAACTGATGATTTAAAACAAATAACTTTTCAGAGAAAAGTAATTTTCAAAATATTTTTAAAAATAAATATGGTTTGAAACTGTTTTGAGTAAAAAAAAGTTTTGGTTTATAAGACTAAAAAAGTTTATGAATACTTACAGCTCTAATTAGAATGTTTGAAAGGCGAAAACGAAAACGTTTCATGTTTATAGTATAAAACTTTGAAATGGGCTTTTGTATTTAGTGACCTAATTTTCCCCCACAGATTTACTTTTTTGAACCACTGGATAAAAAATCACACATCACTATACCTATCAGAGAGAATTCGGAAAAAAAAGCGTTACCAAAAGATCAAAGATAGAATCCGGGTCAAACCAAATCAATTGAACAAAGGAGACACAGGAGGTAAATGGTGCTAAGAAAACAACACCCCCCATAGTTTATAAAAACACCATTCAATACAGGCAGATGCTATAAGCGTTTGAGTCTATGGTTTGAATACTACAATGAAAGCGTATCCTGAACACTTGAATAAAGTCTTAACAAAATGAACCCCCTTTAATGCCCACAAAGGCGAAAGCCGAAACGTGATGCTGATCCTTCTTTAATCAGATTTGAGAAAAGAACCCTCATCCGATTGTTGGATTAAATTTATCCCTTTTGAAAATGTAGGGCAGGAGGAGCATCAGTGTAGCCAAGCTTCACACAATTCTTTAGTCTCGAAATGACATTAATTTTTTTCCTCTGCAGCCGACAGTTCGCCGGAGTGAAACATGACGTCATCCGTGAAATTAAAGTTTGAAGGGATGAAATGTGGGTCTAAATT
Organism: Tetragnatha montana; assembly: GCA_963680715.1. Taxonomy (NCBI): domain Eukaryota; kingdom Metazoa; phylum Arthropoda; class Arachnida; order Araneae; family Tetragnathidae; genus Tetragnatha; species Tetragnatha montana. Next base: position 15,502,995 of record OY796680.1, on the reverse strand, counting down.
GCTCGCGTCGAGGTAGGGCGTGAAGTAGAGAAGGGAAAAAAGAGTTAACTTAATGGTCCGATTAAACGCATCTGAGCATCGAGCAAGCTTTTACATTTGAAGAAACACACATTAGCAAAACGATCGGCTCTTTCTGAGATTCAAGTGGAAATTAGCTAAAACTGACTTTTTGCTGTTTATTTGCTCAAAAAATACCTTGATAGCAAGTATATGATTATTTAATGTTAAAAATGCAAAATAATGCACGATTTGAGGTAGGTGATCACAAAGAGTGTAAGAAAAATGTCCTTAGAAAACACATTATTGTAAACGTTTTTCATCTTTCTAAAAAATTCAGCAATAAATATAGAATTATATGCTTAAAAGCAGCGTTAGAAATTGGGGGAAAAAAACAGTGGTCCTGCGGACCAGTGCTTTGCCAATCTTACTGGTCCGCAACAAAAATCACTGGTCCGACAAATTAAAAAGGAGCGATTCAAGTATATATAGTCTAAAGCAGGTATGGGCAACCTTTTCGAATCCGCGGGCCGGACTCAAAGATTATAATGTCGTGGAGGGCCAAAGAGTAGATAATATGTAATATTCTTTAAGTAAAAAAATGAGGCCTTTTATTATATATATATATCTATGAAGTTTAATTCTAAAGTTAAAAATTAATCTGGACTTATACAATATCTAGATTACATAAAATAATTATAATGAAGTTACATTAATCTTAACCAGGCGCGGATCCAGCACGGCTCCAATGGGGGGGGGGTACTTCTTCAGACCATCATCTTTATCTTTTGAAGAAAATGTAAACATTTTGGGAATTTTCTAAAAAGTATCACTCAAGGTTCCCTTTTGGTACCGCTGGGGGGTCTTAGGGTCCTCCCCCAGAAAAATTTTGGAAATTTGACCTGTAAAAGTAGGTTTTTAACTCATTTTGAGTACTTTTTGGGACTTTTTTTCGTACTTATGAATGCTTTTTGGGTCCATGGGGGGGGCACTTTCAAGAGTGCCACCCCCTGTATCCGCCACTGATCTGGACTAGAATAATATTACATACAATAATTATAAAGTTAGTTACATTAATCTACAATATTAATATTTTGATTAGAAACAAAAATTATGTTAAAGTTACAAAAATCTGGACTAGAATAATATGTGATTTTTGAGTACAATTTTTAAAATGTTCCGCGGGCCGGACCAAATGACGTGGCGGGCCGGATCCGGCCCGCGGGCCGGAGGTTGCCCACCGTTGGTCTAAAGTAACTATTGCACTGAATGTGAGTACCAAATAGTAATGTTAAAAATCAATACATAATAGTATTTTTCTTTTTCGCCGGGGGCTCCCCTATCCCATATCACTACAATTCGGGTTCTGTCAAAAATATGTAGTACTGCTTCACCAAATGCAATCATCAAACGAACTTAAAATACCGCTATCACTGAACAAATCGTCTAAATGATTTTACACGTGCTCGAGAAATCACTGGTCCGGCGGACCAGTGATTTTCTGATTCTACTGGTCCGAGTCGTTTTTTAGTTGTCCCGGACCAGCAAAACACTCCAATTTCGAACGCTGCTTAAAAGGTCGTAAAGAAATGTAAAATGATTATTTTGGAGAGATACCTATTTTGAATTTATAATTATTGTCATTTTAATTTGAATTATTATTCAAGACTCTATGACATACATTTATAAATAAAGAATTTATTTATTTATTTATTAAACACAAAAAATATTGCTGCTTTAGCTTTCTACACCAATTTTCAATACGGAGACTCCACTGCAGGTCATTTGAACCTAAAGTTTAGGTCAGTTTATGGGTTCGTCTATTATGCTAGATGCGGGCTAAATTAACCTGTCTTTAAATTGTGTTACCTAACAAAAGTCTCAGAAGTTTAAAAAAAAGTTCAGTCGTGGAAGATAGAAAGGTTATGCAGCGAAAAAGTCAAATAATGTTCTACTCAGTAAGGAACTTAAGGTATGGTGTTCAAGAAAGCATTTATCTGAGTTTATTTTTAAAAGAGTAATCAGAAGATAAAAAATATAGCTGAATTAATCTGTAATTAAGTTTCGAATTTCAGTACTGTACCGTTAAATATTTGTTCAGTACTCAAGAATACTCCATACTCCATACCTAAAAGAATGTTTTCCCACTATTACCTTCTAAAAGTAAACAAATTTTAAGGTTTCGAAAACTAATTGCAAACTATACTAAAGGATCTCCAAAACTAGGCTGTGATTTAGGAAAAGAAATACGTGTTTTGTATACTAAAATTTTAATTTCGAAAACAGTACTGTTTTTATCTATAAATCATCGAATAATTTAGAGCTAAACCCCAAGAGGCGACAGTTTTCGATAATAGAAAAAGTACTCGAAACTGCAAGTAATTTACCTACTCAGAAAAATGTAAACAATAACTCTTTCAAGGGTAAGAAAATTATTCTCCTTTTCATAGAAACGAAATCAAAAGGATGTCTTGGAAAAAACTAGGCTGTCGTTTATGGAAAGCAATACGTGTCTTGTATTACTTCATCATTCAATACGAGAAAACAATACAGTCCGAATAATAATTCGCAGAGAAAACGCCCGAAGCAGAGCATCTTCCACAGAGAAAAAGTACTCTGGAATATAGAGCATGACACTCTTTTTCGAAATTGAAAAGACGACACTAAAAAAGACAGAATATCAATTTCTTACACATCAAAAGCACGGATGGGTTAGTGGCACATAACCATACTGAATAATCATCCAAAAGGACAACAAAAGTGCGGACACGCCTCGCTGGCCGAACGCCGGCTCCTGTGATTGGCCGGGAGCTCTCCTATGTTTCGGAACGTGATCGGGAACGAGGCAGAACTGTGAAGAGTGATCGCTGGCGGAGCAGATTATCAAATGATGCTGTGAGGGGAGCACGAGGAGCGATCATCCGTTTTTGAATCGGTGCGGTATTCAAGTGGTGCTAGAACTCGGTGTGATCGCCTCTGCATTCGAGCATCACCGAGGATGTGGAGAAAGGTGTGAAGACTGCAGCGTGTATTTCCAGGATTGTTTGTCAACGCTATTTGCTTTGTCGAATACTGATGAAGAGGGAAAATATGTGGATTATTTTCGTCGTGTATGGATTTCTCAGAGTGGTGTGTGCAGTGCATGGGTACGGTGACAATGCAAACATGAGTACTTCCAGCGAGTATTCCACAGATTATCAAATCAATACCGTCGAGGAGGACTTGGATGACTCTTATGTGGAAAGAGTGAGTATCATTATAAATATGGTAGTTGTTAAAATTTATCGTACTATGAATAACCACTTAAGTGTGAAGTGCAATCATTTAAAAAAAAAACTTTTTCCTTAGTTAGCTAACTGTTAGTAAAACGTTCAACCATCATTTTAATGATGAAAGAATAACACAACATTTTAGTAAGCACTAAAATTTTTTGGAAACTTTCGCATTCAGGCTTTGCTGAAGAAAAAAAAAATGAAGTATAAAATCATAATATTTTAGACTTAATCAGTACACAACAGTGTAAAATAGCAAACAAAATTAAAAAAAGGGGTTATTCTTTTAAAGTTTATTCATGTTTACCACCTTCGTTTAAAAAGTTCAATTACTTTTGGAAAGTTTTTTAAAATTTTGTTAGAAGAAAAGGTATTGTAGTATACTTACTAAAACACAGTAGAATTTTTAAGAGTCATAAATGTAAAATCGAGAGTGTTATAACTTATGACAAAAGTATTAAGTAAATAATTTCTATGAACAACCTTTTTAAAAAGATATTTGATAGAAAATGAAACGTTATTAAGATCCCTTTTAAGCAGCAGCCCAACACATGTGTTCCGTAAAACAAATACATCACCAGCACCTCCAAAGGCTTTTTTCCGGCCTCCGAACTAACATTATTAGATAATACCCAGGTATCCTTTTAATTTTCTGTAAAAAAGTTTTACTTTATTTATCTTAAAGAAAATTGGGAAAAGGAATAAAACCTATAATTGCACGATATTTCAAAATAAAATAAAGGCTTCAAAATGTACTGTTCTAAATATATCACTATACAAAAACCCTACTATTTTAAAAACGTTCTTCTCTAAAAACTGATAAACACGCAATAGAAATTTTGGGAATTTTAGTAATAAGGAATTTTAATTTTTTTTCAGAAAATTTTAAATAAAAAAGCTGACAAAAAGCTGCAGTGTTATTCAACCGGTGTGCCGCAAGGGATTTTTAAATGTTCCGCAAGGGGATTAACAATAGAACAAGTATTATCAATTAATTAGCTTTGTAACATTGAAACATTAAATTGAAATCAATTCAAAAATTACTTGAAATATCTTCTAAATTTTGTTTTCCCACGTTTTATATGCTATTTTAATTGTAATATTGGTGTCACGTCGATTCAAATTTACTGAATGCTTTGTGGGTGTCAATGAATCTTATAGTTGGGAATAATTGCAAACGAAATTGTATGTATGACGAACTTCTAACCTCACTTAAAAGCTATTTTTCTTTACTTTCAGTTGACAAATTAAAATTGGTTAATAAACCCATTTATAATTTAATTTAAATATTATCTAACGACAGAAAAAAAGGTTCATTGATTTGAGAAAGAATTAATTCAAGAAAAAATTATAAGAGCTTTTTAGCTTTTGTTCAACAATTTATAAATCACAATCAGTTTGAAAGCTAATTAAATTATCTTGTCAGTTGCGTCTTCAAGGTTCTGTAAATATGAATTTTCAGTAGATTGTTCCAAAATCCTATGGGTAAAAAAAAATTTTCGATTTCAAACTTGCATACCCCCTCATTTTGTGCTAAACGGCATTTAAATATGGTGTCCAAAATTTTAAGTAAAAATAGTAATTTTTCATAGACTGCTCCCAGAGGCATTTAAAAATCACATAAAATTTTGAAACAAAAATAATGACATTAACAAACTGCTCAACAGCATCAAAAAATCTCGTTTTTCACATTTTGCACATAATTTACAAAATAAAGGAAATAAAGTCAAATAAATTAAATAATATCTTTAAAACTTATCTAAATTGCCCTCAGAAGGGAAATAACAGGTGTAAAGTTATTAGTCAAGTCAAAATTTCTGAGTTCCAGTATACCACAAATAAAGTCACTAAAAACAATGCTCTGAATACAAAAAATAACAATAAAATTAAATTTATATTAAACAAATGGTATTTCTTTGAAGGAGAAGTAAATTAGATACAAAATGGAACTAATAAGCAAGTTGAAACAAAGAAAATAAAGATTTCAGAGATGAGTGTATCATAAAAGTTAAGCGATTAAAAACTATGAAACTAATAATTTTAACTGAAACTGATGACTAATTCTGTATAAGAACTTAATTTAATTTATATTAACATCTAACTAATACAAATTTTTTATATTTTACTTATTTGATACATTTTTTTTGTAAATTAGTCCAAAACGTGATTTTTTGATGCCCTTGAGCAGTCTGATAATATTAATATTTCTACTTCAAATTTTTTACACCTTTTTATAATGCCTCTAGGCTCAAAATAAGAGGGTTTGCATACTAAATTTCAAAATAATTTAAATAAATGTTTTTGTACTATATAATTTTCCAATTGTCAGTGTGCCCCATGTAATTTCAGAAATTTTTAGTGTGCCGGCAACTAAATAAGGTGAGAAACAGTGTTACAAAGGGAATAAGAAATAAATGCTAGTTACGTCCAACGATAACTTTCCACTTTTTTTTGCGAGGAGGTGGTTCATGTGTCTATAAAAGGGGTTTCCAAATTTTATAAATCACTTTTTAAAAGAGAAATACTTTTCGGACTGTTAAAAGAGAATCTAATGTCTTCTCAGAGCATTTGAAGATGGTACACGGAGCAGCAGCAGAGTTCAGGTAATGCTGATTTATAACTTACAATACCTTCAATTCCATTCAATTAATAGTTTAAAAAATTACAACCAAAAATTTATTTAGAATTAAACTAAAGAAATAAACTAACTAATTTCTAATAAAAATAAGATATAAACTGACGTTTGCAATATCAAGCAAAACGAATAAAAAACAGTGTTTATGTCGTCAACCGTGACACAAAAATTAGTTTGTTTCAATTACTTTCAAAACAAGAAGCTAATAAAAGCCGAGAGTATTTCCGATGGCAAAAACCTCACTCCATTTATTCAGGCAATCACTCAAAAGCAAACCCATTACACCTGTAAGATCGCGCCTTTTTCTTACGTTAGTGGCTCGAACAATGCAACGGAAGGGGGTCAAAGAACCATCTTTATCGTTTGACCTTTTCGAATTTGAGCGCATCGGTGAAGACAAAACACTTTCTTGAAACACCGCCTGTCATGCAGGAAAATACTGGTTTCTTATATGAGCGGCCGCAGGAAGAATAAACAGCACCACAATAGATGAGATAACAAGCCACAAATTACGGTTATTAAAAATAAATAAATTTTATGGCCATTCAAACAGAAGATTAGGCAAATTTAATTTGAACTTCACATTCTCTAGACATTATGACCAAGACTGATATTTACAGTATCTTATAATAAATAATAATTACTAATATTTTTGGATCTACGGCATCTTTGGGACAAATTAAAGTCAAAATTGTGCCCTATCTTTCATTAAAGTATGCCTTAATTAACTAGTTACTAAAACTAGAATATAACTAATACAAATCCCTTACAATAGTATGTGGATCAGAGTTTGAGAATCACTGTTACCAGCCAATTAACTATCAACATTAAGATAAAATTCTTAGCACACTGTTTTTTAAGTCCAAAAACAGCTTTTCAACATTTTTGACACATTACTTAAAATTTTTAAAAGAATTCAAAATAATTCACAGCGTTTCATCCCTGAAATAAAATCAAAACAAAAAAAAAGTTTATTTATAATATATTTAGTTTATTATAGTAGTTATTTATATCATAGTATAAGTTAATTTATATTATATACACACGATGCAACAGGTAATAGCATCTTGATTTGAAAATTATCATAGATATCATATATTAATTGATATATTGATAATTATCATAAATATCATATGTTCAAAAATTAAAAACTTAAAAATTATATAGAGGGTCTTGATACATCACTAAAGTAGAGTTTCTGTTTAGTTTATCAAACTTGCATATAATTAATACTTTGTTATTAAAATTGATATTTACAGATGCTATTTTATATATTTTATTAATATTCATTAAGGATGAAGTTTTACTATGGCACAATAATATACAATAGTTTATGATTTTCTATCACACTTTTTGATTGGACTAATAATTTGATTGATGGTGCAATGGGAGAAGTCATTATATTGTTTGGAAAATTTTTCTTTCTTGATACCCTCAAAACTAACAAGAATAAATACTAGTAAAAAACAGAGTACACTTCTCATTAACAATGAATTCATTACAATGCAATAGAATGTATCTTTTGAGACAACTGTGAATAGTATCATCTGCAGATTCTGAATTGAAACATTAATTTTCTTGGAATATTGCTTTGTAATTTTCTCATTCAAGCGTGGAAGATTGAAAACTGGATTTGATTTTTTTTATTAGTAAAGATAATGTTGAAATTCAATTAATGTTGGAAGTCATCGTGGTTTTGAATATTAGTGAGGTAATCAAAAGGAATATTATTTCTGTAATTGTAATGTAATTAATTTCTGTAGTGTAATTAAGATGTGAGATAAATATTATTTTAAAAAGCCAATCTGTGCTCTTGTTGAAACCAATTTATTGCACCCCAGATTTTTTAATTCTTTTATAATTGACATTTAAATGATTGACGATGGTTTCGAATACTTTTCAGAAAATCTTCATAGGCAAAACTAGACAAATGATTTCTTTATTTAAAGTACCCTTTTTTGCACATTTAAATTAAGTTCACACCGTATGAAAGCATATTTCATAAAAATGATATTGAAAGTTCATATATCATTACTATAAATAAAAAGGAATAATATTTATTTAATTTTGATAAGGACGTGATCGTATGACAGAATATGCATCATAATCACTAACTCATAATATTTTTTCTAATACACAGAATTTTTTAAAAACACAGATTTTAATTTGACATCGTTTTGCCCGTTTTGCCTATGTAAATTTAATTTTAGCATTGCTTCAATAAAGCGAAAGAGGATAAAAAATTATTATTTCTCTTCTCTATTCTAAAAAAAAGTTTTTAGTGAACGGTTTCCTGAGACAATCTTTTTAATTTCTAATCCGTAAAACATTTTTGGTATAAAAGTGTTCAGATTCTTTTGAGTATTCCGAGTAAGCTATTAGAATCTTTAAAAATATTTCTCAATTTAAAATGTTTCCATTTTATTAGATTTCTGATAAGGTTGCAGTTACACACCACAGCAACAACTTTTATTATCCATCCAATCGAAACAAACAATAGACGCCATATTTTATGATGAAAAAATTTCATTTCACGTTTTAAAAATGTACTTTGAAATACTTTCCAAAATAAATATCTTTCAAAGACTGATAAAAGTGTTATAGAAACTTAAAAATGAACTATTTAATACTATAATTTCACACATTTTGAAATTTTAGTCTTTTAACCGAAATCAATTGTTCGTAAACATTGAGTATCATGTAGGTTTTGTCTTTTATCATTTTCAATGTTTAAAGAAGTTTAACAAATCTGAGTTGAAATAAAAATATGAATGATAAAATACGGGGTATTTTGACGCGTTACAAAAAAGATTAATTGATGTACGTTTTTTTTAATACAATGTTGATTAACAATAGTCATTGGTAGACTTGCTGAAAATGTTTAAGGAAAACATTTTGATTAAATTTTTAATAAGTTAGAACCAATAAATAGTATATTCTAACTTTAAGAGAGTGTCAGTTTATTAATAAAAGTCAGAAAATTATTTTGATATTTGGATATTAGCGATATTTAGCGGAAACTCTAACGGAGTTGTACCAATTAAACTTTCTTCATTTTCAATTCAAACGAACCATAAATCAAACAAAAAACTTAAAAAGAATGGAACATGGATTAAGAACACTTTCAAAATCTACTGATCATACAACGTCAAGTGATATGGGAACATTTCTATTATAAAATAATCCAAAACATGCTTGCATGCTTGTAACATAACATGCTTGTTACACAAATAAAGTCATTAATATCGTTTTAATATCAGTAATTGACAATATTAAGATGCGAAAATTTCTAAAAATGTTTTTAATAATAAAAGAATAATGGTACTGTACTTGACCATGGCGAATAAAACCCCTACTTAACTAGGAAACGGACTTTCCTTCTAAAAATAGAATATCTTAGATCAGAAAAAGGACAATAAATTCTGAATGAACTAATTTAACAATTTCTTTACATAATTGTTGCCATTTTTAAAGTAGAATTACATTTATATTACTTTTAAAAATAATAAGAGGGTAAAGGATTTAACATAAAAAAAGAATTATTTTAATACAAATATTTTACAATATATTATTCAATCTGCTGAAAAAGAAAACTTCAGAAAAAAAATATCACTAAAATGTAACAGTTTAATAAATACTACCTATTAATTAGATTTTAACTTTATAAAAATTAAATGAAAATTTATAAAGGACAAACGACATTTAATTTTATAGAATCAGAAAGATAGGTAATTATTTTTTACCTATAGATCTTTCTCGTAAAATATATATTTTTTATTTATAAAGGTCTTATTTCATTTCGTTTTCTTTATAGTTATAATTCACTGCTAAAAATTAATATTAATTTATGGTAAAGTTTTCATACCATAAATAAATAAAAATAAGTAATTTCTTTACAAAATTGCTTCGAAATATTTCTTTAAAAAAACCGTGAAACTATTTGAAAGAACAAAAAGAACCCCTAAATTTATAAAATTGGTATATAAGGTTACTTGTGGGTTCTTTTAAAAAGGAAAATAAAATACTGAAAGCAAATTTTTTTCAACCAACAAAATACATTGTTTTGTAAGTTTTGAAAATGGTGTTTAATATTTTGAAACACGTCAAGTACAGTAAAACGGAAGGGTTACATTCAAAGGGGTGGAAATATAAGACGGAAACAGACATGCAAGGTTACAAAACCACTAGTGTGTTCTAGATACACCAGTAACAGGGCATTTAGAAGCAACCTCTGACAATAAACAAAAGAAATACAGGGCTCTAAATCGACTGAAACCAGCGGTCAAGTTCGATATCATTGATGCTAGCCATCGTATTCCGATGCAAGACGAATAAAACAAAGGGCATCCATTAGCAGGTTTATCAGGGTCAACTGCTTAAGTAGAGACTTGGCAAATATAGATAAACATTAACTTTTGGAATACTAACCGCTCATGATTGTCTTGATTCGTGCTTAAATTACAAAGAGCTTTTGAGTATGCTATTGATTTGGGAAACTACCTGTGTATCAAACTGGAACTTGTTCATCCTGTTGGCTATTCAGAATGAAAAGTTACTCTGTTACGAAGTGGATTTTTGAAACCATCATATTTGGTATGTAAAGCTAAATAAATGTGAGTTACGGGTAATAATATGGTATGGATGATTTTAGAAAAGGTTGTTCAATATCTTATGAAGTTGTGTGGATATCCTCTTATTCTTACTATATTAAATGAAATTTCAAATCCTGATTTTGAAAATATTACAAAAAGAATAAATGTAAGTAATAAAAGTAGTATTATCAGTAAAAAAATTAGTGGAATCAAAACGATAATTTTCTGGGGGTAATTACAAGCATTTAACAACAACCCGTTTTCCAACCTCTATAAAAATACATGTTAACGTAAAGAAAAGCTTAAGAAATGATAGGTACAAAAGCAAACTAATAACAATCTCGTAAAAATATTTTGAAGAAAGCTATCTAAAATGTTAATTACAAATTTATACATTTGTGAATTTAACTGAAAAGTATTACACAAGATTTTAAGATATATTTTTCTAAACCGAAGTGGGTTGTAAAATTGATCAATGATAATTTATTTAACTGATTGAAAAGTTCAGATTTTGGCTTGGCATTTTATGATTTTAAGGCACTTAAAACGGCTTAAACTTAAATCATTACCCACCCTAAAAGAATTTGAAATCACAAATTTAATTTTTTTTGTATATTTATTGGTTTGAAATAGTAATAGCTTTCTAGTAACAATAAGTTTTAATCACTGTTAACTTTTTCACTAACCCGTAACCCCTACCACTATCCACCAACAACTGTCGTTATTTTTTAATCCATTAATATATAACTCATTTATCTATTAATTTAGGCAAAAAAAAATAATTATAGCCAACAATTTCTGACTATTTAATGGAAATACATATCAAGTAATGTATCGAAAATAAAAACTCAAAATACTTGAAGTTATACAAACAACCAGATTCAAAATTTCTTTTATTGACTTAATATTTGGATAAAAATAGAAGCTAGGTTTAAATTAGGATAAATCTGTATCGGCTAGAACGAACATAAAAAATCATAATTGGGGCAAACACGTCAAAGTAAAGTTGTTTTCACTGTATACTGTCTACTATAAAGGAAAAATCGTTTTACAGATTTAAGAGGAAAAGACACAATCACAACATTACAGTAAGACTCAATCTTTTCTTAAATCAAATACTATTTGGGTAAAAAAGGAATTTAATTTTCACGGATCTTTTTATTGGTATAGTGGAATAGAATAACTCCATTTGTAATTGGACAAACAAGTGTGTTTCGCATTGTTCAATTGTTCATTTTATCGCATCTCTACACAAGAAATTTTTTCCTTAATACAAATTAGAATTCACAATTTTACCATCTCAAAAAACATATTTTCCATTGTGCGATAGGCTGTTCGAATATTACGTAAAGAACTGAGGGGAAGGGATGTTTGCCATTTAGGGTTCTTTTTTAAAGAAGTTATTTAAAGCTAGAAGCTATTACGACTTGGTCCTATTATTCTTTTAAAATTTTATTTTTTGGGGGAAAAATAAAATAATAGGTAATAAAATAGGTAAAATGGGAATAGAACTATTTTGACTAACTTGAAAAACTGTCTCCATTGAGAGGATTTTAGAAATAAATAGATTGGAAGGTCGTGTGACTCGAATCTATTTTTACTTTTATCCTTTAAATTTTTATTCATAAAAATAAACTGATGAACCAACTTTCCCTCGGTAGTTTAGCCTTTTTTACACAACATATTTTTTTTCGGAATTTTATTTGAAGTACATTTTAACATAATGAACATTTAATCAAAGTAGATAGGTCCAAGGTACAACAACACTGGTAGTGTACGTTGTGTAGCTTGGACCTATGTAAAAAAATCTTAGTTTATTACTTATTTAATGGATATAAGCCTCCTTTAAATAAACTTAGAATTCTCTGATGAGATTTAATTGAAGGCCAATTGGAATGCTTTCCGAACTGATTCAGCCTCATTGTATTTGGTTGCTTGCTTTAAAATATTTTCTTATATGTTTGAAAGTAAGCACTTACTTAGATGTAATTATTGAATTATTCATAGAACTATTGCAGTAGCCAGTTTTGAATGGTTTGAAAACATCTTTGTGGAGGGGTTGATATTTTTGTAGTTAGTGAGTGTGGGATGAAATATTACCAGTGTCACCATTATCTTAAGCAAAATTAATTGTTTTTACAGGGATATAAATTTGATGGTCAACTAGTAGTACTAGTATTGCACCTCTAAACGCGTAATAAAATGTTTGTGGAAAAACTCATGGAACAAGTGTTTTCTGAACCACCCTGACGTATAAGCTAATAGATTTAGTTAAAGCACTTTTCAGCACAAACGTTTTAAAGCACTGTTTTTATGACAAAATTATAGAATTCACTTAAAATAAGTTTTAGTCGTGAAACTAAATCCTACCCTGCTTTTAAAATCAAAACACTAATGCAATTAAAGTCAACATAGTGATTTTTTTAGTAAATCAAGATACTTAAATGTACCTTAGACAGACCTAAGGTACACCACTCTCCTAATAGGTTCAAAGTACACCACTTGATCATTTACTGAAAAATGTCAGATCACTATGTTCAGTTTACCCCCAGCCTCATTTTCACATACTAGTATTATAAAAATTCACTGCAAAAAATAATCTGTACTTTTTAAACTATAACTTAGAAACCAAATTTTAAACATTTACTTTTGATGGGTGAAATCAGTTTTTAAACTATATTATCTCAAATTGTTGACTTTTTTATAATTTAGTTAGACTGAAAGCTCTGGTTGTAAGGATGTGTACTACATGTGTAGTGTTGTCTTGTCATACTACAAAAAGTTAAGCTTAAAATAGTGTAGGACCACGGTACAAGTCTTTCCCCTACATTAAAAGATCATCGACATAAAAACTAAAAAACTGTGAGAGGGACCATATTTTCTCTGTTACGTGTACCACTTCTTATTTCACATGCATTCGATACATTAAGAATTTTACTCTGTAAGAAGTGCTCTTAGATCCATACCCCGAGCCTAAGAATGCAATTGTGTAGTATATCACCTGGTTAAAGGTATAAACTCCCTTACGGATTGGAATTTACAAAACAAACCTCTTCGTCTCAAACATACTACTACAGGGAACACGGGTTACGTTTTTAGACTCCTCCCGAACAACAGTCTCCACGCTTGCCTAACCATCGCAACTGGGAAAATCTAACCGATTGCGTATGGGAAAGGTTACACTAATGAAGACGATAAAAAGTATAAATCGGAAGCAAACCTCCCATTAGCACACATGGGTAGAGAGCACGAGGGTTTTCATTCGAAACATAAAAACACCGAGTTATTCGAATGCAAATCGGTTCGGAGTAAGCAATATATTCACCTAGTTTCCTGAAATCCCTTCAAGTTCAGTCATAATATTGAGATTGCCACGCGAGTTGAGAACACATGGTAATGAAAGAGGCTGAGTGGTTATGCCTAAACCAAAAGTTCAAGCGTTCGTTTGTGGATCGTAAACTTAGTGCGCATAGTTTTAATGTCACGATGAAATGCTGTAATGATCAACGGCTTTGGTTGCAGATGAGAGGTGGTGATTGTGGGATGTTTTAAAACTGACAATAAATTTGGATAGTTTTCTATTGTTAAAAGTTTTGGAGTTAAATGACTTATTGAAAAAGCAGAATACATTGAAATGCTAAAAGCTGCTTAGAAATCCATCGAAGAAAGAAAAAATGGAATGGTACATAAAGTGACCTAAAGATCGCGGACGTAAGACTTCGAGTTTGTAAGAGGTACTAAACGGATAAATCTTCGATCTGAAATGACGTTCTGTTATGGAAATCGTTAAAGAAAATTAAGAATGGCACACAGTGTATTCAATAAAATTTTACATCTCAAGATATTAAATGCATATAAACGAAGATAATAAATAAACGTATATAACGTTTGTTTTTAAGCACAAGCTAAGAAGGGGGTTTTCAATAATAAAACAAGGAATATTGGAGTAATTGTAGGTACGGCACAGTTAAAAAACTGTAAGCTTACTAAAATTAATTTATAAATAAAAAAAAACATTTTCTCCCTTCCTAGAAAAAGGCTCTGATTTTAATAGCGTAAACTTTTTAAAAGATACTAAATGGTATAAAATATATTTTTTTACACCCTGAGCTCTTTATTTCGTGTATTACAGATCTATTACACTTATTATAGAAATGTCTCGATATGTTGAAGATACATTAGTTAAAATTTATTTGAAGAGACTGATGGATTTGGCACTGAGTAACATTCAGTAGACTTCCATTAAAGAAAAGTTAGGAGAAACGACTAGCAAAAAGTGCAAAGTTTGGGGTACAAAATAGTACTACTTTGTTCCTTACTTGCTCTGGGAACTTCCTTAACCAATTTAAAAAGGGAATATCCTGCAGATGTTTGAGGGGACAATGCCTCCTCTGCAACCCTATGATCCCCCCTCCGTAAATTCGCCCCCTACTCACTAAAATGTAGTTTTCATTTATCTGATCTGTTGCGGCAATCCAGTGAGACCACAGAGACAAAAGTGACATTATTTAGAACAGACTCACTGTGGATCCGCGTAATTGGACTCGCACACAACAGACAGATGGAAACGGTGTTAAATTGCGTTGACCGCGTCATTTGCCGCCGTAAACAGTTTAAGCACGGATTGTCAATAGCAATACCCTCCTCTTTATCTAATGATTGCCCGTAACTAACATAAACAAGTCCCATTTCTAACTACCGACTCGATTGCCGTTAACTAACGAATACAAACCCGCAGTTTCCTTTGCCGAGGAGCCCTCACGCAATCGGAGACCCATAAGAATCAACAGACAACAACAAACGGAGAAGATCAAGGTCGCGATACCTTGAACTCGGCAACAAAAGACAGAGAGGTGGACACAAGACGAGGGATTAGTGGGTCAAGAGAAGCGTTTCTTTTGTCGATTCCACAGTCTGATATCGCTAAATCGAGGGGGACGGAGTGCATCTGACACCGCGCACGCGAGCATTGAGGCCAGCGCGGGTCATTAAAAATGCCTTATGCTTTATTTTTATATTCCTCTTCTCACGAAGACGGCTCGAGCGGAAACACGGCGATCGAGACCGGCAGAATCGATACTTTTAGCTGTCGAATACTTATATATCAAGTGCAACAAATATCAAATAAAACACACTTACTAGGTACCGTAATTAATATCTTTTCTCCAAAAATTTTTTTTACCATAGAAACGATTAAAATCACCATTTTAAAACAAAAACTAATAATAAATGGTTTATTCTTCTGAAAAGCCAATATCCCCCTTTCCAAAAATATTGTTTTCTGGTGCAATACACTATTTAAGAGTATTTTTAATTCATGATTTTAAATGGTAGACTGGGCAGTCTAAAGACAATTCAGTAATCTTGAGAGGGGCTAAGAATGTGGAGAAACTGCAGACGTAAAGACTTTATCGAAAAAAAAAAAAGATATTTTCGTACAAAGTTGTTCAGTAGTAAGGACTCTCTATTTTTTACTGTTTAATTTCTACATTTAATCGTGTTCCTTAATTATTTTACTTATAAAATAATTGTAAAGCTGTAAGTTTTTATAAATGAATTGCAATGAATGAGTTAAATCTTTCTACTTAAAATAGTTTTCTATTGATTTTAATAAACATTCTTAATAGTAACTTGTAATTATTTTTTTTTGTGTGAAAAACTCAAATTAGCTACTATAGAAAACTATCTATTTCCTAAAAAATATTTAAGATGTAGGTGAGAATCCCTACAGAGAATTAATAACCAGTTCAGCTGCTTAATTCATTGGTGATACTTCTTAATATCGAAATAAACCTTGAGGTTAAAAGTGGGATACATCTTTAATAAGACCTTGATGGGAATTTTTCTTTGTGAATTCCATGCTTAAAAATGATAATTTATTTTGTTCTTAACTACTTGGGACAAGGTAAGGAAAATATCTTTCCTAAGCGTTTAACGCTTTAAGTGGACCATGAAAATAAACAAGTTAATGTCACACCAAATTTTGAAAAATAAGCATTTTTTTTTCGGAATTCTTTACGCTCCTCAAACGTTATTAGTTCTGTCAAAAAAACTTATGTTTAAAAGGTGTGCGGCGTGGGACTGAGAACTTTTCAATCTTTTAAGGTTCATCAATGGCGTTAAACGTTGAATATGCAAGGTAAAGTCTTCTCAACCTCCGTTTGGACAGACAACTAACAAATTCAGAAAAAAGGTTGTCATTTGTAAGAATAAAGGATAAAATAAAAAGAGTAGTTTTTTACGCTTCGCTTAGTTATTGTGCAAGTTCAAGTAGTGTTTCTACTTATCTTACGGCACACACAGACACAATCCGTAAGATCAATTAGACGAATCACAGTAAGACAGATCAAAATGATGTTACTTAGTGATTCGTCAAATTGCCGCCATAATGCATCAGGGCAGAGAAGTGGAAACGCCACTTTAGGCTCCCTTCATAGCGATTAACGAGTTCTTGTTGCTGTTAAGAAAAGAGATGAAAGTATTTTAGAAGAGAATAAAATAAATGTTTCCTTGGAATTGAATGCGAAGCTGCATTACCTACCGCAAAAGTATGCGCGCTCGTGTGCCTTTCCATTATTTAAATCCGCCTATAAGGTTTACCATTTGACGAACCCAACACATGTTTTAAAGATTCTCACAGTTCCACAGTTCACACAAGTTAGGGAACATACCTATACTACGTGACCCATTTTTTACTCCCCCCTTGGTAACCACCCGTAGTATATGTCAAGACCCCCCTCCCCCTCTGGTTTTCAACTAGTAATTCGTAAATACGGTTTTCAATCATTTTTTGCAAACGGAAAGTGAAAAAAAACTAATTTGTCTTAATTAATACTGCGTGACGCCAAGAGTGCGTGCATACTTATAGTAACAAGTGGAAAATATATTATCAAGAAGAAAAAACTTCTGTAAAAGATAGAAGATATTGACTACGTGGCGAAACCCCCTCCCCCCTGTGACCAAGCGTGGTTTTTTTGAAGACCTCCCCCCCTGAACGGGTCACGCCGTATGGGTACGTTCCCTTAGTTTTTTGACGGAAGCTAATGAACATTTTTGGAGTGTGGAAAAGCGTGACAATTTGAAAAACAGGAAGCAATGCGTCTTAGGACTTCAGTGCTGATGAGTTCAAACTTCAAGTTTGAGATCAATCTCTCACAGCCAACTGCACATTGATTTCCAGACAAGAGAAGAGGGAAGTCAGTTTGTTGTAAAACGTTCTCACTGGGTTGTCATCATGTTATGTATACAACTGGTTGAAAAGACTACTCTTTAAAACTTAGGTGCATGGAGGAAAGTTACAGCCGTCACGCTGTCTGATTGAATCTAAATCTAAACACAAAGAGAAGAAATTGAATATTAGGTAATGCCAATAATGGATCTTAACCAAGGAAATATTTTTTAAAAGTCGTACTTCATCTCTAATTCGTTACTTCGAAAACATTTTATGCATTAAGATAAAGGAATGAGAGGTTAACAATCTAGGCCTGTTTTTCCGGGCGGTCAAATCTCCCAAAAAAAAGAAAGAAAGGGAATAATTAAACTGTTCTCCAAACCAGGAGCGCCGATTAATCTTGAGCTATACTTGTGCCATGGATTTTCATAATTCGAGGGATAGGATGCGAAATACGGGACACGTCTTCAACTATATCTAACATAACTTGATATTTCAAAAATACAGATAAGCCATGTTCTAACGGATCTTTTTCCTGCGCAGGCGACGCCCTCCAGCCGGCGTGCGGGGGGCGGCTTCTACAAGCGGCGGCCCTACTCCAACCCGATGCCCGAGTGCGCGGCGCAGCAAGTGTGCAACGCCGTGTTCATGCGCCTCAAGTTCGTGCAGCCGCTGTGCCGCTGCGCCAGCGCCGTCAAGAGCCCCTGCTCCACGCGCATGAACCCCAACGACGGACACACCATCAACCTGCTCGCGGACAAGGACGGACAGGTAAATCTCTTCTCCATAAAAGGATATGTAAGGGGCGCAATGGATACTTTTGGGGATCAAGTTGCATTTAGGTATCAAATTTCAAGTGATTTTTTTTTTAACCAAATACATTGAATCTGTGTATTTGAACCTTGACTTAAAATATGCTGTTGGATATGCATTAGATACCCTATAACAGCACGGCATTCAGTAGCATCAATTTCCAACCATCATAGAAAAGTCTGATAATTTAATTAAAAATACACTAAGATTCAGTTTAATACAATAATTTTAACGAGTATATTCTGAGGGAGGGGACTCCAATTGAAAAACCAAAACCTTGAAAATTATAGCTCTTTATAACTATCATATAAGTTGTTCATATGCAGAATTCTTTTTACAGAAAAGGAATAAATTATGCAGCATTATTATCAAGTTCTAAGAAGTTGCATTTCAGGTTCTAAAAAGAACTTAAGGAACGTTTTGAAAGAAATAATTAAATTTTAATATTTACAATAAGTTAGAGACAAAAACATGATTAGTTTCTCATAAATAAAAAATCAAGTATATATATATATATATATATATATATATATATGTTACATGCAAAGTGATTAATCGGGCATTATTAATAATGCCCGACGTGGGGGCGGGCAAAGTGATAAATTTCATTCATAAATTCCATTGAATTTATCACATTGCCCAGCTTCACGTCGGGCATTATTAATAATGCCCGATTTATCTCATTGCCCGTAACATATATATACAGGGTGTCCAGTCGTAAGGCTTATCACGGCCTTTGCTCCTGAACGCCTGGAGCTATTTCCAAATTTCCATGAAAGTGGTGCCTACCCCTAGTAAAAGGCGTATGCGCTTTCCGATGAAACCGCTTTTAACGCCCCCGTAACATTGCCCGTAATATATATGTCACCTAATTATGTGTAACTTTAGATGCAGAGACTAACTAGTAGTAAAAAATGATGTAATTAAAAACAATGATCCTGATCAATCATTTAATAAACAATGATGTAATTTTCCCCCCCAGAAAACCCAAACCTTGGTGAAAGTGTGTGAAGACGTTCACACGGTGAAAATATGCAATGAGCCCCATGACTGGATGCTACTGGCTTTGCAAAATGTCCGCACAGGGAAAGCCCATTACCTTGTGGTGTGTAGGTGTCCTTCCCATGGTGTGATGGAAGGGCCAGTTCTGCATACGCAACCACCCTATGCAAGGATACCAGGGATTAGTGTCTATGGAATGCTGTGCATTCAAGGCAGGAAAAGCAGATTACAGAATAATGGTAAGTTAAATGATTAAATATACCCCTATTATAGAACACTTTCAATTAATGACTTTTTTAATGAAAGGACCTCAATGAAGAAAGCAACAAGACTAACAACTTTAACTAATGATTTTGGAATGATTCTGATTATAGCCCCTAACAACCTTGGATAACAAGGAAAGGTAACAAGGGAAACATTTGGTTTTGGAAAGAAATTTGATGCATTTCAAGTAAAAGTGTCCTATTAGCAGTATTTGTCCTACAAAATATTAGAGAACGCTCAATGAATTATGCGAAAAAGTTCGCTACACTTTTGAAAAAACTCCCAGGACCAGACTCCCTTTTCACTTCCCCTTTTTTTAGAAATTGATTTCCCTCCAATTACTTGTGACTTTTACAAAGGAGTCTTACACATACCAAAAAATGAAGTGACCTAATTCCCTGTTACGAAAATATACAAAAAAATCATTTTTCTACAGGTTTTCCTCCAGTACCTTGGGATAAAATTCTTGAAGTATACAATTCAACCATGTTACCAAGAAATGACAGGACAAAAAGGTCTCTCAGAGTACCAAGCAAGACTAAAATTCTGGAACACAAGGCAAGAAAACTACTTATCGGCGAGAGCTAACATGGCAAAGTACAAAGAGAAAAATTTTGACTCTAAAAGCCCATGCTATGAGAGCATGTGGAAGGCATTTTCAGTCACTTTCATTTTCATTGATGCATCTTAAATTATTGTATGTCTCATGAAACCTTTCTGGTAAAGGTTCCTCTACATCTCAAGTTTCTTTTTCAGTGAAAATGTTTTTTTGTGATGAACTTAAACATTAAACAGCACTTTTACGAAATACAAAAAAAAATTAAAGATGAGAAAATCCTTTTAGGTACATAAAGATTTATACATCAAAAGAAAAAAATTAAAGCAATGTATAAAAAAATATTTAAAGTTTTTATCATTGAATACTTTTATTCATTAATTCATTCTTTTATATTGTATTTTAAGATTTTGCTCATGAGAGAGACTCACATTATCCAGTACATATAAAAAGGATGCTAAAAATGGGAAGCCTTTGACAAATACCCCATTTAGGCATTTAAAAAGTAAGCTGGTAAAGTGCAAGATAATATTGATAAACACTTTATACTTTTAATATGGATTTTTTCTGAAAAAAAATTTTACTGTATTAGGTACTGATCCAGTTTGCATGAAGTTCATTTTACAGACATAGTTCACTCAAAAATACAACTTTCTAGGAACCCCATCTATAAACTAAAGCAGTGGTTCCAAACCACAGACCTAGTTTTAAATTGAATCATTTATGGACCCCTTCACTTTGAAGATAGTAGTGGAGTCTACTCCATTCACTACCTATCGCATTCAACCATTGCACGCAGCTTTGAAAATGTCCATTTTACTTTTGACTTTTTATGGGTGCTGGCAGAGTTTATGTATCATGAACCACCACAAATAGTCCAAGGAAAACACTGAACAAGACAAATGTTCAACAAATATCTTCCATAAAATGTATACTTTTATCTTTAATAAACACATACCTTCTGTTTCAGTGATGGAAATGGAAATCTAAAGCCAGTAGTAAAACTTATTACCTTACTAGTACAATCTGAATGATAACTGGGCTATTTTAGATGCACACAGAGTAAACCTTAAATATTTTTACTTGGTGTAAGATTAACTATTTTAAAGATAGAGACCCACACCTTATATACACACAATACGAATTTCTTCAAAAATTTAGCAAGTAGTTGTAACTAGCTAAATGTATAAGGAAATTTATCATTTCACAATAACCATTTAACAATGCATTGCATGCACAAAACAATAATAAAGATGACTGACAAAGCAATTAAGTGCCAATAAATGCCCAATGATGAGGTATAATCATAGAGGTCCTATTACTTTATTTATTTATGAATCATAAGTATTAAGAAAAGCTTAAAGTATTGCTTTGCAGTTCTGTCCATTCATGTTTTATATCTGTAGTATTTATAAATAAAGAGTTTGAAATGAATTGCATTTTTGAATAATTATTTGTGAGTTAAGGTATCAATGTTAAACAACAAAATGCTTACTTTGTAAAGGATCAAGCAAACATATACAATTTGTATCCAGACCCATTTTTTCTCTCTGTGAATATTACTGTCAGACAACTATGAAAAATAAGGAAAGGAATATTTTGTACTTACCCAACATGTCTGTAGTTACTTGTATATTACAACTGTACATAGCACACATCAAACGTTGTGGCTGAGCCTGGAATGCTTTCTTGCAAGCTTCCTTCACTGTAGACATAATTTGACCCGTAAAGGGACCAAAAGGAGTACTGCTAGCACTACTTGGCCCACTGGAGCAGACGCTACTTGTATCACAATTGAGATCCAAATCATTCAGTTTTGAAACCAACTCTGATTTGGACTCAGGTTCCTCTGAAACACCTGCTACAGCTTCCTGTTCAAAGGTCCAGTCCTCAACAATAAAACAGACACCCATCATGGGTTCATCACATAGCGGCCCACACAGTGTGGCTAGTTGAAACC
This sequence comes from Tetragnatha montana, assembly GCA_963680715.1. Lineage (NCBI taxonomy): Eukaryota > Metazoa > Arthropoda > Arachnida > Araneae > Tetragnathidae > Tetragnatha > Tetragnatha montana. Next base: position 15,480,733 of record OY796680.1, on the reverse strand, counting down.
CACTAATAAATGTACTGTCGTAACTGAAATGTGGAGAGTCTGATTTGAAGTGTTTGGGTTCCCACACCGACAGCCTTTTATAATCTGCAATTTTGTTAAGTAGGATATTTGGGCCACACCTCCGAGGTCCGAATGCCCATATCTGGTCTACAGCCCCATTCCAATCCGAACCAGCCTCCAAGAAAAGCTTGGTCAGTTTTTCTTTTAAGCCTTCCAGTGCTTTAAGGGTTTCTGGTGTCAGACAGTCGTTAGAGTCAACCCCATGCTGAGAGCTCAAGACCTGGTCTTGCAGCTTGAGAAGAGCAGAGTTTTCTTCCAATAGTTTAGTCACGTCTAAAGGAAGGGGTTTCGCAACAATGTGAATACTTGAGAGCTTATTTGGTGTTTTCAGTTTAATCAGGGTAGTGTTCTCAGCATTTTCCTGTTCTTCTCCTTCCTAAAAAATACAGTAACACAAAAGTAAAAATTAGAGGCATTAAAGTAAGTTTCTTATCAAATATGCATTAGTTTCTTAATAAATACAGGAGCATTAGATAAGAAGGGTAGTAATGAAAAAGTTAATCAGTACATAAAATTACTATACACATCTTTCCACTGAGTTAAATAATTTTAACATCAATTCAATAAATATTTAATTACTTTATAGCTTCTTATATCACTTTATTAATATTTCTGAATAGTCAAATTGAAGGAGCAGAAATTATAGTTCTTTAAAGGATACTTTACATCTATTTATTTTCCAAGAAAATTAGATCAATGAGTTCATGAAATAAAAAATGTGACAAAAAATACACTTATAACAAAATATTTAATAAGATGAAGTGCTTTAGAACAGACAGAATTCCAGTTACTTAAGTCTAAGAGGGATTGAGTTTATTTCCTTACTTTTGCTAATGTAAAGTTTTTTAAAAAAGTAAAATTTTAAGTAAAATTCAAAAGATTAATAAATGGTGGTAAATCAGTTGAAAAAACAAATTCAGCACCTAAAGTATTTTTACTACGCTGTTATTGGTCTTTTGCAGTAGTTTCAGGAGATAAGAAAGAACTTATTTACTTACAATGACAACTTTCTTGGTCTGCACTTTTTCTTCAATAACTTCATTAACCATGTCCACTTTAGGAGGAAGAATAATAGTCTCTCGAAAAGGCACTATAGGAGCAGAGACATTTAGATCTATCTTGGCAAACCTACAGAAACAAAATATCTAAAATTCAATATGGGTTTCTTCATGAAATTGTTAATCTAAATTGAAATAAAAATACACTGATGGGTTAGTTCAGAGTTTTCAAAACCAAAATATTTATACCTTAATTTCAACTCTTAAATAGTTGAAATTAAGGTTTTTAAAAACTAGATGCATTAATTATGAGGCAAAGAAGTGAATACCTCTCCTTCAAATCATCTACACAGCGCTGTAAATGCACTTCTCCAGCTGAAACGAGTACATGCTCCCCAGTTTCCTGCACAAACACTTGCACACATGGATCAGCTTGGTTCAATAGTCTCATACCTCGTACAAGAGCAGGCATGTCTCCTGAAATATAGATTTGTCATAGTCTTCAATCAGATTTTAAAACTAATATATTACGAATTCTAATTCAGAAATACTATTCCCTTTATTTAAATGGTGTGTTACTAATTATATTTTGGTAAATAGTTTATACAGAACATTTAAGTCATTGCAATTTAAATGACATTGGCAGAAATTTTTGGAAAATGCTAAAGTGGGGGTAATAAGTTGATGAACCTTGTGTGATGTGAAAGATAAACTCATTAAAATTCAGAAAACATTAATGTAAATATGTTTAAACATATCCTTTGGGTGAAACACTAAGACAAAATATTGTAACCAATTCAGTATTTTTAAAATATCAGATGTAATATATATCATATTTTCTTGCATAATTATGTAAGGTAAACTAAATTCTTTCTTCTATGAAGACCAGCTGGTATTTTTTTTCTTAGTCCAAATCTTTCAATATTTATCCTGTTAAAAATTTTCAAGCTGTTTTGGGCACCAAGTAACAAAAATACCACCAGCTTTTATTGTTTTTCATCAATATAACAGTATGTTTGAATAACTTAGTTTGCAAAATTTTTGGAAATATTTATATTATTTGGCATATAATATGATTATTTTTTTATGGGGCATAAAATGGAGTTGTACCAGAAAAGGAAAGAGGGAGCAGCAAAAAATTGTAGAACAGGGCGGCGAAACTTTAAATACAGGCCTGGAGGTAGAAGATATGAATTTTAATCTGATGTATAAAGCAACTTTGAAAAAATTATTTTCATAATATTTTTCATTTAAGTTGAAAGATTGAATTATTGAGGTTACTAAATTTTTTTATATCACACAATAGATCTTATTTTCTTAAATTATCACTAAGCAAAACTATTAGGACATACTTGGATGTGATGGTTCTAAAGCTACTCTGACAATAGGCACAGTAGATGAATGCAGATCAATGAAACTGGGACAAGCAATAGTACTGGATAGTGTTGCTGACTTCAGTACATGGTCTTGCAAGCCTCCTATTCCTAGAAGCAACAAAACAGGAAAGAAGATAACAATTTAAATGACAATCAGTGGCATTGGGAAAAACTGACACTGCTCAGGCAATACTGAGCCAAGCAAGGAGTGTTATACTGCAATTTTAGGTAGATAAATAGGGCAATGTGTGTTTGAAATTTAAAATTTAACATGTAGGTTTTCTGTAAGGGTTACTTAAGGGCTGATTTACATGCAGCGATTTGAGAGATGCAACCAGGAAAACGGTTTAAAATTTCCTTTCACTTTCCTCATCGATTTTGAATCTTGCCCTGCTATTGGTACTTAGTGCTATGATGTAGTAGTTACAGGATCATTTGTAGGGAATTTATATGGAGTTTTGACTACTTATAGGGAAGTTTCGCTGCATGCAAACCCGACCTAACTCTAGGATTTTTTAGACATAACCAATTCAGATTGTAACACTAGAAAAACACTTAAGTGAAGAATAACTCTACTTCCCAGGAAATACCAAGTATTCAAGAATAGTTTTCTATTTAGTTGTTCATAAAGCATACAAAGTAGCTCACTAATTGTTTCTTAAGTTTATTTTCTAACTTAGAGGATTTAATATATTTTGTGGAAATAAATGCAGTTTAATAGTACTATTTGAAAATGCCTTTTATCTCTCTTCTCTTTTAGTTTTTATTAATTCTATTCTTTTTGACATATTTAATTTGCCTCATAATGTAATAAACAAGTAAAAATAACTTATATGTAAAAATGTTAATGTTGATTACCTATTACATTTCCAGCTGGTGACTCTTCTAAATCAACAAGCTCTTTACCCATTAAAAGGTATAGGTTTTTTACTGTGGCTAAAGTAATATGCTGCTCAGGATGAAGATCATGTACAGTAATTTCCTCAGATGTAGGTGCATTCTAAAAAAATATTCAAGAAGTAGAGAAAATTTGAACAAAGCAGTAAACTGTACTTTGAATTGCTATTTATTCAAAGGATAATAAATGACTAAAATAAAGAACAGATGGTAAAAAAAACTTTAATAAATAATGTTAATAAAAAGTAAATAGCTTACATAGATTTCTATTTTCTTAATAATTTTAAAGGATTAAAATTAGCACTCATAATAAGAAATTCAAGATTAAAATACATCAAGTCAAGAAAATGGATGTGCATCTAATGACTATTCCTATGTGACTCTGAAGAGCCTGAGTTGTCTAGTCTCTAACCCTTCATAGAGTCGTGTTTCACAAATTTAGAATCATATTGTATTTTCTATAAAAGAAATCAATTTTCTACCTATGAATTACTAAGTTATGAAATTCCCAAATGATTTTGATGTAATTACCATGCTTAAAGCTTTTGCAGGGTCATGTTTAGGCCCCAAAACATACAACTTTTGTCCTTTACGAACAGAACCACTGTACACACGGGCAAATGCAATAAATGCTGTATCATTTTCAACACTATTTTCACATAATTCTTCATTTTCTATAAAAAAATAATTAGTATACCACCATTTTAATCAATATTCATATATACAGGGTGTCCCATGATAAGTGTCTTCCGCCTTTAACTTTTGAACCCCTATAGGTTTAGTCATAAAAGTGGTGTCTAGGTATAGTAAAGTGGCCCCCTAGTGGAATGGTCAGAAGTTAGTGTTTCAGTTTTGAAAACTATTCGAGGTATGTGAAAATACTCTACTACAAAATTGTAGAGCACCATCGATTTATTATAAATCGTAACGAGTTGTTTACATTTACCGCTGGTGCTCAATGTACTCCCTGTTAGCTTATTTAGATGAGGAGTTTTGTGAGGTTAAGTGTTCAAAACCTCACGCTCGTTTAATGAGTCAATGGCATTTGCATGCATAAGGTGTCGATTTATAATAAATCGATGATGTTCTACAATTTTGCAATAGACTATTTTCACATACGTCGAATAGTTTTCAAAATTGGAATGCTAACTTCTGACTGTTCTGCTAGGGGGAATTGAAAGTAGTCTCATCAAATAGAATAGGGCATAGTCACTTTACTACACCTAGACATCACTTTTATGACTATACCTATAGGGGTTCAAAAGTTAAAGAGGGTGGGACACTTATCTTGGGACACTTTATTTAACCCTTTCGGTCCTAGCCACCCCATATTTACCATAGGATACAATGGCAATCTTGGGCGGTTTAGACTAAAAGGGATAGTAAAACATAATTCCAAAATGGCACAAAATTTTAAAGTAAATGTCTCAAAATTCACAAGTAAACTAATAACGTTAAGAATACATTCAAGATAAGATATATAAGACCATCTGACAAAAATTTTTACTTAAATTAAATTTAGTGTTTAATGGAAAACTGCAACAAAACATTAAAAATGATTAATCTGAAAATAAGCCATGCAATTAATTAACCTGTAGTTAATTCTGGAGTTTTAGCCTCATCCTCGGGCTGCTTCTCAGGTGCTTCTGCTAGCTCCCTGTGTCTCTGTCTAGCTTTTTCTCGTCTTTCGGCAATTTCTTCTGCAGTTAAAGGCCTTGAAAAAACAATTTTATTAAAAACCTAAATTATGTTACAATATTTTCTCAGAAAAGGGAATAACTAAAATTTTACATAATCACAGAAATGCTATAAGCTTTATAAACTAATCCTTGTAAATAGCAGACTGCTTACAATGAGGGAGAAAATAATTCAATTATTTCAGACTAAATACCATTTGCTAAATTAGGAAGTTAAAAAAAAATAATAAAGACTGTCATGTTTTATCAGGTTTCATTGAAATAATTAAGTGTTAGTTAAATAACAAAAATATGAGAGACAAATAAAAACAATAGAATATGTAATAAATGTTGCATAGATTAAGATAAATACAATAGTAATCTTTTGATTTTTGAAGAAGAAGAAAATAATCACATTAAATTGAGAGTATAATTACAGTATATTCACAAAAACTTTGTATTTTTAAATTTCTTCAAAAATTCTAGTTCCTCAACAAATTTTCTCATAATATAAGGTATATCTCATAAAAATTTTTGACTCAATATCTTAAAATAAGAGAAATTTTAAGGTAGAAATATTTGCATACATAGTGTCTTATTGAAATAATAATTCTTATTACAGAGAAAAGGTACTAAATAAAAATTATTATACTTTTGTCTGTTTTCAGGCAACATCTTTTTATCCACAGGAAACATTTTGGAAATACATACAATAACAGGAGCATTTTCTGTTGATGCACACTGAAGAAAATCTAAAAACCAAAAGATTTAAGGAAGGTAACAATTATAATAGTAAAAATAAAAAGCATATTAAAATTATTATTTCATTGAAAAGACTAAAAGGTTTTTCTAAGCTCCTTTTTTCTCAGCATGATTGTTTCAATAATGTGCAAAAGAACTATGAATCAAAAACTAAAACAAGCCATTTAAAAAAAATAACTTAAATTCTCATTAACAAACTAAAAGTTAAATATAGTATTATGTGAAGTTTTTTTTTTATAATTATTATTTTTAAAATTCTAAATTTATTTTCATATTGGCATCGAAAACTAAAATTTAGATTTATGTGTTGCTAAATGGTTCACACTCAGAACTAAGTACAAGTAAAAATATATATAGTCTGGTCTATTAATCTTAAAATGCATACCTGCCAACATTGAGATTATAAAAAAGGAAGATTTTAAAACTCAAGATACCCACAGCTTTTTTTACACTAATAAGTCAGCACGGGTGCCTACCATGCTCTACCTAACTCAATAGGTAGCATAAATCTAAGAAAAACATACATTTTTAACAAAATATGTATTTTTTAGTCCTTCCACACCCCTAACTCTTTGTAATTTTGGAGCATGGAAACATTTTTTGAAATAATTATCCAGCATGATCAGCACAGCTGAGTGGCAAATAATGATCAATTATGAAAGCTGTCAGTAAACATTCTGCATTGGTAACCGCTTTCTCATGCAATTCATTATTTCTTACAAAGAGATCTAGCTATTTATTATTTCCAACAGCAGAACAACTGCTTTTAAGCTTTAATCTAGTCGGATTAGTAACTGTTGAGAAAAAATCTTTTAACTGAGCAAAAAACGGAAGAAATTGATTGAAAAACGGATGACAGAAGATTCTCTATAAAAAAGGAAATCTTCCGGCTAAAACGGAAGAGTTGGCAGCTATGAAAATGTTTATCATGGTGGACAAAGCTACCAAATTTTTACATTTTTTTTTCTTAGGACATAAGAAGATGTGCCAGAAGCATCTCAAAAATGGCTATTTTGAATTTATGGCTGTCATCTTACTAGGGGGCTACCACCACCTGCTCGCCAACCTCTGGGAACACAGCTCCCTTTGGATTGCTTCACTCGCTCACTATTTGCTAAAATATCTAAATCTAGCTAAAACCAAATCGTTGCCATTGGCAGAATAGAAATACAAATTGTTTTTATCATATAAAGCTAAAAAGAACTGTTATAATTAAAGCTTTCATTTGAAAGAACATTAAATATATCTGAACCTGATTTTAAATGAAAATAGGAGGAATATATATATATATCAGCTTTAGCAAAAGGTGAAAGTTACCTGACTTAAGTTTTTGGGTTTGTTGAGGTAAAACATCAAACTTAAGAGTACTAGAACACATGAGGCCTTCTACTTTTTCTTCACTGAGTTCAAAAGGACTTGGGACAAAGTTGCAAACCATTTCTATATTTCAAAAAAGAAAAATGTGTCACATGAGTAAAACACAAAGGACAATACAATTTTATGATTTCAAAAACATCTGAACTGAACATTCATTTGATGCTTGCAATATTCTATCAATTGTTAATTCCAACCAGATTCTTTGCATAGAGTACATAAAAATACTTCAAGAACTACACCTCTACAATATATAGTTTTCTAGAAAATTGTGACAGAAAAGGTATGATGTTACATCCCACTTAGGCTAAATAGGTTTATGGAAAATGTGAACTTGTTTATTTGGATATATTTGCACACTAAGATGTTAAAAATATCCTCTGCACATGTATGTCCCTGCCGTGGAATTATGTGACGTCATTTTTGAAAAATAAAAGTCATCCTAGAGGTATAGTTCTTTGAGTAAATTTTATCTACTCCATGCAAGATGAAAGGAATCTGTCCTGGTAGAATTAGGGTGGAATAGTTGAAACACCCTGTATAAGCTAATGTGGTGAATGTTTTAATGAATTACAATAAAAAAACATATACCTAACACAGCATTGGATAAAGGAAGCCATTGACCAAATATGGCTTGAAGACAAACTTTAGCATCTTTGTGATTTACTTCTCTAGGGGGTATATTCAAATTTAATGATTTAATCATCTTTTCAACCACCCCTTTATCTCTGAAAATGAAAACCAACTAGTTAAAAATGTACTTTGAGAAGAACACAGTAAATAAATATACGTTGTATAATAAGAGCTTATTCTTAAATATATAAATTTACATAAGCCATGTAAAAACAAAACAGACACCAAACAGTCTGATAAAATATAATTTTAAAAAATTATTAAATAATTGGTTATTTTTTTATAAAAATCTTTCAATTTACAGTTTAAAAAATATTTATGAATATAATGCTTTTAAACATAATATAATTTCAGGAATACTATTTGAAAACAATTACTTTTGAATCAAAACAGCATCATAAACGGACCATATGCTTTCTAAAATGAATTGCACAAATAAAGGCTTTTTAGCTTTTACCTGTAATAAAAAAATGATGAGAAAAAATAAATAATAAACATACAATTAAAAAAGAAAGCAACATAGCTGAACACAATTACTATTACTAGTTGCATATCATCTTCTAAATTAAAAAAATAAATAAATAAAAAATAATAATGATAATAATAAAAACCACATAAAAATTGAATTCCTCTTTAACAAAGGAATTCAAATTAACATTAGAAAAATACTTAATTTCAAGGGGGAATTGTTTTGAGATATCAAAGTTAGAGGTAACAAGGGTAATTATTGTATCTAACTATTTTAGAATAGAATTTATTTGGACATGGAAAAAAATAAAAATAATAATAATAATAAATACAAAGATAGAAACAAGAAAACAGTACAAACCGTACATAAACACAAAAACATAACACACTAAAATAAACACACCAAATCAACAATCAAATTATGTAGTACCAAAAGAGCCAATTTAATGTGAAAAAAGGGGCTTTTTATGTTTGGAATTGGAACGCATATAAGGTAAAGAAATAAAATGTATTTTTACGAGAAAAAATTATTCAAAAAGTTGTTAGTCTTACTTGAGCTCCTTTGAAAATTTGCTTAGTTTTTGAATTAAGATAAAAGTCACCCCACAATGTCTTTTTAAGTAACTCTTCTCTAGCACCCAGTTTCTTTGAAAATATTTTAGCAAATTGAGATATCCTGAAAAAGAAAACATAACTAAAACAAATGAAGACCAAATATGCTTAGATTAAAAATGAATTTAAAAACATTCATGTTCCATAATAAAAAATCTATATTGTTTAAACTAAACTATTAATAAAGCTAATTTTGTACAAAAATGGTATCCATCATACTGGAATAAAATTACTTCTGCAAGAGAAATTATAGATGCAATCAGTGATACACAAAAAATGTACTTGAAATTTAAACTGAACACATAAAGGGGAGTGAACACTAGGGTGTCTCAAAAAGTGCATTTTTTGGTAAAAGTTTGAAAAGTGATCGGGCTAAAAGCTAAAAAGTTTCCTTTTGGTGTTAGAAGGTCAGTTGCAAAATTAAAACAATTTCTGTCCACTCTAACTATTGCCTCAACGACAGCGAAATCTCTATAATGACAAGAAAGCAACCTCTACCACTACAACACTAACGCGTCGCAATGACCTTGAAAAACTGTCACGGTTGACCGAATTTTCCCTTAAAACATTAAACTTAACAAATAAAAAGGTTATGTCTTCATTAGAACAATTTCTGTCCACTCTAACTATTGCCTCAACAGGAGCGAAATCTCTGTAAAGAGAGCCAAGCAACCACTAACACTAAAAACACTAACCGCAACGCAATGACATTGAAAAACTGTCACTTTTGACCAAATTTCTCCTTTAACATCAAACTTAACAAATAAAAAGGTTTAGTCTGCAAAGGAATACACCAAAACCAAGGAAATTTCAGGGATCCCATTCCAATTATATCCATTAAATTTTTAGATCCAAACAAAACATTAAAATAGTAATAAAAACTAACTCTGAAAGAAAACACTTAATTAGACATCTACTGTAGGATAGATAAAATTATTTCTTCTAAAGGTTTCATATTTTATTCTTTTCTCAGGCGTAAACATTCCATAATAACACGAGGTGGAAGTAGGAGTTGGTCGCTTTTCTGAGAGAATGAGACATGATTCATTTTAAAGATCAAAACCTGAAAATAGCTATGTTCAAAACACTATTTCATCTTACTTTAAGGGAAGAAGAAGGTTTGCTTCAAGTTAGTCTCTTCGTTGTATTGCTGTACGTGAAAGCGTGGTTTACGGCGCCTTCAGCAACCGCTGCTCCTTTGAAAAGGTAAACAATAAAACATCTGAACTGGCGGTAAACAAATTCTGTGGCCACCTCTGGTACCTGGGAGAAGAATTTGTACCAATCTCTCTCTTAGGTTCATCAGTACGATTTGAATCATCAGTCTAAAGTACGATGAGGGTCCTCCTGAACCTACAAAACAAATTATGCTCAAAACAAAAGACGCCCCAGCATTCGCCAAACAGGGGTTAGAGGAGTTCGCATCAAAAAAAAACTTATTCTTATTAACTTATTCCAACTTATTTCAAAGATTTGGATTGCCAATCAGTTTCCTTTCGAAGTCTACTGCTGAATGGGAAAGCTTAAACGAATTTCAGCGGTGCTAACATTTCTTCAACAACTTGGCGGTCGTCAATAATGTTGCTGAGCGAAGAGTGGCCTTAACCCAGGAATACCTCCAAACCTTGAAGACTGAAGCCCAGAAGCAAAAACTTCTACAAACAGTCAAAAAATATCGCTCAAAGTTTTCCAAGACAGACGAGTACTTTAGCTCACGAGTTTTAAGATGATCATGGAGCATGAACAAAAGGTGCATTTTAGTGCAATGAAAACCTGTTATAGTATATAAAAGGCATGTATGTGTTATTTACATTATATTAACCTTAAACAGTCGAAAATTGGTAAGAAAGGGAAGCAAAAGTAATTAGTTGTGTAATAGGATGCGTTGTGTAGTAAAACTAGCGCTGCGCTCCCTACGAGGCTTTGCTCGTAAATTCAACCGCTTTGAGGCAATAGTTAGGATTGCACCAAAATTCTCAAAATTTCAGGAAAGTTTATTTGTGCAATTAGGAAACTTTTTGGCCTTTAGCCCGATAAAATTTCCAAAGTCGGAAAAAATGAGACACCCTAGTGAACACTGCATGTAAAGAATGTTCACTTCTACCACTTTTACAATTTCATAAATGAAACAACTTAAACTCACCCAAATCCCCAACCATCTAATGCACTTGCAAACACAACATTGCCTTGTTCAGGAGAAAAATAAACAGTAGAGTCATCAGAATCATCTAAACCACTGCTCCAGTCAAAAACCTGCACATCATAAATAAAATATAACTTTCTGGGAAAAATATGCACAAATGAATTAAATGTTACACGTAACCTTATACACAGCATTCGAAATTGGTGGTCCACTGAAAAACGGCTTGGGCCACTATGGTCAGAAAATCACTGGTCTGCCAGACCAGTGGCAAAAAAATATCCAACTTTCCAGTTTTAGCCACATAAAACATGAGGGAGAAGAAAGACTAGTCACGAAAGACACATGTTTCGTTTACTCTGTCTCTCCTATTTTAACTAACAATATAAAACTAATTACTTTTATACTACTATAGTCTGTGTAAATAGAATCGGCGGTTGACCTTGAGTTTTTTCTCCATGTATTTCTTCTGCGTTGCCATGGTAAAGCATGACGTGAAACCGCCGATTTTATTTACACAGACTATAATTAGTTTTATGTCAATAAGTGTAATATTAACATTTAGTCAAGAAAAGTACTAAATAAAGAAAATATTTTCAAACTTATTTGCTTATTTAGATATTGCTTAATATTATTATTCCTTATTTTACATAAATTTAAAAAGTTAATAAATTATTGAATATATATTAATTTTAAAAACTAATTATTGGCTTTCACTTTAAGGGAATTGTTATTTTAAAAAGATAAAACCTGTTCTTTTATGCTAATTTGGTGGCCCAGTCATTTTGGTTGAGGACCAGTAAGATTGGCAAAGAACTGGACCGCAGAACCAGTGTTTCCCCCCAATTTTTAAAGCTGCTTATACACGAAGAAATTATATTAGTATCAGATATAATTCCTTTAGAGAGATTTTCCAACTAAAATAGAGTTTTCTTTAGTTTAGTGAGCATTGAGTTTACCTCTTGTTCATTGGAGTCTTTTGATTCCATTTTCTCTTCATTTTTCTAAATAGAAAAAGAAAAAATTAACAATACAAGACTAAAAAGCTGAAGAAATATACTTAAGTATACATATTTAGAAGGTCTTTTAGGAACTAAAATCAAATTGTATATAATTTTAGCATCAATTAATTACACTTCTTGAAAAGAAAATATTTTTAAAAACTTACATTCTCAGTTTTTTTTAAAATGTCAGATGCAAATAGTTCTCCTACAACAGCATTTACCTAAATACAAACCAGTAAATTAAAAACAAAGCCTCAATAAAATTAAATTTGTGAAGAAACTTACATAATGTCTTCATACAGTAACTATAAGTCAGTAATAAGTTTTTAAAAATGCAGAAAATAATTTGAATATTACTTGTTCGAGGATCTGTACCAAATGAGCATATGCATCCAATGGAGTAAGTTTCCATTCAGATATCAAACGATCAATCTTATTAAATACAAGAAGTGGCTTAATGTGTTCCAACCATGCCTGCTTAAGGGCAACCTTAGTCTGAAAATCACAAAAAAGTTGAATCACGACACAAGAAATTTACACAAAGAACATTACAAAAACATGAGGACAAAACAGATAGTTTTATACAGTTAGTTATTAGTTCAATTGAGGATGAAGGGGCCTGGGAAAGTGACAAGATGAATTATTCATTGATTCACATGGAATGAAGGTTGGGTAGAGAGATCACCAAACTGGTTACTTCTTGCCAAGAACTACCTCATCTCCTTTCCGTCTTTTCCATAATTTCCACAATCAGAAAATAAAAATGTTCAATTTGATTTACAGCCAACTCCAAACACAGCTACTTACTTGAGAGCAGACACCCTCAATAACATCAACAATAATAATGGCTCCATCACACAGTCTCACAGCAGTGCAAACTTCTCCAGCAAAGTCAACATGCCCAGGTGAATCAATCACATTGATTAAGTAATCTTCCTCATCTAAAATAATAATAATAATATAAATTTCCATACCCTAACCACTAAATTTAGACATTTTAGAATTTTTGTGACCTTAATGTTGTTTGAACTAACTTTGATTAGGAACAGTTCAAATGTTTTTAGAGAGCATTTAAGGGAATCCAAGGAGGTTCACTCACATTTTTAAGTGATATAAATGAAAAAAAAAAAAAAAAATTGAACAAATTTTATACTTTAAAGAAGAACTTAAGAGTATATTATCTAACTCTGTATGATAACAAATTAGATTTAGAGTAAAACTTTCTTTAAAAACCACAGGGATTTAAATTATGAACCCCAGGTTGCTAGAAGAAAACATTTTTCCACACCACAGTTATAAATGTTTACTGACAAGTTATTTTGTGTTTATGGATTTTAATAGCCTTTCGCAAGCATAAAAATTTCATTGCTACCATAAATAAGTTACCTTTCTTATAATAGACAGCTACAGCACTAGATTTCATAGTAATACCTCTTTCTTGTTCATCTTTTCGACTATCCATGTACCGCAGCTAGATCAAAAGATTTTAATTAAAAACAAGGTAACTGTTCGTTCAATAACATTTTACAATCCCTTATTTATCTATTTACAAAATTATCTGTAATTAGCCTTGGAAAAAAAGTTGCTTTGGCTTTTGAAGAAAGTTAGTATGTATAGCTTCCAAAGTGAGTTAAAGGTATGATTCTAATTATGAATTATGTTCTATTATGATGCATTTTATAAGGTGAACTGCTATAAGAACACTGTGCCTAAGGTGGCCTTCTAGCTAATATAAATTGCATCTAATAATTATTTTATGGGTTATTAAGTGTGAATTTGCACAAAAGGAAGAAAAAAAAAACCATTCAGCTACTTACACTGTACTGAAAAATTATTAATAGTAATCAAATACCTAAAGCTAAACTATGATTACCTTTTTAATAACTTTTATGAAAATTCAATCAGAAAAAAGAAATAAATTACAGCACAGAAATTATGAAACAGAAAGGGCAATTGGTTGCCAAGAGTGGGTCATCAGCTGACCAGCTGCCACCACAGAGCAGTCACCAAGTTGATGACTGCTTTAGTTGGTAGTCTCCATGGTGAACCCATTTCAAAACTATTCCTATATTGTTTTAGAGGAAGACACTTAAGTAACACATAGTAAAAATAACAATTTTACCTTTCCAGCCATTTTATGAGATATGATTCCATTGCTGGCTAACAGGGAGTCAGCAAGTGTAGTTTTACCTGAAACCATAAGGGTAAAAAGTGTTGCTCAATGTGTTTGTAATACATGGAATTAAACTTGAATCTTAAAATGGATCATTATATATTTAAAAGTGGATCAGAATGAAAAAAAATATTAATTACCATGATCCACGTGAGCTAAAATGCAAATGTGTCTGTTGTTTTTGGGATTTTTCTGAAGTGCAGCAAGTACTTCAGCAGTTACAGCTCTCATGATTCTTTTCAAAAAATTCACTTAGTAGGAGTATATGTGTTTTCCTTGATAGGGAATAAATCTGATTATGATCACATGATACCAACTAAATCGAATAAAAGAAAACCTTTGATGTATGTAAAGAAACTACACATCTAGAGAAAATTATATTTTTTCAAAGCATAAAACAAATAAAAAATATTTTTTAATTCGAAATGACGCAACCATTTTTGATATGATCATGACTAAAAGTGTGAAAAGTTAATTACTGTAAACTTTTGGTGTACAGCTTGCCTAAAGTTAAATGTTTATTAGAAAGAAAACGTGCTATTCTGTATTGTTGATCATTGTTTTCAAAATATGCAGCTCTTGGGAAACGTGTTTACATTTTTTGGAACAACTGTTGCCATACCGGATGTTTAGAATTACAAAGGAGTTCAACTTCCCGCGGAGCAAGCGCTCGGAACATAGCAAGCGCACTGCTTATTTTCAATTCCAGCATGAAGAACGCAACAGTGTACGATTGACCAATAGGAGTGTGCTTTAGCTCCTCCTCCTTCAAAAAAAAAGAGACTACAACAAGAACACGTTCAAACCAAAGAATTCAAACATCGTTCAAATCAAATACCTTTTTTTTTTGTTATTATGATGGAGAATGGAGTTCTCTTCAGATACAAATGTCATTGAAAAAAAAAGAAGATTTGGTAAAAGTAAGACTTAAAGTTGAAGATAAATATGAATTTATGGTGAGGTATGATAAGCTTACTTCTGAAGTTTTTATCATTCATTTTTAAAGTGAATTCATCATCTCTCATATAAAAGCCCACGTCACTCACTGATTCTGGAACGCTCGCACACTATGATGCCATCTCGCAATAATAATCATAATCATCAGAAAAATATAAAAGCCCACGTCACTCACTGACTCGATGCCATCTCGCAATAATCAGAAAAATAAATAAATAAAAGTAATTAAAATTTTAAAATAATATAATAGCTTTTAAATAAATATCTTTCAAGAAAGTTGGTTTACTTAATAAAGGTTAAAAAGTTACTTTTAGGGAAGTTGGTTTCTAATTCAACAATAATAAATTATTAAAGTTAAACTTCTTATTTAATGTATAATTAATAGGAACTTGAAGTAGTAACGAGCGAAGCTCGCATAAAAGGCTAGCCTAGCTGTAAGACCCGGCTTTGCCGGGTCGTAACAGCTAGTTTGAGTAGATTGAGATAATTCAGAGTAGGGTTTTTTTTGTTGCGATTTTTTAAATAAGTTATTGCACTTTTTCCTAAATTAAAAGAATTTTTAAAATAAGATAATATTTTTTCCTATACATGCTTGTCTCCACATTTAGAGATGCTCAGCTAGGCATGTAGGAAGCAAATTAGATGTAAATTAAAAGAAATCATGAACATATTTTAAATATAGGGGAGTGATGGGTACCTGAAACACATTTTAGTAAATTATTTTTCTATTCAATGATATTACTTATTCAAACACACCTAATGTATATTAAATAAAACTTATTCAAATAAGTTCCTGACTTTCATGAAATGTTCCTGTTTAAGTGACTGATTTAGTTGATTGTGTGGCAAGTTTTATTTCTTATCAACATTTTGGTAAGGGATTTAATATTGATTTGATACTTAAACATATCTTAATTGTAAACCTAACATCACAGATTTTTCTATGTGTTACATATAGTTATGTTTTAAAAGTTGCACGTAGACTACTTATATAGTACAATGTGTATTTAGAAAAAAAGTTTAATTTAATGCTCATTTATACAATACTTATGAAGTCTAGTTTTCTCTTAAAAAATGCTAATTTATAAAAGAAAGTATGTGTCAAGATTTACATTAGTTGTCTGATATTATGAGCACTTCATTATTTATATTGTACAAACATTATAAAGTTAATTTTCACTTAAAATTATTGTTATTTTGAAAATTGGTCACACTGAATTTGTGGGATGAGCCTTATTAAGCATTTTGCCCCAATAAAATTATTAAAATTAATCATTACTTGGCTATTTTCTCTTTAAGTTTATTTGGTTCAATTCCCTTAATGTTCCCGCTGAATATTGCAAAGCTTTTTTGTATGCTATACATTCAGATATCAAAAAATTATACTGATTTTTATTGATAAACAGAATAGTTTATTAATTTCACTAAACATTTTAAACTATGAGTTTGAAATTAGTAATAGGTATTTCAACTTTTTGGTGCTCAAAAGAATATTACGGTATTTAGTAGGGACGTAAATGGAATTGAATCCCGTTTATTCATATATTTCTCTCAAATTCTTATCTTTGCATGAATATACGTATAACTAAGAAACTAACATGGCATTGATTAAAAATAGATGAAGCACATTGACCCCCCTTCCTTGTCAAAGACACACAGGGCTCCCAATACATTTTTAGTTTTTCTTTAGAGTAAAACTAGACCTAAATCTTTAAAAAAGATAAAAAAAGGAGACCGAAATTTTATGTCAAAAGTTAATATGTGATATTTTTTTAAGTGAACGACTACAGTTTTTTTCAAACAAATTTTAATCATTTTATTACAAACACTATATGTTATCCTGAGGTAAAATTAGTCATCTTAATTTGTAGCTCAATTAAAAAGTTCGTTATTGAAATAAGATATAATGATCGTGAGAACAAAATATGGCATGTATGTTACCTCCTACAAATGCATTGAAAACAGTATTCAAGAGATGGTGGCTCTTTATTAATCTTTTCTTCCAAATGTTTTATTCTAGTTAATGTAAATTTAGCACAAACATTAAACAAATATTTTGTTTAAAAAAAACTTGCATGTAAATAATAAAAATAGTACCCTAAATATAATTTTTGTTAAAAAAATCATGCTATTGTTTTTAAGAGAAAATTACTATACAAATGCAAGAAGTTTAAGTCTAGTTTAGTTGTCAGCAGTATATTCATTTCATAAGTAGAAAAGTTTTTAACTTTTTAGTTCAAGGGCAGGACCGAGGCAGATTTTTGGAGGGGTCCATTTTGGAGGAAAAAGCACTTAATTATTGATTAGATGCTAGAACTGGCATTTGGGATTTCAGGATCTCTTTCAAAGTCCTCATCATCACAGGATTCCGAATCTTCAGTTTCCTCCAAGATTGTTTCCAAGTCAAGAGAAAAGAATGGAAAATAAAACCTTCTTTTCTGGAAGGACCGGAACACTCTCGCTCTTATTTTCTGTGCGGGATTTGGATTTAAAGTCAAATCTAGAGCGCTCAAATCCAAAACGACTGCTTCCACAACTTTTTTGAGTTTCGGATGTCGATCACGACAGGATTTTCTTCGAGAGGGAGGTTTAGACGAGTCTTGCATATGTTGTTGATCCTTGGCAGGAATTTCAGATGACAATAATCTATCTTTTTTCCCGAAAAGGGAACAGAAAGAAGGGATCAGTTTTGATGGGGTGGGAAACAGTTGCCTCCTACAACTCTGTACTCTCTTGTCGAAGTTCGGTTCAGCTTTCATATCAAAATCCTTTTTGCTCTTTTCCTTTGCAGGAGTTTCTTTTGTCTTGTAAATATCCCCTGGTAGATTCGAAGATGAGGACGATTTTGTCAGCTTGTTCTTATTGACTGATGATAATGAAAATGACATGGATTTCGTAATTTCTCTTTTAGCTTCATCTTCCTTCTCAAAATTCTGCGTAGAGTCTGAAATAAACAATAAAAAGTATTTTAAAATCAGTTAAAAAATAAGACATACCTAACTTAATTACCCAAACGCAAATGGATATCAGCATAATTTTACTCTTTATTACATAATTTATATATTAAACTAGAATCAAGTTTCCCAATTCCAATGTGATTTATATTTAAATAAAGGAGGTTCAGAAGTTTTCAGGCCGATAATTATTCAGACAATATGAGAAATCTACCAAATTATGCAAGTTTTACAGGTAAACTAATCTAAGCTGCGGCACGCTGAAAAGACGGCGAAGGAAAGAAGTTTCTCTCCGAGCTCCGAGCTAACTCGGCGAAGGCTTTCCTGCCTGCCTCTCTCTCGATCGCACGTGCCATTGAAGGCGAAACATTCGTAAAAGCACAAAAATTTGTAGTAAATCTTTCTTTTTGAAGTTTTAAACAAGAGGAACGCTGGATGATCATCTTGAATAAGGTACACGTTCAAATAAAATTTTATTACTTTTTCATTTATTTTAATTGATTGACTTATTTTATTTTCACTGGGGTTTTACGTGCTCATGTGCTCCTATGAACAAGCCACCACTGACATATTAACAAAAAATTGCAAAATAAATGTCAACCAACTTTCCAAACATACGTCATAGGTCATCTCTATGAATAACACTCTCTAAAAGTTCATCAATAATTATATCAAAATGTTTTCCTGAAAAAATATCCACCATGTCTATTAATAAATATTTTTAATCAAGATTCTGGAAAAAAAATCGTACACTAATGTGAATCTTTTAAATTCAATATTGTACCGCCTAGTAACTTGTTAGTATACCTAGTGTTTTATCATTCATATTTTTTTTAAACCTAGACTTGTTAAACAATAACTTTCAACTATCAACCCATTGAAAAGAATAATAAGAGACACTCATTGTTTACATTACAATTAATTTCGATTATCAGACTAAAAATTAAAAATTTCAGACAAAATGCTTGAAATTTTAGTATGGAATAACATAGCTATAAGTTTTTAGAGTACTTTTATCAGTCTTTGAATGATATTTAATTTAAAAAGTACTTCTTTTGAAAAAAAATTTGTTTCATAATAAAATATGGCACAAATTGGTTGTTATGATTGGTTGCATAGTAAATAAGTTGTTTGACAGTACTTGCTTTATAACTGCGACCTTATATCCATAACATAAAAAAAATTGGAATATTTTAAAATTTGAGGCTTTTTTAGAAATTCTAATGACTTACTGTGTATTAGGCCGGGCCGAAACAGACAAAAGTCACAAATTCGAAATGTAATAGTGCGGAAAAGATGTAACACATTAATACAAGCATAATGCAACAAAAATTTTTGAAATCGGTCTACGTTTGACCCTTGCGCAACGCGGTCAAAATTTTGATGTTTTGGTCATTTTCGGGGAAATTGGCCGAAAATCCCTAGATAACGCGCTCAAATATTGTCCTCGATTTTTTCATGGTTGTGTACGTACCTTCATTGTCTATCATATGTGTCTAGTTTCATTTTTTTGTGACCGAATTTTTAAAATAAATAAATTTTTAAAGTTTTAAACTTTACGTAAAGTTGTTTTTCCTGCATTCTTAAAATAGCCATAACTCTAGAACAACTGTACTCAGAAACTTGCAACTTGGGTCATTCTATTCATATTTCTTTTCTGTTTAAAATGGTATGTATCTGGATCAACTTTATTTTAAACAAGCATTCAAAACCTTTAAAATTAAGAAAAAATTCAATTAATTAATTAAAAATCCAAATTTTGTAAATTTTAAAACTGAACATATATTAACTGAACATATCTTAATAAACATGCCTGTAAAATTTTAAGTTGAAATTCTAATACTATCACACGAAAAAAAAAATATTCAGCATTGATGTGTTGGGATTTTTCTTAGAACCTTCACACGGACGATAAATACATAAATTTTATCGAAATCCAAGAAATCGATAACTTTACTTTAAAAAAGCAATAAACCAATGTATTTGACAGCTCATATAATACTGGGAACAAAAAAACTAAGGCAAAAATAAGAATTAAAAAAGCAATAGTCCGTAATAATACAACGCGTGCTTTAAAGTGCAATTCAAACACTAAAAAATCAAAATAAAGGATTTATTAATGTTATTTGGGTGATTTAAATCCAACTGAGACTTATTTTTTTGTGTCAGTATAAATAACTTTCTCTAAAGAAATCTAACAATAAGTTGAAATATGAGTATGGGTTGATTTCCGTATTTAACATGAGACTTCAGTATAGCGTAATATTTCTTACAAAAGTTTCATAAGATAAAAGAAAATTCCCAGGCTTTTTTCAACTAAATAAATATTTTCAGATATTTCCTCCTTGATATATTACTTAAAAATGTGGTTTTATGATGTAGTACATTTGCTTTCTTTGCTATTGAAGATGCTTTTGGTATTCATATTTCTAATGTCTCTATAGTTTGTGTGGTTACTTATGGAAAAATTTTCCCACACTTTAACCAGACATTCATTTCTCTACCAAATATTCAAAATTTCTCAAGGTTTTCCTTAAAAACAGACTCCTTGCCTACGAACCAACATTTAAAGCTCGAGAACTAAATGAGTGCAAAGCTGCATTCTGTTTTTCGTTGAGCAAACGCAATATTAATAGAATGTTAAAAGATCATTCATTCTTAAATGTTAATAAAAAAACCCTTTATGTTCTTTTTATTTGTTATAGTAATAAATTTAATGGCTAGTTTTAAATTCCCATGCATAAATTGATATTTAACAGTTAATAAAGAATATTCTTGGAAATGGCACTAATTACCAATGCCGAATATTTTTTCCGTATAATAATTTTAGAATTTCAACTTAAAATTTTACAGACATGTTTATTAAGATATGTTCAGTTGTAATAAAATTAAAAATTTTAAAATTTACAAAATTTGGATTTTTAATTAATTAATTGAATTTTTTCTTAATTTTAAATATTTTGAATACTTGTTTAAAATAAAGTTGATCCAGATACATACAATTTTAAACAGAAAAGAAATATGAATAGAATGACCCAAGTTGCAAGTTTCTGAGTACAGTTGTTCTAGAGCAGGGGTCCCCAACCCTATGCCCGCGGGCACCATGGCGCCCGTCGATCGATCTAGGTGCGCCCGCTGCTTGTGCCATGTGCCCAACCACAAAATTATTCAGTTTCCATTATCCCATAAAATGCTATGAAAATTGTTTTTGTTTTTTCAATATTAATGATAAACACAACCAAAATGGAAATTTCAATCCCCGCAGATATAAGCACACAGAAAACTATAGCAGACCTATTTTCCACTCGCGTCGTTATTGCTTCTTTAAAAATCTTCATCATATTATTCTCCCAATTATAAGCGCTGGCCAGTGAAATGCAATGCCAAAGAGATCACATTGACTGTATTTTATAAATAATTTTTACACTTTGTATGGTTTGCACGCAATTTAGTAATCATTTATTTTACAAAATAACATTAATACTAATACTCATATGTTAAATTAATTTTTAAAATTAAATTTTTTTGTGCATTATATGTAGTGCGTATTATTAACTATGTCCACTAACTATAAATTTATCTTGGAAAAAATAAATGGTGCCCGCCATTCGACTGATATTCTGGTATGTGCTCTTTGGTGCAAAAAGGTTGGGGACCCCTGTTCTAGAGTTATGGCTATTTTAAGAATGCAGGAAAAACAACTTTACGTAAAGTTTAAAACTTTAAAAATTTATTTATTTTAAAAATTCGGTCACAAAAAAATGAAACTAGACACATATGATAGACAATGAAGGTACACAACCATGAAAAAATCGAGGACAATATTTGAGCGCGTTATCTAGGGATTTTCGGCCAATTTCCCCGAAAATGACCAAAACATCAAAATTTTGACCGCGTTGCGCGAGGGTCAAACGTACACCGATTTCAAAAATTTTTGTTGCATTATGCCTGTATTAATGTGGTACATCTTTTCCGCACTATTACATTTCGAATTTTTGACTTTCGTCTTTTTCGGCCCGGCCTACTGTGTATCTGTATATCCTCAAAAGAACCAAAAATGTGTCATTCGGATCAGTAATTAAAAAGTTTTTCTCTGGAAAACTGTTCACCAAAAACTCTTTTTAGAAGAGAGAGATTCAATTCATAATAATAGTTATATGGATAGTTGTCTTTATTTGTCAGTAATATCATATGTGAAAATCGAAATTCATCAACCTATCTTGAGGAGCAGCATTGGCCTTATAGTTTTGAAAAAATGCTGATTTTTTTTACAATACAACTAAAAAACCAAAGATTCACATTTTGTTCATGATTTTTTTACTAAGAACTACTAATGTTATAGATATAATGTTCCATATTTTGTTTTTATATCACCCCCTCTTAAAAGGTAGTAATATTTTTTAATATCAAAGAAATTTGTTAAGTTTTTTTACGTGCATTTTTAAGTATATTTATAACTTTACTCTAGAACTATGCAACTTAAAAACATAAATTTAGGCTCATTTTGTTGTAATTATATTTTCTTTGATTGGCGTGCATAACAACATCTTACTTCAAAATTTGTTTTCGAAATTTAAAAACTGAAAAAAAAATTTTTTTTTTGCAAATGTTTTTAATTAAAAAATAGGAAAAATGTAGAATTACAAAGTTCAATGCTGAAATTTCATCAACAATAGTTTTTGCATGCTCAATATATACAGTCGACTCAACTTATTGTGATAACGGTTAAAGTTATCAATCAGATAATGTTATCAAAATTAACCAGTCCCAAACACTCCTATTTAACTTGACGCAAAAGTTATCGTTTTATATGGTCAATGATCAATATATAGTTTAATGTTATCAAAATCTTCTACAAAATTAAATTTATTTCCAACTTTTCTTTCTGTTTACTTGAACCCCAAGATTAAAAAAAAACTGATGCTTTACATATTTTTTAAAGTTATTATTTTTTGTTTATTTTCTATTTTAAGGCAACTAATAATAACTTCAATAGCTGAGATTGTGAAAACTATAACTAACTAAAATAAGAATGTATCAATTACCTTTTCTCCGACTTTCAGCTCCTGGTGAACGACAGAATGAGGAACTAGTTGTCTGGAAGGATGGCCAGAAAAGATCATAATAACTTATCCGCTTACATCCACTACCACGGCTTCCATTTCCATCGGAAGACTCACTCTGTTCTATTAATTTATTAGATTTCACTCCAGTTTTTGCAATGTTGGATGACACCATCCTTCGGGAACTAGTCTTTTTTGTGGGTGAATTCCTGAACATCATTTTCTCCTTGCAAGGCGATAGACAACAGTCTTTCACAGATAATCGTTCTCTTACACTTCTACGCCATAGTCTTGATAAGCTCTCGTCTTCTGAAAGCAATACACCGTGCTCACATCCATTGTTCTTCTCACTAATTTGAGAATCCATATTTTTGATATCTTTAAGTGTAGAGCCGCTTGGAATTATCGCATAGACTGGATTCATTTCTTTATATAAAGCGGACCTTAAGATGAGGTCCACAACGAACAAGACAATACTACCTTCGCACACACGCACTTTCAACCAACTAATTTAAATGCTTCCCACAAGATTCATAGAGTCAAGAACTACATGGGAGGTGCCTTTACCCGGACCTAAGATCTCCATTCCGTGATTGGTTGTAGAAAAAAGAGGAAGTTATGTCATAGAGATGCTGAGAGATAGTGGATACGATACTCGTGAATAATTACCATTGACGTAACGGGGCTTAGATACGTTTCTTTCCCCTCCCAAAAAGGGGTTCGTAGAACAAACACGGATGGACCTGAATGTTTCCATGTTATCTATCGTAAAGTGGGGTTGATTGTAAATCTTATCTTCCCCTGAATCCGGATTCATCAGTACGTTGGAACGGATATAGTTATGCTTGGGGGGAAGTTTATCTACCCTCAAAGTCAATATTTAGATTTAAAGCAATCTTGGTTTTGAATACCTTTGGATCTATTTATAAAAATGTACAAGTAGCTTTGTGAAATTTTAATATCGTAAAAGAAAGGCGAATTACAGATTGAAGTCCTCATCCAGAGTTTGGCTGATTTATTGGTTGTATTTCATGGCGTAAGGTTAAATGGACATAAACACAGGAACACAAAATAGGGTTTAAACTGTAGAAATTATTCCATTAGCAAAAAGAAAAAAAAAGCTAGGCTAAAATAGCAAATTGGTTGGATACGGCTGTTTTTTTAGCAGGAAAAATTTAGTAAATAATCTTCTTTAAGATGTTAAAAAATTAAAAAATGGTTTAGAATAAATGCATTAAAACCCCCTTGGTAAAACCCTTGTTTTTTTTTTTTATTTCTTTTACTTCCTTGGCTCTTTTTATCAAGCTCTCCAATTGGTAGTGTATCAAATGGATTTTAGGTGGGATATCCTGGGATGGGATTCTGAAAAATCTTCTTCACAAACCTCCTGGTTGTGTGAGGATTCTTAAGTTTTTATCAAACACATTAATAATTATTTATGTGTTTGATATGAAATTTTAGAACTTTTAGTTTTTGCATTCTAGCACTCATAATATGAGTACTAGATTGCAAAAACTAAAAACGCTAGTAAATATTCACACGCCCGTGCATCTCCTTCAGAATGGAATTTAATTAAAAAGGTATAGTAGTCCAATTATACGTTTGTAAAAATATTTGTACCTGAAAATAAGAATTTAAAATTTACAAAAGTATAATGTATTTTTTTCTCTAGACCTCGATAAAAGTTTTTAAAACAATTTGGACCTTGTGTAAAATTACTTGTCTATCCCCGCTCTGTAGCAATAAAAATACCAAAATCTGATATTGTATTACATAAGAAATTGATCTTCATCTAGGGCCAAAAGCATGAAAAATTTAAATTAAATTTTTTACAAATTTAAAAATCTTTTAAAGGTGTGAGGTAATTTATTCACTAAAGTACTCAACTTCCTTTACTCAGAAAACCCCTCGTCTTTCACATAAATACTTCTCCTAAAACCATAAACAAATAAACCTAAGTACCTTAAATGTAAGAAGACGACTTTCCTAAAAACTACAATATGTATATGTAACACTCATGTGAAAGCTAAAATATTCATTTTCTAGCTCCTCACTAATTTAATTAAAGCATTTTTCCTTAAAAATTATATATTTCTTAGATATGTCCCATTATTCCGAATGAAGTAGATCCAAGAAGTATATAAAAATTCAAAATTTTATTTCTTTTAAATACGCTCTGTTTTATCAGAAAATGTAAACTCTTGATACAAAAACGTGATTTTTTTTTAATTTTTAGCCTCTTTAAAATTTGAGAAATATATTTCAAAATATTGTAGCTACTAGGTACCCTCCTGCTAAATAACGAAGATTCGAGGTCATTTGAAACGCCTGCGCCTCCAAACTCCAAAAAAGGCGAAAACATTTTGAGCTTCCCTAACTGTCAGAAAAAAGGAATTTTCGAAAAATATTCTTCTTAGCACGCGTAAGGTCTTCTACCATAAGTTTTGATTCTTTAGATTAGTTAGATTTTGCTCTACTTTGATTTGATGAGTGACTGGAGAAACCCTTTTACTGTTAAATTTTTCGGACCTAGGAATACTTCTTTTAATAAGTTTACAATCAGATTTTCAGATTCATTTTACCTTCATCTGTGGATGCGTATCTGTTTCACAACCTACATGCACAGGAAAGCTATAAAAAAGACCGCAGTATATATTAGCTAAACTTTTTTGAACCTATAAAAAAGATTCAAGAGTTGGAATATTGTGTTATGTTTCAATAGAACTGATAATTTTGACTTCCGATATTATATTTATTACCAATTTATAATCATAAACCCTTTTCTTTTTATAAAACTTTCATTAACCATGAATCTCATCTATCGAAACTTAGGTGACCCATGACTCATCGAAAAATAGTGTGCAGATTTATTTCATTGAGAATTTGTTCGCTGAATTAACAGAACCTTTATAGTTCGGTCCTATTAATTTCTCCTGTCTCAGTCTTTATTTTCATGGACAAATATATTTTATAATTTTTCCATTCAAACTTTGAATGATCATTGAACAATTCCAATGTTTGATTAAATTATGTACCTAACTAAAATCTAATTACTTGAATAACATTTTTTAATCGAAATAGTAAAGTATATTAAACTATTTTAAGGGTTATACTCAGTTCTCTGCAACTACCTTAATTATGCTAAAGATATAATGAAAATTTTAATATAGAATGAATTATTGCAACATGAACTTATAACTTAACTAATACATTTGTCACTATTACACGAAATCCTTTCCATAAAACACCATCAAGTAGGTAAATTTGCAACGAAAAATAAGAAACACTCTAATAAGAACACCACACGCCTCTAAAATAATCACGTTGAAACACATTTATTACCGAAACCTTTAAAATGACCTCTATATAGTTACTTGAGTTTTATGGAGTATTCTTCTATAGCATATAGTGTATCCCGATTTATTCTAAAGATACATTTAACGCAAAATTGCATAAACAATGGTCACCCGAGTTAACTTTCCAGATACGTAATTTAAAGCGAAATATGCCATAATGGGGAGTTGGGGACCTTACCTTAGTGATAAACCGGGCTTTTTATTAAAAATGCCCGACTGAATGAGGCGCGGGCAATGTGATAAATTCAATGGCATATTTATCACTCTCCCCGAAATACGCGGGCTTTAATAATAACTCCCGGTTTATCAACCGGAGTTATCTATTTATTAGCTTAACATAAATCTAACTTCAAAAATCTCTAAAAATTGTTTCTCAAATTAAAGTATAAGAAATATTTCTTTCCTTATTTTCTTTCAAAGTTATTTCTCATCTTAATTTTTAAACCATAAAAGTGGGAAAATAAGTATAAGTTCCAAATAACTCTGGTAAATTAATAGCTTCTAAAAATATCATCGAATGTAGGAAAGATTCTTTTACTGAAATTATTTCATTTAATATATTAATACCACCTGGAATCAACTCTTAATAATTAGCTTCCTCAAGTAGTTTCTTATGATTCTAATAGACACTCTCCCTTGTGACAATATTGAAATTGTATCTCCTTCATAATTTAGTCTAACTAGAAATATAAGTCCTCATTAAATAAAGATATGGTACTGAAGGTTGGCTAGAACACTCAAACTCACGTTTCCATCTAGATTACTTTATTTAAAATTCACCAGAAACATGTTAGTTACACGTACGAGGAAAGCTCGAAACCGGTGTCGACGCATTCGTCGGGGTATACCTCTCCCCTGATTTCTTGGCTGTATTTCTTGAACAAAAGGTACATGATGACAGCCATAATAAGTGCGACATTCAGGAATCCCAGCATAAAGGCTCCTTCCAAACTGTTTATGAGAAACTCGCAGCTGCCCTGTTGATAACAGCGTGCCCCTGTGTACACCACGACGAACAACGTGAACACTGACCAAATGAAGATGAGTCCAGTCCTCAAACAATTCAGGAAGGCTATCACAGATCCAGAAGAACCATCATGTTGTGGTCGCATTCGCCTGAAAATGAGACATGAATATGAAACTTCAAATTTATTTCCACATTACTAATAGATTTTGGTTAGTTCTGATGATGAATTTGATTATCAATGCGAATGCTATAATGCTAATATTTTAGTTCTTTTGATTAAATGACTAGAAGAAAGACTGTGAAAAAGAGCAGAGAGAGAGAGAGGACACTAAATTACATGAAATGTCTAAAGAAGAAAGAGAATGAAAGAGTAAAGACTGAGGTCTTCAGTCATTAGTCTGAAGGACCTATTTTAGTTCTTTTTCTATGAACGAACTGCTGGAAGTCAAGGGCGAATCCTGGGGGGTTATTGCGCTCCTGCAGCCCCCTGAACATGCATTTTTTTATTAAAATAATTTCGAATTTTATTAACTTATATTCATGAAAAAGGGTTATAATAAGTAATTTAGGATGTTAATTTAAGAAAATAGCCTTGTTAAGGGTTTAAAATTTTTAAAGTCGCGGCGATACCAATTTTTTGGGATCTCCCTGGATAAAAACATAGATTCTCCACTGCTTAAAGTATAAAAGTATTTAGGGGGTTATTCACAAATTACGTCTCATGTTTAGGGGGAAGTGAAGTGGGGGGGACTGATGGTGAGAAGGAGAGGGAGGAGTTAAAATTCTGTCTCTGTGACTTCAGACATAAAAACTGTTATTTTCTTTCATTGCTGTTATTACGCTTATGAAGTAACGTTACTTACTGGGGAAACTCCGGCACCACGTTTGCCCAGGACTTAGGATTTGATTTGGTAATATAAATCCTTTATAGGATGCAAAAGAAAAATTATTTAAGTAAAATTTCTGGGGCACTAGAATTTTTCCAGCCTTATCTACTGGGGGAAAAACTCTGTATTACCTACAAAATTCAAATAGCTAAGGTCCAAATCCTACTTTTAAATGTTTTAGAAAGCTACATTACATACTTATTCTGTTACATGGAATTAAAACCCTTTTTGAACAAATCCGTCCACATCTCCCCCCTCTAAATACGGGTCTGTTTATTACAGAAATCAAATTGATATGAAATAAAAAATGAAAATGATGGAGTAAATTTTGAAGTGGTAATGCAAAATCATACATATATTACAAGATTTTTGAAAGCGTGAGAAAATTATCTGGGAAGATGGGAAGTGAAAGGGAACTGAGATAACACAACTTGTCACACATGAAATTGGCCCCTAAGGGGTATAGTGATTCAGTTTCAAAGAATCATTCCGGAACTCACTTAGATAAGATAAGAGATAAAATCAGGGATTATTTCAGACTTTTTGTGAAGGGTCCGGTTTTTGTAAAAATTGGGAAAATCTACTCACAATTTTGTGAATTTGAAGTTACTGTTAAATTAGTTTTTTCAGCCAGGAGCCTGTTTTTGTAAAAATAGCTGAAAATTATGATAGGATATATACAGTAAACTCCCGTTAGTACGCCGTTCAAGGGGATTTGTGAAAACGTCGTAATAAGCGGTACGACGCTGTATGCGGAATTACATAAAACACCGTTTCGGTGATATACCTAATACCCGTAATATACCTAATCTTACCTAGACACCTTTTTAAGCGGGATTTTATCACTAAAATAGAAACTAAAAACAATGTCTAAAAACAGAACAAACATTCTTACCTTTACAACTTTTATTGGTATACTATTTAAATATAACACTTGAAAATCATGACAAAACAAATAAAATGGTGTCTCTCTTATTTCATTTTGTGAGACTAAAAAGTTATTCCCCCCAAAAAACTCCTTTTTTTTTTCCTGAATCTATCCAGCCAACCCGCAGTTCCACTAAAGTCTGTTACATTAATTTTTTTAGCAATTTCTCGTTGTTCTACTCGCGTTTTCAACGGTTTCTGTAGCTCATACATTATTTGAAAGGAACTCGACGACGCAATAACCGGGATTTTTCTTCGGGGGACCGGAGAAAAGCGTCGAAATATGCGGGAAGTCGTTATAAGCGGGGGCGCTATAAGTGGATAGTTTTTAATGATAAAAGGCCTATTGATCCCAGGGACCGGAGAAAAACGTCTTAATATGCGGGACGTCGCACTAAGCGGGGGCGTACTAACGAGAGTTTACTGTATTTACACTGGTTACTAAAGGTTCAAACCCATTTAAAGGTAAAAAAAGGAAACAAATTTCCGAAACTTAGATCCCATTACACTGGTCAACACACATTTTATTGCCGGGAATGTTAAGGGTTTTTTTGTAAATGTTGACCTGCTGATTCAGAAAATAGCATCCATTTTTATACAGCAGCTCTTGTTTTTGAGATATTCTGCAATTACGTTTTAAGGACTTATGCTCTACGTTTTATACAATATAGTGATATAAAGATGTCTCAAAAAATAAAAAACCTCACTCCCCAAGGCTTTTCCCACTTCTTTTGGTCTCAATAGATATTGTATGAAGTTTCAGCCCTCTAAGGCTCTAAGTTAGAATTAGAGTGTACCTATAGAACACTAAAATTTGAAAAAAGTGGGAAAATCCCCATTTTTTTTTTCAGAAATTTTAAAGAAATTTTTTGACAAAAGAAAAAAGAGAGAGAGAGAGAGAAAATAGGAGATAGAGGAAAAAGGATGAAATCCAATCCTAAATATACTCTGAAACGCCATTTCGGTTTGTTCCGTATAATCTGAATCTAAGCATCATTTTCGGGAGATGCTACCTTGATTCACTCTATGAATGAAATTAAAAGCTGCTTACCTTGTCCTCATAATCGGCATCATCTGCTGCTCAGGAGTTCTCTCAAGAACAGGAGGAGTACTGACCACCCTGTTTGGCCTGCATAAAGGGATGAAATTGAACTCGGACGTCGCATCCAAGTGGCAGCCCCTCGTCTGTTCGGTGGAGTTTTCCATCTTCACGAAGAAATGAGCTAGACGTCGCTTCAGCTTTTCGCTCAAAAGACGTATGTATTCCATGTTCTTCTGCTTCTTGCTTGGACAACGATTAGGATCCGTATGCTTTTGCTTCTTGAGACGAGGCATGTATTCGATGTGCTTCGGCTTCTTCGTCAGACGAGGAGAACAGCTTGCCTTGCTGATGGACTTGTCCGATGAAAGGAAGCGTTTGGATGGGTGGGAAGACCGGCAAACTAAACAAGAATAAAAAAAAATTAGTAAATGGTTCTGTTGTTTGAAGGTAAGTTCTCTCTTGGAAGTGAGACTAAAAGTATAATGTAGGGAGAGTGGGATAACAAATTGATTTTTTCCGTGTTTTATAGTGCTGTCCTTTAAAAACAACCCACTCCAAATTGTACCCTAAAAACAACCCATTGAGATATTGTAACTACATAATTAAAATAATTTTACCATCTCATATACCCTGTCTTTCTATGCCTCTTAGAGTGTCAGGGATGTAAAAATTGGTCAAAGAACGGTTTATTTACTTATTTTTTAAACAAGCTGAGATAATGCAGATTTTTGGCAAAAAATGTGCTTCAGATTTACAGATTTTGTGAAAATGTGTGTTATAAAGACTTTAGAGCATTTTTCGCGCGTTTTTATGTTATCCCATTACTATGAGAATAAAATATTTTAGCTCAGTCCGCCAATTAGAGTTCTTCTAGGAAAAAGTGGGTTTTTTTTCAAATTCTTACTTAATTGACTGCCAATTTGTAATGGATCATTGGAATTAAACATGCTAAGCACTAAAATGTTAAGGAGGATGAGCCGTTACAACAGTTTTTTGATCGATTTAATTATTATTTTTATTAAACTTTTAATGGAGAAAATATTAAACAGTGGGTTGTTTTTAAAGGACAGCACTATAAGTATTATTAAAGATTTATACATCACTGAATAGTAACAAGTCTAGCAAACATTTGCAGTATGGAATAACTGCCATGACAGTTTTTGCTGAGTAGAAAAAGCTAAGTTTGTTTTCAACAAGCTATAAAGTATTTTATTTTAAGACTATTTTAATCTTATTTAAAAACAGTTTTAGATTGTACAAATATTGGAAACTCAGAAAATATTAAAAAGTATTGAATTACACCTGAAAATAACTATTTCTATAATTGTAAGTTTTCACATTGTGGGGGCTAATGGGACAACTTTCTGATTGCTGACGAAGGGGATTGAAGTTACCCACGAAACAATTGCACCTTTTTACTGTTTTTTAAGATTTTATGTGTGCAAATAAAACGTCGTTTCCATTTCATCTTGTTAAATTTTTAACATCTCAGTCAAATTAGTAATTTTAAATAATATCTTCAAATATTTTCCAATATATGTATTAAAATTATCCTATCATTTTACTTTTATTTTAAATAAACTATTTCTATTTAGCATTATACTATTAGAGTAATTCTAATTAGTAAATAATAAGTTTTGCATATTTGTTATAGTAATATATGCATATAAAAAAGGCATTTAAATTCAAAAAGGGCTTTTGTTTTTAAATTCTATTGCATGTACTACTAGCCCTGCACTGTGTGCCAATACACCCCAAGTATGGGGACTAATTGTACAACAGTTTTAAATTACAAAAGTTGACAAAAAACAAAGGTGAATAATGTTGTTTTACTTTCCAGGAATATTTTCATTAACTTAAATGTTATAATAATAACAACTGCATTTATGCTTTTATATTAGCATTTTATAAAAAAAAATGACCAATAAGCCGCTCCCCTTATTCCAAGGTGTTTTGTTTGCCGCGTACTGAATAAGCAAATAATACCAAAATACTTTTAAAATTATGAAGCAATTTCAAATATTTACAAAACAGAAACATGTGTTTAATGTTATTTAAATATAAAAAACATCATTACTTTTGAATAGATTTGCAATATAATTTGTACTACCGTGAGGTTCCATAAATTCCAAGAAAAGACAGTTTAACAAAAATATGCATAAAATGTAAACAAATGTACTATTTAAGTTTTCCCTTCGAGTTCATCAAAACGATTACCAACTACATTTTTGTCTAAACATGTTCAATTTGGGTAAGTTGGTAGCTCCCTAGCTTTTACGTTTTGAACAAGTTTCAATGCAGTACAAAAATATTCACACTAAAAATGAGACAAAACAATTAAGATTAAACTTTAATAAAAATAAACTTACCTGAAGACACCATATTTCCAGAGACAACTGAAAAATCTTGAACTATCCCTTTACTCGACTACTTCAAGCAGTTTAACGTTCACAAGACAAGACCAAGAATGAGAATGATCTATTTGCTTCCTTCAGCACAACTCAACAACTCCAACACAACCCACTGCTAAATGAGCTCAATACATCAAACTGGTTCAGTAGCAAGTGTGGAGTGTTTACCCACGTGTCAAGGTATACAACCCCCCCCCCCAATTAAATCTGACAAAACTCCGATTGGACACACTCCCCTCTTTGAAGCGAACAGAACAAGATAAGGGTAAATAAACTCCCCGGGGAGGATGTGAATGGACACTGTCCGCCAGATAGCGTGGGGGAAGAACACCTGAACTGATTAGTCCTGGTGAGGAGAGATAAAGAAAACAAATATGAGATAGTTAAGAATGTTTATGGAGATAGTATTGAAAGGAAATGTAATGAATTTACAGTAAATTCTTTGTTTCGTAGAAAAACGTGGATAATTCCTAGTTCAATTCCCCAGATATACAAAGCCATGCAAATATTTCCCATCTTTGCTTTACTCTGTCCTAAGCGTCTTGTTGAAATGTAATTACTGTAAATTAGTTATCAATAGTTTTGAGTTAAGAAGCTTGATTTAGTGTTTTTTAAAACCCCAAATATGAACTTTTATTGAATATGACCAGCAAAATTATTTAAAATGACACCAATGGATCTGGAGTCAATTACAGGTACTGAATACAGCCTATGATCCAATAGTTGACACATCGCATGCCAATGAGATTGGAGAGTTAGAAACAGAGAAAAATGCTAATTACACAATTTGATAAGGGAATTATTATCGAAATATTGAACAATATTTGCCTTTTTCCCCCTTTCTGAGTCTCCTAACTCATTTATTTAAGTCTCTTCCTTTTTTATATTTCTTTTTTCCGTTTCTTCTTTGGTCTACTTTTCGTGTCCATTTTTTCTCTTTTATTCTCTTGACCTCCCTCCTAAGCCCCTTTTCTCTTTATTATCTTTGTTTTCCTATTTTTCTCCAAGCAAAATGAGAGGAAAGAATTCAATAGAGAGGCAAAGAGAAAAAAAAAGAGAACATATAAGGGGCCGTCCATAAATGATGTCACACTTTTTTTTGTCCATTTTTGACCCCCTCCCCCCCCTATGTCACAAACTGTCACACTTCCTCATACCCCCTCCCCCCCTATGTCACATGTCACGCTTTCAATCGATCAAAAATTAATTTTTTTAGATAAAAAATCTTAGGAAAAAATTCTGTTTTTGTTATTTTTGGTTGATTTTCAGTTTTGGAGGATGTGATGTCACAACTTTTGAAACTCCCCCCCTCCCCCTTGTCACAAACTGTCACAAATTGATTAACCCCCTCCCCCCCTCTGAGCGTGACGTCATTTATGGACGGCCCCTAAGAGAAAAATTAGTTTGGAGATTGGAACAAAAACAAAAGAATAAAAAATTATAGAAGAATGGTGAGCCAGAGAGAGATAGAGAAATGTTAAGAAAAAATAAATGAAGTATCAGATTGAAAAACAGAAAAAATATAATAAATGAAATAAGAGAGAAAATACATTTATATACATCCTGTGTCCCCTAAAGACCTTCTAAATTATTATAATCATCCATGTATAAAAATTACCAAGAATTAAGAGTTAAATTTCCACTATGTCAACTATTGGCTCACATTGTTTCCTCCGACAGTCAAACTACGGATCAATTTCGTCTTTTTCATCTTTACATTCAGTCGAATAAATCAATACTCCTTTACATTATAAAGAGAATAGTAGTTGTTAAAGCAATTACACTCCACAATTATTCATGATGTAGTAAACTTACCCCGAGATATGTGAAAAAATAGACAGAAAAATCCTTAAGGTGTCAGCTACTGTTACAGTTTACCTTACCGCCAGTTTTGATTTATGCGTATTAATAAACACTCTTAGTAACCTGCAAGCGCTTGTTTATTTACCAAACATAGAAATCAAGGTCTTGGCAACCTGGACACGGCCCTCTCTATACTCTATATCATATCCCATACGAAATTTCAGAGTGATACCTCGACTTTCACATGAGAAAAATGAAAGTAACTTTATAGAGGATGAGATCTAATATTTTTCCAACTTTGACTCCACTCGACATTATGGAATAAAATATTTATATATTGATTACAACTTTTTAAAAATTGATAATGATAATCTAAATCTAAACTAAACTAAAAATTCCATGCAAAAAAAGTTTCCATAGCTTAACAGACATTTTGGGGGTGAAACTTCTAACTGGTTTGGGGACAAAAATATGTAACCCAGTGGCAAGTATTTTTTCCTGTGACTTTTTTTAAGTATCAAAAACAATTTAAAAGTGTTTTTACCTTCTTTTCAGTGGATGTTGATATTCACTTACTCCATTGATACCGCCTTTAATGACTCAGTTTCATAATAATTTTTAATTTTATTTGTCTTAGACTTTCTATTTCTCACTTTTGTACTGTGAACTAAGCATATATATAACTTATATGCTAATCTAAGTGGTTTTTATGATTTTTCATTCATGAGTTTGAAAGGGAATTACAATAAGTTCATCAACTTTTTTCAACTTTAAAATGTTTTTGTGATTGAATATAATTATATTTTTTTCGATGACGGTTCTGTATTCTAAATAGGGTATTAAATTTCCAGTAAAGATTTGGTGGTTATAAAGAGAAAATTCCATTACTTACACAGTTTTTTTTTTCGATCTTCTCAAAACTTGGTTTTTAGACTTTATGGTTTTATAAAGATGACAATTCAATTATATTTTAAATTATATTTTTTTTTTGAAATAGAATAACATCGACTTTTTTTCACTTTTAAAATGAGATAAAATGAATTAATAGGTAAAACAAAGTTTATAATCATGTTTAACATTGACTATAAAATACTGTAAAACCCCTTTTTTAAGTTTATTAAAAGGAAAAAAAATATTAAAACACAAAATGTATTATAAAATTTGTTTGATTTATTTTTTCACTCAAAGCAATATTTAAATAATATTAATACCAAGAAAAAATTCCAGTTTGGGTAATTTTAAAACCTATAAGCTTGATCTATATACAAACTGAAAATTTAAAACGGTTTTAAAAATTCTTGCAATGTTTTTTACCTTTTAATAAAATGTATTTTTGATCTCTTTTAGAGCCTAAAAAAATTTTTAAAAATGAAACTACTTTGGATCACAACAAAATTCTCAAAATTTCAGAGATGTTTACTTGTGTGAATAATTAGGAGACCTTTCGAGACATAACTCAGAAATTTTCCAAAATTAGAAAAAGAAACACTCTCTGGCCCATAGATGTTTTACCTTCTCGGAACGGAAATAAAGTAGAAATCGAAAATGAATAAAATAACCATTAGCCAGTTAATAATTGACAAAAAAATAGGAGGAATTACAAAGAAAATGAGCATAGAAAGAAACTAATTCTAATGAATACGAAATTAATTGAAGTTTTCTTAACTCACCGATATACTCATTCCTCTATCAAACAAAACAAACCGAACTTTTCATCCCTCCCCCTAAGAAAGAGGTATTCTGGGAAAAAAGTAGTAGAAATGCGAAAGTAAAGGCCGGAGACACAAATCCATGATTTCCAGAAGAATTAGCCCCAGACTAGCCACTAGCCCTGTCCAAGCAACCACATGATTTATCACTAGATCCCTTTCATGTATGCCGCGTCCTATCGTCCAACTAGCTCTTGGACCACTGTTATCTTAAAAAAACATTGCAATGTTTATTTAGAACAGGGGTCGGCAAATAATTTTACTGGCGGTCCCGGTCCAAATAATTTTGATAATTTTTATTGAGGTCCGGAGATAAAAAAAGGTACTTAATTAGTTTTAAATTCTCATTTCATATACACATATTTTGGATAGATGTAATTTGAATAGTGTACTCTAATTTCTTAGTGAAATTGTTAAATTAAACAAAACTATTGTTAAATGTTGTTAAATACATACATTTCACATAACAGCATCACTACCTAAAAAATCAAATTTACTTATAAAATATTTAAAAATACCATTGATAATGCTATCACAAAAACTTCTCATTCAAAACAAAAACGTAATAAAAAAATTTCCGTCCTATAAGAAATTGCCTTCAGTTCACACATTTTTAAAAGTTAATCCCGCCATAATTTAATGGTCTAACCTGGTCTCTCTGCCATAAAAATATCAAACCAATTAACTTTTTAAGTATTTTGTAGCTAATTTACACGATTCACAATTAAGGTTATAACCGTGTTTTATGAATGAAATTATTTAAGTAGGTAAAAATAATGCCGATTCACCATTATCAAATTATCTCCCTTTAAGTAATTTTTTTAATCTATCAACATTGAACAGATATCAAGAAAAAAACCAAAACAATAGATTTTAAAGTCAGTTCTATTTCAAAACCACACAGGACTCTTTTACAACAAATCGAAACCTTTTTAAACAAATAATTTTCGGAATGGTACTATTCGGCTCGGACGATTCAGCTAAGTATGAAAGTTGAATTGAGTAGTGGGAACTTTGAAGAAGTTCGGAATGAGAATGGAAATATCTGGCGCTGAATCGTCCTGCGTTAAATCGGCTGTGCTGAATAGTAGCAGACCGAATAATTTTGTAGTTTAGCTAACACATTTCATGAGATAGTATAGTGGAAAGGCATTTGTTGCTTTCTATATTTTCAAGTGTTTATCACATAGAAAACGTTTTTAAACTCATATTTTCATCCGATATCACTTGAAGTATGTGGACACTTCCTTGGGTATGTTCTTTACTTCAGATACCCACGTAAATCGTTTACCATTTGAAATATATGAAATTCGCAATTTCACTTTCAATTGATTCTTGTGAAGATTCAAAACTTTCATAGTTTGCTTCACTTTACCCGAATTATTTGGGGGTATAAAGGTGCCAGAAGGAGGGAAAAGTTTAAGCTCGAAACTTTTCGAAACCGCAGCCTCCAACTCAAAATCCATCAGAGTAAAATTCGAACTGTTTGTGGATGTCATTTCGATATTTATCTCCTCAGGGTTGTTGGCAGAAAGTTTAAAATCAAACTTGATCTCAAGTCCATTCTTTTCAAATGCCGTGATTGACGGAATATTTTCTTCGTAAGGCTGAAACGTTAAATAGTAGTATTTCTCTGAAGAGGACGCAAGGGGAGTTTCAAACAGTTTTAGAAACTCCGAATCATTCGGTAGATCGATAAGGGATGGATTAAGAGGCAACTCATCAAGAGGTTCTGTATCCGTTTGTGAACTTCTATCCATTCCAGTTGTAGTAGTGTCTAATTTGACCTCTTCCGTAATTATTATAAGTTCAGCTGTTTCGCAGTTATTGTCGCCATCCCCTGCCTCCGTTATGGGCATTCTTTCGAATATGCTGGACCTCAGGTAAATGTGATTTCTCGACAAGGAAGAGAACTCAGAAGCCCGTTGCTGCAACTCTACATTGATGTTGCTTTTGAAACCATCCAGAAACTTCAAAGCCCTAGCAGACACCCCTGGAAACCGATCGCTGAGCTTCATTAAAGCTGTAATGGTGAATTCCTTGGTTGTAAGCGTCATGTGAGAATTTATGGCTACTGTTTCAACTAAAGTCATTACATCACCTGCTTTAATGTTCATGTTATCTGCATCTGTTTCCTTAGTGCTCAATAGAAGATCTCCAAACTCCCCAATACACCACACTGCCACTTGTAACAGGGGTTGTTTGAGGGTTAAATCTCCCGTCAATTGGTTCCATAGTTGGTGAATCACATAAGAACGAAGCGAACGTTCTTCTGCTATACGCTTCACGAGGTTTCCGACAATATCGTGAATAACGTGGTTTCCAGAGAATGAGAGAACTTTGATCATGGTATCGATGTACCATCTTTCGGATGGGGAATACATTTGAGTGGATATATAAATGAAGGAAGAAAACTGCAAGCTGAACTCGGGAACGTTCTCCCAATGCATAAAAATATCTTCTACGATCGTGCAGATGTTGTTTGTGTTTACTAAAGCAAAGCACAGCTCTAGAGCTTTTTTTCTTATAAACGGATCCTGGTCTTTCAAACACTCCACAACCGCACATCTGTGGCGTTGAATGGCGGAGTTCTCTTTTTCCTTTGCGTAAAGAAGGGCGTTCAGAGCGACATATTTGACGTTTTTGTCGTTGCTGAGCAGCATGAATCCCAAGATGTTGACTCCGAGAGTCCTGAGATTACTTTCCGAGTTCACGTCCAGGATCGTCAGCACGGTTTCGTACAAAATTGAATTTCCAATGCTTTTTTCGGAGTCGATGTTGGTTGCAACGTGTGTCAGAACGTCGTAAATGGTTTCGCTCACAGCGGAATCGTTCTTACCCAGTAATCTCAGCAACTTCAAGATCTTCACCACTAAGAAAGGGTCGTTGACCCCATTCACGTCGTACTCAATCATGCGATTCACGATTAACTTTTTTAGGAGGTTAGCGACGTTAGGCACGACTTTTTTGAAGTGTTGTAAAACATCAGGGCTCGTGGAGCACATTTCGGAAATAAGCGTGATTCCCGTGATAAGTATACTGTGTGCTCTGTCCAACAGAAATAATTTAGCAATTGGCATGAAATCTTGTATTAACTCAGGCACTTTTCTCAGCATTTTTGAAGCGCACAAGATAGCCTTCTTCCTCAAGTGCACACCCCCTGTTTTCAAAATGTTCATAACTTCTCCTGCTAAGTCTTGACTCAGTTGTGGCGAGCATATAACTCCAAGTGTACAAAGCGCCAAGCCTACACAATGCAGACTCTGGCTTTTCAAGTCGTTTCTCAGGCAATTGCTCATCAGGAGATGGACGTCTTGCGTTTCATCTAGTAAAAGCATGGCTCCTAGGTAGCCAATCCTTTTGCTCGAAAACTTGGATGACGCAATGAGCTTTAGGCATTCCACCTGCCCAAAATGGGCTGGGTAGCCTAGAAGATAAATGTATATCAGCTTCGAAATATTCCCGCTTCTGTTAGTGTTATCTTCGCTTCGAAAAGAATCACGAATAAAAGCAGACTCCTTCTGAACTATAGTTCTCTCGTCAGCGGCCGTACGAGCATCTCGTACCTGATGAATGAGATCTTTCAGTTTTATAAATTTTGGCATTCTGAAGAGAAAAACAAAGTATTTATATCTAAAAATGGAAAAAATTACAGATATTAAAAAATTGTAAGAACAGAATAAACAATCTTTGTAGCTTTCTAGATTTGTATTTCTATTTAGTTTTGCTCAGAATTGCTTTGTTAAATTAAATATTTCTTTTTATTTTAAATACCAAATTATGTTAACAAATTTTAAAAATTATTTTTCTAAAAAGTTGGTTCTCTTTGAAAGGAAATATTTCCCCCATAAGATTGGTTCACAGTATTTAAAGAAAAATTGTGTTTTCCTTATTCAAATTTTTTAGTATGAGTTATTTAACTATCTTATGTATTTTAAATATTGCTAGATATACTATAGAGCATTCGCACATGACGTCACTTGGAGGACAAAATCAACGTTGCTAAGGCTGTTGTTAGGGGCGGGACATAGAAGTATCCAATAGCAGCATTCGCACATGACGTCACTTGGCGAATAAACAACGTTGCTAAGGCCGTTGTTAGGCAGAGTCATGTGATTGAAAATACTCTATATTAGTTTCATCGCGTATGTTTTATTTTTTTTCCTGGATTGTTTTTATTCCAATGCACCTATTTCAGGAGTGGACTCTTGGACCATTGAAAAAAGCATGCAAAAGTCTACTTTGCTTTCTTGTTAAGGGTGGAATGGACACTTTTAACATGTTCAGTGTTCACACTTAAGAAATTCATTATTCTTTTAGAAATTTGAAAATTTTTGTTTTAAGAAATCACATGGAGATCATTTGACATTTCAGTTTTTCAGGATTATTTTTCTTTAATTTCAAAGGATGTCCAACTGGCAAAAAATCATAATTACTTTATCAAAAGCACATAATTAACAACACTTACAAATCGTGGAGAATAATTAATCAATAATCAAAGAAAGTCATTTTAGTAGAGTTTCCTTAATTATGATTCTAAGATTGACTTATTTTGTTTCAAATTCATTATAAACAAAAATAATTACTTTTCGTAGCTGTATAAATCTGATCAATGTATATTTTTTTTTTGGAAATAAAAACAATGATAGGAAGTTGACATTCATTTTCAGTAACAACCTTATTTAATTGCTATAGAAAATTGGTACAACTCCGTTAGAGTTCTCGCTAAATATCGCCAATATCCAAATCTCTAAATATATCCAAATATC
Source organism: Tetragnatha montana (assembly GCA_963680715.1). Lineage (NCBI taxonomy): Eukaryota > Metazoa > Arthropoda > Arachnida > Araneae > Tetragnathidae > Tetragnatha > Tetragnatha montana. The sequence continues at coordinate 15,439,715 of OY796680.1, read as the reverse complement.
AACAAATTTTTCTGACTTTTATAAATAAACTGAATAGTTATTGATCTAATTAAACATTTTAATTCAGGAGTTTAAAATTATTTATGAATACTTCTACTTTTTGTTGTTTTATATTTAGCGGGAACTCTAACGGAATTGAACCAGAATTTTTTTTTTCAAGTTCAAATGTTTTTATCTCCTTATCCAATAAATTAAGTACATTAATTTAACTGGTAATAACTTAATAAACTTTTTAAAAAAAACTGTAACCCAAACCAAACAACTGAATGCATTTCAAAATAAATGTTTAAGGATAATCATGAAGATATTTGGCCACATACAATAACTAATGAAGAACTTCTACAGAGAATAAGATTAAAATCCATTGAACAAGACATCAAAGTAAGAAGATGGCGTTTCACCGGACATATCACCCAGCGTTGCCCTAAACTGGGCACCTGAAGGAAGTCGGAAACGTCGTCGCCCTCGATTAACATGGCGACGGATGATGGAGAGGGAGAGAGACGAGGCAGGATGGTCAAGCTGGGCGGAGGCAAGGAGAGCTGCGGCGGACAGGAGGGGTTGGAGGACTAAATTAAATGCCTTATTCTTATATGCCTCTGGGCATGAAAAGAGATGATGAATTTATTTTTGTTTCTTATGCTTGTAATATAGATATTGAGGTATTTTCAAAAAATGCTGTTTATCAGAAGTTGAACCTAAGAAGCAAATTTATAAAAACTAAACGGAATTGCATTTTATTAAATGTATTTAATAACCTACTTTTAAGCATGAATCACCAGAAACTTTTCCCTGGAGGCTAAAAAAACTTTCAATTTTTATATCGTTTTTTTTTTTCAAATGATTGAAGAATTACTTTATTGTTATATAGGATGCTTTGCTTAGCTTTTGTAGAAGTTTAATAAAATAAATTAATTATCCCTCTAGCTAGTCTAAAAAAAGGTTTTGGTGAACGGTTTCCAGAGAAAAGCTTTTTAGTTACTGATCCGAATGACACATTTGTGGTATCAAAATGTTCGGATTTTTTAAAAAAAATTCTCCATTTTAAAATACTTCCAGTTTTTTAGATTACGGATAAGGTCTCAGTCACAAAGCAAGTACTGTCAAACAACTTATTATGCAACCAATCAAAACGAGAAATTAATTATAAATTAAGAACACCTTTATTTTATAACTGAATTAACAAATAAACAATTCATACTTTTTAGTAAAAATTTGCTAAATTTATCAAATGAAAATTAACAAATTAAATAGGGAAATAGTGTAATAGTAAAAATAATTTAAGCTGAATTTCACCGGAATTTTCAACGTAATATTTTAGAATATTTATTGTGTATCCTATTTTCCTCATTGAACTGAAAATATAGATCTGTCGAGGTAGGATTTAAACTGGAGTTTGTGGTTTGTGTATTAACGCTGATATTTACCGCTGTTTATCTTTTGCAGCCACTCCCACTTCCTCCACCACTAATAAGCCTGAATGCCAAACTCCAGATAACATGGTCATGGTTGATTGCCTTAATGATGTGCCATTTTGAGTCCCTTCATGTCAAAGGAGGAGAAGCGAGGACATTCTGTGACTCGACAGATCCCCTCTACTTTCTTAAGAGAACACGTGAAACATTGTATGTTTTTTTTTGATATTTTAACCACCTCTAAGCAATCACTAAATTTCAATAAAACTGCAAATTTGTTTTCCTTTTTAAGGCGAAAATGTATAAATATAGGGTTGAGCAACTGTATGTCTATTTATTTTAAATGTTGGTGATGAATTTTTTCGGTTATAGTGTTTTAAGTTGGTTTAAGACAGGAAAAAATAAAGCACTCGAAAATATTTAGCTATGGAATATAAAGAAGATATAAAATAGACACTTTTAGGAAAATAAGTGTAATGTCAAAATAAGTTTCATGAAAATACTATTTGAAATATTCAAGAAAATATTTCCAATTAAAGTTAGAATTTTTTCGGGCGTTGTGAAAAAAAGAAGAAAAAACCGGTCAGCCACTAGAATCTTCTCAAATTCATCGTAACTCATGGTCGATATCGGAGAAATATGTAAATATAAGGACGACCCCTTTTCTAAAGCCCGGGGAAAGTACAATTTTTAACCGCTAACACCTCTACGAAAATTAAAGATATTTATTTTCATGGGGAACTTTTTTTTTGTTTTCCTTTTGATATTTCACATATTTTTTCAATTAAACCTTTTGTTCCATTTCCTTTTATTTTTTCAACTAGCTTCAATAATAATACAGGTCTGCAACGAAAAAGCTGTTTGAGTAATTTCATCGAATTCCTATGTATTTTAGTGTGCTGATAACGGAAAAAATAATGAAAAAAAAATCCTATACGTCAGGATTTTTCACAAAACGCATTATTTCCAAATTTGGCCTATTTTCCCCAATTTTAAGTGTTTTTTATCCAAGGGTTTTCAACGAAATTTTTAGCTCTAACTATTTTTATATAATTCATATCAGTGCCTTTAAGATACATTATTTCCAAAAATCCCTAACTGTTAAAGAAATTCCCAGAGAAGGATTTAAGGGGACGCGGTACCTTTTTTTGGACAAAAATTGAAAAAAATTTTTTTAATCGAAACTAATCTATATGCATTTGTCTATCACCCTAAGAATTTTCAAAACTTTTCATTGAAAATTATTCCAAATGTAGTGAATTTCATGTTTGAGAGTATACACTTCTCTATGGCAATTGGAAACTTCAAGGTCGCTTTTCTCAGAACCACTAATTTCAGTGTTTAAAATGCTAAGGCTTTTTATCTATTGGACCAAATCTCTTGAAATTTTTTCTGGCTATTTATTGTTGGGAGCATGCTTAACAAAAATATTTGTATGGGTTTTTGGATATTCATCTTAGATTTTTTTAAAACAATTGCTGAATTTTGAATTTTAGCATTTTTAGGTCTTTTTTGGCTAGTGATTCAGGGAAAAAAATCATTTTCAGTACTTAAAATGGTACGAACCTTAAACCAATAGAAAATTTTGTTGTACACAGTTTAATGTCTTTGAATACCAAATTTTATGAGTGTAGGTCAATTATTGTAGGAGGAGTAGCATTTTAAAAACACCTCTTAAATTTTAAGTTTTTTTTTAAAAAAAAAACTCATAAAATTTGAATTTTTAGGTACTTCAAATTCATAATATATTTTATGTAAGGAAATACATATATTACCAGCAAAAAGTATTAAATAACAATAAATTTAAAAAAAAATTCCAAAAAGGTACCGCGTCCCCTTAATGTGAGCATCATCGCGCTGGCGTCTCTATTCGACCTCACCTCAACGAGACCGAGGCTCCGCGCGTATCTAAGTTGGAGTAAATGTACAAGAATGCGGAATTGTTTCCTCGCTATATTTTCATTAACCATCGATAGGATTGCATTTTAATGAGCTGTTAAAGAAACCAGCAGGTGTTTTTATCAGGAAAAATATGAAATAAAAATCAATTTCAACGATCTATTTACATTTATATTGAGATTGTTTTTTTTTTTACATATTTAGTTAAATTATAAAAAAAAACACGACGTCCTTAAAATAAGTGATGGTCATTTTCGGATTAAATTAAGCACACCAAAAATCATAAGAAAATTAATTTCAATAAGAAGTTTGAATAAAAAAATTATTTTTTAAACTTTCATAGAATTATTATTGAGATATTTCCCTTTTTACCTGAATTGTAAGCAAACGTGATATTTTAGGATATAACAAAGGTTATTTGCACCAAAGGCCACCGCACCAAAATACATAGAAAAAATGTTTTAATGAATATTCTGAATTAAATAATTGGTTTTTAATAATTGGTTAATAATAATTTATTAATTTTGAGGTATTTCCCTCATTAAAGTTAAACGTTGTCAAAAAACCTGACGTGTAAGAGCAAAATGGAGGTCATATTCGAATTCAGCGACCCAAATATTATCAAAATCAGTTGAAATATCCAAAACAGCTTTTAGAAAGTTTTTTTTTTTTTTTTTTTGCAGACCTGTGTAATTAATCTTTAATTAGGCTAAACAATAATTTGCTGTTAGGTTCCCAGTGCCGTATTTAATGGATTCAGCATTTAGTATTAGGTGCACACGACTTTCATGAAACTACAAGGTGATGTTTTAAATCTTAAGACATAAGACGGATTTTAGAAACACCCTGAATTTGTTTTAGTAAGCAATTAATATATAAATAATTTCAATAGAAGGACTAAATAATTTAAAATTTATTTTAAACTTAAGTTTAGAGTAAAATGAATGACAATCAATTGTAAAACTGGAACTCTTAACAGTTTCTTAGAGTTTTGGCTTTTCTGTATATTAACTGTTAACAAGGAAAAACTAGTTTTACAGATGTATAAGGTAATGCAGTAAAAAAACATTTACGTGACATTTTAGTTTAGTTAGGACAAGTTCAAATAGTGCATATTAGTAAGCATGTAAGAAAGAGGAAAAGAAAGGTTAACGCTTTGCTTTTTTTTGCTGACAAGGGAGCTAAAAAATTTCCAAAAACATGCTTACATAATTATTAAAACAGCCTCTAAAAATAATCAATTTGACATTTAAGGTTTTCATTTTCCGTTACAATCAAAGGGATTATTTCTGTATAATGCACCGTTTAATGTATTTGATTGCTGATTAACGTCAAAAATAAATGTTTGTTTACAATATTTAGCAAGGTAGATAACTTTTAAATATTTAATAATAGGCATATTTGATTCATATTGAACCAATATAGCATACAATAATCAATTCGGACTAGGAGTTCAAAGTCCTTCTTTTAAAAAATTAATATTTAACTAACAACAATAAATTGTCATTTATTTTTAACCCATATTATCTTTTTCCAGTGGCGTACATAGGAATTTATTTCGGGAGGGGCCCAAAAGTACTCCCCAGCCCCTCCCCCACATATTTAATAGAACCAATGTAGATAGATTTTTTGGTGATAATTTAGGTCCTAAAAACTTAATATAGGAAAAGTTGTTAGTAATAAAAATACAAGTACCAAAGGGGGGTCCTCCCCCAGAACATTTTTGTAAGTTTGACAAAAAAAACCCCCCAGGTTTTTAACTAGGTACACTAAGTCCGAATTTTGGATGTACATTTTTATGAGCTTAATATTTAAAAAGTTTTTAAAATAGAGGTAGTTTTTAAAAGGGTATCTGGGGGTCCTTCCCCAGAAAATTTTTGGAACTTTACCCCTAAAAACAGGGTTTTATCTTCGTGTTTTGGTACACTTAGTCCGAATTATGGGCATATTTTTTGGTAGGATTTTGAAGAACTTATTATAATAAAGTTGTTCATAATAAAATTTCAAGTAAAAAAGGGGGGCTTGGGGGTCCTCCCCCAGAATTTTTTTTGAAATTTAACCCTAAAATACAGGGTTTTAACTTGTTTTGGTACACCCAGTCCGATTTTCGGGGGGGGGGGGGGCAGGGCCCCCTCGCCCCCCCCCCTTATATACGCCACTGTCTTTTTCCTATGAAAAAGACGACCATCTATAATAATAAAAGAGCTTTACCACTCACTCATTCACTCACTCACTTACCAACGCACAGCAAAATCTACCGGGGCTAAAGACTCGAAACTTAGTAGGGTCAAAGACCTTACGGTGTATACGCGCACTAAGAAGGGATTTTTCGAAATATCTTTTTTCTGACCCACAGGGCGGTTTGGAGCGTTTTCGACGTTTTTGAGCCCAGCGGCGTCCCAAATGACCCCAGATCTTTGTTATTTCGCAGGAAGGTACCTAGCAACAATATCTAGAAAGGCATTTTTCAGATTTTGATTATTCGAATTTTAAGAGGTCTGAATATTCCAAAAACCCGTTTTTGCTGAGAATAAACCAAGTTTTACATTTTCGATAAAAACAGTATCGAGAAATCGATATTACGAAGTGAACTGTAGGTAATACCTTCTTGAGAGTATTTCAAAGAAAGTAATTTCTGGATTTTTCGATATTCGATTTTGGAGGGTGTGCACGGGGGTTTGAATATTCACTCCCGTTTTTAGTTTTTGGATCCTATCACCCACATTATTAATGTGATTGTTATGAAATTTTAGCATGTTGTTCCTCACACAACCAGGAAGGTCTGCAAAAAATAATTTTTAAAATCAATGCATTCCAAGCAGCATTTTTCGGCCTTTTTCTAAATCCTTATGCGCATCCTTCAATTTTAAATTTATTGCGGTTATTGCTCTTTCCATGACATGCAATACCTCTATTGTTAGAAATATTTATTTAAAAATGTTTTATAACAGGTGAATTTTTTAAAAATCTGATAAAGAAACAATTTTTAATGATTAAATAAATTTTCTTATGATAAGCAAAAACCGTTCCACTGAAAAAATTTATTATTTTTTCTATTTAATCAAATTTAAGTATTTCCAGCAAAGTTCAAATTAATATTTTTTATCAGAGGCATTCTCAGTGTCGATTCAAATGATGTTTACTTTTATTTCATGTTTGAAATTTCTTTCAATGAATGAGTTGGTGATAAATCAGCAAAGGGGGGTTCAGGGGGTCTCCCCCTGATTTTTAAAAAAAATATCATTATTAAAAAATGGTTATAAACACTAATTCTAAACCGGTTTTTTAAGATTTTGTTTAACATCTTAAAAAAGTATAAAAGTATGTAGTATACTATTTAATTGTTTTGTATTTTATAAAAATTTAGCGGGATCAGGGGGAAACAAGTTTTATCTATAGACATTGCTGATCAATAATATATCTTTATTGTGAAGCGAAGGCGGAGAAATTTGCCTCAAATATATGTACATTTATACCAATTGCAGAAATGGATGGAGGGAGAAAAGGACAAAAGAGAAAAAAAATAATGGGGTTCAGAAGGTCCCCTGACTTTTTTTCTATTTTGAAAAATTACTCTTTAAAAACGGGGATGGGGATTTCACACATTAAATCTAAACAGGCGGTATTTTTAAAGGGTTTTTTTTTTACATCTTAACGAAGTGGCATGGCATCAAAAAAGAATCCTAGCGGGAAGACTGCTCACTCTATTGCATCTAAACGATAATTCTTTTTTATTTTAACACACAGTTTGATAAGCCTTTTATCCCCCGAGCAACGGCGGGCATATCAGCTAGTTTGCTTATAAAAGTTCATGTCTTCATTAAATTTAATCACACTTATACATCCATTGAAACGATAAGCTTTCCTTTTCTAGAGGATAAAAATAAACGTAAACATATTTCTTGTTAAAGAAAGACTAAGTTTTAATAGGTATGTTTTTTGTATAGATGTTCCGTGCAGCAGTTCCACACTACCTTCTTACATCGAGGAGCTCAAAGATCCGGGACCCTACAAAATGCTCAATTTCTACGAATTTGAGTGCCACACTGGATGTGGAGCGTGGAGCTAGGATACGAAAATAGGATCGTAGGTAAACCTGGAGGAATGTTGGGAGATATACTTAAATGCGGTAAATAATTGAAAGTAAAAAAATCCAAGATGAAACTGGATTAAACCCTCGTCCGTTACAAATACAATCCTTTTATTTGCCAACCTGTTTCAGCGGCTTGTTTGGTTTGTCATTTTCATCCGGGCATTTGGACAGGTTAACCCACTTAACACGCTATTGCATTGTGGAGTTTTCTAAGACTTGTGAGCATGATTTCATGGGGTTATTTTTGACATAATTTGGATGCCTAGTTGTTGCCAATTAGATTATTACTATCTCTACATAGAAATCGGACACTACAATTCCAAAGGTTGGCCCTGGTGGGGGATGGTTCACCCTAGATATCAGATATCACACTCCCATAGAGGGGAGTTCTCTTGGTCACTCTGGAACCTCATGCGTTTTCCATAAACCCCCTTTTAAAAACAAGGATACTTTATTTTCAGTTAAAACGTGCAAGCTGGAGGAGCTTGGGCAGTTCGAGTTAAAGGTGCGGTTGGACAAAGGCAAATGCTGGAACCTGCCAGGCGCCTTCTGTCGAATCATGTGCGAGGACAACGAGATGGATGGAACTCGTAGAGGAAGTCACGCTGCACTGCAAGGAGGACAGTATACATGGGCCACCCCCAAAGGGAAATGCGTCCTAAAAGGTGAGCTAAAGCCAGTGGCGTGCCGTCCATATAAGCATTGCTTGCCTAAAAATATGAAGCTTTTCTTTAAAATTATTACTAAAAAATGGTTATAACCACTAATTCTAAACCGGTTATTGAAGATTTTGTTTATAACATCTTAAAAAGTATGTATAATTTAATTGTTTTGTATTTTATAAAAATTTAGCAGGATGAGGGGGAAATAAGTGTTATCGATAGAAATTGCTGTTCAATAATAAACCTTTATTGTGAAGCGAAGGTGGAAAATTTTGTCTTAAACATTTATACCAATTGCAGAAATGGATGGAGGTAGAAAATAACATTAAAGAGAAAAAAATAAGGGGGTTCAGAAGGTCTAGATTTTAGATTTAGCTTTTTTAGTAGATTTAACAGAACATTTGAATGGTTTAAATTTTAAATTTGAGACTTCAAGGAAGAAATCAATTTATTAATATGTCCCAAACAATATCAGCATTTGAAAGAAAGTTGAAATTTTGGCACAATCAAATAAAAGTAAACGATTTGACACATTTAAGTACTTTGGCTGCACATAAACCTGTGAGTTGCACAAAACATGCTGCATTAATTTTTGATTTAATTCCAGAGTTTAAAAGTAGATTTCAAGATTTTCGAAAAAATGAAGAGTATTTTAACATGTTTTCTACCCCATTTTCTCTACATATAAACAAACTACCATCAAATATTCAAATGGAATGCATTGAACTGCAAAGTGACATTCAACTCAAAGAAAAATTTGGGAATGTTACTGGAGTTTTACAAGGATTACCTACCCCGCGATAAATATCCTAATTTTCACAATCATGCCTATTAATGTCTTCAGCTTTTGGCAGTACCTATATTTGTGAACAATTATTTTCAAGAGTGAAGCATACAAAAAACAAATAAGGACAAAGATCACTGACAAACATCTTGAAAATGCTTTAAGAATTGCAACCTCGTCTATTGAACCCGATATCGATTTCCTTGTTCAACAAAAACAAATAATTAATTTGTATTTTTTCCATCTGTATGAAATCCAAACTAAATGAAACGAAACTTTTACAAATTTAAAATAAATATGTACATATACATATATAATTCCCAATAAAAAAATATAACAAAAAAGAGTTAATTTATTTTAATAAAACTAATGGTGAATTTTTATTTCAATATGTTGAAAAAATATTGTGTGTGCGGCCCAGAAATTTTTTTTCTTTTTCTTTTTGCAATGCTGCCCTCAAATGGTCATAGTTTAGACACCCATGGACTAGAACAATGTCACAACCTATTTTAAAAGCAATGCTTCAAAATAAATATCAAGGGCTTTGAGTATCAAAAAATAATTTATTACATTCAAACTGGTTCACATATAAAATAAAATAAAATTATAAACATAAATGCATTGAAATATAAAAGTATTTGAAGATTTTTGAGGAAATTTCTACATAAAGTACATTTGTAGTTATACATTAAAATCCTATTTTAAAGTGGCTAGGATACAGGATACTTTTTCTGGTCTTCTCCAAACCACTATATAGTAACTGTGACTTACGAAAAAGTGTTTAGAGTTAGCTGAAATTTTTTTCAATTAATGATTTTAGTTTACACTCATTGTAACTTTAAAAACATGGTTTATGCAAACAGTATTTTACAGGAGTTTTAAAAACAGTGTTTAAGTTTTAAAAAACCTATTCATAGTTACAATTGATTGTAAAAAGTTTGCAATTTTTGATGCCAAGATTGTTCTGCTTTTGCCCTCTTTTCATCAGTTATTGTTTTTCTAATACTTTCACGCATTCTTTTAAATTTTCCTTTCATTACACACCTGTGGAATAAACAATATTAAGCAAACAGGAAATCTGTAAAAAAAGGCATACTGAGCACATACAAATCCAAATGTAACAAAATGATTCTCAACTTACTTTCTCAGAAACCTCTGTATAACCAAGGCAGCATTTATTTCAATACACAGAGAAGAATTTGGAGAGTATTTATAGCCCGGAAGATTGGTTTTAAGTTCATGTCCATCTTCTTTTAAAAACTGAAAACCTTGCATGTTGGAATTAAGTTTTAAACTTGAAAGAGAATTTTCAAATCTTATAGAATCATCCATTAATGATGTCATTTGATATGCATTAACAACATCTTTGCATCTCTTTAAAAATGCCAAGTTATCTCCCAAGCTTGAACTCCTAAATTAAAAAGATTAAATTCTACTTAATGGGTTTGTCTTTCAAATAAAATATAGTATTATTGTAAGTAACTAATAAAACTGCCAATACAAATAAATATCAATATATATTTCAGGAATGTGAAATCTTGTTTTAAAAAAAGCATGCCTTAATTAATTTTCCAGTACCAAAGAAATACTTTTAAAAATGCTAAAAATAAATTAAAAAGAAAAACAAAAGAAAATGTTTAAAAAAAAATACTAACATTCCCATATCTTCTTCTTTCTGACCTGAATCAAAGGTTTTCTTTTCCTTGAAAGATTTGTACCATGACTGAAAGAGAAATTTAAATATAAAAGAACATTTCATTGAAAATTTTAAAATTAATTTCAAATCTCTCTCATTCAGGGTTATTCCAAATTCATACTACAAACTTCTAGGAATGATTGCCAGCTTAGTAAATAAAATCAACATAGTAAGTTATGAAGGCAAAAAATATTACATGCCACCTTGGTCAGTTGTTTATAAGGTAGATCTAAGAGAAAATTGAAAACTGTTTCTTCTAAGAACTTAGTATAATAATGAAATTATTATTGCATTAAGAGTAAATACACCCATGCATCATTTTCAGCATCATCTTGAAAATTAAGCCATATATTTTATAACTGATTTAACAAACTCTTTTCATATTGTTTCTGCCAACCCTGGGTTTAATGGGATATGGTCTCAAATCTAAAAGAAGCTATTTCCTACTGAAGTATTACAATTCTGACTGCATACTGCTGTGTATGTATTTATATAGTTTAAAGTGGAATTTTCAATGACTATCTGGTTTTTAAAATTCACTGATTTATTCTAGAACCCATCCTAGTTTTCAATTGTTATGGAAACATTAACCTTATTAGTAGATTTGAGTGGTTGGAAATGCCTTTTGTAAATTTAATATTATAAACTTCAAACATTGTGATAAAATAATACATGTTTGAAGCATTAGTGCACACACCTGGATTTTAGCAGCAGCAATGTCTTGAATTTCACTGAACTTTAAACCTCCATAACTTCTTAGTATTTCTTTAATCTCTGTATTGCTAGACAAAATAGCTAAATCTAAAGGAGTTGACCTAAAAGATACATTTATATAAATTTAAATTGTGACAGCAAAAGGTTTTTCAAGTAGGGCAACTGAATAAATTGATATATTTGTCAATGAAGGATGTTTTACACAATATTTTTGTAAACAAGACCTCAATTAATAAAAAAAGTTTAATTAGTTGTAAAACTTGTTCTATCATGCAATTTTAAAGTTTAAAATCTAAATTACAGCTTGATTTTAAAAATCTCACCAGCACTTCTTTAGTATCAAAGCATTAACATTAGCATCATATTCACAGAGCAACCGGACTATGTTTCGATTTCCACTACATACAGCCCAGTGAAGAGGAGTCTTTCCCTACAAAATAGTTCAAACATAAGTCCACTTGTCATAAGAAACCTTTCACTATTAATTTAATTTCAACTTATATAAGGTATACAAGGCATAGATTCATAGTTAATGAAAGTTGGTTAATGTTTTCCCTCTACCTATTATCTTTAATATTTCAATTTAAATAGTATTTTTATTAGTAACTACTTACAATGATAAGAAAAGTTAGATTAGTTGAAAACTTTAATTATACTTTAAAAAAAAGTTTGATTTTTTAAAATTCAATACCATATAAGGTACCCAGTGTTTGTAATACTTCTTATTATAAATAATAATTCAGAAATATTGTGTGGGTTATTAATGTTTCCTTTATATTGTTTAAATTTTGTTTAATATTTATGATACCTTATCAAAACATTAGGTACAATTGGTACATTAATGTGACTTATTTTATCTTTTATAAAAGTAATGAAAGAAAGTATTCCACCAAATCTTTACAGTCATCAAGCACAAAGTACTTTACCCTGTCCAAATTAAAAGTAAAAAAGCAGTTGCTCAATATACCTCCATGTCAAGAATATTTGGATTACAGTCAGATTCTAAAAGGACTGAAACACAGTTCAAAGAGCCTTCCCTCATGCAAGCATAATGAAGGGGAGTCATTCTAAAAAAATCAAACAAAGAAAGAGGTTAAAAATGTAAATTCATACTTTTGCAATTAAACAGAATAAAAAGTGTAGGGGTGTAACAAAGTATAAATATTAAATCTTTCCAGGCTACTTTTAGAAATAAATATAACACTTTAGTAAAAATAAGTATGGCAAATCAACTAACCCAAAATCATCTTGAAAATCAAGTTGGGCTCCTTTTTGATGTAATATCTGACACAGATAAGCATGACCCCCAAGGGTACACCTAATAAAATAAAGATACAAGTCAAGTGATAGTAAGGTTTAGTCTTCAAGAAGGTATGCAACTTTTCTCATTCACATTTTGAGTTTAACAAGTATTGTAAAGTACTTAGCAAGTTCTGAATAATACCCTGTTATTCTTTTGTTGATAGCAAAGTAGAATATAAGTATTTACCAGTGTAAAGCTGAGCTTTTTTTATTATCTTTTGTATGAATATCAGCTCCATGATTTATAAGAACTTGGGCTATGCCAGTTCTTCCAGCTTCGCAGGCTCTTAATAAAGGAGTCATTCCATATTTGTCTTTAATGTCTATGTTAATTTTCAGTTGCAATAGAAATTCAACAACAGGTGCATGTCCCTGATAGGATGCCACATGAAGTGCTGTTAGAGAAAAAAAAATAAGGTTTATAAAAGGTTTGATTCTAGTTCAAGGTCAAATCCTTTTTAATGTAGCACAAAAATCTTCATAATTGATTTTAAATTGAATTCAAGGGTTGATAAACAAGATCATTAATGTAATATTAAGGTCAAAGTTTTTGGATAGTCAAATTCAAATGTGATGCAGTGTTACTGTAATCTATGTACCTAATGTTAGTAATGAACATGATTAAAGGTTAAATGTTTGAAATATTATAAAACATTTACTTATAATATATCGTCAGCTTACAGTCGAAAGGCACTAAGTCACTAATCACTCCGTACGAGGTTATGCCAAATTTGGCTATCATTTTACTGTTGCCATTCTAGTTATAGTGTATGAAAAATAAAATATTATTATAAAACCTTTGAAAAATCAAATTATAAAATCTTTTATAATCCCTAAAATAACTCAATTATGATCAAATAATTTCAATTTAATAAATTATTAATCGCGAACCAACATTTAAGCTTTTTACTGTATGAATTCTTTCTGGTTTAAAACAGTTTGACGAGATTTTAGAGATGCGCCAAGAGTCCGCTCGTTCGTTGGCAACATTCCACTGCTTTCAAAATATCTTCCAAAAGTGACTTAGTGCCTTTCGACTGTAAGCCGACGATATATTCCTATGTAACAATGTAACTATCATAAAACTAAAAGTAGCCTAAGTTTAGTGGGTATCAACTTTTAAAATTTTGTCATTTATATTTTCATTGCTTTCATAACATAGATAATCTAACAATACTTGTGAAGTAAGTATTAAAAATCTTAAGATACCTAAATGTATTCAATAATAAAAGTTATGACACTTGATTATCTTATGCCTAAATTATTTATTTTCTCCATCCTTAGTTATGAGTCAAAAGGAAACACAAAGAATGTATAAAATTAAATCTGAAATAGGATACTATTTTAAAAATGGAGTATAAGTTCATAAAAAATAAGGCCTGACACAAACACCAGAAATACTAACCATTAAACAACTTCAAATCTTAATATATAAAATGAAGAAATCCGTCTGCTGTTTTGATAAAGCATCTGATTGGCCGAAAAATCCGTTGTTCAATAAAAAAAGAAACCTTGCGGAAGCGACTGAATATAAGGATAAAATAAAAAAAGAAACAAGCTGATATATTATTGAGAGAAGGAGTGATTCATTTTGAAACACATTCTTGATAACGCTCTTCAGAATAAAAAAAAAACCATACAAATGTCAATCTTTGAATTAATGAGCTAAGAGCAGGCACTGAGCTGTGCCTTTAAATCACTCTGGCTTTTTATACATTTACTGACTTTTGTTTAATTCTTCGATTGTATTCATTTAACTGTTTGAATCCATTTTTATGGACGCTAATGCAGCGGGCCTCTTTGTGTTGCACTCTGGGTACTCTACTAAATCTGTTGCACCTTAAGTTTAAATATTTTTTAACAAATATGATTTCCCAACTATTTCAAAGTGTATGAGATTCTGTCCAAGGAACTTAGTACGGGCGCAGCCCGTCAATAATGTCTGAGCAACGCTATAGGTATTTATATAAAGTTTTACTGCGCCTGGGCAACGCCGGGTCTAGCGCTGAAAGCGCTAGTAGGAAACTAATTATAACCTTACTTATATCAATTTAAACATAATATCATTTCAGTTAGCTGTATTCGTAGTAGTTATTAAAAGAAAATTTTCCAAGGAACTAAATGCAATTACTAAACCACAAGTTAAGAGTTCTTGAAAATGTCTACCAGTTCTTCCATCATTATCAGCATACTCCACATCCACTGCAGTATCAGCAAGAACCTTCAAAACATCTACAGCATTTTGAGCAGCAGCCCACAAGAAAGCATTGCGTCCGAAGCTGTCGCAAACATCACTCACATAGTTTCTTGACAAAAAGAAGGAAACTGTTTTCTGCAAAGTTACAAAAGGGACTGAATTAAACGTTTTCTGCAGTAATAAGTAGATAACCCCACCTATTTTTCCAAGTTCATGCTAAACCAGTGGCGGATCCAGAGACTTGGTTTGGGGGGGGTGATTTTACCTATATGCTCATTCGACATTACAATCAATTTTCACTTTTACATTCAATTCGTAAGAGGAAGACACATAAAATATATTTGGTGGAAAGTTCCACTTTCTACTGATTTAATTGTAAACCATTAAATGCATGATTAAAATAATTCATTTTCCCTTTTTAAAATGGAACTTCTACTTAAATGCATAAAGTATACACTAATATATAACAAGACAGACCAAAATAAAGAAAAATTAGAGAAACAGAAAAGTCACTAAAAGTAAAATTACCGCAAAGCCACGAATGCCTTTTTCTGTTTATAATTATTTCTTTTAGCTTTTTCACAATTTAGAAATTTAGTAAACCGGATTAAATCATTAGAACCTTGAAATGATAAGTAATAATGACATTGAAAGCTGCCCTGTTAATGTTAAGTTCTCAAAATAATATTAAAAACTTAATAAATGTACATAAAAAATATTAAATCTATTACTAAATGATAAAAACAATTTTCTTTTGTATATGTATTCCGAATTTAGAAACCAAGAAGAAAATTTAAAATAGCAATTTCTCTTAATAATTGAAACAGTGATATACTTGAGTTTAAAAAATTATGAAACATCGAAACATAGTTTAAAAAAAAAAGAAAAGTTGCAGAAAATGGCAAAACTACCTCAGCTTTATCTTCAAAAAAATCATTTCTTGGCTTTTTCTTAAAAAACGAAAGCTGAGTTCCACTGTTCGTTTCTGAGCACGACCATGTTCACTATTTCCGGAATCCATTTTTAGTGATAGTAAAACGCCAAATTTTAATAAAACAGCAAATCAGTGTAAAAAAACGAGGCAAGTGAAACGTTGGAAAGAAAATCAACTAAATTTTTTACTAGTACAGCTTGGCATATGTACGACATGCTCCGCCCACAAGTTTTGACTATCCCACTGCCAACAAATAGCTGTTATCCCCTCCCAATATGGGATTGCCAATCGCTCTGAAAAAGCTTTGATTGGCCCTTAAATAGATGTTGAAAAACAGTGAGATTAGAAAATATACAAACAAGCCTCCCGCTCTGGTTTTTGTGTGCAATTATACCAGTAAGCAGCCTCGATATGAGGTCCAATTCACCCCGATACAGATTTCTTTAACACCGGCTGAAATTTCCGGTGACCAAAGAGTACCGAACAACCCCAAGAGAGGAAAAAGTGGTCATTAGCGCGGACCCTCTGTCAACCCTTTTATCAGGGCTCGGGAAGGGAGCCCTCTGAAAAAGTGATCGATGCATTGAAGTTATCATTTAACGAGTTGCTACTATTGCCGAAAAGGGGCACTACGAGAAACCGGAAAAAATACTCGCTCAGATGGTGACAGCGGTTTCTCAGTAGAGATTATTCACAAGTCAAGTTAATCGCTGTTATCGGGGATGTGATTTTCGGCCGGAAATTTGGCGAGGTCACTTTGTTGGGGGGGGTGATCACCCCAATCACCCCCCCCCGTGGATCCGCCACTGTGCTAAACCCAAAACTTTAAGGGGGAAAAGGAAAGACTGAGGCAGGTTTGGGGTATGGTATGAAAGTGGCCCCCAAAGAACTATAATTTATAAACAATAATACTCTAATTTAGGAAGTTATTATCAGTGGCTATAACAGTAATAAAACAAAAGTGAAACATTATGCAGTTTACATTTATTCAAGAATTATAATATCAGATAAGAAAGAAATTAATTTTTATTAAAATCAATTATTTAAATCCTAAAAGAGCACTAACAGAAATAAAAATAATAGAAAGTAAGATTTGAAATAATAATGGTTTATAAGTCAATAGGATTTATTTGTCAACTTAATATGACATTAATTTTTAACCTTAAGTTGCATTCTAAGAAAACTCTTTTAATTAACTATACTCTTTTTATCATAAATAATATTTTTAAACCAAAGAATCAGTATAAAACAATATGTCTAAACAAGACACTTACTGCATGGTTATAATATGCAGCATAATGAAGTGGAGATGCACCACTGTCATCTGCACTAGTATAACTGGCTCTTTTATTTAGCAAAATATCAGCTTTTTCATGTAAACCTGCAAAACCAATGAAAGGATAAAGGATATTGACAAATATATATTTTTATCTAAATTTAATCACTTACATAGAAAAAAAACTAACAGTACTCGTAAAAATTAAAATTTAGGAAAAAATGGAAAATTTAATAAAATGAAATGAGTATAAAAAACCCATAGGGTGAATGTTAAGAAGTTTTATTGAAAATAAACAGTGTCATATATCTAACCTTTTCTGGCAGCCCAATGCAAAGGGGTGCAGAAACTGTTATCAAGAATGTCAGTATCACAATCATTTCTGCAAGCCTGTAAGTCAGTTGAAAAATATCACTCAAGGTAATTTTCTGATGTGAAACAAGCATATTTTACACAAAAAAAAGTTAAATGCAAACTTATTTTCCAGTATTTTTAACTGAAGTTAGTCACAAGAATGTTCATATTATTTAGTAATCAAGAATGTAGAAACATTTATTGAAAATGGAATGACTGATATTTGTATCTTTAATAAATAAAAACTTTGTAAAGTTAACAACATGCAATTTTTGTTAATACATTAGAGCAGTAAGAGTCAACCTGATAGTAGCCTGGTTTCATCACATTTTTGTACTTTAAGGACTAGAGCAATCTATATGCTTCCGAATAATAAAATAGAAAAAAAAACCTAACAATAAAATCTGTCTCAAAAGTTTTCAAACTTTAAAGAACTGTGACTTATTTTATAGAAACCTAAAATAAAGTGATCCTCTTCATTCATGAAACTCTAATAAAATTCTTTAAGGCCAAAACCATAGTAAATTCGGAGAGGTTTTAGGCAGCGTTAGAAATTGGGGAAAAAAACTAGTGGTCCTGCAGGCCAGTGCTTTGCCAATCTTACTGGTCCGCAACAAAAATCACTGGTCCGACAAATTAAAAAGGACCGGTTTAAATATATAAAGTAACTATTGCAATGAATATGAGTACCAAATAGTAATGTTAAAAATCAATATCAATAATATTTTTTCTTTTTCGCAGGGGGCTCCCCCATCCCATATCAACTTGTCTTTTCGGGTTCTGTCAAATATATGTACTTGCTTCAGCAAATGCAATAATCAAACGCACTTAAAATACCGCTATCACTGAACAAATCGTCTAAATGATTTTACACGTGCTCGAGAAATCACTGGTCCGGCAGACCAGTGATTTTCTGATTCCACTGGTCCGAGCCGTTTTTTAGTTGTCCCGGACCAGCAAAACACCCCAATTTCGAACGCTGGTTCTAGGGACAAATCAGGGATCAACAAAAATGTAGAATTTTTTACATGCTTACAAATAGGTAACTTATTAAGTTGCATATTCATAAAAATTGTAACACATTCTAGTTTGTAACACAATTGCACATACTAATGATAAAGAATTTCACGACAAGAACATATCAATGATATTGTAACAACCACAACTTTACTTTGAGACAGGGTTGTTACGTTTAAAACACTTTGTTTAAAACACTTGTTTTAAACACGTTTAAAACAAAGCAAAAAAAAAAACATTGTTTAAAACACATGTACTTTTTTAGTAATTCTTTTTTCTATGAACAGATGGCATTAGTATATAAAATTAGTATTTACTTTCAACTGTTTTATTTGATTTTGTCTAGAAAGTTATTTAATAAAAATACAAATAAAATTGTTTAAAAATCATATTTTTTTATAATTGACCTGTTCTTTATGTTTTATTTTAATATTTTAAACGATCAATGCTGCTAATGTCGTCAAAATACCCAATGAACTGAAAAGCACTGAAATGAATATGAATATAATAACTTATAAATGTTTAGCTCGTATCTTAAACCTTTTAGCAAAATATATTTAAATTTCTAATGTTAAAGCTGAAGTTGTTGACATAGTATCATATTTCCAAAACAATCATTTTACTTCAGCCTTCAGCCAAGCTCAAAGAAACAGGTGCTAAAAAGCTCAAGATGCCATTTGATGTCAGGGATAGCTTTGTTAATCCATTTTCAATTTTAAAAACTTAATTTAATTTTTTAAAATCATGGGTTTTTTTTAGAATTTCTGTGTCGTGGGTAAAAAAAAACAAATAAAACGTTTTAAACAAAAAAAACACGTTTAAAACAAATAAAACACGTTTTTTGTATTTTTTAGAAAAATACATGTTTTTTTCCAACCCTGCTTTGAGATAGGCTAATCTGAACGTCATAAAATTCAAAAGTATGCTCTGGAATTATAATAGTTTCAGTATGCTTTTGTACTGCATTTTAATTACATGAACTTTATGATAGTAAGTGTGGTCATCACAATATATTCAGAAGTTGTTTTGTTCGTTCAGATTTCGAAACTAACAACTAGTGTTCGGCACTAGTTAACTAGAGCTAGTTGCAACTAGTAGTTAACTACCGATCAACTAGTAGTTAACTAGTAGTTTAACTACTTTTGGTTTAAACTAGTTTAACTAGTAGTTGAACTACTTTTTTTAATAACTACTAGTTGAAACTACTTTCAAATTTTCAACTACTTTTTTAAAAAATTTTGTTTAAAATTTCAAAATTATTAAAAAATGTTATCAAAATATTCAAAAAATTACACTGCTATTTATAACTACAGTGTCATGGTAGAGTTCTCAAATACCATAACCAGAAATAAAGCACCGTTTTGAGCGAAGCATAAAGTTTTTTGTGGGAATGTTCCGTAGTCGAGGTGGGTTGGCGACTTTGGCGACTTTTTTTGTCGCCAACTTTTATTTGGCGACTAACAATTTATTTTATGGGTTTTAACAACGATTATTTAGTAAATTTAGTAAACAAAGGGCAATAAAGTAGAAATTATAAATTTTAAAATACATAAAATAAAGCTCAATCAAGACGATGCGGGTTTTTTTTTGTAAACCAAGGGGTTATTTTCGGGGTTTTGTTTTACATTTAGTACACACGGGTGGGTTTGGTTACATGTTTTTCATCACATTTTTAGTCAACTCGTTTATCATTCAGTAAACCAATCTTGGTTAACTTGTATACGTATTTATTCAATATTATTAAATAATTGAATTTTTATGATGTTTTAACTATAATGTAGATTTTTTTCTAGTAGTAGTTTGGTATATATATGTTATGGGCAAAGTGTATAATCGGGCGTTATTAATAATGGCCAGAAGGGAGGAGGGCAATGTGATAAAATCAATGGCATTTATGAATGAAATTTATCACTTTGCCCGCCTCCACTCCGGGCATTATTAATAATGCCCGATTAATCACATTGCCCGTAACATATATAATGTAGATGTTTTTTTATTAGTGGTATTTTAGTCTATAGTGAGTACTTTTTTTTATCTAGTAACCTATAAAATTAGTGAATTATTTAATATTAAAATTACGAAATACATATTTTTCTCCGAAAATTTAATTTTAAAAAGGTCAAAAAAACTTATCAATTTTTCAATGTAACAAATGAAATGAATACAGAACAATTTTTGAGAGAAATCTATTAAAATATCTAATTTTTTTTTAACCAAAAGATGAAGAATAAAAATAAAACGTAGGATTTCAAAATTCTTGCGAATCAAAAGAGTAGAAATTATTTTGGTCAGAATCAGAATCATTTTCAAACTTTTTGTACATCCAGCATCAAATCAGTAATACCTTCAGATTGAGGAGTTGGATCGTCGAAATATAGTAATTTTAGAGGCTTGAGCATTATTTTTATATATTTTAAAATTTAAAATTTCTACTTTATTGCCCTTTGCTTACTAAATTTTCTAAATAATCGATGTTAAAACCCATAAAATAAATTGTTGGTCTCCAAATAAAAGTTGGTGACAAAAAAAGCCTACCTTAACCTTGCGTGTAGAATCCATGTTTACTTTCATAACATTTCCACATTTTGAACAATTCACTAAATTGTCTTTTGAATCTATTAAGCCAATTTAAGCTATAAGCGACTCCAGTGGCGGATCTAGAACATGAGCAAGGGGGGGGGCTAACTTAATCTGATTGAGGATGATAATGAAGTAACAAGCCGTGCTTTTGCAATATTCATTAATGTCTTAAATATTGAGGGCGGTCGCAGTGTTGATTGTAAATGACTAGTATTGTTAAATATAACTAATTAATTAGTAATTAAATTAGTTAATCATTAAATATATCAAAATAATAAGGGTGTGTGTGTCAACCGGGAGGGTTTTTTTAAGATGATTTGAGTCAAATATTTTTTTCCAAGAATATAGATCAAATGTGAATTTTCGTGCACTTAATTTCAATGTTTAGTGAATAATACATCCATCCCGAGGCCTAAGGGGGTTTGGGGGAACCTCCCCCAAGAAAATTTTTTAAATTTGACCCTAAAATGTTGTGTTTTGACTCATTTTTGGTCATTTGGGACTCTTTGAGTGTCACACGAAAAAGATGATTTCTTGTACTCGTTTTCAAAGGAAAAAACTGTAAGATATAAGAATTTCATGGGGGTGGTTTGAACCCCCTAACCCCGTCTCTATTTTAACAGAGTAAATGTTTTGTAAGAGACATAGCACATTAGACCCTTTTAAAAGGTGAATCTTATAAAAACCAAGGAGATAAAGATCTTGCAGAGGGGCTAAAGCTCATAACCTTTAAGATGTGAAAAAAATCTATAAAAATGTAAGGGGCTAAGTATTTTGGAGGTTATGCTTTGTAAGGCTTAGAAAGCTCATTGAAATCTACAAGTTCTGAATCGCATTTATATTAAAGTGCTGAAAGCTAAAGATCTTGGAAGGGGCTAACGCTTTTAGGCTAAAGCTCATTAAATTGCAAACTAAACACTATAAAACATCTCAAGGAGGCTAATTCTTTATGGGGGCTAAAACTCATTGGCCCCTTTAAATTGTGAATTGAATCTACAAAAACTCAGGGCTAAATACCTTGTAGGAGCTAAAGATCATGGAAGGATTCATAAGGGTTAAAGCTCATTAAATAGTGAACCAAATATATTTAAAAACGCAAGAGGGCTAAAAGCTTTGTAAAGGCTATTAAAGAGCATGGAGGGAGCTAATGTTTCATAGGCTGAAGCTCATAAATTTGTGTAACAAACATAAAAACGCAAGGAGGCTAATGCTTTTAGGGGCTAAGCTCATTGGATAGACCCTTTAAATTACGAATCAAACCTTCAAACATGCAGGGGGCTAATAATTTGTAAGGGCTAAAACCTCTAGAAATCCTTAAATAGTGAATGTAGTTTATAAAAATGCAGGGGGCTAAAGATCTTGGAAGGGGCTTAATGCTTTGTAGACCCTTTAAATTGTAAAAAAGGCTACAAAAAACTGAAAAAAGTTTAAAATTTTGAAAATTTAAACAAAATTTTCTAAAAACTTAATTTTTTTTCGAAAAAGTTCAATTTTATGTAGTGTAAACTTAAGTCCCAAGGGGGGGGCTATAGCCCCTATAGCCCCCCCCCATAGATCCGCCACTGAGCGACTCCACTATCAAGTGAAGAGGCAAAACCTATGCAAAAAGGGATGCATTTTGACCCTTGAGCGATCCCGAATGAAAGATAATAAAAATATTTAAAATCTCACGCAGATTGCTAATGCGAAATATAAAATTTCTTGTTATAAAAATAATAAAAAACTACAAATAATAAAATGATTTATGCATTAACGTGCTTATTTTTAGATTGCCGTTACTAGTCATAACTTTATTATCACTAGTCATCCTCTTGATATTTGGAAGTTTATTGATATTTTATCAAGTAGAAGACAGTGAATATTGAATTCCCATATTCAAGTATTTTTTTCACTTTAGAATTCTAATATATTTGTTCAATATAAGATTTAAAAATACAACAAACTAACTAAATATAATAAGCTATAAATATAAGTTCATTTTTTTATACAATCAAACTTGATTATTATGCTATCACGCATTATGCAGGAAAAATAAATAAATATAACTAGGGTTGCCGTAATCAGTTGAACTAAATTATTCATAGTTTTTAACATTGCCGGGGAGTCGCCAGATTTGGCGATCTATTGCACCCACCTCGACTACGGAATTTCCCCCGTTTTTTGTGATATAGGTAAGAAAGATGTTTGGAATTTGGGCAAAAAATAGGTTATTAAATTAAATAGACTAGTTAACTAGTAGTTAACTACTTTGGGAAATAGTTAACTACTAGTTGCAACTAGTCCCAGGAAAAAATAGTTAACTACTAGTTGCAACTAGATTTTCCCAGACTAGTTAGTAGTTGGTAGTTAACTACTTTTTGACCACTAGTTGCCGAACACTACTAACAACACAGGTAAAAAAAAAGCTTAAACAAACTTACTAAAAATCGCACTATTTCTGAACTACCAGTAGCCACAGCAAGATGAAGAGCAGACCTGCCTTCATAGTCTTGCCAATTAACAAGGCTAGTTTCTTTTGCCTATAAATAAAGGTTCAATGAGTATTGATATTGATATTATTTATTTTTATTTAACAGTAAAACTTTTCTTAACTAAAAAAAAAACTATGGATTAACCAGGAAATTTAATTCTAAGTAAACCAATTTGTTTGAAAAAGTTTTGTTAAATAAAAATGGTTAATTTAAAACTTGGTCTGGAATTCTACAGAAAGCAAGTTTTACATTAACAAACACTGCTCACACATTCAGTTCAGGGTTCCCACTCTTTCAGTAGGACCAAATATAAAGGCCTTTAAAATGCATTTTATGGCCTTTTTGAAAGCAAATTTATTTTTTGATATAATTAGTTTTAGAGGTATTAATTAAAATGATTTCTAATTACCAGTAACACTTTAGCACATTCAAGTGCTTGAGGATTTGCATTGATAACAGCCCAGTGTAATGGAGTTTTACCATCTTCATCAGGAATACACATGTTTGCTTCCTGTCAACACACAAAGAAAGGACATAAAAATCTACATTAAAATATTTGAAAGCATTAAATAGTGTAAAAAAATACTCACTAAGTATCTGAGAAAATATAGAAAAATTAGTTACCTTCATGAGTAAAAGTTTAGTGTTTTCTACATTGAAATGAGCACAACTCCAGTGTAGAGCAGTCTTCTGCAATAAAAGGTAACTAAATAATGTCTCGTAAAATAATCATGGAACAGACCAAACTGTTGTTTAAGGTAATCTCGTTCTCATTAGTGTCTCAATATTAAAAAGACTATTTTTGTGTTATTTTAATATTTTATGTTAAATTTCATATAATTATAGGGGTTTTTTTTAAAAGCTGATACAAACTACCCATATATTTGGTAAAATACCTACAAATTCAGTAAAAAAGAAGGATTGGAAATTATAAATAATTTTCAGCATTTAAGTTTGTGAAAAATACAGTTGAAATCTGTTACAAAGGTGTATTACAGGCCCCACTAAGTGCCCTACCACCTGTTTTGTGGTTTTCGATGTATTGTACTAGTTTTCTGAACAATTATTACTCTACTACTGATTGAGAATTAATCAATACTTTATTTTGCTTCCATTTTTGTTGAATAGTGCACAGTTGCAGGTTTTAACAGTATTTATGAATCACTTTTACATTAAATCAACTAGATTTATAAAAAAAAGCATGAAAAGTTATGTCTACCTTAGAACTATCTTGGATGTCTATTTCTCCTGGTTTTATTATTTTCAATATTATAGATAATCCTTTAGAGTTACTATGGATAGCAGCCAGATGTAAAGGTGAAACACCATAGAAATCTTTTTGCTGACATGACGAATTATGTGCTAATAGCAACTTAGTACATCGATGAAATCCCTGGTAATAAAGAACTGAATTAGAAATGCAAAAACTCAAATTATAATTTAGGTAATAATAATTTTTGGTAGCCACTTTGCAGCTTAAAGGTATCATTCAAGATGTACTGTATTTATTTTAAGAGAAATCAATAAACCTTATTAATATTTTTTTACAATTATTTTAAGGGGAAAAACAAAGAAGATAAAAAAGGACTTCAAGAAAATGGAACAATGCGAGTAACAATTTATTAACATACTTTATGTGCAGCCATGTGAAGAGCTGTTTGACCAGAGTTGTCAGAATTGTCCACATGAACCCCAGCTTTCAACAATAATGCAGCACAGTCTACATTATTATTCATAACACAGTACATTAAAGGTGTTTTCCCAATTTCATCTTTTGTTTCTAAGTCTTGTAGTGATATTGATGACAAAATTTTTTTAAGGACACTCTTGTTCCCAATCATACATGCTTTGTGAATTGGTAAAGCCATCTAGGGTTATTTAAATTGCAGAATTTTACTGTCTTTTCAGAAACTTAAGTCTCAAAATAGCAAACATGTATATGCTGCAATAGCTGTTAGGTACCTGTAAAAAAGATTTTGGAGAAAACAAAATTGATGAGAAAGAACACATTTTTCAACTTAACTTTGATAACACTGGGCAACAATAAAAATGACGAAAAAGTTAAAATATATGTAATTTCAACCTGTTGAACACGAATATGGAAATAAAAATTTGATCTTGGTTCCTGTTTTTTTTTCTCGTTAAATTGAGATTTTACTATGAATGATAAAAGTGCAAGAAAAGAACTAATTTAAACTGCCTTTTGAATGATGTTTAGCCTTTAATCCATAAAGAAATGACCATGAAAAGATGAAATAGAGTCTTGCCAAAATATAATTGAAAGGTTTGTTTCCTCTTTTGGTATGTTCAACATCTAGAATTTATCTAAAAATCATCCAGCAGTTGTCCACTACTGTAAGCATCGACTATCAGACTTTGTTGTAATTACTTTGAATATTTAATTATTTGACGTCCAAAATATTTTGGTGATTTTTAATAAGACAGATGATAGAATTGAATTGTAGCATGAAACCAAGGATTGATTTTGGCAACCCAGTTCTGTAGAAGTAGAATTGGGAGTTCTCCAGTGTCCCTTGAGGGTAAGTGAGGGTTGTCCCTTTTTGTGTCAAATTGATGATAAAAGACAAAACAAGGTCTTGAAAATCGACCATCCAATTAAAATGGTAGCTTTTGTGGGTATTTTTAACTATGAACTTTAAGGAGAAGAAGAGAAAATATACACAAAATAACCATTTTAAAAATGCAAAAATCCCCCACTTTTTACGCAATTTTTTTTGACAGTGGGGTGGAGACGGTCCTGCCCGAGGTGACGAAACCACCCCAACCCGTCCCATAAATACCCCCCTCCAAGAAAGGGGAAACATCAGGGGTTGCTTTAATCGATGGAGGGACAGGCTACTCGTGTGACACTTCTGAATACCATAATCATTGCTTTATCCCGAAAACCGCAGTTGGCAAGACGCAGAAAGACAGCCTCATTCTCTGGACTACAGCAGGTTGCAGGTTTGAAGATTTTACTCATCTATAAACAGTATCTGGCAAAACAAAGCTTAGCCAACACCCAGATTGTTTGGAATTACCATTAACAATGAGATACTATAGGTCGTAGTCCAGAGAATGGGACCGTCCTCCCGCATCTCACCAACTGTGATTTTCAGGATAAAGGGCTGGATATGATGTTAGAAAATGTCATATGCAGGACGAAGGGTAATTGAAAGTTAACAGCCCTGTGCGTCATCACACCATTTTTTTGTTTGCTAAAGAAGTCTAAAGATGCGAAAAATTAGTTTAATTTTGATATCATTCCTTGGAGTATTAATACAAAGGTAAGTGTTTTTTTTATTGATTTTGTCTGCAAATAAATTGAGGATGGATGCTGTAACTGCTTTTTCTTCAACAATTCAACAAGTTCATCCAAATTGGTATGTTAGCTTTTGATTCCTTTCATTCCTTGTTTGAATTTCGTGTTTTTTTGTGATTTAACTCAAATTTTAGTAACGCTATCATAAAACTTGAGGATGAAGCAGCTTTCATCAGCGAGTAAATGTCCAAAAAAAATATAACTCAACTCAAATTGGAAAGTATTATAATAAGTAAGGGGGTGTTCCCCAACTGTCAGAAAAACGTTTTCCAAAAAATGCAAATTTTATTGAAAAGTATATCTTTTCTCTGTTTCTTGTTGTTTGTGATTTTACCCAAATCGGTCATTACCATTTTGGATTGAGGGTTGTTTTTTCAAATCCGTGTTTTTTAGTCATTTTGGGGAGATCCCTTACACTGGAGGGCTCCCCAGATGTATAACAGAACAAAGCTAGTGATGTAGTTTGTTTTAAATTTGATTTTACCTTGAATTCATCCAAGAGTTTTTGTCATTTTTCGAATACATCTCAATTTCTTCATTGAACTGGATGTTTTGAACACCATATAGCCGTACTTTCATAGGGAAATTTTCTACGAGCAATATTCTTACTAGAGCCATGAAAAAAATAATTTATCTTAATTATTTTCATGACTGGAACACGAAGATCTTACAGACTACAAGGATAACATTTATTAAAATAACGTATAATAGGTTTTCAAAAGTTAAAATGTTGATTCCCTATCCGGTTTTCCAAATTAAGAATAAAGCTGGAGATTCAAGAAAACTTAAAAGAGAAAAATAGACACAACATGCAACATACCAACACCAGTTGTTTACAAACAACTGAGCGGAAGCGGAAGTAGAAAAAAAAGTCTTTCAGAAGGAGAAATTGCTTGCTTGTTTTATAACAGTTTTCGTTTTTCTGTTGCCAACAATAGGTTGGAATTGTGCCAATAACTTGAGACCTTAATTTATGAAAAATTTCTTAAGGGGACGTCCATAAATTACGTGAGGTGGTTTTTTTCCCCAAATTTTATACCCCTCACTCCATTTACTGTTTTCAAAACTCTACTCTTTTTTACCCGGCTACTGCCTGCAGTGGCGTCCCTAGTACATCAAGCAGTGTCGGCGAAACTGGTTTGCGAGGCCCTAATACCAGATTTAAAATGAATTATTGTAAAATAATTGACATTTTTTGTAATAAATAGTATTAATAGCTTAATTAATTAACAACTTAATTAATTTTCCTTAAGATTATTAAAAATTTTAATTAATTTAATTATAAAATCTAGTACTTTAGGATAAACAGCGAGCTAATAGAGCATTTTCAATCACATGACTCTGCCTAACAACGGCCTTAGCAACGTTGTTTTATTCCTCCAGTGACATCATGTACGAATGCTTCTATTGGATACTTCTATGTCCCGCCCCTAACAACAGCCTTAGCAACGTTGATTTTGTCCTCCAAGTGACGTCATGTGCGAATGCTCTATGGCAATTTTACTCACAAATCTCGTAAAATTAAACTAGTATTAATTACAGAAATAAATATTTTAACTGATTATTGCTTTTTTTACTTTTTATTCATTTCTAAATTAATATAAATAGCTTAGTCCAGGTAATCTGTGACTTAACTGGTAAAAAATTACTTTTGGTTTTTCAAATTACTTTGGAGAACAACCCCTTGTCAACCCCATAATGTTCAAGGGAAAAAAACATTTATAAAATAGACGTCTTAATTTCTAAGGGGGATGGGGGTTCTTCCCTAGAATTTTTTTGAAATTTTCCCCCTTAAACTAGTGTTTTTAAATCATTTTGGGAAACACCCGAAGAGGGCCGCTTCTTGTAAGCGGCCAAAATTTTCAAGGTAAAAGTTTTTGAAGGGGGCCTGGGGGTTCTCCCCCAGGAAATTTTTTGAAATTTGCCCCTAAAAAGTATTGGTTTTACTCCTTTCGAGACCCTTTGGGATAATTTACCCGAAGAGGATTTCTCCTTATAAGTTGCAGAATTTTCAAGGGAAAAACAATATAAAAATTGATGTCAAAATTATGGCCCTAAATTGGGAAACCATGATACCCTCAAAAAACTATTACTTATTCTTCTTCACTATGAATTATCTAAATTTCATTTTGAAAAATGATAGTCACTATCAATAATTATTAAAACACTGTTAACAGACGCCGAAGTTTTGGAGGGGGGTCTGGGGGCTCTCCCCCAGTAAAATTTTTGAAATTTGACCCTAAATTTAATCTCTTTGAACTATTGGCCATGTATTTTTTAGCTACTGCATTTTAATACAAATACAAATAATACAAAACAAATACAAAACTGACAACCAGCTACAGGCTCATAGCCCAACAAGGCTGGTCCTATGATTATGAATTCCCCAATTCCCACAGCCTATCCAGTTGCCTCTTAAACTCAAACACTCCCTTTGAATAAACTATATTTTCTGGCAACGCGTTCCATATGTCAATTACCCTATTGAAGTAGTAGTACTTCCTTAAATCCCGATTGACATGTGTCTTATTTAGTTTATACCCATGGCCCCTTGTTCTGTTATCCTTGCTGAAACTTAAGCCCTCCGTATCCCCTTGCTTTACCAACTTGAATAGCTGAATCAAATCCCCCCTCTCTCTTCTTTTTTCCAGTGAATACATGTTGAGCCTGCTCAAACGTTCATTATAATCCAGATGTGTTATCCCCTTAATTATTTTTGTAGCTCTGTGCTGTACCTTTTCAATTACCTCTATATCCTTCCTCATGTATGGAGCCCAGAATTGTACTGCATATTCAAGATGAGGTCTTACTAATCCCTTGTATAAAGGCAATATTATATTCTTATCCCTTGAAGTTACAGTCCTTTTTATGTACCCTAATAACCTATTTGCCTTTTTACCCGCAGCTGTACATTGATGACCCATTTTAAAGTCCCTATGTATTAATACCCCTAGATCCTTGACTGATTCTCCCTTCTTTACCTTTACTCCTTGTAGACAGTACTCAGCTTCACTATTCCTGTAACCCATATGCAGTACTTGACATTTTCCTAAATTGAAAGACATGCCCCATTTTTCAGCCCAATCAGATATCATATCTAGATCACCTTGTAAATTCTCTATCTGTATCTTGGTATCCACCTTCCCCCATATTTTTAAGTCATCTGCAAATATACTTATTCTATTCCTGATCCCCTGCCCTATATCATCTATGAATATTATAAATAATATTGGTCCCAATACTGATCCCTGAGGTACCCCACTTGTTACTTCTGTCCATTGTGAATAATGTCCCTTTACCTGCACTCTCTGTTTTCTACCCAATAGCCAGTTCTTAATCCAAATCAATGTTTTCCCTTGAATCCCCATCCTTTCCAATTTAAACAGTAGTGCCTCATGAGGTACTTTATCAAAAGCTTTCTGAAAATCTAGGTACATGATATCAACCCTACTCTTATTGTCCAGCTCCTCAGTAATTTTCCCGTAGAACTTTAATAGATTTGTGGCACATGACCTTCCCTTCCTAAACCCATACTGATTGTCTGATAGCAATCCTCCCTCCTCCAAGAATAACATTATATGCTTTTTTAGCAAGGATTCATATATTTTACATATTACTGAGGTTAGACTTACTGGTCTATAGTTGCCCGGTTCACTTTTTATTCCCTTTTTGAATATTGGAGTTATATTGGCCAATTTCCAATCCATTGGTACCCAACCCGTGCTATATGTTGTATTGAATATCATTAGAATTACATCCCCCAACTCTTCCGCGCATTCCACTAGTACTCTTGGATAAATTTCATCTGGCCCTGGTGCTTTAGTTGGCTTTATTCTTTTCAATTGATGTACTATGTCTTCCCTACTAAATTTACATTCTTTGATTGTACCTCCTGCAAAGGCTCCATCCCTAGGTTCATCCTGTAATTCATAGGGGGATAATTACTCATTACTCCTTAAACCTATCCATTTTCTCCAAATTTTCATATTTTAGAAACTTTAACCTTCCTCTCGGATATAATTTAAAGACCAAAGTAATGGTTTTTGACCCTAGTTTAAAAGTTAGATTTTTGAAGGTTTTGAAGAAAGCGAGGGTATATTTTGTTTAAGAGCTCATTTAAAAAATGTTTAGGGAAAATCTTCTGGAGCGTGCTGCGCATCCACACAAAAATTATGGGGGGTGCTCGAATACCCCGCTGTAAGTACCCCTGTATAATGTACTAAAAGAGGCCTCAAGCTTGGACTCTAAAAAGGCCTTGCGCTTGAGCTCCAAAATAAACTTCGCACCTGGGCTCCACAAAAGGCCTCGCGCATGGG
This sequence comes from Tetragnatha montana, assembly GCA_963680715.1. Lineage (NCBI taxonomy): Eukaryota > Metazoa > Arthropoda > Arachnida > Araneae > Tetragnathidae > Tetragnatha > Tetragnatha montana. Next base: position 15,408,683 of record OY796680.1, on the reverse strand, counting down.
TTCCAGAAACATGAAGACATGAAAAAACGTAATTGAACAGACATTATATCTTTGTAGTTAAACATGGAATCAAATAGTTTAAATTCTTGCGAGGCCCTTAAAGTGCGAGGCCGTCGGCGGGGGCCGACGTCGCCGACGCCTAGTTACGCCTCTGACTGCCTGGCAACGGTTCTGATTGGAGCGCCGGGACTATAACCACAGGCCGGGACTGCTACGTCACTGCGAGACCTACGGCGCATGAGCCAACTGCCGGTTTTGCCGTCCAAATAGACACTTTCAGAAGGATTAAAGTAAAACATGTATTTTCTAAACTAAAAGTTGACGTGAAATTTTAATTGACTGCCCCCTCCCCCGAACACCTTGCGTAATTTTATGAACGTCCCCTAATTAAAGTTTTTTAATCCATTAAATAGGGTCATCCATTTTATGACGTCACTCTCTCCCCACATTTTTCATCCTCTCCCTAATGTTGAGAATGTAATTTCTAAGTATCTGCCACCAATCCTTTCTCACGATTCAAACTGTTTTAAAAAACTTTCAGATTTCCCCTTTTCTTCCGTCTTTGCTTCTATTTATTGTTTTCTCTGTTTTCTTCATTTTATTTTTATTTTTTCTCTTTTTTACTTTCCTAACGTTTCTCCCTTTACCTTTTCGTGTTTTTCTTTTCCTTCATTTATCTTTTCATTTCCTCTTTTCTTTTTCTAATTCTCTGCCCTTTCCTCTTTGAATTTTCTCTTATATTTCTTTCTCATTATTTCACTTCTCGTGGGTGATCACACTCTTCCCCCAACCTATTCTCTCTATCTTTTTCATTTCTCTTTGAATTTGTTTGCTTTTTTTCTGTTTTTGTTTGTTGCATGTTTTTTATCTGTCTCTTTTTTCCTATAGTTTATCTCCCTTTTCTTCTTTTGTCTCTTCTTTGATTGTTTCTTTCTGTCTTTCTTTCTCTCTTCTTTTTATTCTGCATGCATAATTTCTCCACTTAATTAGGTACTACTTTTTCTTTATTGACTAGCTCATTCTCCCTCTTTTCTATATTTTTGATATTTTAATTTTATTCCCCCTTTTTGGATGTGTTTCATGCTACCGAAAACATTATCACCCACAGGACCTTACACCGATTTAATTTTTTATAATTAATTTTATTGTTTTTTTTTTCAATGAATTACTAATTACTATTACTAATACTAATTCGATTTATCGACGAATATTTTAAAATATTATCTACTTTAACTTATTTTCTTCCCCTTAATTTTTAGTTTAACTTCAATAAAATTTCTATAGTTTTTAAAACATTGAAACTCTCTCTTCATTTATTTGCATTCGTAAATGAAACGGTGAACTAAATAGTTCAACATTTTTTCCAAGGGGGAATTCTTCTCTAAATCATTTAACTTTCTCAATTCAATTTTCACTTAATTAATCACTTAATTAATTTCAAATAATTAATCACTTTAATTTTTAGAATATTTAAAATCAACCAAGATAAATCGGGCCACAAAAAAAGGGGGTCTGGTCGACCACTTGCTGGTACGCCCGTTTTAGAAGATCACAGAAGTTCTAATCACATTGCATTTTTTTATCAACCGGACGAATTTGTCAAATGAAACCTAACCAAGAGAATTTGTAATTTACGTTTATCTAGCTTGTTTTTTTTTTCTAATTTATCTTTTATATTAGCTTGTTTTTTCGGAAAAAGCAATGCTTATTTTTACATGCAAAAAATACTAAAAAAAAGTTAATATTTTTAGGGTTTATTTTTATTTTAAAAATTGTGTAGGAAAACTTCAAATTGTGAGTCAGTTCCCCTAAAGACACACAAATTCGGTGTAAATAAAAAATTTATTCCTATGTTTTTATTTCTAGAAAAGTCTACCTGGTTACTGGACTAACACATGGAACGCCGTTTCACATCACCGTTCCCTTTAACTTGAAATAGAGAGACGGAAGTGGCAAATAAGTTGGCTTATGGCAAGAACAAACAAGGCACGGGTCTCCAAACAGGTGTGTAGCAATCTGTTGTTGACCCATCTTGATATGTAACTCCGAGAGAAGGTAATAAGATAACTAAAAAGAGATCTTGGGTTTACAATCAGTGGCGTCAGGGGGTCCATCAGGGCCTGGATAACGAGATCCCAACCCCCCTCATATCGCCCGAACTTCAAAATATTTGCAGTTCAACCAAACAAATCTGAAACCTCTGTAAACACCTAAAACACCTACAGGGTGTTTCAAAATTCCGTTTCACACGACTTTTATTTGAAACCAACTTCTCTTAAGGTATGAAAGTAAGATGTACCCTCCTAAGGTAAGTGACCATGTTGAATCCATTGATATACGGCTTACAGCACCCTAGTGGGAAAATAAGAAAGTTAAAAAGTTAATTGAAAATGTAAAGGAAATAGAATATTAGAATTAGAAAATTGTTTGAAATATCATAAAAAACGTGAAGAAAAAAGTTTTACGAGCTAGTATCTCCTTGAATATTTGAAATATTTTCATGAAACTTTTTTATGTGCGTTTGACCGTTTGTCATGATGCTGCAAACAATTTTCTTTCTGAAGTTTTCATTCTATCTCCTTTAATTTTTTAGTTACTTCTTTCAACTTTCTTATTTCACAGCTAGGGATGCTGTAAGCCATGTCATGGATTCAGCTATCACTACCTTCAGTGGCGGATCTAGAACATGAGCAAGGGGGGGGGCTAACTTAATCTGATTGAGGATGATAATGAAGTACAAGGCGTACTTTTTACAATATTCATTAATGTCTTAAATATTGGGGTAGTGTTGAAATGTAAATTGTATTGTTAAATATAACTAATTAATTAGTAATTAAATTAGTTAATTAAATGTGTATCAAAATTAATATTAAAATAAGGGTGTGTCAACCGGGAGGTTTTTACGATGATTTGAGTCAAATACTTTTTTTCCAAGAATATAGATCAAATGGGAATTTTCGTGCACTTAATTTCAATGTTTAGTGAATAATATCCATCCATAAGCATAAGGGGGATTTGGGGGAACCTCCCCCAAGAAAATTGTTGAAATTTTGACTTTAAAAAGTTGTGTTTAGACCCATTTTCGGTCATTTGGGACCCTTTGAGTGACACACGAAAAATATTTCTTGCACTCTTTTCAAAGGAAAAAACTGTAGGATATAAGAATTTCATGGGAGCGGTTTGAACCACCTAACCACGTCTCTATTTTCACAGAGTAAATGTTTTGTAAGTAGAGACTAAAGCGCATTAGACCCTTTTAAAAAGTGAATCTTATAAAAACCAGGGAGTTAAAATATCTTGCAGAGGGGCTAAACCTCATTGTAATCTTTAAATTGCGAAACAAATCTATAAAAATGTAAGGGGCTAAATATTTTGGAGGGGTTTATGCTTTGGAAGGGTTATAAAGCTCATTGGATCCTATAAGTTCTGAATCGAATTCATATAAAAGTGCAGAAAACTAAAGATCCTGGAGGGGGCTAATGCTTTTAAGGCTAAAGCTCATTAAATTGCTAACCAAATACTATAAAGCATCGCAAGGAGGCTAATGCTTTACGGAGCTAAAACTCATTGTCCCCTTTAAATTGTGAATTGAATCTACAAAAACTCAGGGGCTTCGTAAGAGCTACAAATAATGGAAGAGGCAAATGCTTCGTAGGGTCTAAAGCTCTTTGGCCCCTTTATATTGTGAATTAAATCTGCAAAAACTTAGGGGCTAAAAGCCTTGTAGGAGCTAAAGATCATGGAAGGGGATAATGTTTCATAAGGGTTAAAGCTCATTAAATAGTGAACCAAATATATTTAAAAACGCAAGAGGACTAAAAGCTTTATAAAGGCTATTAAAGATCATGGACAGGGCTAATATTTCATAGGGCTAAAGCTCATTAATTTGTGTACCCAGCATAAAAACGCAAGGAGGCTAATGCCTTTACGGGCAAAACTCATTGGATCCTTTAAATTACGAATTAAATCTTCAAACACGCAGGGGCTAATACTTTGTAAGGGCTAAAACCTCTAAAAATCCTTAAATAGTGAATCGAGTTCATAAAAATGCTAGGGGGGCTAAAGATCTTGGACTGGGCTTAATGCTTTGTAAGCTGAAAAAAGTTAAAATTTTTAAAATTTCAACAAAATTTTCTAAAAACTTAATATTTTTTTTCGAAAAAGTTCAATTTTATATAGTGTAAACTTAAGTTCCATGGGGGGGGCTATAACCCCCCCCCCATAGATCCGCCACTGACTACCTTAGAGTAAGTACCTATAGGGATATACCTTACTTCCATAACACTAAAACACGTTGGTTCTAAATAAAAGCCGTGAAACGGACTTTTGAAACACCCTGTTGTATACTCTTATGACATGGCATAAAAGAAAGCTGATCTGATCACTCAATTTATAGGGACGCAATAGCTATTTTTTATTTAGAAAGAACCTCTGAGAAGGTAAAAGATTCTTATGCTCGAAGCTTGAAGTTGTAAATATTTGACCCTTTAAAATGGGTTTTAGCCCGTTTTTGGTCTACTATGGACAACGATAAAAAAGCAATGGATTGTTCTACAAGCAATCAGGATTTGATCAGTGGAGGTTCATCCTAGCACATGAGCCCCTAGTGAAAATGAAACAAGTTAAGCGATTTAAATAGATGGAAAAAGTAATAAAAAACCTTCCAATTTGTACCATAACTAGGATAAGCTTTCTTACCCACTCTTATACACCAAAAAGGAGAAACTTATTCCAGAAATTTTGAGAACTTTCAACTACCTTATCCATGAGGCAAATTTCTAAACCTTTTGCAAACGGAGGGATGAGCAAGCTGTAAAAACAACTTCACAAGTGTTTGAAATTCAGGGATACAGATTCATAACAGAACCTACATACCCTGTGTAAAGGACCTTCAATGGGAGGGAATGACCCCTCTCGGGGTCATTCCACAGTATTCGTGCGTTACGTACGGGACAATTCACAGAAAAATTTTAAGACATTTGCAGTGTTTTCAATATCCAAACATAAATGAGGAAGTTTGCAATTATTTTTTATTTAATATATACCACTTCAGCTTAATTCCTGCAAAATTTCCTTTTGTTTGGGACAATAGTTTTTTTTCTAAAAATAAATTAATTTGCGTTACGTACGGGACATCACAAAAACCTTTTTTAAAAGTACTTTCAGCAATTCCCATTTTGCTCTGAAGTTATTATATAGGTATTTTCACAAAATTTTTTTTTGAGTAGAAGCAGAAATAATATACATTTTATTAATTACCTTTTAAATCATATTTTTAAATTGTGTCATTAATCGATGAGGGCTAATTATCTCCGTTACGTACGGGACAAGGCTGTTTGTTACGTACGGGACATGTGAATTAAAGTAACAGTAACCAGGAATTGTGAACTTAAATGTAATACAAATGTTTATTTTATGAATTTAATTGCCCTATTAACATTCAAACTTATTTTTAATTATAGAAATTATAACAATTAATGGTTTTTTAAGTATTTTAATTGGTATTATGTTAATTAGGATTTTTCTTACTATAGCTCCATTTAAAAAAAAGTATAAACATTCAAAAATGAAATGCATGTTTTATTCAAGTCCCAGAACATAAATTATATCTTCTATTTCATCTAATTGGTAAAAAAAAAAAATTCCCCGCTTTTAACCCATTAAGGACGGTTGGTAAGAAAAGCTACCACGGGACATTTCCACATTTTTAACTGACGCTAATAGAGGAATTAAAAGTTTAAATGAATGATAACTGTTTCTAAAGAATGTATTTGTTCAGATAAAAATAGAAATTTATACATTCCATGGTGTTTTAGCGGTGGAATCGCTGTTCAAATCAGAACGTTTTACCACGTTTTGGAGATTGCAGGTAGATCATTCAGAAATTAGAAAACACTAAAATAATCCTTTCTATAGTTTTTGTTATTTTTTTTTATTGTGGCATTATTATTACAAGATTCCTTTCTAAATATTGTTACCAATTATTGTTAAAATGATAGTAGTATTTAAATTGTCAATAATAAGGCTTTTTACCTACTGGCAGCTTTTCCTGCCAACCGTCCAAAATCTAGTTTTTAACGAGGAGATGGGTAATCTTCAAAATTTTCTGTGGGGAATATGATATCTGGATATGGGGATGATGATATATAGTATTCTGATTACTTAGATACATAATTAATAGCAAGGAACAATAAGAGAAATTAGCTTCTTTTCAGTTAATGAAATAAGCTTCTGAGGTCAAAAAATCTACCCAAAGGTATCCAAAAAAGTGAAAGTTGAGAACAGATAAGACTCCTGAGGCTAAAAAAATATTAACATGGTTGTAAAATTAAATTTTTTCCTAGTTTTAATTGAAACTTCTGCAATTTTGTCCCGTACGTAACACTTTTTATTTATCATGCCCAGCATCTAAATTAAAAGATAAAATATGTTAATTGAATTATTTAAGAAGCTAGTAACCCAGTTGAAGAGAAAACAAAAAATTATTCAGTTGTCATCAGTTTTACTGGTTAAAAAATTAAAAATAAACTTAAAATTGTTACGTACGGGACAAGATGAAATTAATGATTGAAAATTTGTAATTAAATATTTTTAAAACATGTTTCTTAATATTTCATTTAATGCAACTATCAAAAAGGTTTAATAAAACATAAAAATTTGGAAACAAAATAAAATATTTTTTTCATTTAAAAATTAAAATGTAATGTCCCGTACGTAACGCATTTTCCCCACTTTGTTTCAAACAAAATGTTTTATTTTTTGTTAGGTTAAAAATGGAGATTTTCTGTTGATAAACTTAAATAGAAGAGATTTCAGGCTTTAATTTGATGTATACAACACTTAATTGTAGAGATGTGAGTCGAGAATATTCTCCAGGGGCGAGAATTTTGAGAATAATCGAGAATATTCTATTTATTGATTGATAAATGTAAAAATATTTAATAATATGAAATGGTCATGTAGTATTAGTGTTGGAAACCTGAAAACAATCACAAATTCAATGAAATTTGCCATTTAAAAGTCACCCTACAGTTCAGAGAATATTCTCTGAACTGTAATTTCATTATTTCGCAAGATTTTTTTTTAAAATAAGTAAATTTTATTTAATACAAAATAAAATATTTTTTAAAATATTCGAAGCAAGTTTTACTGGGAGAAAATACTCACAATTAAAAGAGGAGTCTAAATTCTTTTTATATAGGGTCACTTGGGGTAAGTGGGTCCCTGGGGTAAGTGGGTCACCCCCCTCAAACTAAACTATGTAAAGGACATTTCACACTTATTCACATTGATCATGTTACATTTTGTCACACTGATGGGTTTTGCATATATTAGAGTTTTGTGTCATTTCTTTTTAAGATTATAGAACTATTGTAAAAAAATTTCCATAATTTTTTTTTTGGAGAGTTCAAGATGCATTTTTCCAAGAAGTGTTTCCAGGAAAGTTTTCACTATATTTTAATGTTTTTTTTCAACTGTTGTGCCAGGTTTGACTTAAAATACATACTGTAATTTGAATTTTCACAAAATCTCTTATTTAAAAATTTTTAAGAGGGGGGTCCCACTTACCCCGTAATTTAAGCAAAGTAGGGGTAAGTGGGTCCCCTCATTATGGGGTAAGTGGGACACCCTAGACTCACCATTTTAATGTTTATTGAAACATTTATAAGTAATTTATTGAACTTTTATATTAATTTTGCGTTTAAATATAAGCTGTGGTAAGTAAAAAAACCTATTAAGTTGGGGGGTTTTTATTCACGTTGCCGAGAAATTAATTAAAACACACAGTGGGGTGGGGGAATAGTTTCGAGGGTTTCTTTATAAGTCTCCCGAACCATTCGAACCTGAAGAAAATATTCTGTAATTGTAGTATTCCAAAAAGGGGTCCCACTTACCCCAACCAACCCTATTAATTTAAATGTGAGTAGATATCTCGTACATGGATTAAGTTAGAATAAAATATTTTGTACCTAAAACTTCTATACTTTATCAAGTAAGACCCACTTACTCCCTCTTAAGTTTTGCTTGCTTTCAATCAAAATAAAAAGGGGGTGACCCACTTACCCCTTCCTATGGGGTAAGTGGGACCCCCGTCTCATTTTTTACAAAAAGACCAGTTAAGAAAAATGTAGAACATTATTTTAGAACCTAATTATAAATTTTTGTTTATTAATAGTGTCTTAAATAGAATATGTCATCAAGTTCAAATTGAACCTCTTCAAAAAAATTTTATGAACCTTCAAAAATGTACTGTTCCAAAAAGGGGTCCCACTTACCCCAAGTGACCCTAGTTGTTAAAAGCAAAGGTAATACCAATTGTCAAACTGAAGGACCTAAGATTATAATTTTAAGTGCATATCATCATTTTTTCCTCAAGAGAATATTCTCATTAAGATTCCACAAAATAAATTCCAGAAAAGCATTTCTTATACACATAGGTAATTTATTTCAAAAAAGCTATTTAAAAGTTGGAAAATCTTAAATTAATAGAATGTAACTCTGGCTTACTCTGCCTTACCTATCAAACATGTAATCTTATCAATTAAGTAGTGATTTTAAAATATTTTTCAATTTAATTTGTCTTTCTTTTATTTATGATGACTTCTCATTTTAATATTCTTCGAATTTGAAGTTAATATATACCTTATATTTTTTTTTTTTTTTTTCAAAAAAATTTATTTTAGTAGCTTCTAGGAGAATATTCTCGAAAATTCTCCTCTTGGAGAATATTCTCGAGAATATTCTCAAGAATATTCTCCAAAAGATTATTACCGAGAATTTTACATCTCTACTTAATTGTTTTCGTAAATTTTTTTTCCAAGCTTGTGAATCCAAATACTCTGGAATGACCCCTCGGTAATTCAGTAGGTATTCGTATTCTATATTAATTCTTTAAAAATTTGGTATTTAAGACTCTCCCCTCCCCTCCAAAAAATATCATGGATATGAAAAGGAGCCTGATTACTTGGCTTGGCGGCCTGGAAACCCCTGCTTTATAGCTTTCCCCACTATATGACTTTAATGATAAGGTATGGGGCTCAGAGTCGTAATAATAATGCTACATTGGGTTAGTTTCCCTCATATCTAGTGTTTGCTAGATGGCTGGGTGTGTATGCTTTTCGGAGGGGGACCTAACATCTTTGTTGCTACGTATTATAAGAATTTCCGGGGTTGAACTCTTGTTTTCTCCCTTTTCATTGTTCGAGTTATCGTATAATAATATTTAATTAATAAATAATATTTAAGATATTTTAACTATTTTGGGCTAAAATACAATCTTATAAAAGTAAATTTGTGGGGGGGGGGTGAGTAAAATTTACGCATTTTTAACCTAGTTTGAAAATAATGCAATGTCCTAGGCTTTTCTATGTCTTTGCACATAGAAAACCCCAATTTGATGACAAAGCGGATAAAAACTATACACCATTACGTCTTTAAATGAGTTAACAAATTTGGTTTACTATATTTAGATTTAACTTTAAGCTTACTTTCATTAAATCTCATAAAGACTAAAATGTGTAAGTTACTTTTACCTTCTTTAAATAAAGTTTAGTCAATATTTCTTACAAAAAGAAATATTAGAGAAAGGAAAGGGGAGGGGGCAACCACAGGAATAGTTGTTCTCACTGATGTATATATGTATCAAGGAACAAGGGGATAGAAGATAGAATAGAGTAGAAAACATGATTTAAAAGTAAAAAAATGTTGGAGAAAGTTGAAAAAGTTATAAAGAAAGTTATAACTTTTTATACGAACATTTTAGTCCTGAGTAATCTCAAAAGTACGATAATATTTCAAGAAACTAAGTATAAATACATTATTTTTTAATACAAAATGTTAATTCATTCATCCTTGAAAGGGGTGGTATTGTTGTAAGGACAGGTCATTGAGTGTGCATGTAAAATAATATAAAATTGGTCGTGTTCGAAAGTATATCTTTTCTCTATTTTTATTCCAATCACTAGTTTTGAATTACCTAACCTAAAAATGTGTATTTTGATATTAAGTTAAAGATTCATTGCAAGAGACATGAAGAGATTCTGAACACTCTTTTTATTCTTTATGGGATGGTTGTGGATTTTAGGTGTGATAGTATCGCTTAAAGCAGTTTAAAATATACATGCAAGCCTATTTTTCCGAAACAAAATAACTTAGGAACCATGTTAGGAACAGAAACGAGAGCAAAAGCACCTGCACCATTCAAAAGCAGATGCAATCTACCCTTTCAATCAGAAATTTAGGGGAGGGGAATGAATGTTTTTCTCTTCTTTTTTTTTTAAATGTCACTTGTTTAGTTCAGATAATTCCATCCCGGAGTCTTTGTGTATATACTTTGTGGAGATAAGATAGCTGGTGTTTTCAATATGCTAACTTTTAGGCTCGTGTTTGCTTCCTCGGCCATATTAAAATTATGAAATATAGATAAAGAATAAAAATACTTGGGAAAAAAGAAGGATGGATAATTTGAGATGATGGGAAAATACTAGAAAGGAAGAATGCGAGAGGATGAGAGGTGATAAGAAACAGAATGAGTAAGGATGAGAGAGAATTACAAAAAGAATGAGATAAGAGAGGATAAGAGAAAGGAAGAGTATGAAGATGAGAGAAAAGGAGAGAGATGAGAATAAAATAAAATGAGGTAGGATGAGAGAGGATTAGAAAAAGGTTTGTTGCTTCTATTTTTATGGCACAAGGGTCAGATTAAACCATTCTATGCCTGCCAAGCATGAGGGGAGACAAAACTAATAATTCTCTTAGGAAGACTTGTCGGGTGCCTTATGGTCCAACTAAATATATTTAGCAACTATATAAATTTATATAGTTGGCTGCATTTAATATAGTATTTTAATAATTCAAATAGTTCTAGCACTAATTCTCTCTTGTTGCTATATTAGAGCACTATTCTCTCTTGTTGCTCTGTCTCGAAATTTCAAACCGCCCGCCAGCCAGCGTCCACGGGCACGCACCCCAACCGCTGTCGATCGCGTGGGTCACTCGCGCTGGTCACGCGCATGCTAATGAGGGGGGTCAATCATGGTCAGGGACAGGTCACTTGTGTCCCCAGCTGTGTGTACAGCATACAGGTCATAGGTGTCGAAACCCTCCAAAGTCAAAACACAGACGCCAGGCCTGACCAATCAACGAAGGCTGTTATGATAATGGGCCGCATGCATCCATGATTAATTACATTACGTTGATAGACCTTTCACGAACTGATCTCAAAATTTTTACTCTAGTAATATTCATTCGCTTATTGATATTCCATTGACATAGATCAGCGAAGGACACAGTTGGGATGGCACGTTTTAATTTTTCTCAAGTTTATCCACTTTTGTATTTGTTTGCCAGAATAATAACAGGGGTAAGTGTGATATTCAATTGTTGTAGCCAACTTTTTGGAGCTGCTTTATTCATGCTGGTCAATGATTCTTTTGAAGACCATTTATAAGAACGGAATGACCTAACGATGCAGATCATATTATATGTCAAATATTGATGTGTATCGCAACAATATTTGTGTAGGACAATTATAAACTGCAATACATATGTGCTTCTTTTTGAAGAAAAAAAATCTAGCATCATAAAATATATTTTACACTAAATTTTTTCACTTAATTTTTTAAATTCAAAACTATGTTTTTCTTATTTCTAACAGATAAGCATCTTAGGAGTCATTAGTGAAAGTTTTTATGAGTGGGTCATAATTGCTATATCTAATTTTTTATATAGACTCTTTTAATAATATTGATCTTTAATGCCTTACTTTAGTTTAGGGAGGAAATATAGAACAAAATAACTTAACCCCATGAAAATAATTTTTTTTCTGTGTAAAGTGTAGTATAAGGTTTTTGAAAAGAACAAATATTTCTGTCACAAATATAATTTATTTCCAATCAAATGCAGTTTAGAAATAAAATTCAAGCTCCAGTGAAAATTACTAAGACCAAATATATTATATGTAATAAAATTTAAATAAGATTATAAAATATAATTTTCCATTGTAGATGAAACTATGAAGTAAAATATTAACAGTTCCTCTAATATTTTTCAATTAAGTGAAAGTAAATTTTTGCTTCATATCATTCACAATAAATTAAGAAATAAAAATTGAATGTTTTTAGTTCTTTGGGGATAATTCTTTTATTCATTTTTCTAAGGCACCATTAAACCCGATTTTCTCTTTTTTAAATACTTTATATCATATTTTTTACGTATTAAAATTGCCTTATCTTCCAGAATTAGAATTTCTATTTCCAATCCAATATTTTAAACTTCGTGTATTCAAAATAATTCCCTTTCTCTCATGCAGCACAAACAACCGCTAGCAAAAAGTTTTCTTTTCCTTTTAACAACATTTATCTTTTCCTTAAAAAAAGGATTTTGACCTTTAAATAATAGACGTCTCAACTTCCGGGGGAGGGGGCTTGCGCTAACGAAGACACCAGCAGCCACGCTTCAGTTTCCAGTAGCAATCAAAAAACGCTTCCTCTCTCTCTCAAAAAAAAAAATTCTCCCCCTCTAGAAACAAAAGCGCGAAACCCCCACATCGGAAGGGGGCACAATGCGTATAATCACCACCTCCATCACTCATCCCCCGAAAACAAAAGCCTTTCAAATGAACCGCAACCGCCGACCAATGAGCATCGGCCGCGGGCCTTGACGTCAGACCGTCCCGCGCGCGAAGCGGTCGGTTTCGCTGCTTGGGACCCCAGACCGCCCCTTCCCCATGTAGCATGAGGCGGCTGCTGTGGCTCTGTGTTTGGGTCGTTTTTGCGGTGGTTTGCGGTGCCTCGCCGCTTGTGCCCTGCTATAGAGAATGCGATGCCAGATTGATGGTGAGTCAATTATTTATTTTGTTGACAGTTGTAGTTAATTTGTAAAAATTTTTTAATTTTTTGAAGAAAGAGTTATTGGATAAATAAGAGGTTAAAAAAGTTTGACTGACATTAATATTTGGTTGCGATGGCAATTGGAATAAATTATTTGGAGGAAGAATGTAGAAAAAGAAATTATTCTTGATGGTTGGAGTTTTTATGATGAGAAAATTTTATTCTTTTGGAATAATTTTTAAATAGTACATGAAAAAAGGTGTATACTGTTTGTTGAATTTTTCTGTGTGAAATTAGTTTGTTGTTGTTGGGAGAGAGGCTTAAAAATATTAAGAAATATTGATAGTTTGTTATGTTGATTGGAATAAATCTGAGAAAGATAGTATAGATTTTATAAGTTCAATTAATTTTTAAAAAATTTAAACTATTGGAACTGGTGTACGATAATGTTTTCAGAATTTGATTTAAAAAAATCTAGGGTTAATTCTTGGGATTTTTTATTACATAGTATTAGGATTATCTTCAGTTGAAAACGTTGTTATGTCAGAAGTTATGCAATTTACAATTACAAAAGTGGTTTAAAAACACTTTTAATTATTATTTTTATTTTTGAAAAAAAAAATAGTATTTGAAACTGTGTATTTATGGTAAATGGTGTATTAATGGTTTTGCGCAGGTGTTTTAAATTACTTATTTTATTATTTCAGAAGCTTTTGTAACATAAAATTTGCTTTAAAACATTACACTTTTGAAACAGTAAAGATTTAATTTTCAGAAACATATAATTTTGTTTTAATTCTTTTACCATTTCGAAGTCACGTGCCCATGTGTTGTCCCCTTAAAGCTGTTATTGTGTAAAAAGTATTTTACATAAAAAGTTTTAGGAATATTTTATGGTAGGAGGAAAAATAATGGAGTATTAGAAGATTTTATTTTGTTATGACCTTTTTTATATACTCCTTGACTTTTAAATTTTATTTATTCTTGTTTGATAAATTTTAAACCATAAAAGTTAGTTTTAAATTTGCTTTAAATTTAATTTTAAAAAAAAATTGTAGCATTTTAACTATAAATATGAAAACAACAAAATAATATGATGGTAAATTTTATTTAATTTTTAAATTTTATTTTTATATAATTTTTAATCTCATTTATACATTTAAGAATTGTTTATTACAAATTCTTATGTCAATTTTATTTGAGTCAAATTTTTACAAAAATTTTTATTTTATTAAATTTGAAATTTAATATTTACAAGTTACAAGGGATGGTAGTTACAGGATATTTTGATTACATTATTAACAAATTTATTTACTAGCATCAAAAAGAAAAAAAACAGATTTAACTTTAAACTATTTGTTACATTAATGAATAATTCAGTTACATTAATTTATAATAATTTTAAAGTATACTTAATTTTGGTGAAAATACAAATTACTTAACTAGAATATTTTTTGGAACCATTCTTTTATGTGTAGTATTGAAATACCCCGATTTCCCCTCAAATTTTTTATAATTTTAATGATAAAACATATTTTATTACCAAAAGTATATCCAATCTATCTGATGAATTCATAATTAAGTGTATTTTAAAATAATATTTTCCTATTTGTTTCAAATGAATAACCCTTATGATTATCATAACATTTTGTAAACGAAATTACCATTTAGCCAAATGTGAGTTTATTCTTCCAAGCCTGTAGAAATTACACTGCATTTGTCCAAAAAGGTTAAAAGTATCAAGTGTTGATGAAAACCACAAAGCCTTAATTGGCAGACCTCAAATTCCATCTTAGCCCCAACAGTCTTTTCACATGATGGTATTCGACCTCGAAGTACCCAGACCCACGGATATTTTCTGATTGATTAAAACTATATCATGAATCGAGAGTAGCTTGTAGGGCACCTAATATCCTAGCAGCAACACAATACTTCCTCCTTGAGCTGTGTTCGTTCTTTAATCCGTTGTCTATAAAAATTGTTCTTTGGGATTTTTTATGAACTCTTCGGAGGTCTTGGGGATGGTTCTAATAATGAGCTTACTTTCTTCTATACGACACACGATTGCAAATCTAGGATTCTTTGTTTGGGGATGTTATTGCCGTAACATTTCAAATTGGAATTAGGTTTTTAATAGCAAGTTGTTTTCTCCAACTATCATAGTAAATTATTTTTAACAACATTTGAGAAGAATGAGGAAATAAAGTTCGAATTTAAATCCTTTTTAATTTCTTATAATAGAAAGTGCAATATTAATTTCTAGTTAAAAAATGGGATTTTAATTAAAATCTAGAAAAATGTTTAACACCGGAGGATGGAACCCCCCCCCCCTGGATTTTCTCCTGGTTACCCAAAAGATATTTTTATAGTCTTGTTGATAGACCTGTTATGTCTTCTCAGGTCAGGAAAGCTTAGTTTTACAACTCTTTAGTCATACAACCTTTTTGAGCTTTTCTTAATTTTTTAGACATGATCTCAGAGAACTCCAGAATTTTTATTACTTTTAATTTAATAAAAAATAACATACTTTTTAATAATTAATTTACCAATTCATTTAATTAGTTCATAAAAAATGGCTGCAAAGACCACTCTGCACTTTTACTGGGATACATTGTGATGGAGTACCAGATCAATTATTTATCATACATATCCTTTACCACTTATCACCTTTCTCTTTTATTTGGTTCGAATATCGCTCATAACATCATTCCTTCTTTCCATTTCTTCCAAGTCATTTCAACACCAAAAACTCTTATATCGAAATGGTCAGAAGAATCCCAACCATACAACAAAAAGTGGAAAAACACAAATGACACCAACGTCATCTAACCACAAACCAACGAAAACTTTTTTTAAAGCGCCACTCATTATACATAAACGTCAATATTTCTCCCCACGCACTGATTTCGTTCACAAAAACACCGACTTCTATTTAAAAAAAACTCCCGCTATCTCTTCCACGCCAGGGGGATGGGGCGCACCGGACCGTGTCGTCCACTTCCGCCCCTAGCCCAGCTGAGGGCGGCCACTCGACCACGGCCGCCAGGAAGCGCTTTGTCAGCCCCGCTCATTAAAGCGCGGGCTCCGCGTGTACCTGCGATGCCGTGTGTTTCGGAGAGGCTTTGCCCGTCCGCAGGGGATTTTTTCGGAAAGTTGGCGCTTTTTTTTCTCTAAAAGGGCAGATACCTCGAAGGATGAGATAACTGCTAACCACGATGAGAGTGATTAGTTGTTTATCGGTATAGAAAGAGGAGTAATCGATATTTAGATTTTTGGAATAAGTTTCGATTTATTTTAACATTTCATTTGTTTTTATTAATTTTATTACTTATTTTTTATTAAATACGGGGCTTTTAAATATACCTAGGATCTTTATTTCTTTAAATATTTTCACGTAGACAGATTTCCAGTTGAAAAGTTTCATAAAATATAGGTAATGTTGATTATAAAAATTACAATTGAATATGTGTGTGGTAGTTTTTTTATAGAAAATTCAGAAAGTAATTGAAACTTCAGTTTGAAAAAAGGGAATAAGTCCAAAAACCAAGGTTTGAGAATATCGAAAAAAACCTGTAGGATAAGTAATGGAATTTTCGTTGTATATAACCACCATATCTGTATTGGAAATTCAGGACCCTCTTTGTAGTAAGGAATAACCATCGCAAAAAAATTTAAGTTTATTCAAAAATATTTTACAGTTAAAAGAAGTTGATGGGCTTGTTCCCATTTTCAAACTTATGAAATTTCAGCTGACAAAAAATCTTAAAACCCGCTTTATTAGACAATTAAACTAGTATATCTCTGCTTAGTTTACAGCACAAAAGTGAAAAATAGAAAGACAGAGAAAATTAAAAAAAAATATTATGAAACTTAGTCATTAAGGCACTATCAATGGAGTAAGTGAATATATCAATGGAGTTTAATATTCATCGGGTAAAAAAGGCGAAAAGACTTTTAAATTAAAGGTATATTTTGTTTTAGCGTATTTTACAGCACAAAAAATAATAAAAGAAAGACCAATTAACTTAAATTTCAAATTTAATAAAAAAATATAATGCATGGACAATGGACATCGATTTTCACACTTTCAAGGGGCTATATCTGCCTATAGGGGATAGTTATTTTTCTCCTTATATTCATGTGTAGTGCGAAGCTTGGAAAAAAGTTTGCGCACATAAAAGTCAATTTTACAAGTTTTGGACTTATTCCCTTTTTTAAACTGACGATTCAATCATAAGGCTCCCGTAGGTTAGAATATAACTATTTCTGGATAAAACACAAAAAGTCCATCTCGATATCTGCAAAACTCACCGAATAGTAGCTAAAATTAGATGAACATTCTTGACTTACACAATTTTACCATCACCGTTTAGGCTGGAATTCATTCATAAATAAAAAAAATTAAAGAACCTAATCAAAGCGTTGAATATACTAAGGAAAAAAACTAGCAAAACTTACTTCTCCACTCAAATCTATACTAAAGAATCTAAAGGTATATTCTGTTCATGTTATGAGATCACCCTTCTTTTCTTCTCAAAGTAAGCAAAGAAGGAAACTAAACTATTTGGAATCGCCCTTGTTAAACGCTCTTTTCACAAAACTGCCTTTTGCTGAGTTTAGCTTTCCCTTCGTATTAAGATTTAAGAATGAACCTGAGTTAGCTGTAATTGAGCCGTGTGAGTTTAGTTTTTTCTTCGTTATTCAGAATTAATGCAATTATAGTTTTAAAGAATTTAAGAAATTATCTGTAACATTTTTATGAAGAAAATTGTTTTTCTTTTAAAATTACACACATTTTAGCTAATATTTAAACTCAAACGCTTTATATTTAATGTTAATCTGTTGAATCATGTGTCACAACTTTTATATTTCGAAATGAATGTCTTTCGCTTGAAAGTCACAAAACTAACTGATCATCCTGTGTGAAAGGGATGTTGTATTATTCTCCAAGGTCTGAATTTCATCCTGAACTTGTCAGTTGTACGCTGTGTTCGTTAGTTACTCGGAAAGGAGAGAACTTTTCGAATTTGTTGCACTTCCTATGAGTCGTTAGCCAGCCGGAACGCTACCACTGTGCCTTAGCAGGTTGCTCTTAGCTCTGGCATGTATAACTGCCTTATTCATTAGTGCATGATGCCTTTAATAAAAATATAATGGGTGTTTTTTTCTTTAATGTAATATGCGTGGTTTTTGGTTGTTGGACTGCTTATGTCAATTAAATTAGCTGATGTTTCAAAGTTCGTTGTTACTATCTTCTTAACCTTTTTATAAAATTATTTAAGTTTCGTCGTTAATCGTTTAAGGTTCAAGTTAAACGCCAGCGATGAATAAAAGATGTCAAATATCATAAAGCTTTGAGAGCTAAATTTTTAAAAATCACGTAAGTATAATTTTTGAAAATGGAGAAGCAGCACCAGAATAATTTACTATAGAATAAAAAAAAATTATTACACAGCATCTACTATGGGTTATGAAGTTTTATATGAATTAAAATCAATTTTACAAAAATGATATGATGATTTTTTATACAAATGATTGTGTGTAGAATATAAATTTCTATGCTACTATAATTGTCTTTGAGGGAATCAAAAAAGCTCACAAGCAAAACTGAGAAAACAAATATTACCATGAATCAGAACGATAGTCCTAAGCTAAGAGGACCAATGACACAACACAATTGAATTTCATTAATAAAAAAAAAAAATGGATTATCCTGAGAGCTCAACTCGTTCATCTGTGGCACCCACCCTGACACTCAAATTGGTAATTAACGCAATTGTGTCAAATCACTGAGAGTCTTGTTGAAGGTTAACAGGGCCATAACTGGATGCAATTTGGCATAGTTAATAATGTGTTTCCTTTGTTACAGCTGTTATCACAGCGACTCTGCCCTTCCTTAATACTACTTCCCTTAATTTCAATACTTTTAAATTATGTATTACGATTTGATTTGAACATAACTTCGAACATACTGATACATAAACAGATTTGAAAAATCAATTCACTTCCCTTTTCCGAAATTTATTTTCATTTATTCAAGCAGTTAAATAGTTACTGAAAACAAATTCGTGAAATTAAAAAAAAGCTAAAAAATGTACTTACATTTTAAAATAAAGGCAAACAATACCGCATGTAAAGAAATTAAAAAGTAATTAAGTAGCGTGGGTCCTCCTGTAATAATTTGTATAAAAAACGTGTTGGTTTATCCAGTTACTCACTATTCATCACATTGTAAGTTAAAATTAAAAAAAACTTGAAAATGTTTGGGAAATGAGCTATGTATAGTAAAGACAAAATTGATATTTATCACTAATTTGTCCCGATCCTCTTGATGTTCATATTCTATTTTGAATTACATTTGGAAAATTGAGATGTGAAACTTTTAGAGTTATATGCAATTATATTTTAATTCTACTTTGAAACAAAAAAAATCCTTCATACCATATTACAATCACATAATACATTAATAGTACGGTATAAATTTTTAAAGTTTTACTTGTCTAGAATTTTTTGTTGTTGATAAAACCCAAATTGATGCAAAATTTCGATGCAAATTAAGCACTGACACTACTTCAAGTCTGTTTCAAAAACTCAAACTTTTGTTTTATTAAAAGAGTGCTTTAACCCAATTATAACAATTTTGTAATTTTGGATGGAAACTAAGATCTTTTAAACTAACCTATGAAAGTCCTCAAAAGGAATAAAAGTAAATCGTTATAAAAGATGCAACTTTACTTTACGCAACTTTATAAAAGATGAAAATATCAGGGACAATTATGATTGATAAACTGGTCTTGTCACTTCCTCTTGAAGACCATCATTCCAATTAGCAAAGCCTAATGAAATTTTTTAAGGACGAGCTGAGAAAACTGTTTGTGATTCGCCACTTTGTGCATGATATCAAAACCGAAACGCATTTTCAAATTTCAACGGCACCCCACACATGTTTTAACCCATTTTTTTCATTAAATTGTAAAGGAAGAAAGATAAGAAGTTCACACTTGTGTTTTTATGTTTGAATAGTATTTTATAATAAGATCAAGTAAACATTGTCTAAAATTATTTTTTATTAAATTTGATGATAATATTTAAGAAATGATATAATATATAATCTGATATGAATTTTAAATAACTCTTCTTTTTCATAGTTCAAGTTTCTATAAAGAATATAATATCTGATACCTCACCAAACCCTGAAAATATTTATGTGACTTTAATTTTTGAGAAAACTAATTATACTTCTCTTTTAACAAGTTCAACTTTGAAAAGAAATCAATAATACTCCAACAATTTTTGTTTCAAGGTAAGATGTAATTAGAAGTTAAAATAAATTAAAAATACTGTTTCAGTCATCAAAAACTGAGTTCTAATAATATTTAAGAAATATTATTAGTACCCAGTATTTATTATATTATTTAAGAAATAATATAACATAAAATCTGATACGAATTTTAAATAACTCTTCTTTTTCATAGTTTCTATTACGAATAAATATCTGATACCTCACCAAACACTGAAAATTGTAATTAAAAGGTAAAATTAAAAATACTGTTTTAGTCATCAAATACTGGGTACTCGATTATTTAGTTTAACGTATGATTCTTTCAACAGATCTACTACTTGAACTAATTTAAAGGAATTTACTTTTAATTATAAAAAAACTAGATAAACGCTTCAAAATTTGATTGACATACCTATATTTTTTCTACTTACTTTCAACAGAGGTTTTAATGTTGATATTTTTTCCCATAAAAACCTTCAAATAGAGTTAAACTTTTTTGTTAAAAAAAATTAAAATTTAAGTGATATTCTAACGATTAAATTACCTTGTTGATAATTTAATTAATATAACTTTTCATAGTAACAATATCTAATTTTGTATGCCAAATATAAAATCAAATCAATTAGATCGTGCAATATCAAATTTAAGATCAAATCAATTAAATCAATATCAAATATAAGATCAAATCAATTAGATCAATATCAAATATACGATTTTTTTTTCGTTCACAGAAAATGATAATGAAAATTGTTATTTTAAAATTAAAACTTTAATTAAATTAAATTAAAGTAACTTTATTCCTTTTATCTAATTTTAGCTAAGATTCTCAAATATTTGGGTATAATATGACCTTTATCCCTATCTAGAAGTATCAAAATGAATCCTTTGTACTCTTACCTGTTTTTATCAAATGTTTGTAAACAAGTTACATAATTAAGAAAAGGGCCACTTTTGCTATCGTTGACGCAAGTTCATTATATTTCCTCTTCTCCTACTATAAGTAACACGACGCTAGTTTTAATCTATTATGCACTATCCCTTTTTATCTAATCTACTACTATCCCTTTATTGGTTTTGTTTCACTTTTACGAAACTTTAAGGTTTTCGGGATAGTGTTAAACTATTATTTACCAAGATTTTGTTTACTAACATACATCCTATCCATGCATCAATAATATTTTTCATAAACATAAGCTGCAGATTCAGGTGATATGACTTACAAGGATTTTTTTTTTCTGATAATTGAAAATATTTATATTGATACTGAATTTTCTGATGAGATATAAGGAAAAATTTATGTTATTACGGTATACCGTTATATAATAACTAATATTTTAACATACGTGATGTTCTTTTTAGAATTGTGTGAGTATAATTGCCTTAACTTTTAAACGTAAATCATTCTTTTACTTTTCATATTTGGGTAGACCTACATAAAAACATAGGAAGGGGTAAAAAAAAATGTTTAGTATATTTTTTGTGCCAAACAAAGTGTTTTTAAAATCTTTAAAAATAATAAAAAAAATTATCTTTCCTTCAACATTTGAAATATATCTGCTTTTCGAATTTACTTTTCTTAATTAATATAAATCATGAGTGATCAGTGATTTAACTTTCACCAATGATAGAAAAAATTCAGTTTGCTGCTGTTGTCGTATACCACTTGCAAGACCAATATATATTCTACAATAAAGATGAAGGAATTCATTAATGAAAGGAAAATTAGTTTCATATTTTTATTCCCTCTACGCGTATTTTTAATAACAAATCCCTCTTCAGTTTTGCTTTTCACCCAAATTTTATATCCCATAATTGAATACCATAGTATTTAGTGTAAAAGCTGGTTTCAAGGGTTACTGAAACAACTTCACCAAGGATTATTACACCAATAGTATACACACCAATGTAAACGTCTCCCCGTTAAGAAGACTCCCCATATCAATCAACACTCTCCTTAAGCAGTTGACATAGGATCCCCTAATTTTCCCTCCTCCCCCTCGTTTGATACATCACGCGCGCACTTTGGCTCCGGTTCAACAACACTAATTTCTCCCTTCGATTTCTGAATGGAATTCTGTTGTGACTTGTGAGAATAATTGTGTAATTTCCACGTCGCGGGCGGAACAACAAAGGGGACGAATGTCAAAAAACGTGTCCTTTCCATCCTTTTGTGCAGCTTCCAAGAACGTTGATAGGGCCGTTGTGGCCTGTTAGCCCAGTCAAAATAGACGAAAAAAAGGCGAAAGTTCGGAAAAATTCGCATAGAGCTGAAAATTGGTACATACGTAGATGACATCATTATAAGTGATGTACCAAAAGTCCTCATTAATCCGATGCCGGCTAATTATTTTATAGAGGTTTTAATTGCGCTTCGCATTCGCCTCGTCATACTACGGGAAAACCGGCAGCGACAGTGGCGCCGCTCGCTTCTTCAACCGCAGGATGTCAAAGCGAAGAAGATAGGGAGATGGTGAAAACAGCCTTATTGTGGTAATATTCGCCTCTGAATTGATTGTAAAGTGAAATCCTTTTGTGAATATGATCGCAAAGAGGCTGGTGAACATCAATGCGAAGAGCGAAATTCTATTTATTCGAGATCAAATGGGGGGAACATATCTTCCCGTTTTTTTTCCTTGCAAATCTAAAAAAAATAAGGGAAATATTTCGTAGTAACTTCATTGGTAATGGAATTCTCAGGAAAAAAGCGAGTAATTATGGTAATTACTTTTTAAAATTAATTTGAGGTTCCAAGGTTTATAGAATTGGAGATTTGGAGAAAATAACTAGGCGCATTTTTTACGTTGTATTAGTTACAAATATAATAGAACCATTTTTTACTGATAAAAAAATAGTACTCAGGAGTTTTTCTGGAGCAAGTGCAAGATGAGTGTCTGAATTGGCTCCTAACTATTAACAAACTAACTGTAAACATGGTTTCAAAAATAACAAACAAACTCGGGACACTTAAAAGAATACTCTGACCAGTAAAAACAGAGCCCCCCTGGGTCCATCTAAGAGTTGATTGACAGCTAGGTCAACACGGAAGTGCAGCCAAAAGTAATTGGAATTGCCCCACGACTTGGGGGCCGAACGGACAGGAAACCTTATCTACCACTTTTGTGGTCATGGCACCTGTAACAAATTATTGGAAATTTTCTTTGGAACCGTAAAGCTATAGCAAAACACCTTCAGTTAATAACATTGGCTGTTTCCACGCTGTCTCCAAAAATGTCTCAAGTTTGCTTCATTTGTAGAGGTCATTTAACTGAAAATGTAACCGTTACCTTAAAAATCGGGAATTATCAGGGGATTTTAAAAACCTGAAATAATCAGGGAAATATCAGGGAATTTTAGAAAATCTGATAACAATCAGGGAAATTTTGAAAATTGCCTGGTTTCAAAAAAATTAATTTAACTTTTTTCTAATTTTCAAGTCTTTAAATGCGTATCTCCGTTCTCCTTCCGAAATTAAATCTCGAATGCACATAAATTAGCATGGTTGCAAATGTTTAGAAAAGTCATCTGAGGTTTACTTTGTTATAATGTGGACTGGATATAATTCCTTAAGATTAATATAAGAAACTGGAATTCTCTTCTTATTTTACCAGTGTTTTAAACCCTCTTGATTCAGGCTTCAGATTTAAGATTTTCCTACTTTCTCCCGCTTTCCCGATTTTACAGTCATTCTCCTAGAAGATTAAATTTAATATGTTTATAAAATAGCAGGGAAAATCATACCAGATTATCAGGGAATTTTGAAATAAGTTTTCTGTGGCCATTCGAATTAATTAATTTAATAAAATGATGGGAACGAGGAATAACTAATAACATTTCATCCGTTGTATATTCCCCAAATCTCCAATTCTTTAAACCTTGGAACCTCAAATTAATTTTAAAAAGTAATTACCATAATAACTCGCTTTTTTTTTGAGAATTCCATTATCAATGAAGTTACTACGAAATATTTCCCTTAATTTATTGAGATTTGCAAGGAAAAGAAAACGGGAAGATATTTCCCCCCCCATTTGATCTCGTATAAATAGAATTTCGCTCTTCGCATTGATGTTCACCAGCCTCTTTGCGATCATATTCACAAAAGGATTTCGTTTTACAACCGATTCAGAGGCGAATATTATCACAAAGAGGCCGCTTTCACCATCTCCCTATCTTCATCGCTTTGACATCCTGCGGTTGAACGAGCGAGCGGCGCCACTGTCGCGGCCGGTTTTCCCGTAGTAAGACGAGGCGAATGCGAAGCGCAATTAAAACCTCTATAAAATCATTAGCCGGCATCGGATCGATGAGGACTTTTGGTACATCACTTATAATGATGTCATCTACGTCTGTACCAATTTTCAGCTCTATGCGAATTTTTCCGATGTTAAATGTCTATTTTGACTGGGCTATGTCTCCTCAAGGAATTGCGAGATTAATGAGTGCCTTTTGCAAAAGATGGTCGTTTTTATTGCTGCTCTTGAAGATGCTTGGCTTGAGTTTTTGCCACAGAGAAAGGAAGACGAAGCTGGAGGTGGTGAAATGTGCTTTTTAGAATTGAGATTGGATAAACTAAGACCTGATATTAAGGAAACATGTTTTATAAGAAGGAAATTGTTAACAAATGTTTTTTTTTTAGAATTTCCCTTTGCATCATTGTCTTAAAATTTTGTTTACATATAAAATTAAACTTTTAGCTTCCTTTTAAAACCAACACCTCAAGTTTTTAATAACAAAAATCTATCTTCTCTTATAAGAGAGTATTATATCTTCTTCTTCAACAGCACTACAGCCTGGTACAGGCCAAGGCTTTCTCTGTCTGCCTCCTCCAGACGGCACGACTTTTTGCTAGGTTTCTCCCTCTATTAATTCCCAAAATCTCCAAATCTCTCTCCACACAATCCAACCACCTTGTCGCTGGTCTACCTCTCCTCCTTGTACCCTCAATTTTCGAAAAAGTTTTTTTTTACAAGGTCCAAGTCCGCACGTCGGAAAACGTGCTCCAGCCATCTAATTCTGTTGGATTTAATAACTCTCAAGATGTTAGGTTGTCTGTATTTAGTGCATATTTCATGGTTATATAAACTTCTCCATGCATTACTTTCTCTCACTGCTCCAAAAATCGAACGAAGGATCTTTCTTTCAAAAATGAGTAGCCTGTTTTCCTCTGTTTTGTTAATTGCCCATGTCTCACTACCATATAAAATGATCGGCCTTATAAGGGTCTTGTATAGATTTATCTTTGTATTTATGGAGAGGAGTTTAGATTTTAATTGACTCTTTAAACCAAAATAGCATCTATTTGCTGCCAAAATTCGGTTTCTAATTTCAACCTTTATCCCATTTTTATTGGTAATAAGTGTGCCCAAGTATTTAAACTGGGTGACTCCTTCAAAAGTGTAGTTTCCAATATTAAGCGACTGTACATAATTTATTCTAGTGCTTACCACCAAAAACTTAGTTTTTTCCTCGTTTACCACTATGCCCATATCCTTGGCAGCTCTCTCAAGGGCAATAAATGCCTCAATCACATCCTGTTTTCTTCGCCCAACAATATCAATATCATCTGCGTATGCCAGAACTTGTATAGATCTTTGCAGGATTGTGCTTCTAGTGTTGATACCTGAATCTCGTATAACTTTTTCAAGGGCTATATAATAAATTATTAAGTATTATATAATAAGGATGAATCTTTTTATAGTCCGATTATTGTAATCGATACGACACATTCAAGTACTAAATGATGCCTTTGTTTAAGTACGGTATAAACGTTATAACAAAATATATTTTTATTATGTTCTATAATTTTTCAATTAGTACCTAAAATATAAGAAGTTTTAGAAGAAGAAAAGCAAATGTAATAGCGTACATTGGCTCATCTAGCTTTCAAATTAAGCAATCTTGATTTTCATTTCCTCTTTCTACAGTGTGTAATTAATCAATCATCTCAATGTATTACAACAAGGAATGATTCATTCTATGTTGTTCTTCATGTTTTTTTAAATCCTTTTTGCGTTTAATTTAATTTTAAACATTCGAAAAGGTACATTTCAAGCTTAATGCTCAGCTCAATTTTAAGGTAGGCTTGAAGCAGAAGGTTTAAAGACATAATTATGTACTATTTCCTTATTTTTTTAAAGCAAATTTATTGAGTCAAGTTAATTTACACGAAATGCTAAACAGGCTGGCAGCTACTCGTTGAGTAGTTATAAATTTCCTATTTTTCTGATTTTCCGTAATAAGTTCCTTTTTAAATTCATTTTGAGCACTTTTTTATACAACTTTTATAAATACCGTCATGATTTACGTGCATAAATTAACAGATGCAAGCTAAACTTATAATACAGATACTATTGTATAATACTTTACTCGTTATCATGAAAATAAAATTAGCAAGTTCAAAAATATAAATAAATGTGTGCTTTTTTGAGCTTGAGTAAATTTTTTGCATCATAATTTTAAGTAGTCAAGTTCTGGGTACTTTTTACTCAAATTACAAGGAAAGAAGGAATACGTGTGGCTGATAAAGTAGCCAATCAGATGCGTTCTTGTTTTGGTCATCTTTTACCCGCTAACGCATGCGAGATGATATCTCGAACAAAATGCTGTCAGCGAGTTGCTTTTTAGTGCATTTGATACGATCACTATTTGTTGCTGTTATCTCTTAATCATGCGCTGTATCCGTGTGTTTATATTAGCCGTTGTTTCTAGTTTGAGATTTCTCGCCTGCATATTGTACCTTCTTTATATTATAAAGCACTTCTACTAACTTTTAAATACAATGTAGCCCGAATTGTGTATATAGGATACCAGTACACTCACTCATGGATTGAGGTACATCGTAATAATTACCGGTACTAAATAATTTACAGGTATTATCTTATATAAAACATGGACTGTACCATGCTTGTGTCGGAGCGCTTGTATTTGCGATAATTTTAAAAGGAATAAATTTTTTTAAATGCAATGAAAACCTTATCCAAATAGGAAAATATTTAATTTTGTTGTTTATTTCAGCTAAATACAAAACTTTTTTTTTACACTGAACCCGTTTTTATAGCATTCCAAAAAATTTCCAGATTGCCTGCAATTATATAAGTAATTAGGTAATTACGATTAATTCCTTACATAATACCTATACCTGGTATTAACTACAAACATTTGAAACAAGTAAATTGTTAGTTTTGTAACAAGCAATTTGTCATAATCATAGAATATATATGTTGAACCATTAGAAATATTTTAAGACATACTTTCAATTGACCCCCCTTCCAAAGTAATTTCATTTCTTTCTGTCTAATTTAAGTTGAAGAGGCGTGGAGTTATTTAAGGAATTCCTGTTGTGATGGGTTTCGACTTAATTCTCAAGAACTTTACTCAGCTGTAACTCATATTCACAATTTTTTACATAAAATGTGGTATTTTTTAAAATCTATATGTCTTTGAGATCGTCTGCACCACATTTAAAAGTGAACTTTTATTTTGATTGCATATTTTTTAATAATAATATCGTTTACACCTTTGTGTAAGCAAAATTTTCCTAAATTTTTTTTTGTTGATTTTAAGGGTGTGTCGTCACAAATCCTATAACCCCCCTTTCCCTCTCGTCACAAAGTGTCATAGATTGATAAACCCCTCCCTCTTCTCCAAACATGACATCATTTATGGACATCCCCTTCTATAAGTATTTGATTGAAACTAACCACAAGACCCCTAAATGCTAACACCTATACCTACCATGCCCGACAAAAGTATATAAAATAAGTTGAAATCGCGTAACACTTTGAAACTGTTAAAAAGTAAATAATTAAAGTTGGAAGCATATTCAGGTTGATTTATCCTTTAGTTTCTCAAATTGTTTTATCAGAAAAAAAAGATGGTTAGCCCTTTTCCATGGTTGAAATTGACAGTCGTCGAGTCGAGAACTTCTTTGAGATCAATGGAACATTGGGTTGGTAGAAGAAGTTGATAAGTGTGATTGTCTTCATCTTCGTTGATTCGGGGCCAACCGAAGAGCTTGATGCAATGTAATTCTACCACCAAGTCTCCAATTGTTATAGATCGGAGAAGATCGTTTTCGAACATGGGAGATGGAAAGAGAATTCTTTTATGTTTCGAATATGGAGATCACCTTTTTTTAGATATAAATGTTTGTTCTACTGTAAAAAAACAACTAACCCTAAAAAGGAATTACCATAGTATAAAAAAACAAATATTTAAATTAAAATTTAAAATGAACTATACCATTCTCATTTGTTTAATACTTTTTTTTAAGATGTCATTGATTGTTTTCTATAAAATATGTTTTAGAAATTAGGGAAATGCTTTAATCCTCAAAATATTGTTTAGTAAGGCTAATGTTATATTTACATCATTAATTCTCTTCATTAAATTGATCAAAATTCAATTCGAGTTAGATTATTTTTACAAATGATAACAAGTGAAAATATTGAAAATAAATATGGTAGGATGAAAATAACAACTTTCTGGGATAAGAAGAGAAACTCTACTTACATACCAAAAAACTAAAGCGATAATCCATCTAAATTTATAATTTTAATGTATTTTTTATTTGGATTTAGACAAATTTTATGTTGTAATGAAGTTTTCATACTTAAAATGAATTAATAAAATACTTTTATAGAATAAAACATAAATTTCACATTTCCTTATTAAAAAAATTAGATTAGTTAGCATGAATTAGTTTTTTTTTTTTTAAATATTTTTCTTCTCTCTTTCAAGAAAAATAGATAAAACTTTTCTTTTCTTATTTTTCTTTAAGTCCGTTTTTAAGGTATCTTTATACTCAATATTTAAGTTACAAGAAATTCAGGAAAATCTAAAGCAATAGAGAACATCATACATTTTGTGATTCTTCAAATAATACAATTTGAAAGGTCTTTTTTCAGCAGTAAGCCTTAGCTTTGGAAAAATCCTTCCTCGACCTCTGTAATCCGAAACACAAGAAACTAGTTTTCGCCGAGAAAGAAGAGGAGAATTCTTAGACCTTAAGTTTCTTGCTAAGATTACGTAGTATGTAAAAAAGGAGCTTCCATTCATGAGAGCTTGAAAAAAAACACGGGACAATAATTAAATCTTACGTATCGAGTTCCAGGTGAACTGTAAAATCCGATTTCCATTGCATTTCAGTTGAGGTTCCAAGTAAATTTTTCCTTGGAACATTAGGATCAAATTCGTTAGTAAAGAAGAAGCATCTGAACTAGAACGAGTATAAAAGGAAAACTTCAAGGTTTTAATTCGAGGGTGGGTTATTTTCTCATCACGCCATACAATTTTCAGGGATTTTATACTCTTCCCTCCCTTATTACACACACATAGTCACATTTTAGTGACTCCTACCCCCATTGTGATGTCACACTTGGAAATTTTTAAACTGAACTAAATTTAAGAATGTATCTAAAATAAATATTATTTCCTTATTTTCATTATTTGGGAATTAGATATACTCTTTTATTTTAAAATCAAACCAAACAGTGGAAAATGCCTCTTTTAATATTTTAACGACAGTAAAAGAACAGTTTTTAAAGTGAGATATCACAATTTTAAACTTGTGACAACACAACTTAAAAAATGTTTAATTTAAAACATTTTCAAAATGCAACTTTCTTTACTTGACAAACAAAAATTATAGTTGCTAAAAATTTAATATAATATTTTATATAAAGAAGCAAGGCCAAGTCAAAGGGGGATATGCGGGTTCACTTCTCCTTAAAATTTTGATGACTATATAGGGGAGAGTAGGGCACCTTGGGAGACTTTTTATTAAACTATTTTCTAATATTTTACACAATTTCAATTATATTTAATCAAACACAGCTAATATATTAAATTTACTCCTTTGCGCATCTAATAAAAAAATTGTCAACCAATTATCTTAAATTCTAAATGTTATTTTGAAAAATACAAAAACAGTAATTAATGAAAAAGCTATGTTTAATAATCAAAATTGGTCATCAAACATATTTTACATTTAAAATTTTCAGATTTCCTTATTTTTGTCATGACATAAATCACTGATTTTTTGTTTCCTTCCAGATATTTCCCTTTTCTTTTCTAAAATATTAATGGATACACGTATTTTAATCTCAACATAATTATTACATAAATCTGAAAGGGGGTGACACAGTTAAGTATGTACAAGCAGTTAGAATAATTATGTATTTAATTAGAGATTAAAGGGATATTTTACAGGGGGATGAAGTACAAAAAAGGGGCATAAAGAGAAGGAGAAACATGCTCGCGTCGTCGTTTTCTCATCTCTCGTAAAAAATTACATTTTTAAGTGTACTCTCATTTTTTTGTGAAATATTGCTCTATTTGTTAAAAAATACGATGCCTTAAAGTTTCAGTTTAAAAATAATTAATTACCTTATTTACCTAAATTGTCCAGATAGGAGAAGTTTTATGATAAAACGAAGGTCAGTTTGTAAAACTGGAGGTCAGTCAGTTTCAAAACTCAGAAGAATAGAATTCTTAGGAAGACAATTTTGGTTGTCACTAAAAAGGTCCCAAATGTCCAAAAAGGAGTTAAAACACTGCTTTTTAGAATCAAATTTCAAAACATTTTCTGGAGGAAGACCCACAATATCCTTGCTTGGGGCTTAGTATTATCATCGAAACTCTGACATTAAATGCGCGAAGGTTCTGGTTCACATTATTTGACCAATAATAACACAGGTCTGCAACGAAAAAGCTGTTTGTGTAATTTCATCGATTTCGTATGTATTTTGGTGTGCTGATTACGGGAAAAATAATGAAAAAAATCCTACACGTCAGGATTTTTCATAAAACGCATATTTATTTTCAATTTTGGCCTATTTTTCCCAATTTCAGGTGTTTTTTTATCCGAGAGTTTTCAACGAAATTTTTAGTTAAAGCTCTTTTTATATCATTCATATCAAGGCCTTTAAGATGCATATTTCCAAAAGTCCCTAAAAGAAATCCCCAGAGAAGAGTTTAATGTGAGCAGCATCGCGCTGGCGTCTCGGCTCGCCTCACTTCGACCAGACTCCGTGTATTTCTATGGGAGAAAATGCAGTAGTACAAGAGTGAGGGATTATTTTCTTCTCTAGATTTTCATGAACCAATGATGGATTACATTTTAATGAGCTGCCAAAGAAAACTACAGGAGTTGTTTTTATCCTGAAAAATATGTAATAAAAATAAATTTCTGTGAGAAATTTTCATTTATATTTAAATTGTATTTTCTTACATATTTAGCTAAATTGTAAAAAAACGCGACGTCCTAAACATAAGCGGTGGTCATTTTCAGATTTAGCACACCAAAAACCATCAGAAAAATCATTTCTATAAGAAATTTGAATAAAAAAAATTATTTTTTAAAATTTAATTTAACTTTTATTGAGATATTGCACTTTTTACCTGAATTGTAAGCAAACGTGATCTTTTAGGACAAAACAAAGGCCATTTTTGCATTCAGCGCAAAATACATAGGAAATAAGTTTTAAGGAATATTCTGAATTAAATAATTGGTTTTATTAGTCTAAATTCATTAATTTTGAGGTATTTCTCTTATTAACATAAAACGTAAATTGTCAAAAAACCTGACGTGTAGGAGAAAAATGGAAGTCATATTCGGATTCAGAGCACCTATAATATTATCAAAATCAGTTGAAATATCCAAAACAGCTTTTAGAAAGATTTTTTTTTCAGACCTGTGTAATCAGAAAAGGAAGGCTTAGAAAATAAAATTTAAATTTGGGACCCCACCAAAAAAAAGTTTGGTTAGGGCTCTGTAAAGAAGAAAGCGTCTAAATATCTGTGTAAATTTGCGTGTAAATTTTTAGGGTTTTTAAAAATTTTTAGAATACGAGAAACCCATTCGGTCAATCACCTCTGGGAAAAAAAAACAAAAGTAAATATGATCTGAGTATAGGAGGATACCGGAGATGCTACCCCTTTCCCTGCAACGTCCTTTTCATGAATAAATGGATCTAACGAACCCTCATTGTTTTTCGATAGAGGGTAGAACTAACGTAGCTCCTATAATGGGGAATTGGGGAATTAACAAGTAAATTAGGTCTCATAACCGTTTTATTTTTACCAAATAAAAGGTTTAAAGGTTTGGTTTAATTAAAATACATGTATTTTCAAATTCTAAAATCTAAGTTAAAATCCTAATTGAAACATGTTACTCACAAATTCATTCTACTTCATGAAAGTGTTTCGTAATGACCTGAGGGAAAATAAACCTTTAGTTTCAATGCAATTGATGGTATGAAAGAAAAATAAACATAAAAGGCATATATTTAGTTGCTAAAAATATTTTCTTAAACGCACCAATAGTTTTAAATTGACATTTCTTGGATTACCAAAAATTTTACACATATTTAGATAATAAGTATATTAATTCTATCCTCTTCGCATCCAAAGTTACATAAGATTTGAATCCTTTACCAAA
The DNA here is from genome assembly GCA_963680715.1 of Tetragnatha montana. Lineage (NCBI taxonomy): Eukaryota > Metazoa > Arthropoda > Arachnida > Araneae > Tetragnathidae > Tetragnatha > Tetragnatha montana. Next base: position 15,376,135 of record OY796680.1, on the reverse strand, counting down.
GTTCTTTTTTTAAATAGCAATACAATTTTTTTCCCCTAATTTTTTAACAGTTTTATTATAATTAAAGTTATGATTTTTAAAGACTATAAAAACAGAGCTGCGGGTAGAGAACATGAGTATTTCTGAAGCAAGGGGAATTTTTTAGGGTGAAAAAATAGTATCAAAATTGACCAATAAGTGACGTTATAATCGTTAAAACTCCTTCAGACAGAACTAAAAGCATGCTATTTTTTTTATCAATTCTGCCTACATTCAGTTTGGTCTCAAAGTATTGTGTCCAGTACAACCCCACAAATCGGTCAATTTTGATACTATTTTTTTTTCTTACCCTGAAAAAATTCCCCATCTTCAGGAATACTCAGGTGAAATACCAAGTCATTCTGACCAGTGGTTTTCTTTTTATAGCCTTTTATCCTTTTAAATCCTTAACTTTTTGGAATGAGAGAGGGAATTACGGAATAAATTAGATTCATGAAGGGATTAGAATGAGACGGAAAAAAAAGCACAGTAAGAAAATAAGGGAGAGAGAAGGTAAACAAGGAGTAGAATTAGAGAAATATAGGTGAATATCAATAAGAACAAAAGAGACTTAATACAAAATTAGAGGAAATATGAAAAAAGGTAATAAGAGAAAGTGAGAAAGTAAGATTAAGAATGACAAAAAAATTGATAGAGAAATAAAAAATGAGAGGTGAGGATGAGGGATAGGGAAAAGAATAAGAGAAAAATGTATTGTGGGGAAAATTAGAGTAAATAAGATAACGAAACGGATAAATAAGAATTCCGGACTCCTGCTTTTCCACATTTGCGGAGGAGAGCGCCCGCCAGGGACCCTATAGTAATGTCAAAAGGGAGAGATTTCCCGTGCCGAAACAGGATGCTCTCTGATTGCTAAGGGCACTTCCCGTTTGTTTTCCATATGCCACATCCTCATTACGGGGGAAGCGCGCCGTTTTCGATGGCTTTCCAATCCCCCCGCCCGATCAGTCGGTCAAGTGCTGTTAGGTCGCGTCTGGTTATTATTGCTCTCGATGGATGCAGATGAAGGATGGTGATGCTCAACGGTTCTTTCGTCGGGAGAAGGCGGGCTGTTTCTGTTTAGGGCGACTGTTCTGTTAATTGCAGCGATTCCAGCGACGCGACCGTCTCGACTGATCGAAACTTTCCTATAAATTACCTATAAATGGTGACGTAACTACCACGTCATAGCACTGAGAACCAATGGCAGAACCAAATGATGAGGAACTCATCATCCTATAGGGGGGAATTTTCTCCAGTTTTCCACATGGCGTCCCGGTTGCATCGCTCGAATCGCCTGCTGCATGTAAACTCGCCCTAATAATGCCCGGATTTATCACATTGCCCGTAACATATTCAGTAATAATAGGAATGTGGATACATATGCACATTCATATCCGGACATATTAGTACAGTTATTTAAAAACAATGGCTTACCTGAAAAAAATTCGGAGAGGGGATGTCATTTTTATCGTTTTCTATGATGGAAAAAAGGTGAAAATCACGGATTTGAGGAAAGGGCATCCCAATATCGATTGGTGTAACAAGGATTTCAATTATAGAGAAAGGCATTAGACTCTAGTTATAAATTTGAAAATTAATTAGTTTACTAATTTCAACTTTTCTGATTTAATTTATTAAAAATATCTTATCTGGTATTTATAAATTTTAAAATTTCACTTCGTTATAAACTGAACTTGTGCTTACTTTCCCTAGTCATGTCTTTCACTATACCCCTATCCCGATAACCGTTACTTTTTCAATTTGTTAAGGGGCCCACAGACGAGCAACTTGGTCGTCAACCGGGTTGTCAATTTGAGCAAGTTTTCAACCAAGTTGGCCGTCTGTGGGGAAGTTGATGATTGAATTTCAGGTTGATGATCTGATCGTCAACTTGGTGGGCGGAGCTTAATCGGAACATGTTATTAGGAAAATAAAAAAAACTAAGCATTAAAAATTAAAATAATATAATTCTAGCTCGAGAGAATAATTAAATAAAATATAATTTTGCATTTAAAGTATCAAAATATATTAATTTGTTACAATCTGATTAATTTATTCTTCATTGTTTACATTCTGGTTGACGACCAGGTTGGCCGTCTGTGGGAAAAGCATCAACCTGGTTGGCAACCGGGTTGACGACCAAGTTGCTCGTCTGTGGGCCCCTTTACATGATATAAAAACTTCAGTAATTTTTAAAATGAGAGACGATGAAAACATCTGTATACTGAAAAATAAAATATTTAATTTTTTTAAATCTACTTTAATTATTTTTCCAGTCGCAGCTAGGGGTGCTAATTTCTAGGGGAAACGTCTTTATATTTTAAAAAGCAGAAAGAAATTTTAAAATACTGTAATTTTGATGCTTTGCATGGCAATTACTGCACAAGTAAACAGAAAATAAAATCGTGTGTCATTCGTATTTGCATCGCTTGTTCTCTTCTAACTGTTGCTACCATTTGAACTAATAAAACATCCTATCACGATCGGTCAAGTGCCAATAGGTAATGCCTGGCGTCCCGTCTTGTTATTGTTCTTGATGAATACAGACGAAGTAAATTGTTATATCAACGGTTTTTCTCCAGCGGTTCCAGCGATTTAAATCATTACAAGTGTCTGTTCAACTCTTCTTATGAGGGCAGACAAACAAAGAGGGTTACATATTAGATTATAGTGTCTTTAACATCTCTGAATTACCTTGAGTTGAAGTAAATTGTAGATCTAAGCAATTAGTTACTACTTATCCTTAAGCAAATTGTGTTTAGAAAAATATGCGAAACCCCCCCCCCTGCTTTTTACCTAAAATTTACAAACATAAATAGTATCATAGTATTGAAAATTGGAATTATTATTTTTTCCAGCTGACTTTATTTTAGAAACTTTTTATTTGACTTTATGAAGGGGAGAGCCAAAGGTTCTAAACATTAGAATGCTTGTGAGAGAAATATTAAATTGAATAATTAAATTAAATTAATTAATTAATTACTCTTTATCCAGTAAAAAAGTTTTTGTGTGTGTGTTTGTGAATACTCTACCGCTGAACTTTTTTTAATAGGAAGAATAAATAAAGTATAACAAGAAAGAAATACGAATAACCTAATAAAAATTTAATGAAAACTGTGAAAGTGTTATATTAACGCTTAAACGCTCTTAAAAACGATTAAAGAGAAGATGAGAAAAAACAATCTAGAGAAAATGAGAAAGTAATTAATGAGAGAGGGAGTGGGAGAGACTAAAATTAAGATGACAAAGGATGAAAAGAGAACGAAGATGTTGGGAGAGAGAGAAAATAAGACCCAGAATGGAGAGAGGAATTAATGGGTGATAGAAAGAGACAGGATAAGAGAGCGAGTATTAGGAAGAGAGAATAAGAGAAAATTACAAGAGATAAATGCGAGAGATAAAAGAGTGTGAGGGAGAGAGGATAAGAAAGAGAGAATAAGATAGATGAGGAAAGTGAAAGAGTGTGTGAGAGCGAGTACAAGAAAGAGAGAAAAAGGGAAAGGGAGAGGATGAGAGAGACGAGAGATAAACGATAGTGAGAGAGAGAGGATAATAATAGATAAAAGAGGATAAGAGAGCGAGTATAAGAAAGAGTGAATGAGAAGGTGACAAAAAAAAGAGAGAAACGAGAGAAAATGATAAAAGGAGAGAAGGGGGGGGGAGATTAGGAAAGGATAATGGATGTGGGGGAAGAGGGAATTTTAAGCGATAAAATGAAAAGAAAAAGTTCGGGGATGAAAAAAGAGGTAAGATAGTAATAGATAAAAAATATTTTCGATAATAAGGAGAGTCAAATTGATTTTTAATGGTTTAATGGTATTGTTATTTTATTATTACAACCTTTACAGATTTTAGTAAAACCTCCATATTGCGACACTTCTAATCCCCACTTTTCTTAAAATGGAAGGGGAGCAGTCCATCTTTAACATCCTATCCAGTAAAGAATTGACTAGTAAGGGTATTGGCTACTTTCCTTTCAAAACTGTATCGGAAGTTCACTCACAGCAACGCTTAATTCCGGTAAAACAAATGAAATTCGGCTGACAAAACAGAAACAGAAAGAAAATAGAAGAAATTCAACACTGCGATAATTTAATAAATCGTTCGTCGTCCTGCAAAAGGGAAATCGTTTTTCTCCTTTGCCAGAGAAAGAGGTGGTCTCCGGGCAAAGCGCCCGAACAGTGTTAAAGATCTCTTAAAGCTCTCACAATGAGGCTGCTCAAATGACCTCGTTCATTCTTCCCATTTGCATTCCAGAAAATAATGTGGCGTAATCAGATGGACTTCTGGAAGGCAGCTCCAAAAATGCCGGGAGGATTCGACGAAACTTAGACAGTGTTTATGAATAGAAGGAAACATTGTAATGCATTTAAAACAAAAGTTTAAGTTATTAAGTTTAAATGTGAATGTGACTTTTTATGTTAAAAAGAAGTACTATAAATGCATAAATACAAAGTTTCTCAGTGAAAGCTGCGTAGTTTTGAAGTAAATAAACTGAAAAATATAGAAGACCATGTCTGGAATGAAAAGTGATTTTCTTGCAGAAATATTTTACCTATTTAGTGTCAGATCCTTTTTTCACTCTCACGCTTTAATTTAATCTGATGGAAATTCTGTCCGTTACTCCTTTCGATACATAATTCCCGTCACGTCTTTTTAGCAAAATATACACCTGTACTTTTGCGCATTCATATCTGTCCAGAGAATCTAGAAATTTTGTGGGCAGGGAGCTGCATGTAAAAAAAGAAACACCTTCGGAATGACTTAAGAATTTAACAGGGAGGAACGAAGTTTTTTTTCATTAAAGGATAAGTGGCACTGGAAAGAAGCACCAATCCCATAGCATCCTCTTCCATAGAGTTCGCCACTGATTGGAGTTTTGCTTCTATTTCTGAAAACCAATGTAAATGTGATTCCTCATAAGTACTTGTAACATCTTACAATTTTTTCCCCATCAACACAATATCAAAGGAGGGAAACCCTTTCTGAAAGTCCTCGTGCACAATCATGCGCATCTCACGAGTTAAATACGTTGACAACTCATCAGAATCAGTTGTAAAAGCTTCTATAACGGCTAAATTGCTTACCTTTTACTCTTCTGGGGGGTTCCCATTCCAGTTGAAGATGATGAAAAGAGAGTATTCGGTAAAAAAAATTATTTAAGCATTATCTTCCTATCAAGATATTATGGCTCTCTCCCCTCAAAATGTAAACACCCTATTCACTTTAAATAATTACGAAACGCTTTGGTTGTTGATAACACATTAATACAGGGATCAAGTAAATAACAAAAATAGTAATAATAACTTACTAAATGTCAGAGGCTTATAAAATCACTCAAATATTGTAAGGAATGCCAGAAATGAGTCTGATAAGAAGGATGATGATGCGATGGATGTTTATCCGAAAGTAAAGGTCGATGCCCAAAATTGCCCCTAATCTGATGATGAAGAGTTGAGATCGTCCAGATCATATTTAGGAGCTGTGAAAATAAATTGTCCATTCCACTTATTAACTAGATTTTATCGGAAAAAATGGATTTCCAGAACAGCTATGAGCTTCACATAACCTTTGTAACAATTCCTCTAGCAGTGGTTCCCAAACTATTTTGCTCGTGGAACCCCCCAATTTGTTGCCAATGATCGCGGAACCCTGAATATTTTTTAATCAATGACTTTTCAAAATTTAATATCTGATATTAAATTAAACAAGCCAACTTAATGTTAAAATAAGTTTTGAGTAAGCGAGTTCCAAGAACCATCAGGGGGGTCTAGGGTTCCCCCCCACAGAAAATTTTTGGAAATTTGACTATATAAAAAGAGGGGTTTAATTTGTTTTGGTACACCTAATCCGAACTTCGGACATACATTTTTAAGAATTTAATACATATTTTTCTAGGATATGCATTTTGATTAACTTAATACAAAAAAAAACACCATTCTTATTTTCTTTAAGGAAATAAAATTTGCCACGCGGAACCCCTAACCACTGCTTCATAGAAATAAGGCATTTGCTTTACAAATATTTCAAATAGTGAAAAATTTTCATATTTCTCCATAAAAGGTATCTTTGAATATTTATTATTAAAAAGAGACCCTGGTTAGAAGTTAGAAACGTTTTATTTTGCCCTAGAAAGCCGATAAATCATATACTATGCTTTTTTTTATCAAAAGCTAATAAATTAGATGCATTTTACGTAAAAAATTACCTTCTATAACTTGATAAATGAGAAGTCACAAAATTGCATTTCCTTTTAAAAAAGATATGCACAAAATTTAGTTGCTATTGGACAAAGTTATTAGTTCAAAATCCAAAAACAATTACTCCTATAAATTAATAGGAGTATTTTTTCCCCACTCTCTTTGTTTTTCTTCCAGTATTAATTTATCACCAAGTTTAGACAGTCTTGTGTAACAAATTGAGATAATTTAGCCGAATTAGTGTGAAAAAGAAATTTAAGTAACAACAATTAAGAATATAATATGGGTTCTCTTAAATAATCACATGAAAGTAGATAAACCTCACGGATACTGAAATCTAATGTGGGGTACATAAAAAAATAGTAGTTTAATTTGACCATTCGGTATTAATGAAATTTGGACAAAATATAAAAGGGGTTACAAATTGTGAATAATACCTGTAAATTCATTGAAGTCAGATATTTTCTATTTTATTTTTTGAGGAATTAAACAGAAATGCTTGTAAATTTTTAGAACAGTATCTAGTCTCCAACATTATTTCTTTTTTCTCTCAGAAAATACATTTGGCAGTTGACGGTTTAATACTATCACTTTTCTTAAGTGTGCTAGGTGGGGAAGTAGAGAACCAATTAAAGAAAATACAGTTGCTTCAAACCAGCTATACTTATCTGCTACCCATTGCCTAATTGCGACGACTAATGATTCAATAAATAACTAGAACAACGGAGAGACATTTCTCATTTGGACATCACAGATGCATTTATAAAACACTTGTGACTCAAGGGGAAAATATGCCAATTTAAAAGTCAGTCGTAAAATCTTGATGGAGCATAAATGAAACACTACTACGTTGTTTATGTATTGTAGCTTGATAAGGTGATTAACCGGATTACTTCTTGATAAACTCCATTCCATTTTTAATTGCACTTTAAGTTGATGTTGGCTTCCCTTCTGAACGTATACCAACCAACCAACCCACTACTCCCAACTTAGGTTTTCTAATTTTCGGGGTTGCAAGATTAAATTTTAAAAACAATTAAAATTATAATTTTAATAGGGAATCTTTATAACTCAAATAAACATAAAAAGTGTAAGTGGTGGAAAAAAAAGTACAATATAAATGGTTGCTCAAGTTTTACATCAATAATACCCAAATTGAGCAGCACGTACTTTATATTACTATTTTAATTATAATATTCTCAGTCATATCCAGAAATATGTGCCGGCTAAGTAATAATTTTTCTGACCTCCTATTATGATCGAAAACTTTTTTGGTCAATATGCATTGTGTCCATTGAACCCAGCTTCGCTTTCATTAAAAAGAGCTGATGGTTATCCACTGGAGAAAATCGACCAATAAGTTAAAACTAGTAATTAATCGAAAACTGAATCAAGTTAAAAGCATGCTTATACTGTTATTTTGTAAAGGCAATATCATAAAATTGGAATTTCATTCGGAAAACTAAATATACTCCTTAAAACAGTAATTGTATCTTTTATCTTTATAGATAGAGTTTTCAGACAGTTTATTACTTGCAAAAATTTATCCTCAGAGTTATAATCATTTAAAAATGCTCATGTATGATAATCTTTACTAAAATATTTAGTTGTAAAAAATATTCCTCCAACGCGCTCAGAATATGTGAGCATCATTTAAATTTGCAAAACCTATAGATCAACGTAGCTAAACATTACGTGACGTCATTTCATTGTTTTAGTCAGCTATTCCCTATGGATATTTGCATGGCCGTGAAAAGAACGCCCAAACAAGTGTCTTCATCACTGTCTTCGTGGGAAGAGATCCCAGACGCGACTTATCGAGCTGCATCAATTGCAGGTCCCAGTTATGTCTTGAAGTCAGTGCTTTTTCGTCAGACCGCAGCAGATCGACCGCATAACTCCGATAACGTCCTTCCTTAGATGATGACGATTAGCCAGATAACACGCATTTGAAACACTAATAACCCATCGCGAAATTTAATTAGACTAGGAATACGACGAATCGCTAGGCGAACTCGAAGAAAGAGTTCAATGCTGTAAATGCACCGCGTATTCGATATTTTAAACATTTTATGGAGGATAAGCTGTGTGTGGCGTTTTCAGGGTTGTGAAAAGGAGGGGGGCGTCTGAACTCAATTTTCTGCAATATTTGACACTGAGCATAATTTATTATTTTCTAAAATATTTTACACTTACTTCGAATCTGCATGGGCAAAAGCAGATGCGGAGCTAACAAGACGTGATGTATTATGTGAAAAACATTGTTTCCAATAAAGGTTTTGCTTTTTTTCCCCTCTTAGACACATAGAGTTCACACAAATTAGAATCTGGTGTCAGATTTTTGGGTGGAAAGGGATAAATACAGATATTTTAAACTTTTACCTGCTACAATCCAATGCATAAGAGTGTATCTAGAATTTTGTTCGTACGGTGGACAAAGGTCACACAAAAATTATAATTCTCCCAAAATTGTATTGAAGTGATCATGGGTGTCTCTATTCATCATAAATTTTTGTTTGCTTTGTTTGTTGGAACCTCTTCGTATTTTCATATAGAATATAGAAGATATAGTATATAGAATATAGAAAATATAAGGTTACCAGACATCCCGCTTTTGGCGCTTGTATAGGTATGTGACTCATTTTCCCGCTGGCCGAATGTCCCGCCTTTTCACTGAAGTCCCACCAAAGTTACGCTTTTTTATTCCTTCAAATGGGAAAAATATAAATTAACTAGTTTTTTTAAACACTTTATTGGGTCAAGAGTTATTTTTGAACTTAAGTTCTTTTGATGATTTTCAACTTTAAGTTTTGATGATGGTTACTTTCTACTTTTGAACAAGCTCTTCTCTCCCCTTGAAAATTCTTTACAGTAATACTAATAGCAAAAACTAAGTCACTCCTCCTAGTCTAAAATTTTTAAAATAATAAACAAATTATAGTCTTAAGAGTCAAATTTAGGAAAATTTCTGGGGGAGGGAAACCAAACCGTCCCCTTGACCAACCCTTCACCCCCCCCAAAAAAAACAAATGCCTAGTTAAGTGCACCAGATAGTGTTTCTTGTCAAATTTATTTCTCATTTGAAATTTGGTAGTCTTCTATTTTTTAACGTTTTGAGTCTATTTGAAACCTTTAGGAGTGAAAGTATGTTTTGGTTTTTAGTTTGAAAAATCTGGTCACATTAAGTATATAGAAATATGCGCAGAATAACTTACTGCCCAATCAGTTAAGTATTTTGTTTGCTTGTGATTTAAACTTTTTGTAACATTTTCATTTTGTACCATACAATTTCTCTCTTAACAAAATGACGACACTTTTTACATCATTTATTTATTAAACTGTTATGAGAAATCTAGGGTATCATAGAGCTATCTGCATATTAAACTCCCTTAATCTTGTTCCCGTCCCAGCAGAACAAACTGAAACATGTTGGAACAAAAAGTGACGTTTGTAGTGGGATGTAGCTTTATCATTTCCTTTCGCAGTCTTGATGCAGTTTGATCCCAGTACTCCGACCAGTTAACACACACGGTGAACAGAAGATTTTTCTGAACAGTAGGGATTCTTTGATTTTCGAAAGAATGTGCCATTGAATCGGATATTGTGGTGTGCATAAGTTCTGAAGAAAAGTGTTTCATCACAAGAATCCGTTTCTCTTATTAGTGAGAAATAAAATTCCCTTTTCCAATGAATATAACCAGATATTCTCACTCTCAGCAACCCAATTACATCCAGGATATTTTGTGCTTAAGCTGAAATTTGGGGATTTCTTTTTAAAGGATTATAAAAAAATCAAAATGTTTTTAAGCAATTATTTGTGGGAAAACTGACTACGGATATAGTGAGTGTTTTTCTCTGCCAGAAAAAAGATAGTTTGTGCAAAACTTTTCTCGTTGAACCAATTTTCTAACGAAGGAATACACAAGGATACACTGAAAAAGATGTACCTTTATCACCTGTTCACTGATCTGCTTAAGGAATAAAACATATGTAAGACCTTTTCATTGGATAAATCAAGATAGGTACATTTCAATTTTAGTAAGTACTTTAATTATTTAGTTTTACAGCTTCCTTGAAGGAGTTCTTAAAATAACAATGGATAATCGCATGGATAACCGCCAAAAAATAGCCTCAATTTTCCCCAATATTTAAAATATCGTTTAAAGTTTAAACGTTAAACAAAGCATTCATGATTTTTCGGTTATTGTAAGAGTATTACTGATGGGAAGCACGTTAATCAATTTGAAAAAGTAGTTAAGAATGTTCGAAAGTATTGTTGGTTGACGACTATTATTTCAAAAATCACTTACGTGTGTTTTCTTAAATCATGTCTGGCTATAGGCACAATAATCCCCTTGTTTATTTCTGCCTCTTATTTTTTTCTTTATTTCTTAATTGAATCGTCAGTTTGGATAAGAATAAGTCCAAAAACTAAGTTTTAATAAAATCGAAAAAAAAAACCACTGTATAAGTAATGGAATTTTCGCTCTTTTACCACCAAGTTTTTACTGGAAATTCAGGAGCCTAATTAGAATACAGAGCAACCATCGAAAAAATATAAGTATACTCAAAAATATTTTACAGGTACAAAAAGTTGATGGACGCATGAAATTTCAGCTGAAAAAATCTTAAAAAAAAAACCACTTTAATCGACAATTAAATTATAATTTTGCTTAGTTCTCATCCCGAAAGTGAAAAATAGAAAGAGATGGGGAATACAAATTAAAAGTTATAATGAAACTGATTTATTAAGGCAGTAGTATCAATGGAGTAAGTGAATATCAGGAGTCAAACATTCAATAGATAAAAAAACGTAAAAACATTTTTAAATTAAAAACAAACTTTATTTGGGCTTAGTTTACAGCACAAAAAATAAGAAAAAAGAGACAAATTAACTTAAATTTCAAATTTATTTTTAAAATTTTGAACTTATTCCCTTTTTCAAACTGTCGTTCAATTGTAATTGGAAAAAAAACCTTTTCAGAAGATAATAAACGATTTTCAAAATTTCTGCAACAACATACGTAAATTTCACGCTAGTAAGTTAACTCCTTCACTTTTTGAATGCTACGCGAAAGTAAATTTTACCAAGAGTTATTCCAACAACACTGAGCATTAGTTCCTTTTGCGTAGTCTTCCTCTCAAGTACAAAAATTATGTGGATCTTTCTAAATCAAGTCCCCCCCAAATATCTGTCAACTTGTCACTGGAAGATCAGTGCCTTTCCAGACGGGAACGCTTTTCAGGAAAATGAAGTATTACTTGCGTAGACGATTACGTATAAATTTTCTGTTCTTGTATCCGGACATATAACTTTTCATTTGCGGCTCTAGAAAGAAGCGTATTTGTACGAAAGAAGAGACTAATGCCTTATTTTCCATACTCGGTAATAGTGTGGATAAGAGGATTAAAAAACATTCATTTATAAAAATATTAAACGCAAAGTTGAAGGAATCACTTTTCTCTATGTGAATTTATTTATATAACAGAGTGTCTAGGTGTCCACTCTTAAACCAATACTTCAGATGATTCTTTTACTTCATTTTGAACATTTTTGTCATTTGAAGTATGCATACATAACGATTGGTTTGTTTAGAAGTTACCTATTGGTTAACTTTAAGATTGGACACCAAGTATAACAATTTTTATAAACTTTATAAAAAAAAAATAGAAATTAGATTTCTTTACTTTTTAAAATAATTTATTAAAAATTCATAAAATTGATTTTATGAAACTTCAGATTAAAGGTGCTAAAAATATTTTAATGTAATGAAAAAATAATGAAATTGTCTCTATTATGCATTGAAATAATTGAGTTTATAATTATTACTATTTTATGCATTAATTGAATTATGAATTATTATTATTTTATGCAGTTTAATTGAAGAAGAATTGAGTTTTGGGTATAAAATAAATTGTAGAAAGCAATGATCAATTGAAATTTATTAGTAAGAAACAAAACCTTGGGTATTAATCCTTAGAATGGATATAGGCACACCTACTTCAGATAAAAAAATTTCTGAATTAAAATTTAATTATCTTTGAGGAGGGAAGAAAACTTTTATCTTTATATTGTCTAAAATTTTGGTTCGTTTCTTTCCCGTAGTCCTATTTCACTTTTCGTGAAAATTTTCCTTGTGTGCATGAATGTAAAATAAATAATGGCCACTTTTCATCAAAACTGCATTAAATAATATTTTTTTTAATAATCTAATAAAAGCACGAGATTAAACGTAGAAATTTTAGGGGTAAGTCGTTTTGACTATGCTATCAAACAAACCTTTGAGCCTTTGAAAGTCTTCATTGTGATATGGCTGACGTTGGATAATGAATAAGTGTCATACAAATTTGACCCCCTCTGTATCCGACAGTTATAAATCCGGAAGTCTATGGAAATCCACCTTGCGAGCTATTTCCTTTCGTATTGTTGTCCGGTATTTCCGGGAAATCATTCATTTCCTTTCCATAACTTTTTCGCAAAAATTGATGGGCTTCTCTTTTTTTACAGTCTGATGAAGATATCGATGTTTCCTGCAATGAAACTTGCAAAATCGAGAAGGTAAGCAATTCTTTTTATGCTTAAGTTTTCTATTTTTATGACAAACCTAATCTTAACAAAATACAAATTTAAAAATATCAGTCATCTTTGGTTAATGCCCTAGATTGATTTTTCTTACACAGCCAAAACTCTTGTAAAGAAATCTTCCAGGTATCTCCTTTGATATTTTATTTATGTATATTCATTTTCCAACCAATTCGAGACCAACCAATAAGGCTAATGCAAGGCATAAGGTATTTTAGCCATTGGATATTTTTACCAACATGGAGGGCATATATTTCATTCATTTCCATTCATTAGACACTCCACATTCATTTGTCACTTGAATGATAATTGTGAACAGGAAATTTTGGTCTCTCTTATCCTCTGTGTATTGGTGGCATTCTCATACGATCATTATTCCACTGGGCACTGGTTCCTAAACTGTGTTCCAAGAACCATTTGCCACTTCGCTTATCTTCTCCAAGTAGTCCCCAAAGACATTTTATTCTCAATATTTCTGTCAAATCTAAATTTTTCCACCACGAAATAGTGCTTTGTGACAAACTTCTGTCCCATAAAATAACATTAACGAAATTGTATCCTGAAGAGAAAAATCCTCCTGACTCAAACAAATTTAGGAACCAAGGTTCTATGATAGCACTTTTTAGGAGAGATAGATCTGTTTCTTTTTAAGAGCGAAGTAGATCCCTCACACTTCCGAAGCTAATATATTTTCGTGGGATCACTTAAAATTATTACAAGTTTGGTTATCTCTCCCGTAGAGAATCGGTCCAAAAGCTCCCTCACACTTCAGTCTTCACCACGTAGTAATCCCGCCAAGTCTCCCCATCCAAACGCAATAGCTTCTATACTTCAGTACCCCCGCACAACAAACGTTTTACATAACCCCTCTTTCACGGGCATCCAAACAGTTTAGTGGTCCAATTTAGCTGGGACCTCCAACGTCTCTCCTCGAAGGGCCTGGATAATTGCCATCGTGGCCAGTTGTGAAAGGAGAGAGAGCCTCATTGCTGCAAACGACATGATAATTGCCCTTTAGCCTCACCCAGTAATGAGCCACTTCCTTATTAGGATCCCTCCTCTCCGTACCTGCTGCAGTGGCATAAACAAGGCTTTGCTGGCTGATGCTGCTGTCAGACAACAACGAATCTGACGGACCAACTTAACTCGAGGGACGAGATTGGATGCGATTGAGGTGCTGGTTTGGGGCCATTCTTCTGGGGCCATAAACGCCATTCTCACATCGTTGTGTAGAATGTTGTTGGGTACCATTAAAAAAGAAAATGGATAGTATTTCGAAAGTTAAAGACATGGCCATCTCTACGTCTAGATCATATAGATGCCCTCGGCCTCGGACACATTAAAAAATATCTACACAGTTTGAAGCAATTCAAAAACAAGAACCCTAATTTTAATCATGGGTAAAATTTATTTGTATTTTCGACTATTTTTTATTTTAATTAATTTGATTTGAATAGTTGTAATAAAATAGAATGGATTAAAAACTTATACCAAAACTCGAATAATGAATGAAAAATAAAGATCAAAATGAAAGAATAGAAACATAGTTTTGAATGTTTGACTTTTAAAACTATAGTTTCAAACAATCGTTCATTCCTTCCAAAACAAAATGTCTAGCTATTCCCGTTTCTCCTTTCCTCTACTTTAATTATTCCAATTCATTTTCAAAATTGAAAAATTAAAGATAATAATTTTCGCATATTGGTTTTAAAGCTGTTCTACGACTAATCAAGGAAAGTAGAAAAATACATTTCGATAATGTATAATAGAGTAGTAAACGATTTTTCAATTTTAATTTTGATGGATAGACGCTAATAAACGAAGGTCATCAGCGAAGAAATTTTTGAAATCCGATCATTAGTTAATTTTTAAAAAATTAAAAAAACCCATGCGCAGAAGCTAACGCGTAAAACGCAGTACTGCGCAATACGTCACGGGTGTCTACCGACTGTCCATCGCAACTCACTCACCGCTCCGGAGCTCACGTGTTTGCGTATTACGTATCATCAATATTCGTTCACCGTTAAATTTCGACTAAAATTTCCTAAAATGTCCGATAACAATCAGAAAAAGAAGAAACGCTTTTATTATTGTTTCGTTCCTGATTGTAACTCTACATCAATTAGCACTCCTAATAAAAGTTTCTTTTGCGTACCCAAAAATAAACTTAGAAAGAAATGGTTGTCAGTCTGCCGCAGAGAACAATCGGGATCCCCAACAACTGTGTTTTTCTGTTGCGAAGATCATTTTGATGTAAGTATCAACCCTTAGTAGCCTGCATTTTAGGTAGGTATTATATACAATAAGCAAATGAAATCAGTTTATAAATCAATCCTTTTCAAACTCAAATCCTTTTAAAAAATTATGAGTGAAAAGGCAACCTTAAATAAAGACTAGAGATTGTGTAAACAAATAGATATGTAACGTATACATATACACTCACCTCAATTGCTTTGATCCTGTACTTTCGGGTATCTCATCATACCATTTCCGAATACAATCCGTCACCATCAAAACTGTGACAGCAGGAAGATTGTCCGATTGGGCTTTAACAAAGCCTGGTTCCATGTTTTAATTAAAAATTCTAGTTAAAAAACGAAGTAAATTACAGAACGGCAGCTTTTGTTTACATACAAATCCTATGGTATACTCTACTGCGATCTACCGGCGACGAGCGGCATAGACACTCCTGACGTCACACGAAGCCCCGCCCCGTTTTTTGAGAGTGCAACGTTTAAAAACTAATTAAAAAGTAATTAATGGTTTAAAAAATTTCAAAATATCAAAAATCGTTGTTTATGACCTTTATTTATGTTTCCTAATGGTCAAAACTGTTAGATTTGACAACTGTTTACTTCCCTATTCGTTTAATGATTAATCTCCATTAAATGCTTTTTTACTAGTTTATAAATCCAAGGAACAATTTATTCTTCTCATTATCTCCATAAATTAGCAAACATAAAAAAGTTTATTCATTTTTACCCGGTGCGGCGAGAGCTGCGTGAAAATACGTGAAGAAACCAGCCTAGCCAAGAAACGCGCTTTGTGCGCTCCAAGCTGTGATTGGTGGAAATGAATGAACTAGTTTGGGTTTCGATTATTTGTTTATTTACCTATCAAACAAATGGCGGCAAGGTTGTTTTCGAACTTAGTTTTAATAGCCTGTGTTCTTTCTTCGGGGTATTCAACTAAAAGGTATTATTTTATTTATGGCATAGAAGTCAGAGGTAGGTAATTGATCATTTTCTCAAAATTTTAAAATGCTACGGTTATGTTCTTTTGTTTGTTAGAGGTACTAAACCATTAGCCTAAATGAGTGAACTTCTTCCATTGCATGCTCTCAATTTGTCAATTTTCAACTCTTTTAGTGCCATGAAGGTTGTGCCTTATTCACCAAAGCCATATCATCATCTTGTCATGAAGTTTGCGTAAGTCAAGATCTACTTGAAATCAATATCATTTTTATACATTGTATGGTTATTGGAAAATACCTTTAATTTGTTTTTTACTTTTTTAGAATGAAGAAAGAAAGATATTTAATACTAAAGTGGTAAGTTAGATTTCATAGTATAAATATTTGTAAATTATAATTTTTGGTAAATCCAAGGAAATCGGGCCTGGGTGACATTTTTGGCAAATTTGGTGTACCAATGCCGTTTATTAAGAAGCAATTCAACTTCTAAAGAACTTCGTTGCCAGAATCTGCTATTTCATCTTCATTTTTGGTGCCCGGCCCGGTTTCTTTGGATCACCCTAATTTTGTTTAGCAATTCTGTGATATTTTGTTTCTCACAATCATCTTGTCCATCTGAGTCAAATAATTAGTAAATTTAAGTATTTCAATCTTTTTTAACTAACCAATGGTTCTACTCCTTTTCCTTTCCTACACTTTCTCTCTGGATTCTACTAAGTGCTAAGATTATTTCATGTAAGTAAAACATAACACCTTTTAGCTTGCAATATATAGTACAGCTGAGGAAAAAAAACCGTTACAGTAGACTTTGCGGGAGAACGGGTGGGGTTAGAAAGATGCTTTTGGTGTCATTTTTCAGGATTTAGTGTATGCTTGAAAAAACTAATTGACTATTTTTCTCTCAGAGGTCATCTTCTGGCGCAGCGCAATAGAAACTGCAACTTTTTTCATGGCGACCCTCAATTTTTATTCGATTTTATGAAAGATCATAGTAATTTAACCCTCATCACCGAGTTTCGTTTAATTTGGACGTTAAACAAACCCATGGCAGACCGTCAAAATCTGAAAAATTCATATTAAAAGCCTGAAATTAGTCGCCAACACCCGACTGCCAAACACGGATTTCTGACAACCTACCAGTACTAGTGAACCGATTTTCATTAATATTTCAGTTTTAAATTGTCGAAACATAAGATAAGGTTATTTTAAAAAATTTTAAGCTTTAATAAGCATATAAATATTATGATTAAATTATTTTAATTGTGTTTATTTATATTAGTTTATTAGTAATTTCAAAGTCAAAAATCGCACTGAGCTAATTTTCGTGTTGTTTGAAAACGCGTAAATAAAAACAAAAACGCAAGAAGCGCCAAATCATCGATAAATCGCCAAGCCTAAAAAATAACTGTAACGTTTTTTTTTTCCTCAGCTGTACAATAGTGTTAATTTCCTAATTTTGTTATAAAGGTTATATGTCAAATAATGAAAAACTTTTAATTGTTTGTGTTTTAATAATGTTGATAATATCTGCTGACAGTTATGTCACTTTGTCTTCTCTTCATTTTTTGATTGATTTCTTTACCTATGCTGTTTCATTTTCCATGTTAAAAATTATGATTAATTTATAATATTTACATTGAAAACAAAAACTTTACTATGGTGTGTTTGATGTGGTTTTTTTTTATCATTTTCAGAATTTATATTGCACTCGAGGATGTAATATTGCCATAAACATCTATTTGAAAGCCATCGAAGGTAATAAAACAAAATATTTTTTTTTAAATGCCTATCCAAAAAGGTAGTAATTTTCTGTTTTGAGCTCTATAAAAACTTTCTAACTATTTTTGCCTCAAATTCAAAACTACCTAATAACTATTGTTACTTTCAAAATATACCTACAATTTTGTATTTAATTGGGTGTGTTAATTATATTTGTTGTGTTATGCAACTTTGTTATCAAAATCAGTTCAAGAATTTTTGTACAATACTCAAAACCGATTATTAACATTAGGTATTAATAATCATAAAAAGTAGGATGTGATTGTTCTTTGCTATCATAACTAAATACAAGTTTGATGTCTTTAAACTATAGATGAAGTTGGAACTCCTCCTGAACCCTATTTGGTTGCTGATACTAGGACAAGTTCTTCCATTACAATCAAATGGACTGAGAGTGCCTATCAAAACATATCGTATTTGGTTCAATTACGCTATGATGGAGCAAATCACCTGACAGATTGGGAATATTATAGACCTTCTTCCTTACTAAAAGACAATTATCTGACAGTGGAAGATTTACATCCATACTCAAAATATAGAGTAAGTCTTCAGCTTTCAAAAACTATAACAACAAATGCTAAAATTTTTAAAAAAGAAAGAAAATAGGATTTATGTAAAAAGGCATGATGTGTTTTGTTTTTCATTATAGTTTCGTGTAGCATGGATTATATTAGAAAACTATCCTCCTCTTTTTTCGGATGAAAGCATTGTTATTTCTACCTTGGCAGATGGTGGTAAGTATTTATTTCAGATTAATTTATTTTGAGAAAAATAAATTAAGTGTAGTTAGTCTTTTTGTTATTTTATCTTGCAAAAGAGGTGTTAAGTCTCCTAAAAAACAGCAACAGTTTTCTTGAAAGTAAAATTTTATTTCAAGAAAGTTTCTCTCTGGAAAAGTATGTTTCCTGTAGAATGAGCCATTAAGCAGATTTTCCAATAAACTGGCTTATCTAATTAAGCAGAATCTTCTGTATATAGAAATATTGAAGTAAACAACAATATTTTGTGGATGTTAAGATATTTGTTATCAAGATTTTTTAAGTGGTTTTAAAAAATAACTGATTATTGTTATTATTAAATTGTAGTTATCTGAAGTTTAGTAACCTAGGATTTCGTAAAACATACATATTATTCTCATGCAAACAATTATATGAATCCCATGCCAGTTACTTATCATTAATTTTAATAGTTCCTTCTTTTTGAAATGATCAAGTTAGTTGATGGACAAAAAATAAAGCTTTTAGATTATAATTATTTTAAAAAGATTATTGCTAAACATTGCAATAATTTCTTGTATTTGAACTTATAGCTCCTTCATCATCTCCTGTTATAACTTGTTTGACAGCTGTTAGTTACTCCAGAGTATCTATTAATTGGGATCCCCCTCCTTTTCCAAATGGACCGATTTTATCTTATGTTTTGTACATTTCCAAACATCCGAGTGGGAATACAATGATTAAAGTAAGATGTGTTCATTCATATGCTAATGCATTGATTTTTAGTACATTTTCTTCTGTGTTCTTGTATTTCAATAATATTTTATTCATCTATTTTTGTTTCGAGTTGTTTTACTAGCTTCATTTATGATGGACATTTTCTGACTGACATTTTTATTTTTTTACGTTAAAATAGGCTATAATTATATTTTCTTTATTTAAAATAATGTAGTACTAATGTTTTTTGATAGGTAACAGGTTTATGCAAAAAGCTTTACTTGTAATGATTCTGGTTGATAAAATTAAATTTGTCTTACAACTAGCTAAGCTAAGATCTTTTCTTAGTCTATTTTTACTTAAGCATACAAGGGTATTACTTAAGACTTACACTGAAACAATTTATCAGAAACCTTTGTTTGATCGTATTGATTCATACTGATATTAATTTTTAAAATGGTTTACAATTACAGTGAAACCTCAATTTAACATTTTTCAAGGACCAAAGAAAAATTACGTTAAATGCGTGAAAACGTTAAATCGGGGTAGGACAATAACGTAATACTCATTTGGGACCAATGAAATCTGAAGTTAAATCGGGGTTTCACTGTACAATGGATACAAATGTTTTTCCTACAATTTTACTTTTAAAACTATTTATAAATGTAATGAACATTATGGGATAAAACTATTAAACTCCTCAAATTTTATTTAGGTTGTATTTAGTTGAAAAAATTAATAACACTGATTTATATTCAAATACTTCTCAACAGGATATATCTGATACGTCTGATGGATTACATTATATGATCAACAACTTGGAACCATCAACGATGTATATAATCAAGCTGAGTACCAGGAATACCATGGGAGAAGGC
This sequence comes from Tetragnatha montana, assembly GCA_963680715.1. NCBI lineage: Eukaryota > Metazoa > Arthropoda > Arachnida > Araneae > Tetragnathidae > Tetragnatha > Tetragnatha montana. The sequence continues at coordinate 15,356,048 of OY796680.1, read as the reverse complement.
CCTGCAGATGTTAGGAACATAACTACCTTATCTAAGCGAGATGTTTCTAGTAAGTGATTGCCTAGAAATAGAAACTGGGTTATTTGGGTATAATATTAAATTTCAACATCCAAAGCAATTTCTAAAATGTGTGTTCAATCTCTCAAATTGCTTTTTAGGTATGCACCATACTCCTGCCTATCTTTTGTTTGGGACCAAGAACAGTGTTGTGAAACAGGGACTTAGAATTTTAGATGAGCCTCGTGTCCTTTTTAAAGTTCCTAATGTGTCAATATCAGTTACAGGTATGAAGTACTGGAATTCTGTTTTGATTTACTCATTAAAATGATTTTCATTTATAAATACCATTGGTTAACAATATAATGTTTGAAATAGATAAAATAGACCATCATTGGATTAGAAGTAAAAGTTGCCATTTCTTCTAACTTAGTGATGTATTGATTGTATGGTTTGAGCACGGCTTACTAGATACTATACAGGCTAGAACCATTTGACAACTTTTCCCGCTTGGATCGCCACAAGTCCTACCTATATCACCCACCGCCTTCAACACTGTGGATATGCTTTGCCAGTTTGTCCAGTATTGCCATCTGGATTTTTAATGATTTCCGTACTCGACTAGCCTGTATAGTATCTAGTAAGCCGTGGTTTGAGCAAAAGTTTTAAAAATAGAAATATATTGGAGGAATTATTTTTGAGGTAAGAAAATTTAAAACTATCATTTGCTTAAAGTCGTACAAAATCATTCGAATAAATTTTTACTTCCAGTGTATTTAGTTGAGGTGCAAATTGGATGGTCTGTTAGTTTGTTTTCATTAAAATTTCTAAGCTTCTAGAAAATAAATCTCTATAAATAACTCTAGTTGTCATTTGTATGTTTTCTATTCCTTTCTTGTAAAAATATAAGTTCTTAAACTTATTGTTCTATTTGTGTTCTATAGGAGTAGCCCTGCATGTTAAGAACCACTTGTTTTTTGTGTCGGATTCACAAGGGAACATTTACAGAGTTTCTCTAAAGAAAGGTCTAAAACCTACCATCAAAATTTTCTCTAGTGTAAACCATCCAACCATTATTTCTGTGGATTGGCTGCATGAGAAATTGTACATGGCTGAAGAAACACAGGTAAAATTTGCATTTTACAAATTCAGTATAAATTCAACTAAACTCTATATAATATAATATACATAACCAGTGCTGAAATTGGACAAAAATATTTGGGGGGACTCACCTTTTCACACAATAGCTGATTGATGGAGGGTAAAATATTACTAATTTTTGGTACCTACTCGAATTGATAATCAAATTATATAGATAAATAAAATTGCATAGTTAGGGGAAAGGGGGGCCTAATGGAACATTTTTTAAATGCTAGAATAGAAGCACAAATACAGTTATTATAATTTTTATAACCTTAAAACTATGTAACATTTAATTCTTTACAAATATTGAAGGAAAGTAAAAAAAAAACATTATTCAACTTTGTGTTACCATGAAGTGGCGGATCCAGGATATGGTTTGTAGGGGCTAAAAATTTGGTAATCGAATTGAATCATCTTGCCCAACCTAATGATAAAAAAGTTGTGAATAATCGAGTTCCAAGTACGAAAAGGGGGGTAAAATTTTTGGAAATTAGACTCTTAAAAAGGGGTTTTAACTCATTTTTTGTAAAGCAAATCGTGAGTAATAGAAATTAAAAACTTAAAGGGGGTCTGGGGTCCTCCCCAAAGTTTTCGGAAATTTTACCCTAAAAATCCGAAGACATTTGCAAATCGGAATACGGGGAGACTGCTGGCACGCTGATTGGCGAATCCAAACACTCATTCAAATGGGAATTTAGGCAGAAAAAATAAATTTGCTTTCTTATTTAAATCTACCCTTAAATTTATATTTTTTTTTCGTGGAAAGAAATTCGGGGACGGTAAAAATATACGAGAAAAGGGGAAAATGACGGAAAAAGGGGACGGTAAAAATATTTCGGGGGACGGTCCAAACATTTGGGGGGACGGCGTCCCCCCGCGTCCCCCTCCAATTTCAGCACTGTACATAACTGAATATAACATAACAGTTGTGTTTACCACCTAAAAAAGTACTCAGTACACAAACGAACCAATTTTATTAATGAACTGCTTTTTACATAAAAATAATGGTAAATCAACATCTTTTTATCTTTAATAAAACTTTAAAGTTGTACAATTACATGAGTTAATGTTTCATTCAAAACGTCAATAATGCAAAAAGGTGTTTTTTATTGTTTTGGTTTCCTTAGTTTCAGCATAATAATTCAAAGACTTTCTTCAAACCCCAATACATTCTTTTTTAGATAAGTCGTTGCAACATTGATGGAAGTGGTTACCAAGTTGTTTTGACAAATGTCCCCTACAGACCAGACGATATGCATGTTGATCCTTTGAATGGGTATATATATTTAAAGTTTTAGTTATTTATGTACTTGGTGTTTAAAAATATTTCAATCAAAATTCTTTAATACTTGTTACTTACATTCATTTTTTTTTTTATTTTTAATGTTTTCATTTTGAACAGTAAGTTAGTAAAATGTTCTTCATAATTTTATCAGCAGATGGAATGAAAGTATTACTTAAGCATACGTTTGTATTTTTCCTGAGTATACAATTTCAAACTCACAATTGAATTGTTTTTTATTAGGTACTTGTACATGGCAGTGACTGATCATATTTCCACTGGGGGCCTGTATCGTATTGACCTAATGGAGTTTTGCAGTGGATCTGTGCCTTTTAATAAAACTCAGCTCATTGTCGGTGATTATGAGCTTTCTGCTTTTGTTGTAGATTACAAAAACTTCCGCCTTCTTCTACCATCATCCACCAACAATTCCATTGTGTCCATTGCTTTGGATGGAAGTGATATTTCAGACATCAGAGAAAATTCACAAACTCCCTTGTACAAGAGCATCAAGAGTGTTGCAGTTCACCAAGATTTGTTGTACTACACTACAGGACCACTCATGTATGGTGAAGAGTATCACAAAAAAGAGGACAAATTCTACAATAATGTTTATTATGTGAATACTGGACCATTTCTATCAGTAAATATTCTGCACTCTGACAATCAACCTTATCCAAGTAAGTATCACATAAAACTTAGGATTTGTTTTTAACTCTTTAGTTTAAAAGAACATTTGAAAAGTACTAAAAGTACATTTGACTTTGCTTAATGTTATCACTTTTGTCCAAGATCAAAATCATAACAATATCCAGTTGATAATAGTAAGCTGTTCTATTCTGTAAAGTGGCAAACACTATTACATGAGTGTGTGTGCATAAATCACGACTTTGTAGTCCGTATTGAAGTATTTAAAAATCGATTTTCAAATATATATTTTGCAACTTAAAACATTTTTAAAGAAAAATATCAGAACATATCAAATAACAGTGCTAAATTAATGACTCATGTATGTATATGTATTGAAATTGGCCTTCAAACGGGGGAAAAAAGGAAGTTTTTTAAGGGAATTTCACCAGATTTTCATAACATTAAACAATATACTTATCACAAAAAATTATACATTATTAAAAAAACATACATTTATTAAAAAAATTAATTTTATAATCACTCCTATTAATTTATTGATTAAAATTATACATACATTTTGGGTGAATAGGAGTGATTGGGACAAGGTAATTTTGATATTATTATCCAATTGATAACATTATCATGTTTCATTTCTTTAATTTCTATTTGTTTATAGTTCCCCTTAATCCAGTTGCATCAGTTCAAGCATTGTTTGAATCTGACAGTGCAAGAATAAACTGGTCAAGCCCTAGATTACTTGCTGGTCAAGGTAGAATTTTATTTTTATTGAATAATAAGTTGTGTATTTCTAAAAAAATATTTAAAAATGTAACAAGTTTAAGTGCTGCTACATTGTTTTTCTTGTATCAAAAATAAAAATCTATATAATCACGATTTTTAATAGATTATATTAACTCATTCTTCACTTTTTCTTACATTACTTTAAGGGACTTTTTTTTTCATTTCAGATTGTCATGTTAGTCTTGTTTTATTGATGGTATTTTGTATTTTCATGGTTAGAGAAAAAATATTCTTAACTGATGTATTATAGTATTTTTCAATTTAGACTAGAAATAAAAGCATCAATACATAAATAACCCTTAGTATTTCATGTAAATAAATTTTATTCTTTATGCATTTTATTATTTCCCTTTCTAAAGATGTGTTTCTTACAGGAAAAGGAGCCTACCAGAAATGGTCTTTTGAAGTAGAGCTTCATGCAAATGCCCTGACTGTGTTTGGAGTTAACATAACTCAAAATTCTTATGATGTTTATAACTTAAATCCAAATACAACTTATTCTATAAAGGTTAGAGCTTATAGTGATGGAGGAAAAGGACCATTTTCATCAGAATTTGTTGGAACAACACTTAAAAGCTGTAAGTTAATAATAAAATCTTAATTTATCATTCTTTAAAATAATAATGTTGAATCACAAATGACCCCATTATGAATGATCTCATTAAAAGAACCTAATAAATATTCTTTGATATATTTACCATTCATTCATTGAAAAGTTATTTAGTTTGCAGATTCAATGTCATTTACTTTGTACAACATTTTATGCCTATAAAATATTCTTGTTTGATATTAATTAATAATTTTTTTTCTTCTGATAATAGCAAGTAAGAATATTTGTGTAGAATGTAAAAACTAGAGACAAAACCTATGCTTGAGGTATTTTTTACATTTTCAGATAGTACTGATAACAAGCCATATATTCTCTATGGTGCTCGAGAAGGTTTATTGAAATCGGATTTCATTGGACAAGAAGTGGAGCCTTTAATTCTAAAGATGAATCTCAACAATGCATATATAACAGGTAAGCTTTTACTATTTTTGAAAGTTATCTTCAGCTAGCTATTTATTCATTGTTAAAAATTAAAAGCAGGCGAAGTAATTTTGCTATCAAAATAAATTACGTTAAAGGATCATTATGATGAGTTCTTTTGTTTATTTGGCTTCTTTACAATTCATTTTAGTATGAATCATCACACATGTAATTTTTTTTTAGTAATAATCTGCCGATAATCTCGGTTGCATTAATTTTGATTGGTGTTTTTCATTTAGTGCTATCAAATTTAGATACATTTCCCCAAAACTAAAGCATTTCCCCATTGAAAACTTTAAAAAAATGTAAAAAAACACCTCCAAAATCACCACCAAATTGTATCTATTGCTGGGGGTTATATGTATGATCTTTATTATTATAATATGCTGTGTGTATTTAAGCATTTTTCTGTTAAAATTTCAGATATTGCCTGGTATGATAAGATGCTGTTTATCAATACCAACACAACTTTTGTATATGTTTATGCAAATTCATCTCTCACTCGTTTGCAAAACATTACAATGGCTACAAGTATTGCAGTTGACTGGTTTGCCCCAAAACTGTACTACTCCAGTGCTGCTACACAGATGGTAATAATATTGTTTGCTTAATTTTCTGTTCTTCAATTAGCAAATTTAAATATAGCATGACCCTTTAATTTTGCAAAAGCTTTTGTTACTAATCATGATACTTTTGTATAACCCCCCCAAGTAATTCTTTATATGTATTTATTCTTTTTCTATTTGAATTAAATAGATTTTTATAATTTGTATAAAAATAGCATTTTCTTTTCATCTGAGGGTGTTTAGTTAAAAAAATATTGCTTAAATTTACAGATTTGATAATAACAGACATTTAAGTTACTAAGTTGAAGTCATTAAAACTTTTAAAGTCCATTTAATTGTTTTGTCCACAGAAATTTTTCCCTGACATTCTAGTTTATTTATTGTGATATTTATGAGGATAATCAGTTATTTTTAATATAAATTTTGGTGTTTCTGTCCATTAGATATCTCGATCCAACCTTGATGGAAGTCAACCTGAACCTCTTCCCATTTTGACAATTGCCAAAGAAATAGTGATAGACTCGTTCAATGCTTACCTATATTGGGCTACAGAATACAGTGTAGAACGTTCGCGTTTAAATGGCATGGATCATTATGTATACATGAGGAATGCTCTGTTCTCTGGTAGAATGGGTAAGAGTTTTACAGTTTAGAATTTCATTTCATGAATTGATTTTAAGCTGACAATTAACTAGAATAAGCACATTTGAATTTCTTGCTATAACAAGCTTGTGTTTTTGCATCCTTAAAAACTGCATGTATAACTTTGATCTATCTTTCTTTCAGTTATGGGACTGACCTTAGATTTTGAAAAGAAAAAGCTGTATTACATGGTAAGAAGTTATGAAGGCTCAATAATGTATCGTTCTTGCCTAGCAGATCTAGTGGGAAACACATGTATTGGAGAAGAACCTGAAATTGTTGGATATTTGTCAGAAGAAGGATTGTAAGTCCCCTTTCCATCACCTTTCTTGAAAAACCTAAAAATGCTTCTATCAAATTGGCTTATTTGTTTTTATTACAAAACTTATTTCATTATGGTTGTAGGTGGGATATAAATACTCATTAATATTTTTTCAGGCATGGACCTTTAAGATATTTCAACAACAGAGTATTTTGGCGACATGAAAATCAAAAGGCATTTATAAGTGATGTCAATGGACGTAATTTTGCCCACATTGAAGGACTTGGCTTATCTGGATTGACAGCACTTGAGATAAGAGATTCAGCTCTACAAGCTTTTCCAGGTACTTATAAATTCCTCATTAATACTTCTGAACTGAAAGCAAAACTAGTTTTTATTTTTAAAAATTTGTTATTTTAATCAATTTTTTTACTTTTAAAAATGTTGTTTTAGCTTTACCCATTTGCCATATTTTAACAATGCAATTTGCATTCGATGGTATGGTACTAAGTGGTTTATATTAAACCTTTTTATGCAAAATAGAATAGTTAAAAATCATACTTTATTTGTAGTATTAACTTTTCTTAGTGTTTGATCCCTTAGTTCCTAAGCCTTCCCTAAGCACATTTTCCATAATCTATATTTCTCTCAGCTATTTTCTATATTTTAAGCTAACATTTATTTATTAATAATTCCATTAATAATCCAAATAATCCATTCAAACACAAGACTAAGCTAGATTTTAAACCGTTGAAGAAGCTTAGGGAATTTTTATTTACTTATCTGTATCATTTTCAGATTTGTTGTTGTTTTTAATTCAATGATAAAATTATCTCATTTTCTCTTAAAAAGTGTGGCATATCAATTGTTTTTTTCTGTCCCAACATGTTCACCTGTTTCTCTAGATTTCTCAACTTATACTTTAAATTGTAATAAATTTTTAATCTTTTTTTTAGATGGACTCAATAGTAAAACTATTAGAGTAGTGCCTCCAGCCATTAAAGATAGTGCAATCCATGTCATTGGGACTCATGACAGCTTCAATATAACATGGAACCCTGTTTCTTCACTTAACTATGGAACTGTATTTTATCAGGTGAAAGTAGATGATGGAGATGAAGTTTATAGCATGGTAAGTAAAACTTCTCTAATATGCTGATCTGATTAAATTATATGATTGTAAAAAATAGGAAGAAACATTGATAAATGTTTTTAAATAATCCCTTGATTTATTAAACCTGTAATTTAAATGGAAATTGTAATCAGACAGTGCAGTGTGGGTTGTTTTTTATATTTATTTTTAAGTGTAACCTTCACATGAAGCAATTTACTTTTCAAAATGGTTTTTAGATTAAAATTTTCATAACATTAAAGACCGTTTTTATTTTTTGGTAATTTAAATTTCTTCAACAACTGGAAATTTAATGGACACAAAACAAAAAATAGACATTTAATAGTTAAATAGTACATTTTTGAAACTGTTTTCTTGTTGTGGTTGTTTAAAGTGACAAAGGATTTAGATTGACATAATTCTTTCCTCCTACTTGTAAAGATTTCACTGCCTAAAAGTAATGATCGATATTAAGACCTTAGTTATGCTAATTTTCCTAAGTCTCTCATATAATTATTTTGTGTTAAAAACTTTTTTAATTTAAAAAAATATATATTTTAAATCCTGAATAATCTTTACTAATTACTGTTCTTTTTTTAGATTACACAAGACACAGTTTTTATCTACCCAACAATGAAACGCTTGCCACCATTTTCTCCTCTAACTATTGGAATGCAAGCATTTACTTTTTATGCTACATCCAAACAGACCATAGTTTCTTTGAATTCACCCATGTATAGTAAGTTGGTCTTAAAATTACTTAATTCACTATTTTTCATTTTTTACACATTTTAATAAAATGAATCCTGGATTTATTATTCCTTTCGATTTCAGTTCCTTCCAAGCCCCTTCAACCTCGGGTTTTCATCACCCACAAATCTTCTCCTCTCCATGACAGTGATGACATAACTGCCGATTTCAGGTGGTCTCCACCATCAGAGCCTAATGGGATAATTTTGTACTACTTAGTCAAATGTTGGATGTCTGAAAATGGAACAAAAGTACTTGTGTTTGACGACCAGCTGGTTTCTGGAAAATTGCTTCAGTTGCAAGTTACAGATCTGCTTCCGAATTGCTCTTACTACTTTCAAGTAAGATCATAATGGTCCTTACCTTTACTGCTAACCACTCTTCTTTTCTAATTTAGAGATAACATTTTTAATTTTTTCATTTTGGTTCATATAGCGACCTTTACTGGGTCAAAGAGGGTTTTCATAATCCTTAACTTTTAGCTTTTATTTGACTGGTTTTATTTCATTTGCTAACCTCTGTTTAGGTACATGCTGTGACTGAAGCAGGAGCAGGTGAGCCGACAGATGCAGTAGAAATAGAAACATCCGTGGAGCGTCCAGTCCCCCAACTCCTGCTTGCAAATTATGACAGTGTGAAAGTAGCAGACATAGACTTCCATCAGGAAAAACTCTTGTTTGGGAAAGCTACCCATCCTGCTGCCATTGCCTACCTAGCTGTTGAGAAAACAGTCTTTTGGATTGAAGAGGGAGCTCTCATGGTTTCATCCATTGATGGTACAAATGCATCAGTGGTAAGTGATGGTAAAATATTTCTCAAATTCAAAGTCTATTATGTTAAATTTATTTTATGCTTGAACTTTATTTTTTGTTACCAACGTTTCAACAAGTCAAGGAAATTTTAGATTTACTATGGGAAAAGGCAGTTTCATGTAATTAAATGCAATATTTGTATTTATTTAATTTGTTGGTGTTTAGTTTATATTGAGTTTGAACTACTTAATCTCTATGATGAACTACTTAATCTCTATGAGTTCATAAAAATGATCATTGATTGTATTAACATCTGAAAACACACAATACACTATGCCTTATCATTTATTTTAATTGTTTTATAGATAAAGCACTTGACATCTGAAGGAACATCTTTAAGTGTTGACTGGATTGGTCGTCAACTTTATTGGGTGGAAGTGGAGAAAAATGAAGGATACAGTTGTGTTTGGTCTGCTGACTTAAGCTACAACAGTTATCAGAATATTTTTAACAGTTCATCAATCATTCATAGTTTAGAAGTTGAACCATTTTCCAGGTAGCTGAACTGGCTTTTCTTTTGAAATTCCTCTTCCAAATAGAGTAAATGTTTTACATATCTAACTTAAATATTTTTACAGATCCCTTATTTGGACTTCCTCATCCCACAACAACTGGAACTTGATGATGTCAGACACAAGTGGAGAAAATATTCGTCCATTTTTTTCACAAACAGTTGAGTATCAAACTACAACAAAAATGAAAGTGAAGAGAACGAAAATGTTGAACACATCTTGCAACTGCAATGGGTTTGAATCTGTTGGAGAAGCTATGGCCATTGACAGCACTAATGTGTCAGAGTTGAAAATTTTATATGTGGATGGAAAGCTTGGTCACATATGGTCTTCTGACATTGATGGTTGTCGATGTCAGCTGCTTCTGAATGCAAGCTCAAATTCTAACAGTGGTATGTAAATCAGTTTTCTCTACAAGTGACTCATTACAAATATAGTATTGATTCAAATAAACGCTTTTTGTTGTAGGTCTACCACCTACTTCTATTACTGTTGATAAGTCAAGTATATATTATTCAAATAAAACACAAGGAAAAGTCTACAGTATCATGAAAACAAAAGATAACTCCAAGTACAGAGAATTGCATCCCAATGTTGAAGAGGAAATACGTGGAATAAGAACCATTAGAGCTATTGGACATTATTTACAGCCTTTTCCTGGTAAAAACCTTTTATAATGCTATACTTATTAAAATATATTCATTAGATGTTTCTGATTAACTGATAACACTTTAAATGTAAAATTATGTTAATAGTTATTCAGATTAATGTTTGCATACTTAAATTTTTAGGCAGGTATTGTCTTTGGGGCTTTTACTTATCAAATAATAAATAGTTTCTTAGTATTTTGATCAATGTAACTACAAAATATTTTTTAACTTACATAATTTTGTCATTCATAATGGGGGCTTTGCGGCCTGAGCAGGAAGGGAAGTTTATTGAATAAAGAAATACATTGTGTTACGTACATATTCCATCTGTCATAATAAATTAATAACACTATTTAGCATTGTTAATACCTACATATAAATATTGTTATTCTTTGTCTTTAGATTAAAGCCTAGTATTCTTAAGATACTGTGTTTAACTTTGTTGCTCACAATAATTTGTTTCCATTTTAGATGCCTCTTGCCTAATCTCAGACTCGTATAAAAACAAAGCAGAACTCGTTAAGAGTACATCTCACAGTTTAATTCTTTATCTACCTGAAATGCGTCGCCCTAAGTTTTGTGGATCAATATCTTTTCCATCAACTATATACAACATTTATTATGGACCAACTAATAATGCTGATACTTACTTGTGTCTTAACAAAAATGAAAGACATCTTTGTAAATCTGTGGTAAGTATAATTTTTTAAAACTATTTATTGTTATTTTTACTTTTTCAAGCCTTAAAACATTATGACCATCTTTTCCTTTATGAATAATTAGTCCAGATAGGTATGAAGTGTATATTCTATTGTCTGGTACAACATAATATAGTCTTTTAATTTTCTAGTATATATTATACAGATTATACAGCGTTTCTCAAACTGTAGGTTGCTACAAGATCTTGAATAAAATTGCATCACATTTTGCAATTAACATAATGAGGAATTAAAAATCTTTCAGAAGATATTTGTTTTATAATTCTAAATCTTAGTAAAGTTGTTTTATGCCATTGGTTAGATTTTTTAAAAAGTAAGATACATGCTATAGTTATTTAACTTCCTGCATGAAAATTACTTCACTTGATAAAACTTGCATTGTCATTTTTAACTTCAAATGAAAATATAAGTGACCTTTTCACCAATCTCATTCAAATATTTCACTTTCTTAAAATATTTTTGAATTACACCAAATATATAGTAACTGATTTATTAAAGGGCTTTTAGTTTGTTGTTGTAATTATTTTTTAAGTGGTTAGCATACAGTATATATTTTTATAGATAGTTAAGAAGTTTTATACCTATTCTCCAACAAAAGCAGGTTTGACTGTCCTAAAAATTAAAATTATATTTCCCAGGTTACCCATAACAGCACAGTAGTTTTGACTGACCTTCAACCCTTTACCAACTACTCCATGAAAGTGACTATGAAGAATTTCTATAGTAAAGGAATCATGCCTCTTGGACCTGAAGCTATTCATCAGACTGCTATTGGAAGTAAGCAGAATTTCATAGAACTGAAATTCACATTGAACACTCTAGTTCAGGCCTGCAGAATCTATGGCCCACATGTCGCCCGGCATCCCTCCTTTTACAGCTCAGAAGAATTCACCATTCAATGTTGAACTGTTTTTCTTTACCAATTTACATACAACATGATCTTTTTCCTCCTATTTAACTGTTTGTAGTTTTTCTCAGTGGCATGAACAAGAAATGAGAGGTTTAGATAGAATTTTTTTTTGGCTTGCAGCTATTGAAGATAGCAAAATTTGGCCTGCATCACAGTTAGAGTTGTCCCGGCATGCTCTAGTTTATTACTGTTTTTTTTTTTTTTTTACTTTTCCAAAATTTTTATCCTTTTTTATTTCTTTTAATATGTTTAAAAATTCTAAACTTTAAAAGTCAAGGCTTTTGCATTGTAATTATAATTGTTTTGAAGCCTATTAGTATTCAAAAATATTCAGTACATGAAACAACACATTTTGTCATCATAAATGTTAAGAATATTTGTTTATAATCTGTTTAAAATTTATTTCAGTTTCAATTACTTTATAAATGTAATTTTTTATATTATCATTCCTTAAGTTAGAAACATTTTAAGAGATATTTATTTTATTTATCAGCATACAAAATTAAGTATTATTAACCCTGCTATGTTAATGTTAGTGTTTTGTGTGGCCAAGTTTTTAATTAATGCTAATTTCATAATGTTATGTTTTGATGCTTAGCTCCTACACCACCAGTGAATGTTACTGCTGTTGCCATAACGCCTTTTAGAATTGATGTCCTATGGGATCCACCCCTTGTTCCTAATGGGGATCTTGTTTTCTTTGAAATTCGTTGGAGAGTGAAAGAATCTCGATCAACTATACAGTCTGAATGCGGGAAAGATTCCAGTTCTGAACTGTCGGCTGAAATTACTACTTCTGAAACTGGGAAAGATCATTACATAACCGTAAGCTTATGAATCTATCTCTATAGTTATAACTGCTTGCAAAATGTTTCAACCATAGTTAGATAAACATAATTTTCTATAGTTTAGAAACTCTGACATTTCTCGAATTTAAATATCTTAACATCCTTTCTAAGTTTTCTTAATTTAATGCATTTTAAGTCACATAAATCAGCCTGTAATTCAATTGTTTTGTATAATTAGTTTAGTTTTTGTTAATTTATAATTATGTATTTCTTATTTGTTTAAAAGGATTTCTTCTTTTCATCTAGGTTCGAGCTTATTCTTCAGATTGTATGTTGTATAGTGATAGTGCAGAAATATCTATTACTTCATTGAATTTACCCAACAATTTAACCCTTCTCAATTTCTCATCCACTTCATTGACTCTTTCCTGGTATTCCCCGGATGATTACAGTATATCCAACTATATAATAAAATATTCGGTAATAATTTTTCCTTACATACAATCTTGTTTCGCAGATTGAAAATAATTTCCAAGAATTGTTCGACTCAAAAGCATATTTTACTGTACTAAAATCTTTTGCTTTCACTTAGGAAGATGAAATTAAGTGGCTAACTACTCCTTCTATTGGTATTGATTCCACTGAATCCAAAGAGTATGTGACAGTATTGGAAGACTTGGTTCCCAAAACAAAGTACAGATGTAGACTAATTTTAGAGTTCAGAGAAAAAGGAATCAAGTTCACCTGGCCTCAAGTAAATTATTTCCACTTTATCACTGAAGGAGACATTCCAAGTTCACCAGGTCTACCTGTGGCTAATGGACTTGCTAGAGATGTTTATCAAATATCCTGGGCTGAAGCTATTAATAACGGATATTTTAATGTGGTGTATGAGTTACAAATGAGGTATAGTAATACTATATTTTTGGTCCTATAAATCTGTTGAATGTGAACTGTCAAATTCCACATATTCTTTTATTTGGCTTTAGTTATGTTATAAGAGTTCAAGTGTTCCAGATATTATTTTTAAACAAAACACAGGAAACTCTTTTTTTTTTTTACTAATTAATCTATGATGAAATATGCTAAAGTAATGTTTGTATTTAAGTAACTATTTTATTTAGAGTTCATAAAAGACACCAAATGAGTTAAACCATTTTTGATCACTTAGTGAATGTATATACTACTAAATTTTGCATGTAAATAAAAAACGATAAAGAGTGTTTGTTTAAATATTTATAAGCTATAGTTCTTATCAAATCAAAGATAAACCTTAAAGTTGATTAAAAATAAGTGCAAAATCAACCCTTTTATTTCAAAGATACTAAAAAATTATTTAGTTTTCAACTAGGAAAATTGATGTAATGGTTTTACTTAAAACCATAATTAAACTATTCAGTGCAATCTAGATTTTTATCAGTAAAATGTGATTCTTTCAATTATTATAGGTCAGAAGCTGATTTAGATGAGTGGATGAATGTTACCCTCACACCGTCTAATCATCACATAATCAAAAACTTCTCTCATAACAATGCCCACTATGAGTTTAGAGTTAGAGCTGTCAATGAATTTGGACCTAGTAATTTCAGCTATTCTGAGAAGCCATTTTTCATACCAGAAGCTAGAGGTATTTTTATTTTCTCCAAAAATTTTATAATTTTTCAAATAAATATCTCCAATCTTGTTTGTCTTTCTATCTGGTTGGAACATTCTGCTTGAACCTAAGAGTTTGAAATAGAGATGGAAGGGACCTTTTGAAATTTAAGTCGGTGCAAAAAGAATTCTTTAACATTAGGGGTGTATTGGCCAAAAGTTAAAATGCCGAAAATTGCAGTACCTATCAAAAATGTTAAAGAAAAAAACGTCTATTTTGCAGAATGTGAAAACCAATCATGCAAAAGAAAAAAGTAGGTTGGTTATCTTCAAAGCAATTTTTTTCATGAAGGATTTAAAAAAAAGCATGAATGGTGCGCTATTCACTTTATTTGTACTATAGTGATTAAATTTAGTATAATTTCCACTAACTTTTAATTTTCAATATGAGCATTTATAATTCGATTGGATTTGTTGGAGTCATTTGTATTTAAACATTGTTTTTTAAAAGAAGATATTCTTGAAATTCTCTTTGGCCACTCTTGTGGGCAACATTGAATTTAGTGGTTTTCTTTCTCTCTAATGCTACTCAGCATGATTTCTGACACAATATGATCATACTTGATTCTTGTTCCATAAAACAGTAACAAAAAAAATCAGTTTGATTTCATTTTTAAATCTGGAAAATGCAATTGGAAGGGGTGTATGATTTTGGTTTCAGCCAATGAGGTCAAGCTTCTTAGGCCTTGGCCCCCAGATGGACTGTAGTGCCAATTATGTTAGTTTAGTTTAATCTCTGACTTTGAACCTTGTTAAATCTCTAGTATTTTTTCCAATTCAATAGTTTGAACTGAGAATCAAGCTTTATTTTTGTTTCAGCTCTTATTGATGGTGCAGATGATCCTTTTGGAATCGTAATTGCTGCCAGTGTAGCTGTGCTGATTCTACTCTGTGTATTTTTTTTCACCATGTATATGAGTATGTATTATTTTAAGTTTTATTAATAGGTGCTTTATATTAGTGTAAAATATTATTTCAGTCACTTTGTAAAAAGAAAATCATACCTTGTTATTTACCACTTTTTACTGTAATTTTAGTGTACTTGAAGAAAGAGAAGTCCAAAAAAATTTTGCAAGATGTCATTCCTAATAACCAACTGGTTTCTGACCTGGAGTTAGCAACATTGCAAGATTTACCTTTGCATGCTAATTTTGTTCACCAAACAAATGCTTTGTATAACTTGAAGTAAGTAAGAGTCACTTGCTTAAAGGGGCCCACAGACGAGCAACTTGGTCGTCAACCGGGTTGTCAATTTGCGAAGTTTGCAACCAAGTTGGCTGTCTGTGGGGAAGTTGATGATTGAATTTCAGGTTGATGATCTGATTGTCAACTTGGTGGGCGGAGCTTAATCGGAACATGTTAGGAAAATAAAAAAAAACCTAAGCATTAAAAATTAAAATAATCTCATTCTAGCACGAGGGGAATAATTAAATAAAATATAATTTTGCATTTAAAGTACCAAAATATATTAATTTGTTACAATCTTATTAATTTTTTCTTCATTGTTTACATTCTGGTTGACGACCAGGTTGGCCGTCTGTGGGAAAAGCATCAACCGGGTTGACGACCAAGTTGCTCGTCTGTGGGCCCCTTAAGATATTGATATTATTCATCATCTTTTGGTCAATCAATCTAAATTTAAATGCTGTGACTTGTGTATTTATTGTTTCATGCTTTTGTGTTTAATTTATGTTTAAAATTAATTTACAGCATTTATTATAAATGATGTGGTAGTAAATTTTATGAGCTCTTTATTATTTAATCACTTAAGAATAAAAAAAACCTATTTGTTTCTTTTGGTACTCAGAAATACTCTTTTGTTTTCATTATTTTTTTTATGTTAAACTATTCTGGATTATGCCCATATTTTCAGTTTGAACTTAAGCGGGAAATAACTTTTAGTCTTCAATTTAAGTTACATGCATTATGTTTTTGTTATAATTGCATTGTTTTATTTTTATTTATTTTTTACCAGTGACTTGCCAATTGATGAAGAGTTGCTTGCTTTACCTCAAATTCACCGGAGTCAAATTGTTGTAACTAAATTCCTTGGCAGTGGAGCATTTGGAGAAGTTTTTGAAGGAATAGCCTGTGGAATTAGTGGAGATGTACCATCTCTAAAAATTGCAATCAAGGTTTGTTATATTTAATGGACAGTTTAAGTTTAAATACACCTTTTTCTTTTATAAATAGTATTTATATAATACTAAAATAATTGACGCAACAGCCCTAGTGGGCCAAGGCCTATGATGGCCATCTTTGAAATATTTATCTACTTCTTATATTTAATTTTCAGACTTATTCAAAACATTAATAAATAATTAACTCTAATATTCTATTAAAAATATATTTGAAATTTTTTTAAAGAATATAAGCAATTTTCTTCTTTCAGACCCTCAAAAAAGGTGCAACGGATCATGAAAAGGAAGAGTTTATGAAAGAAGCTAAATTAATGAGGTATTTTATTGTAATTTTTATTCAATATGAAAGCTATTATCACCATCACAGGAATATCAGAGTTGTCCTATATATCCTATATTTTTCCAAAAACCTTAAAAAACGTCCTATATTGTCCTATATTTTTGCAAATGCCCTATATGTCCTATATTTCTCATCTCAAACCCGAAGGTGAAGCAATCCTGATGCATTAAACTAAAGTGTGTACAAAAGTAATGAAACATAGGTGGAATGGAAAAGTGGGCAAATGGTTGATTGTAGAAAAATAAAATTCCAGTGACAATTACCATGTTTTAACTTATTTATAAAAACCATGTAAAGTTCTTGTCCTAAAGAGGTTATCTTCAAAGTTTAACAACAAAAAAAAACAAGAAAGTTATTGTCTCTTCTTGAAGACAATCTCTTAAGATTAAAAACTTTACACAGTTTTTATAAATAAGTTAAAACATCATAATTTTATTTCAGCCTCCAATTGTTTGCCCCCACAATAACTCATTTCACATTGGTTCTGGCAATTTTCATCAGTACCCTAGCACCTTAGAATTCCTTCAGGGTCCTCCTTTCCAGGATAATTCTGAATTATATTCAAGTAGTTTCAATCTGATCTGATGATCCCCCCTATCATTTTTGCCCTTGAGTTTTGAATCACCCTTTGTTATGTTTCAATCTGCATTTCAGAACATTTAATGAATGTTTTAAGTTTTATCTAAAAATATCATTTCTTTATTGTTTATCGAGTCTAAATTCACTGAGAGGTATCAGTTTTTAAAGTTATAATTTGGAAAAATGTAAATAAATATAGTTAAACCCTTTTCGGAGGGTCCTATATTTTTTGTATAGAATGTCCTATATTTAGTGAAATAGTTGCTCCTACCCCTGCCATCAGGTAATCACTATCAGTGTTTACACAATGTATCAAATTTAAAATCCTTAAGTACAGTAATCCTTAAGTATTAACAGGTGGATTTGTAAATGTATTTTTTCTTCACCATGTATATATGTTATGGGCAAAGTGATTAATAATGCCCGAAGTGGAGGCGGGCAAAGTGATAAATTTCATTCATGAATTCCACTGAATTTATCACATTGCCCGGGCATTATTAATAATGCCCGGATTTATCACATTGCCCGTAACATATATATATCACTGATTCAGATCAGTATTGTTTGAGTTTTACTGTATTTTAGTGCTGTTTTTCTACTATTTTTAATATTTAACTTTTTTCAGCAATTTTAAACACGATCACATTTTACAACTGCTTGGAGTCTGTTTTGATCATAATCCTAATTTTCTTATACTTGAACTCATGGAAGGGGGAGATCTACTGTCTTACCTAAGAAGCAATAGACCAACAGTGGTAAGAACATCACTTAAATCCATTTATTTTTTATGTATTTTGTGACTTAACTTAAAGTGCTCATCCCTCTTTAGTTTGAAAGCAGTGATCTGACAATGGATGATTTGATCCACATATGCATTGATGTTGCTGAAGGCTGCAAGTATCTAGAAGACATGCACTTTGTTCACCGGTAAGATGTCTTTAAAATTACTGTTTATCCCTCAAACAATTTATTTTCTTAAAATTTCAATATTTCCAAAGTTTCAGAATGACACTTTTAATACAAAAATGTTATAAATAAAGAAAAACTGTAATTCAGTTTTTTCACATTTACCCATTTCACATTTGTCCCAAGTTTTACTTTTAATAATCTATAATATATTTATAGTGTTGTATTTGATCAATAACTGTCAATCTTTAAAAATTGATTATTATAATGGTGTCTTCGAAATAGTTTTAGAACAGATGATATTTTTTAAACATTTTTACCTAGGGGAAGTACTTCCAAAAATATGTCCAACTTATTTTTAATTAAATAAACTTGGGATACACAAAAATTTATTTTCCTAGAGAAAACACTTTTGGGGATAAATATTAATCAAGGGTCTTCAGCTTATTTATTTCAATTTCATTTTGCATTCATAGATTTATTACAGGTCTGCATTGGTCCTTATATTTCTGAAATTGTAGTTATCACACATGCTTTTTCTTTTCTAGTGATCTTGCTGCAAGGAACTGTCTTGTGTCCAGTTATGATAGGGAGCAGAGAATTGTGAAAATAGGAGACTTTGGTTTAGCCCGGGACATTTACAAAAATGATTACTATCGTAAAGAAGGGGAAGGGCTTTTGCCTGTCAGATGGATGGCTCCTGAGTCTCTAGTGTATGGAGTGTTTTCAAATGAATCTGATGTTTGGTATGTCTTTATGTAGTTTTGCTTTGGAATGATTCTGATTGCAATCCAGACAGTTGATTTTATTCCATGCATTACCATCTTCTAGGTCTTTTGGAGTTCTGCTGTGGGAAGTTATTACCCTCGGTATGCAGCCATATCCTGCTAGATCCAACATGGAAGTGTTGTACTATGTTAGAGCAGGAGGTCGTTTGGAGAAACCAGAGAATTGTCCTAATGATTTGTAAGTCCTTAGCTAGATTTTTCTTTAGTACTATTCATTGTTCTTTTTATGGTCCTTTTTTTCTTTGAAATGTTTTTTTAACATATGAAATTTAGAGCTTATGGGAAACTAGGAGAACTTTACAAATTTGTGTGTATAAAAAAATATGCCTAATAAAAATAATTATTCAGTATAGTTATTGCTTTAAGCTGAGATGGTGTATCTAATTATCACTTAATGTATTTTCTTCATGTGGCTGGTGAGCACAGTTTTCTTCCATTGAAATCAAACTGTTTTAACTTAAATAATTTTTCCAAGTTCAAAATCAAAGCAAGAAATTCTTAGCTGCTTAAAATTTCTAGCTAATAGGATTTTAGTCTATCAAACATTCCTCAAAATAAAGGAAGATTTTGATAAAGAATTAAGACATTTTTAAAATACAAGAAATGTAGGGTATTTCCAAACTAAAACTAGTGAACAGTCTCTTATGCTGAGTCAGAAAAAAAAGCAATTTTTATTATTGATAAGATTTTCTTGAATTTGTAGCTCATATCAAAATCATGTTGAAAACCTACATGGTCTTCTAAATATCAGTATTTATCACTCATCCAAACTACCACAATCAGTTGATTTAACCAAAATTGTGGGTTTTTTAATTATATAAAATCTTTTTAGGCATGACATTATGTTAGGATGTTGGAGCTATGATCCTGAAAGTCGTCCTACATTTTGTTATTGTCTTCATGCATTGAAGGAAATCAGAAACAGATTGGCAACATCTACAGTCTCAATGCCTTTTGTGTACAATGTAAACTACTTCAATCAAAGAAATTTAGGTAAGTTATAAATTTTTTATAGTTAACATTTTAAGCGTTAAAATTTGCCAAATTTTAAAAGTGGGAGTCAGTAGTTCCATTCCAGTCTATTAATATTTATTTTTCTCTTTATTACTCTGCAAGTATTATAATATTCAATATTATGTTTCAACCTTGAAAATGCTCAATTAGAATTACTTCCATCAGGTTTTGACAACTTAGGATATTGTGGGAGTATACTGAGATCATCAGTATCTTCATCTAAGAGTTCTAGTATTTCTGCTACAGGTAGAGAGTGCCATAAATAATGCACTTTAAGCACTCATATTAATTCACAAAGCACTTTTACACTTTGTCACACTTTTTTTGTATGTGCACCATGATTACTCAAAACTGTTAAGATTAAAAGAACACCAGTTTTATGCCAAGCCTTAAATTTTGATTCAAATTTAAAATTATGTAGTTAAAATATGAGGAATATGAACTAGATTTCAGAAAGAAATCAAACTTATTTAATTTTGTTTTAGGGACATATATTAACAGAAACAATGAAGAAACAGATGAAAACAAACTATTGGATTTAAACTTTGATTCTAGAAGTACTCAAAGTGACCCTCCTACCCCCTCAATTATACCTGTAAGTATGAATAATTTTAGTATATTAAAGTAGTTTTAATTCTATTCAGCTTGGTTTTACCATGTGAATAAGAAGGTTTTTAACATTCCACTGAATGAACTATTACTTTATCTTAAGTAGTAAAACTAAGATTGTAAATTGGAATAAATGTAGTTTACATTTCTTAATAACTTTACAGTTTGGGGCACACCCATCATCTATGAGAAGATCTCTCTCATGGACAAGTGCCCTTTTCCAGTCTTCAGACATGTCTTCCGCTTTAAAGTTTTCTTTAAAGACAAAGAAGCTTCCTAACAAGTATTTAGAGCTTCTTGGAGACAACCAAGACTCTGATGGCTACCAGCTGCCATTGCAACGCCATAAATCACTTCAAAACACTTTTCCAGTCAGTAGTGGTGAGAAAGACACTGATTTAGGAAATACAATTTCATACACTCGAGTTACTTCATCAAACCATCAGGCATCTGAGAGCAATGTGTCAGACTGCCAAGGCCATTCCGATTTATCTAGTGAAACCATTCACGGGCAGTCTTCCTTATCTAATGAACTAGACTTAATCCTAGAGAGCTTTGGGGAGGATAGATCAACTAGTATATCTACCCCTGATTCAAATAATTCGTGGTTAGAAGACTGTGATAAGTGGTCCTTTTCGACAACCTCCACGGCAACCTGTCCTTTGGACTTCACTATGAGCTGCCAGAACAATGATATTGTATCTGCATCACCTTGCATTCAAGAAGTCATCTTAGATGGTACTACGAATTCATCAAACTGTTAGGTATAAAAAGTTTCTCGTGACACCACCTGGTTTCACTTCCGACATAGTGAATGAAAAAACAATGTTTTTCTTAAGGAATTTTATTGAAAATCAGAAATGTTTGAAAGTATGTGTAATCTTTATTTATTAATTCTCAAAATTTGAACTTAGATAAAAAAAAATTCCCACCAAAATATTTTCCAGATATTTCCAGAACTAGAATTGCAAGCAGTTACTTAATTTTACTTGAGTTTGTAAAACATCAAAAATCAGGCTCATGAATGAATTAAACTCAAAAGTATGTTGTAAAAAATGTTCTAATGATTTGCACAGAAAAATTGAGGCCAGTTGGAATATATCAATGATAGAAAACAAATTAAGCTTTTAAATAAATTAAACATGCTCAAGTCTAGAAAGCTAATAAAGCATCTTTCTAATAATAATATACTAGTTATATTGATTTTTTCAAAAATAAATTTAATAATTTTATTTTTTGCTGCTTGGGCTAATAATTTTTAATGCAATGTAAATAAAATCTATTTTTTGTTTAACTTCATCAATCACTCATTTCTCACATTGTGAATATAACATTCTTCACTTGTATATATATCTTCATACAACCATTCTTGGATGTTAGCCTAGGTGTTTTAGGTATTTCAAGCCAAAAAAACCCCCAACTGAATAGTAGAATAATAAACATTTCTCTAAGTTTGCAGTAATTACAATCTAGTCTGCAAGTTATCCCTAGCTTTAATTTTAAACTGATAAGTTTTAAAGCTGCATAAAGAATGTAAATGTTTTCCTAATACCTAAGAACCAAGGCTATTGTTGAGATTCATTTTCATCTTGTTTAAAAAAAATGTATTTTTGCTATCTAGAATTGTACTGTTATAAAAAGTGTTCTTAAAGTGTTATGTTGTTTAAATTGTGTATATTTTATTGAAAGTTTTAAAATATCACTATCTGTATAAATAAAACAAGTCTTCTATTTTTTGAATATTTTTTGCTTAATTTTTATATGGGTCTCCAAAATTTTTAGCACCAGGGGCTCATTTACTATTTTATATCAAGAACCAAGGGGTCATCAAACAAACATGCTGTAAAAATTTATTGCATTTGAAACTAGGATGTCTCATTTTTAATATTTCCATTTAGCTTAATTATGTTAAGTAAAGTAAGTTTTCACATAAGTGTTTCCCAATCTTGGTAATGTTAAAAATATTCATAAAAGGGGTCTTTACTTTATCAAAATAAACCTGCTGGTTGCATAGAAAACCTTTGATGAGGATGGACCCATGATGTATATGTTACGGGTGATGTGATAAATCCAGGTATTAATAATGCCTGTATATTTTGGGCAAAATGATAAGTACTGTTTATTACTAAATTTTCTGTTTCTTTATTATTAAAGTGATAAATGTCATAGAATTTATCACATTGTACACCTCACTTTGGGCATTATTAATAATTCCCGATTTATCACTTTTCCCATAACATACATGTATTCATGAACAAGTAACATTAATATTAATTTAGAATTAAACAACTAAATGAATATGATCTAATAAATGTACTAAAACAGAATGAATTATGATTGTATTATTCAAAATACTTGTTGGAACCAATATAATACCAAATTATGAACAATATTAAAATAATTTATTACTCTAAATAATGCACACATATTTTAATAAATCTACAGAAAGAAAACAAAAGGGAATGCTACGAGAAATGAGGGAAGGAATGTAGGTTTTCAGATCCAGGTTATCTATTAATGACGTTTTTCATGAACATATAACATACTTTAAAAATTGAGCCATTAAAATTGTTATTACTTTGAAAAAGATTAAATAAAACAACCATTGTTGTGATTGATTTCAAAACTCTTAAAAATCAAAAATAATAAAAAAAACTACAAAAGATTGGAAAAGTATTTTTTTCCTATTAGAAATGTAAATAACAGAAAACATTGTAGCATTCATATAATTCATTATGTATATACAAAATATTTTATAAAATTTGTAACACCAACAATAAATTTATAAATTATTTCATAAAATGTCAGCTAAAATTTTTTGCTAACCTGCCGTTTTCAAACATGGAAGACAAGTATATTATACAAAGCATCAAAGTAACTTTTAATGCTGACATGATAAAATGCAAAAAAATATTGCTAAGTTTCAACATGTTTTTTTACTGGGAAAAATCCAAAGTTTATTCTCAGCTGCTCAAAGAAAATGAAAGTTAGCACAGTTTGAGGAGCTAAACGAACAAAAGCAGGAACATAACCCTATAATAAAGAAAATTAATTTAGAGGATTAGCTGTTTTGATAAGGAAGGTAGAATATTTTGAAAATTAAATTTACCTTGAAGAATGCCGTGGGACCTAGTTTGGCAGTGATAGAGAAGCAATGGAATACATTCTAAAAGATAAAAACAAGTCATAGATTAAACCGTTTGAAATATTTTTATTAGTTTAAAAATAGCTTATTTTAGCCTTAATCACACAAACTAATGTTGGAAATCGGACACTTGGAAATCAAGACATTAATTTTAGTCCTGTCAAATTGATATAAACATTGAAAATTAAAATAATTTTTTCTCTTTTTAAGTCTCAACTAATTAATAAAGAAAACATGTTATAAAAACTGACTAAAATTAGTTAAACAAAGAGTTAATAAATGTGTAATATTGAGTTTAGAATAATAATCAATTATGTTAAAATTGCCAAAAAATTGCCAATCCTCATTGATTTAGACACTTATCATACCATCTTGCTTAGTAAAGTTTTATCATAACATCAGTAGTGCCCCTTGGATTTTAACCCACTCAAATTAAAAATTAATTTCAATACTTATAGGTACCTTATATTCACCAGGTTTGGCATTCATTATTCTAGTCTTGAGAACATCTAATGGTTGAGTCAATGTCGTAGCAATAGCACCCTGGAACATTTTAAAGCATGAGTAATATGTAGTGTTCGGCAACTAGTGGTCAAAAAATAGTTAACTACCAACTACTAACTAGTCTGGGAAAATCTAGTTGCAACTAGTAGTTAACTATTTTTTCCTGGGACTAGTTGCAACTAGTAGTTAACTATTTCCCAAAGTAGTTAACTACTAGTTAACTAGTCTATTTAATTTCATAACCTACGTTTTGGCAAAATTCTAATTCTTATTTCTTATCTATGTCCCAAAAAACGTTTATACTTCGTGCAAAAATAGTCTTTTTTTTCTGGTTATGGTATTTGAGTACTCTACCTTTGATAAAAATTTTAAATATCATTTTAAATTTTAAATAAAAATGTTTTTGAAGTAGTTGAAAATTTGAAAGTAGTTTTAACTAGTAGTTAATTAAAAAAGTAGTTAAACTAATAGTTGAACTACTTTAAACTAAAAGTAGTTAAACTACTAGTTAACTAGTAGTTGATCGGTAGTTAACTACTAGTTGCAACTAGTTCTAGTTAACTAGTGCCGAACACTAGTAATATGAATGAATAAACACTTTTTAATACCTTATTAAACTACACATACATCTTGCTTTATGCGTTTGTGAAACTGGTTCATGATTTGGAAAGTTGTTCAAACTCAATTTAAGACAATAAAAAGATAAAACAGTAAAATGATAAGAGCAAGAAATTAGCTACTTACAGCCATAACACTAGCAGAAAAATGTGTGACTAGATTGTCAGAGAAATAAACGGTCTGAAGAAGAGTTTGCTTTATTTGGTCATAAAAAGAAATCTGAAAGAACATACAAACAATAACCATAAATCTCATAAATGTAACTATTTTTAAGCTATATAAAATAAAACTTGTTCCCTTATTCTGAAATCAACAAGTAATTGTTTGATGAAATTACTTAATTATGATAATTTTTCTAACTTCTTAAGAAGCAGAACCCATATTGAATCACTAAGTCCAAATAATATTACGACTAATTTTTATAATTTCTTTAAAGCAAAAGCACATTAATTTGTCTTGAATATGGGTTACAAATAAGCAAATATAGTAGATCCTTGATAGAGTGACTCCTTCTGGGACCGATTAACATACTGTCATTATAATAAAAGGACATTGTAACAAATAGTATTAAGAGTGTGATAAAACAATCAATACTCTTTTACTACTGGTCTTTGCAACAAAGGGGTTCTACGGTATTGATAATTCTTTTTTAAAAGTGAGGGTATTTTTTATAAGTTATAAAAAACATTCTGAACAAGTAATCCAATTTCCAAGGTCTAAATGATAAAATTGTGAAAAGTTGTCCATGAACTCCCGCCTCAGAGTCTCCCTCTAAACCTGACTAATGGTGAGTAATTGTAGGTCATATCAAGTACAGAAGAAGTATTCTTCTTAAGAATAAATGAATATAAGTACATAGGCAAAAAATACTTGTTACAGTGGAAATTGTCAGTGAAAGGCTGGGGTTAGAAAGATTATTTTGGTGTAGATTTTCATGGTTTAGTGTATTTTCGAAATCTATAATAGAATTTTTCTTCTTTGCCATCTTTATACGTAATGCAACATGTGCCTTCTTCCTCTGCTGGATCACAACTTTAATTCAACATTTTGAAAGAACTAATAAATCAAGTTTCCCTAATTGATTTTTCCCTTAAGTTAAGCAACTTTTTTTTTACTTTCTATGGCAAATTTTGAATTTCTATGGATTATAACATTTTTATATGATGTTAAAGGTTTAGGGTAGGTATTTTTGGTGTCCTTTTACAGAGCATTGATAAAAACAATTTACTATTCAATTTATTAATGAAGATTTGCTACTCAAAAACTTATTTCAAACGTTTTCAAGGATTTTTTTAAATTTTAAATTTCATAAACTATTTAAGTATTAAATGGCTTATTAGAATACAAGATCAGAAAAGTTAGTCTGCCTCACAGTACTTTTTTATGCTCCAGATAGCAAAGATTCAGCTAATCTACTTTGTAATCACAAGGGTTGCTCGATTCTTTAAAATTTGTTTCTGCTAAATGGCAGTAATAATACAATGAATCCAGGCACATCCTATACACTCACAAATATTGTTTTGTCTAGAGTACAAAAAAATTATAATTTAGATAGTTAACAAATAATTATTAAAACATGAAACTTATCTTTCAGTTAAAATAGACAAAAGTTATACCTGTCCTACAGTCATCAACATTGCTCTTACAGTAGCTGTTGAAGCACCAGAAAAAAGTTTGGATGCACCTTCTCTTGTATAAACTTGTATCAGACCATCAAATGCATGCTTATAACTAAAATATTATTGAAGTTTCAAACAATCTGTTAAAAGACATTTAGTTTGGTTATAAAACAAGGATACTTACTTTCGTCTTTGTTCATTAGGCAATTTAATATCATTCTGCATCCTAAAACAAAAGTTTTTCAAACTATTTAATTTAATTTTCAGTTACAGTAATTAAGAACTTATATCAGATTTATTTAGATATAAAGTGGCAGAAATGATTGACCATAAAAGCTAAATTTGATTAACTTTGACTGTATTTGTGAATAATTTATTAGCATTTAACTAGCATTTATAAGAACTTTAATTATAAAATAATTTAAAATGACAACTTAATTTTTTTATTAAACATTAAATTACATACCTCACATTAACCATATCAGCAGGAGTGCCAACCATACCTCCAATGGCACCAGAAACAGCAGCAAGTAACACCTTTTTATAAAATGGTATGTTTTCTCCAGGTTTGGAAATATTCTGTTTAACTACCTCATAGATGCCAAATCTTGTTGTGGAATAAGTTAACTGAAAATTGAGGCAAAATATTTTGTCTGTTATTAAAATTCAGCAAAACATTTGTAATACAGAAAAGACAGAAATTTGTTATATGTAACAAATTATTCAGACCTTGCAATGAAATAACACAAATAAGTTTACCTTCTCAATCACAAAATATTTTTCTGGCTTCTCAATTGTTTGATTTTTTTGTGATTATATTTTTCATAGATTTTCAGTTTTTGTACACTACAATACAACATATTTAAAACTAAATAAAAAAGGGGAAAGTAGCATTATCTTTTTATGTCTTCTTAGCTTACTGTAATTGTTTTGCAATAACAGCAGGGGGGGGGAACCGAAAGGTCACAGGAATCCAAGATACAAGAACTCATCTAACAATTAATCTGAAAATTTTAGTTTTAGAAGGAAAAAATAGGATATAAAAAACAGTACAGATCCTGACTAAAAGCAAAATTTTGAAAATTGATTCAAAGCTGAAAATAGTCGTTAAATTGTAGAAATTATGCACAAGTATCAAAAGTAGTCACTTTTTTACTAAAATAGAAGGCATAGTCAGCAAGCTCTTTAAAAGTAGT
Source organism: Tetragnatha montana (assembly GCA_963680715.1). Lineage (NCBI taxonomy): Eukaryota > Metazoa > Arthropoda > Arachnida > Araneae > Tetragnathidae > Tetragnatha > Tetragnatha montana. Next base: position 15,328,331 of record OY796680.1, on the reverse strand, counting down.
CAATTTTTAGTGGCCAATGGCAACCCTACATTCTTATGCAAATCTTTCTTTAATGTAAAATTTTAACAAACATATAAAATGTACGTACTTCTTAAACTTTTCTGATTAATTCTCAATTATTGCAATCAATTCTTCCACTTGTCTCTGTAAATGTTGTCAATAACTTTTGATTTGTCCAAGGGCCATATCCAAGGGGGGGGGGTTATCCCCAGAAATTTTGATATAAAATTTCATACTGTTATTTTCTTTGAAAATTTTGGGACTTATAAGGAGAAGTCTTCTCTGAGTGTAACCCAAAGTAGGGGAATTAGAATATGTTCGAACGCCCAAACGATGTTTGGGGGAAATTCAGAGAGCTTTGGGGAAATTATTTCCCAAGTTTATTAAAAAAAAATCTACAAATCCAAGTTGTTATTAGTAGTAATATTTTGGCAGGTAAAAATATCATACCCTCCAAATTATACGGAAATTAAGAGGTAATTACGGATGATTGCCCAAGAAAGTTGGCTTTTCCTTACATTTTGAATGATATGCAGGAAAAAAACACATCCATGATTGGATCAGTGAGTTGCACTAAAAATCGCATTCTTGTTTGATCACAACAATATTCTTTGACTTTTAAAATTTAGTTAATGAGGAGTGTTTTACTGTATTGTCAAATTTGAGAGTTTATAATTCAGATTTTTAACTAGAGATATTTTTGAGCTATATAAGAAGGTATGAAGTCCATAAAAATTGAACCTTAAAGAATATTTGGTAATTATTGAACATTACAGAAGTTCAGCAAATAAGAAACTATATTTTTTAAATAACTCTTTGTACTTTACCAGTAACATGAACTAGACTGAAAATACAGGGACATTTTTGGGGGAAATTTTGATGAATATATGGAAACTTTTAGGGGAAATTTCGGACAAAATTAGTTGTGTTTTGGGGAAATATTGGGCCTTGAAACATTTTCTGTATCCCTGACCCACAGGGTCTCAAAATGATTCAAATTCTTGGTGTTGTAATTTTCAAATAACAAACTCCCTGGCACTACAGTCCATGTTGAACCATGACATCCCAGCAATACGACTCCAAAGTTGTCTGCCTCTTGCCTTCATTTCCCAATTTGTGATCTTAATGGCATTTTGATCCTTTTCCACTTCATTGATCAACCTTTTTCTGGGTCTAACCCATTTTCTTTGTCCTTGGCACTGCCCTTTGAAAATCTCCTTCATGCCTGTGCTATCGTCCATTCTCTCCTTGTGTCCCAGCCATTGCAATTCTCTTTACCTTTATATAATTAATGAAATCTTTTTCTTTAAATAGTTCTGCAATTTCATGATTGTAATGTCTCCTCCAAACATCACCCTCTCTGATGGGCTCAATTTTCTCCCATTTTCTCCTGTTTTTGATTTAAGGTCCAGGTCTCGGACCCATAAATAACAGATGGTCTGATTATAGGTTTATATACTCAAAGCTTTGTTTATGTCTTATTACTTTAGATCTTAATAATTTCTTAAGGGCCAAAATAATAACCTAAAAGTATTTCTATGGTTACTAAAAAATATTTCTAAATTTAGTTTTTCAACTTTTTATATGATATATGATTGATGATTCTATTGATTTAATATTTATGAATTAATTCACTTCAAAAAAGCTAAAAAGATATTTAAAAATTTGTATTGAAATATGAACTTTCCTTGAGATTTTGATGCAGTTTCTAAATAATTGGGAGAATAAAACAGGTTCAGACCTCTAACTGAATTAATTTTGTTTTCATCATTCAACTTTAAAATTTAGGTGTACCTACTGCCAATAAATTTTGATGCAGTTTCTAAATAATTTGGAGAATAAAACAGGTTCAGACCTCTAACTGAATTAATTCTGTAAAATTTTGTTTTCATCATTCAACTTTAAAATTTAGGTGTACTGCCAATAAATCCAGATATTTTTATTCTACTATTAACACAAAGGTTGAGAAACACTGTACACTAACCTGTCTTAGTAAAGCAGCACTCAATCCATTGTAGAGAGCTAAAACCCCTTGCTGCCTAATGATATTAGTTGTATTTTTCACAATCCCTACTTTAGTTTCTTGCTGAGTTTGGAGATGGACCTTTTAAAAGGTGAAATGTAAATTACTATCACATAAAAGGACATCATAGTTTGAATTTAAATTTAAGGCTCAATTCTTTTATCTGTCCTGTTAAATATTGCCAAGCTGTTTGATTGCAAAATTTTTAATGTTAGTTTTGATATCATTTTATGTTTTAATCAGTTTTTGACAATATTTCTAACATTTGGCAACTAAAACAGCAAAGGGGGCAAATAAAGAAATTGAACCAAATTTTAAATTTTATAGACATACGAATAAATACAGATTAACTATTGTAAGAGTGTTAAAAATATTTTTAAAAAATTCTATCAGACACTAGCTGAATATTTAAACAGATCAAATAATTGGTTCACCTTCAATAAATCTAAAGGATGAGTACAAGAGGCAGCTCCTGCACTGGCTATTCCCCCAAAATACCATCGAGCTAGGCGTTTGGAGTTGTCTGTTTTCTCCATCTTTTCACCAATTCTTTATCTAAGCATCTAACAAAATCTCTATAATTTTCTGGTATTTCCTGCCTGTGTGGAGAAACAAATTTGACACATTAAGGTTAAGGAAGATAAGTTCTTTGGATCACGACAATCTTCGAACGAGGTCACATTAAAAAATATAAAACAATAAAGGATTTTCATCACTGAAACTTTCAATTAAAAAAATTCTAACTTACTTGTTGAATCATCTTAAAGAAAAAATTGATACTAAAAATTTGCTAGGATGTTTTAACAGAAACACAAGAAAAAGAGAGATTTTAAAGAGAAAGTTTTTCCTCGTAATTCTATAATTATTTGCTCATTCAAGGCTCTATCCTGTACACGGCTGCAGTAAACTGAGGGTAAACAGAACTTTAGCAGACGGCATATTACGAAACGAAAAACATGAAAACATCATGACCTCGTAGATAACATTATGTAGCATAGAGATAACATTTCACTCAAGTCTATGTAGATGCTGTAGATGTCGCTCAAGTTTAAATGACGACTCGACTGGCTTTTTAGCTGATACGTTTGGCAACATAATGTTTTTGTTTTGTTTCTTTCCGGATATTTACATTTTTACAGGGATTTGTGTGTTGTCAGTTGTGAAGTCAAACGTTGATCTAACTTTAATTTGTTATCGAGTCTGCCAATAAAATTTTTTTGGCTATTAGTTGGCTGTCTTAATTTATCCGAGAGGTAAAAGTTGCTGAGTTTTGAAATTATATGCTAATGACAATTCAAGTTGGAATTTTATGCTTTAATTTTTATATTTATCAACTGACGTACTCTTATTTTTAAATTTTATTTTTATTAATCTATAGACTTGTTCTGTTTTTAGAAATTTAAATAAAAAATTATTGTTTTCATATTAAAATGGTTAAATTAAGTTTGATATCAAATTTAGTTCACTTTACATGTATTTTTTATTAACTTTTACAGATGGCCTCTCTCCAAGGTCTGCCTCCGTTACCCAAAAGCCTAAGTGGTCTTCTGAATTTCAGTAGCGCTCAATGGAAGGAGATGGAAAGGCTGCACACAATGCGGACCATGATTCAGCAGGACCTGAGTCGAGGGATTGCTGAGCGAACTAACTTGCAGAGAATACCATCTCACAATGAAAGCTCTGAAACTGCTCAAAGTAGCCTGCTCAGCCCAGCTTCTGATAGTTCTGCATCAAGTCGTTCGGGTAGACTGGATGTTCAACTGGCTTTACTAAGGAAAGAAATGGTTAGTTTTGCAGGCCCTTACTTATGGGTTTTGCCACCCTGTGCTACAATTTTCTTGGTGCCCAGGCTCATATTTGGAGTAGGCTATCTGGGGAGCATAATTTCTTTTAGGGGGGGTTAAATTACTTTGCGATATTTAACATTGTTAGTTAATGGAACTGAACCAAAATTTAGCTTAAGTGGGTGAAATTATGGACAAAACAAATTGTGTTCTGTGTAAATATTGGGCTCTAAAAACATTTTCTGCACCCCTTCCTTGAAAATTGCCAAAAATTTGAAACTGGCTTATTAAAATATACTGATAAAATAATAGCAACAATAAGATGTTTTTTAGATAGTTATAATATGAGGGTTGTTTTTTTTTCAACCTCCTTTTTGCTCCTGAAAAAAAAAAGTAGTAGGAATTTTGAAATAATTTTGGTACTGGTAGTTAGGTACATCCTTCAGGATAAATTTGCATCTTTACTGGAAAAATCTGACATTTTTTCTATTAATTATCGAATTTACAAGTGCACTCCTGGAAGTTATTTCCCACCAACCCATAGATAATTTTGCTTTCTCCTTCGTGCTATCCCTCCGTTCATCCAGCATTTAACATTAATCAATGAGTGGGCAGATGATAATCGCAAGAGGGGAAAGCGAAATTCTCTATGGGTTGGCGGGAAATAACTTCGAGGAGTGCGCTTATCAATTAGATAACTAATAGAAAAAATGTCTGATTTATTCCAGTTATTATTTATTAATAAGATGCAAATTGATCCTGAAAGATGTGCCTAACTACCAGTACCAAAATTATTTCAAAATTCCTACTTCTTTTTTTTTTAGGAGCAAAACGGAGGTTGAAAAAAAACCCTCGATTTTTGTTATTTGAAGTCCAAAGCATTTCCTCAATTTTTAACAGGACAAAGAATTGAACCTAATTCCCATATTCAATGAACAATTTTACTTTATATTTCATATGATTTATTATGGTCTTAATAAGAATTAAAAGTAAAAATTTAAGACAAAAAAGAGGTTTCAGAGATTGATTTAAAATTAAAATCCGTTTTGGGTCTTCAAGATTGTATCAATCTATTAAGTAATTACTTACCTTTCAAAACGAAATGCATTCCTTGCTTGGCTAACTTGTAGAAGCTTGAAAATAAACTAGTTGCATTTAATAGTTTATTTATTTTAGGTTGGTTTGCGTCAGCTGGACATGTCACTTTTATGCCAGTTGTGGTCTTTAAATGAATCCATTCATGAATACAAGCAGCTCATGCAGGATCGGATGTCACTCAGTCTGTCTCCAACCCACCCATCTTCCCCAGGATGGGACAATGAAATGGATTCTCCTAGCAGTGAAGAACATGGGGACATGAACAACAAGAGCTATGAATCTGAAAACAACTCTCAGTTTGTCGATGCTGTTGAACAAAATCCATCGGCTCCCACTAGGAAGTTATCTTTGGTGGACAGCACCTCTCACTCTAGTTTAGAGTTTGGTGATATCTGAGTTGAGCCAACAAATATTCTATGCAAAATTCAAAATGTGTCTGTGTTAATTCAGGACTGGCCATAAGATTTGTGTGGCCTGATTTGGAAGCCTTTGCAGGGCCCTTTTTTAAATTTTAATTATTTGTTAGACCTCAAGAGACTTATTTCCCTTCCTTTCTTTAATACATTAATGTCTCAAAATTATTTATTTAATAAAGAAGTCAAATATTATATATTCCTTAAGATAAGCCATAACATATATTAAGCCAAGTATGTATATATTCTTCCAAAAAATTACTTTTAAATGACTTGTGTTATTAGCTGATATTAAATTATCTTATCTGCTAGAGTATGATCTATCTGACTCTTGAATTTAAAATAAAATTGTTTTGTCTTGATTTGAAGTGCAGGGCCCCTTAGGTGTAGGCCCTGATTTGGCGTAATCGGTCAACTTGTTTCATGAATTTTTTCCCATTAAGGTAATTTATACCTTTAAGTCAGGCTTGTACAATTTTAATTGTGTTATAGGCCAAGTTCTGCAGTCTTTACTCGCCTGGGCTAAAAAAATCATTCTGGATTGATAATTGGGGGCCAAATGTTCAATCTAAACCTTCTATGATTGTTCATAGCATTTAGAAAATTTACAGACAGTTAAATAGGGAAAATAGTATCACATATAAAATGTATTCAAAATATACTTCAAGTTTTTACATTATAATTTTAATGAAATTTTATATTAAGGATTTTAGGTTTTAATCAAACTTCTGAAAGTTATCCCTTCATTTTTAATCGAAAAAAAAAACAGTTCAACATTTTACTTTTGGGAATTCTTTTGAAAACCTTAAAAAACTGATATTTTTAATTAAATTTTTCTAAATGTTTTAAAATTTTAGAATCCTTCAAGACTTTTAGGGCCGCAAACAAAAGGCTGGCAGGCCACATGTGGCCTACATGTTGTGCAGGCTTGCTTTAAATTAAATTGAGGAATCTAGGTAATGTGGGTAATCACCCGAGCATTTGATTATGCATATGCAGTTAACTGATGTCTCAAAGTAGAAGGAATGCTTGAAAACTGTTAACTTAGTTGTAAATGGAACAGGAACAAATCCATAGTGAAAAGTTGTACCTTTCTGTTTTCCATACTGTAAAAACTGTCTAATTTAGATTCCAAAGATAAAAATATAGCTAAAAATAGTAAACCGTCTTGATTAAAATATAAATATTTATTGGTAGCAACAAGGATTCCATTGCCAGCAAAAAGGTATTTTTTTGCCCAGGACAGTGATAAAAACCATAATTAGATGGTAAAAGAGAACAAAAACCTAAATTTGTGTAATTAAAAGCAGTGAACTTTTTTGTTTTGATATGCTAAACAAGAAAAATTTTGGTAATGGTAATAAAAATATAGTTCAATTTTGAATGCATTATTTATTATATGGGATGTTTTATAATTTGGCCAATAAATTTTGTAGGACGATAATAGGCATAATGGGAATGAAGTTGAAGAACGACTTTTAAGTATGTTTAGGGGCTAAACCCCAAAAATAAGGGTTTTAAGTGGTTAAAATGTGAGGTTAAGGAGCACTTTTATCTAAAAGAAAAAAAACTTGTTTCGTATGCGAAGTTCCTTTGCATATGATGAAAGTAAAAGTGATGTAAGATATTAGTTGAAGAAATAACTATGTAGAGGGAAAGAACCAATATTTTTTTTGGTTTTAACCAGGTTTGGTACGGTTTAAAACAAATAGTTTTTTATAAAAACACCAAAATGTGGTTTTTTTTCTCAAAAAACGGCAGAATTTTTAAAAAAATTTTGGGTTTAAAGTTATTTATTAAAATATTGTCTTTTGAACAAAATATATTAAATGCTTCTGTAATCAATGCTGTCAAGCTATTTATTATTAATTATTAGGCAATTGAAATTTTTCTAGAAAGCAACAGGTTTTTTTTATTCACTAAATAAATACCATGTTCTATACACTATAAATTTATTTTGGTTTTATTAATCTAATAACTACCAGGTATTTTTATGCACTTAAAACCTATTTCATTAATCAATGGATATTTAAATATGTATTGTATTATAAAAACCATTTATTTTTTAATGCTTTGAAAAAAAATTAAAGTTTTTTTTTAAAAAAAAAGATAACCACCAATAAGATTTTTTAAAATTCTATAAAAAAACCCAGATATTTGAATCCATTATAAAAGACACAGTTGGTTTTTATTTATAAATAAATGTTAGCGAAAAAAATGACCACAACGCGTTGTGCCATTTGCGAAACGGCCACAACTCGTTCTAAGGTTCTATGCTGTTTTTAAAAGGGCTACAACCCGAAATGGACTAAAAGAAGACTTTTTTGAAAAAGACATTTTCAACTTTAATGTAATGTTCATTAATTAGTGTTATTTTGTATTTTTCACTTACATTTTATAATGGTAAATATAAAAAATATAGAAAAATAATTTAATAAAAAGTGTTCCAAGATGCCCCAGTCTCCCTTTCTATAAATATTTTAATGGATCAGTTTTTGAGATATCAAGAGTAAACTGCATTTTGTTTTTTCAGTTCCAAGTTTCTTTAAAGGTTGTGTTTTGTGTTTGTGTATTTTGATCATGGGATGTCAAATTCCTTTATGTTTACAAAAAATACATTATCAGTAAATGTTCAAGTGAAGCATTTATATTTATAAAAATTATTGGAATTTTTTATAAAATTGAAAAATAATGTAATTTTTATTGAATGGCTTATTTGGTATGGCATTACTTTACCTTTGTTTTGTGCCATAATATCAATTATTACTAATTGGAGCCAGTATTTGACACCATTTGCTTTAATTTTACTACTGAAAATGTATTTTATATGTACAAAATTTTATTTTGTATATTGTCATGGTAAACTGGAGTGCCAATGTATGATAATATTGAAGTAATGGTTCTCTACTCTGAAATACAGAAAGGGGCCATCCATAAATGATGTCACTTTTTTTCAACATTTTTGACCCCCTCCCTCCCCTATGTCACAAAGTGTCACACTTCACCATACCCCCTTGTTCACGTCACAGACTGCTACCAATAATAAGTTTAGAATAAGGTTGGTAAGAATTTAGGACCCAATGTTTTTATCGTGAAAAAATTTCTAAGAGAACTGTTATTTCGTTGGTATGAATCTTATCATAATGTCTTTTAAACTACATTTTCCAGATTTTTTTTATTTAGTTTTATTTTTGATTTTCAGTGTGTGATGTCACAATTCTTGAACCCCCCCTTGTCACAAAGTGTCACAGATTGATGAAATCCCTCCCTCCCATCTAAGTGGGACGCCATTTATGGACGGCCTCAAAAATGCTTAATTACAAGATGAAAATGATCCTAATAAAAAAATTTTATAACATTATTTTCTTATTTAAGATGTTATTTCTTTGAAACTTTATTCAGTTTAAAGACTTAAAATAAGGCACTGTCTATTTGGACGGCAAATATACAACTAAACTCTACTCTTTACATGACAACGGTTCTGATTGGAGATCACACTAAGCGCTGGGACTGCTACGTAACCACAAGACTTACGGCGCATGCGCCAACTGCCGTTTTTGCCGTCCAAATAGACACTTCTTTAAAATAACAAAATTTAAATTACATAATAGTTTTTGGGAAAGTCGGTGATCCGAACTAGATCAATTGTTATTTTACTTTATTATTTTTCTCTTTTTAGTATAGCTTAACAGGAAAAGTTTTTCAATTTAAACAAGGGATTGTTAAAAACTCTTTACTTATGTGGTTGTTTTTACTTATTTACTAGGAAATGTAACAAAAATAGACAGTGGGAATAGTAAAAATCCTGTTAGAATAAACCCAGGAATATAAATAAAGGTAATATTTTCAGTTAAATTTTAATGTTTCTTTAATAATTTTTTATTGGAATTATTAAGAGGAGATAATTCACAAAAGTAAAAATGCAGGGAACTGCTCTTCTAATGAAACTTTTAAAAAATAAAGTTATTATAAACATCTGTGAAATGTCAGAAATTTTAGCTTTGTGTATAGTACAAGTCCTAAGCAGCTTAGAGTAGGATTTTAAATAATTTTTCTGCAATTTATTTTAGTAAACTATATATTATGATAATTGTAGTTGGGAAAAGAATTGTCAAGTTATCAACCAAAATAAGACCTTGGGAGTTTTACTTGAGACAAACTGGTTATTTCCCTTAAGTTGGGAGTGTCTGGATATTTCAGGGACTATAACTATAGGTTAAAAGGCATATAAAATTTTTATGGGGTAATGTCATGTTTGCCACTTGTGCTAGGCTGGGAATTTCAGCTAGTCACTAATACATGTCAAGTAATACAATTTATTTAAAAACATGAATAGGCAGTGTTGAGTACAATAAAAATTACAAGCTGCTGTGCACAGAGCAAACAAGTAGTGTTTAAATAGCTGAATAAAATTAAACATATAGTTTTTTATTAACTAAAATATAAGTATGCTAGAGTCAATATCACTTATCATAGCAAAAATATGCCACAAAATAAATATAATATAAATTAAGAAAATCAACTGTAGACATAGCCTACAATAAAATTGTACATAAGATTATCTAATTTATTTTTTCCACAAATGCAGCTATTTGTTTTTCCACTACACCCTGTAGTTCTCTTTCTGATGCTCTTGGGTGATCCTTCACATACTGTGCTATGGACAAAATTGCTTCCTCCTGGATCAAAATCGAAACATCAAATGAATGTGACTAAACCTTATAAGGAATTTAAATTTAGGCTAGATTTTCTTTTATATAATTATTACAAATCAGGGCTCAACAATTATTCAGAGTTCATATACTTTATGAAGAAAAAAAAATCAAGGACATTTTTTAGGCTATCAGATGAAAAATTCAAAGCTAACTGATATTTTTTGCAACCTAAGTACTTGTGTACCATTTCATACAATTTTATCTATTTAACAGTATAATAAAAAGACATTTTCAAGCATCAAACAAAAGTTATTCTGATGAACAAAAATCATAGCATAAGATCCATAATGATGGTAAATATAGGACATTAGATTAAATTTACCCTAAAAAAAATTTATAGGGGTACAGAGGCATTCCACTATAGTCTGTTCATTTAGAACTGGCGCCTGAGACGAAATGTATTAGAAGCAGTTACTATTGTAATTATCATCGAAAGCATTTTCTTCTGCAATGACAAGGCAGCCGAAACAGAAGTAGTTAAAATACTGTAAAAAAATTGGTCACTGAAGTTGTGTGATGACCGTTATGAAGCATTATTGAGCGTTTTTGATCCTGTTTCAGGCGCCAATTCTAAATGAACAGACTATAATAAAAGAGCTCTATACACACGTTCACACTCAATACTTATGAGAAATGTCAAAAAAAAAAAAAAAACATATGAAAAGTTTCATGTATTTAGTTATGATAGGATTATACCAGAACTTAATGAATGATTTATAGAGTGTGTGTCTGCTTTGAATGAGATTTTTAGAAAGCAAGAGATGCTAGCTCAATCTTCTCTTGTGGCAGATTCTGGCTCCTGGATTGCTCCTGGTGGGTGGAATAAAGACTGATAATCATAATTTTAGGTCCTATATGATATTGATTGAATGTAAGTCTGAGAATCCTCCAGTTCAGTTCCTTAATTCCATATCTAGAGTCTCGAGATAACCACAGTATGATTGACACAGCACTGTCATCTTTAGAGAGGAAAATGGGACTAAAATTACCTTCTTAAAGCTGGTAGGAATAAAGAAATAGGGTTTATTGTAGTAGATATCAATAAAAATTATGCCCGGTGGAGTAGTGGTAGTGCATTGTGTCACAGATCCGGGGTTCGATCCCCGGGTCCCAGGCTGGGCAAGGTCGATTCAACCTTTCATCTCTTCAGTGGGTCGATAAACTGAGGACCAAGCGTTCTAGGGAACTAAACACTGGGGGTCTTGCGTTAGACTGACCACCTCAAGACTGATGAAGAGAACGAAGATGGGCCCCGTAGGCCTTGGCCCACTAGGGCTGTTGCGCCAATGAGTTTAGTAGTTATCAATAAAAATCATAAAAAAAAATTAAAATTTATTTTACAATGCAATATATATAAAAAATTGAATTGTGCAAAATCTGTGGGTGATAGGAAAATTCTGATTGCAGATTTGAATCAGCGTAAAAAGGTACCTTAGAAACACTATAAAAGTATCTTGGGCCAAAAACCTTGTTTACCAGTGTATAATGCATTGACTCAAAATGTATAAATTGCAGAAAATGAAAAACTTAGAAATCTTAAATTTCTTATCTTAATTTCAATCCCCAAAATATTACCCATATGGGTTATTCCATGTCAAATGAACATAAAATTTTCAGTTCTCTACCTGACCCTTTCTGATTTCAATGAAACTTTCAGGAATTGTTTGAAATGAGGAAATGTTTTTAAACTTCAATTTTCTAGGTAATATTTTAATATTTTTTTTTAATTTGAAAAAAAAAAAAAAAAAAAAAAAAATCTAATTTTTGGCTCTTGAATCCATTATTACTCTAGTTCTATGTGTGATTCTAGTTCTATTTGTGATAAGTTAGTATATAAATGTTGAATGTGGAATGGAGCTAGTACCGAACCTTTCCGACCCTGTCGTCCAGGGAGGAGTGTCTTCTCCCCCCCCCCACCAGCAAAAGGAGCAGACCCAGAGTGGAGCGAACGGAAAACCGGTTGACCGCTGTGCGGACGAGGAAGGAAGGAGACAACTCGCCAGTATGTGATTCGGACAGAGACAAGGAGCTGCTTTTGAATCGCACCTGCCGGTGCTCGCGGATAACTGTGAAGGACTATATGATTGTAAAACTAAAAACTACTAAAATGTACCCCTAGCGATCCAGTCATTAAAATTAGTAATTATCATTTTAATCTTCGTTGTCTGTTCAATCACTACTCACATAAATTATATTTATTTCTCATTCCAGTTTCTTAAACTATTAAAATTTGTTACTGATATTTTCAATAATTTGTTGCAAAAGAAATTGTTAATTTATAAACTCAATGGTTACATGTTATTCTCTAAACAGTTTTTATTTATCTTGGGGTATTTATAAGGGTATGTTTTCTCTTTTGAATTACAATTTCATATTTCAGTATTAAACAGTTTTTAATCTGAGAATAGTGGAAAATTTTCAACAGGAGATTCCTTAAAGAGGAAAGTTATAACAAAATAGAAAAACATTGAGAACTTATTTTTTGACTGTACATTTCTTTAAGAGTAGAAAAAATAAAAATACATTGGGATGCGTGTAAGAAATTGTGAAGAAAGTGCGGTACTTAAATAGCTAACACAGAAAAGGAGAGACAATAACTTGATTAGACTTTTAAAAAAATTAATAATCTCAACACATGCAAGTTCGGGCAAATCAGCTATTAAATACATAAAACCCCATAGATAGTGATAGATTTTGTTTGTGATCACATTATGAAATATTAATTTGTCAGTTGGTTAGTAAATGTAGGTAATAAGACAAAGTATATCTAAGAAAGTTTTCACTATTTTCAAATCAAAATTAGTAAGTTTTAAGATAATAAATAATGTAATTAAGTTTTTAGTCTGTTATCACTAATAAAGTAAAATAAAAGGTATGGTTAAAAACATGCAATACACAGGCAAATGAAAAGCATGCAAACATACCTTAAGGGAAATAAAATTTTCCATGCAAAAATAATCTGTGCAGTGAATAAATGATAGTTTACTTTTTGTGTGTTTCAAGTCACAAGAAACATAAAAGTGCCTAAAATTAAGAAACAATCCTCTCTTTAGAATTAGTATGGCATTGTACATAAAAAAATAAATGTAAAATAATTGTTTCAGTGTTAATTAGTGTGCAGTTTCTTTCAGAAACCAGTCAAATGCTTTTTTTTTTCAAAAATGAGTTGTAGGTGTCATTTATTTCTTTAGGCTAATACTTAAACAAAAATTTAAAAACCTTAATTAAAATGTTGTATGATGCTTAACAGTTATTTTTTGTTTTTCTCAAAACAACAAGTTTGGTGTTCAAACTGGTATCTCAAATAAATGGTTCAAGTAATGTAGACTTGCTATTATTCAAAGCTTTCACTTGCTTACCCTGATAAATGCAAACTCAATAAATTCTAAGACTGAGCCAGATATCAATAACTTTTAACAACTTTATAACCTGTGTACATTTTGTAAGTTTGATCTGGAGTTTGCTTTTAAGGATAGCATCTATAATAATGACAGTAATATACAGTGGAACTGGGATAACTCGAATGTTGTCTTTAATTCAAAGTCCAGAATAATTCAAAGTTTTTTCTTTGTCCCTTGAACTTTCTTTCAACTTCATTATTCAAAATTTTTCTTATGAAATTTTGAAACTATAACAATTTTTTTAAAGATCATTGTAATAAAATTATCAATGGAATCGCAGAAGAAACTGTATTCCAAAAAAATTCAGAATAAGCATTCACCATGTCTTTGTGTAACCATGCTTTCACAACAGAATTTGGTTCTTACGTATTATACTGTCGACTGTGACGCTTAATACGAAAACTTTACCAAATCCCATTGACTTTACTATAACTGCGCCGCTGAATTAGACGGCAGCTGAACAGTCGATGGGATAATACGTAAGTACCCAGAATTTAATGATTCCAGAACAGAAAATGTTGCTGAAAGGTTGGAAGAAAGAAATCATTTCAATTATGAATTACAGGTAGAAGATGGAACTTCTTTAATTCAAAGCAGGGGTCATTCCAGACTTTTTGTGAAGGGTCTGGTTTTCGTAAAAATTGTGAAAATCTCCTCATAATTTTGTGAATTTGAAGTTAGCGTTAAATTAGTTTTTTCAGCCAGGAGCCTGTTTTTATGAAAATAGGGTCCAATATTTGAAGTATTATGAAAAAAAAGCGTCTGTTTAAAGGCAAAAATACTTTGTGAAGAGTCCGTTTTTAAGGTAAAATGTTTTGTGAAGGGTCCATTTTCACAACGAAATATATTGTGAAGGGTCTGATAACGGACCTAAATTTCTTCTAAACAGACCTCTGAAAAGTCTTGGGTAATTTGAAGTTTTTCAACTGTCCCTATAGCTTTGAATTATCCAAATTGCACTTTATAACAGGGGCACCCAGAATAAAATTACTAGTGTTTGAATGAAGGGTTTTATTGAGAAGAGAGTGGAATTGTCAACACCAATTTATTAACTTTTGACAGTGAGAGATAATCATTTGCGAGAAGGAAACTAAACTTACCCTAGCTTCATCAACATGAGAGTTTTTAGTACAATCATCATAAAATCCCTTCAATATTTTGGCTGCAATAATAGCCTTGTACAGATCTTTCGATTCCTCTCCTCTATGCACATAAGCTAGTAAAGACAACTAAAATACAAAGAAGAATGTAAGAATAACATGAAATAATTCCTAGTAATAATTTCATAACTTATAAAACATTTATAATTGCAAAAAAAGTTAGATTTTGAAGAAGTTGGATAGTGGTAAGAGTGTGAGGAGTCCTTAAGTAAAGATTATGGAATTGGATACAAAATGCTTTTGAAGTTTTACGCCAACAGCAACACCCCAAATCTTATGAAAAATATGAGAACACTATAAATCGAGGAATGTTTATGTGGATAAGGTTTTACTGGAATGATCATGATCAGTCAGCAGCACAGCGGAAAAAGTGCCACTAGATCGGTCATGAATTATGGCCCTAACAACTTCTTCACAAACTAGGAAATGAAACCGTTTGCGAATATTCACCAAAGAGATTGTTTACTTCTTCTCAGCTTTCGAGAACAGGATTGATGTTTGTAAGGGAATCAGTCTTTACTTAGGGCATAACAAAATTTAGAAATATTTACAATTACACCAATATAGTTTGCTAATTTCCCCCAGTTTTTTAACGACTGATGGATGCTAAAATTTTCATACTTTTAACACTGAGTTTTTCCATCATCATCATCAGCATAGGCTCAACAGATGTATGAGCCCTGGCCCAGGGATGCAGAATATGTGCAATCCGGCGATCTAGGATCAAGGGAAATTTTAGCCATATGGGGAAATTTTGTGGAAAAGTATATACTATTGAATTCTATTTCAGTACAGTAATAATTTCAGTACAGTCGCCTTCACCATCACAGATCGAAGGTTCACTTTCGAAAACTCCTAAGTATCTTGGGTTTAACAAAATAAGTCTATTGGTTTTAAAGATAGAACTTTTATTTAACATATTTTTGATATCGACGATAATTCTGAATTTTTGTAGGTCTTTATCACTTTTTAAAATTTTGGGGAAATTTTGTATTGATTGGGGGAAATCTTGGAAGTAAAAACACTTTCTGCATCCCTGCCCTGGCCTTCTTTAGTGATTTCAAATACCCTAATGAAGATTAATTTTAATGTCTTACCCTCTGAATCAACTTCCATCGATCTTGAGACAAAGCTTCCATTATTATTTAAATTTGAAGAAATTCACAATAGTCCTAAAAAAGGAAAAAATAGTAATTTGCAATATGGACATAATAATTTGCAGAGTTAGACATGGTAATTTGCAGCATTAGGGTGTAAATAGTAAGAAACTTACACTGAGATGTACCACCCAGAGTGATGTAATCAACAAAAATAAGGAAAGATTGCTGAATAAAATTTATATTAAGAATTAAGGGTACTTACGTATTATACCGTCGACCGTGACGCTGAATCCGAAAACGTTATCAGATCCCATTGACTTTACTATTACCGTGCAGCTGAATGGTCGACGGGATAATACGTATATGTACCGAATTGAGTAGAAAGTGTACACACTATAATGAAAATAAATTAGACTCCCTCAGAAACAAATAAAAAAATGGGACAGGATATACTGGCTAAGTAAACTTTTGGGTAAATCGAAGAAAGAAAAAATAATTATTTAATTGATGAAAATGAACTTTTTTATTTTTAAATTTCTAAGTAACTTAAATTAATTATCAGACTCAATAGCATCAATGCTTATTTGTATGAATTGTTCAGTAAGAAGACTAAGAAGGATGACTCCTTCCAGTGAGGATTTTTTTTATCTGAGTATACAAAATATTTCCTTTTATAAAATGTTTGAATACAGGATAATTTGTTGGTTCCTGCTACTACAATATAGACAAGCTACTTTCTTTGATACAGAAACTTTAACTGTCCCAAAACTACAGCTATAGGGGAAAGTGGGGGCTAATGGCACAATTTTTTTAATAAAGATTTATAGGGAGCTACTGCCCCCTGCTCGCTATCGCTCACCAACCCTTGTAAACTGCTTACGCAGGACCTTTCGGATTGCTTTGCAATCCTCACTGAACTTAAATCACTTTATAAAACAATAACAACAATTTTTAGCAGAAGAAACGTCAACCAACTTTTCAAAAATGCATCACAGGTCATCTCCATGAACACTCTCTTAAAAGTTATTATAATTAATATTATTATAATTAATATTTATTAAATCTTACTTTTCACTAATTTAATCAAAATGTTTTCCTTAAAAAAATATCCAGCACATCTATTAATCATTATTGTTAATCAACACCAACATTTTGGAAAAAAAAATGTACATCAATGAATCGTTTAAATTCAATATGGTACCTAGTAACTCATTCATATACCTAGTGTTTTGTTTTATCATTAATATTTTTGTTGCAACCCAAACTTGTTAAACAATACCTTTTAAGCTATTGAAAATAATAAAAGACAAAACCAACATGACACTCAATAGTTACAACTAATTTTGATAATCAGACTAAAAATTATTTTAACTGTAGAACAGCATATGTGAAAAAAAGTGACACACATTTTCCCTCAATTAATAAAATGTCTCATTTTATTCCATATTTATTAGTGTGTAGGAATTGATTGATGTAGAGAATTTTTACCTTTTTTTGTTTAAAAAATGTTTGGACTATGTTGGAAAGCAATCCCTATCTGATAAGGTCACCCCTCTTAACAACCAATTTCCCTTGGAACTGAAGGAAGGGCTCTTCAAGAGAGATTTTACTGAATTAAATTGTTAGGACAGAGCTTTATTCTCTGAAATTTTCTTTATAGTAATACCATGTAAATGACCTGCTAAAGTTTTTCTTCGCTAGGCAGTTGGGAATGGGGAAATCTAAGTTCAGGTAGGGGTGCGGGAAATCAGGGTAGCGAGCTTAGCTACTTCATTGAAGAAGAGGGAAGGGAGGTGGGGTAGTTATTGGTGAGAAGTAATCAGAGTGTCTCTTTCTATATACCTCCCCAACCCAACAGGGGCGGATCTAGGGGGGGGCCCTGGGGGCCATGCCCCCCCAAGAAACCCTAACAAATAGCTTAAAAAACACTTTCTTAATGCTAAAATTCAAAAAATTTTCTGGGGCCCTAACCCCTCTTTAATATTTTGACATGTGACATCTGTTTTAGAGTGTTTTTCCCTTGAAGCCCACAACTAAACTTATATTGACAATGGTCCTCGAGCACAATGAGTTTATTGTACAATAAAGGACTGGAAAGTTAAGAAAAATCGAGTTATTTTTTGTGAATTACCAGAAGTTCTAATTGAAATGGGGGTATCTCCCCAGAGAAGATTAAAAAATTTGACCCTAAAACAATTTTGAAAAAAAAAACATTGATCAAATGTTTTATTTTTCAAATGGTAATCAAAGTTATGTTTCCAACCTGACACTTTCCGAAAAAAATTTTCAGCGAAATTCCAAATGAATATTTGTTTGTTTATAGAACTGTTTGGAGTTGGAGACACTTGCTGACCAAAATTTGTTTGTTTTCCTTTCCTACGTTTCATTCATGAGTTCAGTTGAGTTGTTGAAATCGTACTATAGAGTATTTTCAATCACATGACTCTGCCTAACAACGGCCTTAGCAACGTTGTTTATTCGCCAAGTGACGTCATGTGCGAATGCTGCTATTGGATACTTCTATGTCCCGCCCCTAACAACAGCCTTAGCAACGTTGATTTTGTCCTCCAAGTGACGTCATGTGCGAATGCTCTATGGGATTTTCGAATTTCGGAGACAGATGCACATAAACACATGAAAACCTAAAATATATATCCTCAAAGTTTTGTTTTAAGATACAACCATTAAAAATAGGCCTCTTTTGTTTAGTTTTCTTATCTTAATAAAATAAATTGTATTATTTACTACTTTTTTCATTGGCAACTTGATATACCGGCAATTTTTTTTTTATTTTAATGATTTTGTGGCATCAGTTTTAGGATCGTATTTTCATTTCAATTTTGGAAATTTACTGTTCCATTTTCTTAGTCTCATAAATATCGTTATTACTGATTAAAAGCCGTCAATAAGATTTTTCCCATATTGAAAAATGGAAGAAGGTTAGTTTCAATAAGAGTTGTATCCCCGCCAAGGGGGTTTGATTAGTTTTCGCCTGTTCCAATATTATTTATTTAGTAGACAGTTGATATCGCCATTTATAGTTTTAAAATGTCTGGAATTTGGTGTTCTGACAAAAAATTAAATGAAAATAAGAACTTGAATTTGGTTTACTATTTCCATTAACGTTTGTTCGCTGACAACGCTGGAAAAAATTTATTTCGTTTTGCTTGTTGAGCAATGTTTATAAAAGATGCTTTGTATTGAGGCCAGATGTGCTAAACGCCTCTTTGAATTACATTATAAAATAAAAATTTATTTCAGATGATTTTTCCATTTAAAATTAATACATACATTTTCTCAGTAAAATGAAGATCTCATAATTCTAACTCTTAAATTAGGTACACCTAATTGTGTCCAGGTTGTAATTATTTAACTCGAAACAAATCGGGCATAGAATTAAATGATACTAATATTTTCTGACGTAAATCGTTTTTTTATATTCTACTATAAAGGGTTTCATCTAGTTCACCCGAACTACAGATTCCTTGAATGGAGTGCATAGAAAATGATCCCCTTAGAACCATTCCTGTATGATAAAGGCTCCCACTATTTTTTCAGAATGAATAAAAAAAATAAAACCCAGATTTGATGTAGAATAAAATCTTTATAAAAATGACTACATTTCGTGAATAATATTAAGTAAAATTGCTACAGTTTGCTTGAAAAAATTGCATAGATTATCATTTAAAAATGAAAGAATTCAAATAAGTTATTAATACATGCAAGAACGCCAGGCCTGGCAATAAAATAGTGAATTCTGGCAACCCAGTTCTATAGAAGTTGCTTACTCGCCAATAAACGGCATTAGCAAAACCAAGTTTCACAAAAAATGTCGCCCAGGCGCTGCGCTTTTGCATTTACCAAAGTATTAATATCTTTCAAATCATAAATGAATAAATTGTTCTTCAATTGAAGCTAAACTTAAATAATAATATATAGTAAAAATATTTTCTTTGAAGAAAAAATAAAATTAGGTATAATATACGTTCCTAAAGTTCTTGGTGCTGTATTATAACCGGATGCCACTCTTTTAGGCCCTATTCTTGGCATCATAATCCAGTATATCTGCTGGGTTGCTAGAAAATGATTTATCGCCCTAGTTTGCTATGTCAAATAAAAAACAAGTGGCACCTGGTTGTAGTATGAAACCAGAGTTCTTATTACTATAAGGTTATATAGGGTAACCCAATTTAAGGGCCTCTAGAAGAAGCTAAACCCAGGGCTTAAATTCTAACCAAAAAAGTACCGGAGCGCTACTATTTCAACATTACAAATATTTACTGATTAATGAATAAATATCAGTAAATATTTACTGAAAACCAAGAAGTACCGGAGCTCCGCTCCGGTGCACTCCTGTGCAATTTAAGCCCTGGCCAAACCATTCATTGGAATTGAATTAAATTTTGGAAGATGTCTTGAGGGACGAAACAAGAATGGTATGGGATGGGGCAGTTAAACTTTATCAGTTACGGTTGAAGTGATAATTTTTTTGAAAATTCCCTAACTAACCCCCCCCCATTTATTTATTCTCACTATGTGATCTCCGATGTCTAAAAATGCAAATAGTGTTAAACAGTACCTCTAAGTTGTAAACCTGTCCTTAGGGAGACAAAAATAAAACGGTTAAATTCCGTTAGAGTCCACACTAAATATCACCTGGTTCTATAGTAGTACTATAAAAAGTAGAAATACTCATAAATAATTTCAAACTCCTGACTTCGAATGTTTAATTAGATCAATAACTATTCAGATTATGAATAAGTCAGAAAATTTTGTTGATATTTGGATATGTGTCCAAAAGAACCGGGTGATATTTAGCTGGGACTCTAACGGAATTGAACCTTGAAAACAGCTATGGAATCATTGCTTCTGTAGGTTCAAGTAATTTTCTTAACAATTCACTAGTCCAGCTTCTATACAAAACCAGCGATTCCATAGCTGTTTTCTTTTGTCTCTAGAGGCGAGTTTACAAATTAGAGGTACCGTTTCAACACATTTGTGTTTTTTGACATCGGGGATCACATAGCGAGAATAAAAAGGGGGGTTAGATTGGGAATTTTCTTATATCATTTATATTGTTTTCTTATATCATTCATTGTTTAGGTGAGCAAGATATTGCCAGTACTTCAGCTGAAGCAGAAAAAGAAGCTGCTTCTAACGAGGATGCTCAAAAAGTAAGTTTCACTTGAATCATCATCTTGACTTTGGCTTTCTTCAGTCGCAATAAGTACTATTTGATCAAATATGTTAACTAAATTCTTTGGGACACATTGTTAATTTTACACTAAATATCATATGAGATCAAACTAAATATTAAATTTGATAATCATTTTCAAATATTTTAATACAGACTAACATGAATAAATTATTTAAAACATTATGGTGTGAAAGCAGGTATCAAACAAAATCAGCTGCTATCTTGGAGCTGATAGTACACTATGCCTTGCTGTAGGCTTTGCACCATAAATACACCATCCCTTGGAGTTGGAAAAAATATTGGGTACTTGCGTAATATCCCATCGACCGTTCAGCGGCCGTCTAATTCAGCGGCACAGTAATTGTAAAGTCAATGGGATTTAATAATGTTTTCGGATTAAGCGTCATGGTCGACGGGATAATACGTAAGTACCAAATATTGAAAAGAACTTTAATAAAAGCAATCTGATATTTATTTTTCTAGTAGTAAGTTATCAACAGGTATTAACTTGAACTACCAAAGTTACTTCAAATTGCAAATTATTTAAATTACTTCAAATGCATGACATGTATTTCTGTGTATATGTAAGTCAAGAATTTTTGAAAAAATGTTGATGATAAAATGGGAGGTTGATTGGTACACATGGGCAATCTATCGCTCCTACGCTGCAATCTATCGCTCCAATCAATCGCTCCTACGCTGAGCAAATTTCAAGAAACTAGTACTTTGGGGGTCAACATTATTGGAATCTATTTACATTTTGCTTTTGAAATAGCTTGCAATCATAATGAAAAGATTAAATTAATACAGTTCAAAATTTTAAATAAAGAATAAAAATTTTTAATAAAAACCGAATTATTATAGTCATAGGAAGATTTTACTTAACTTTTTCGGTGCAAGGAGACCCCCCTTTGCCCTTATGTATGGGTGCCCATGTTGGTACAGTGGTGGAAGCTCTATAGTGTAATTAATCCATACAGAGTTTTTTGTCTATCAGAGCAAACTTCGAGTGTAAAATATCACTCGTTTAAAAATAATAAACTCATTAAACTAAACTATCAATTTTGATGCTTTTCGGGAAGTTGGACTCGATTTCCTCAAAGATACATTTTTACTAGACAAGTTTTTAAAGTCTTGAGTAGAGATGTGAGTCGAGAATATTCTCCGGAGAATATTCTCGGAGAACGAGAATATTCTGAGAATATTCTCCAGGGGCGAGAATTTTGAGAATAATCGAGAATATTCTATTTTTTGATTGATAAATGGAAATAAATGTAAAAATGTTTGATAATATGAAATGGTCATGTAGTACTTGTGTTATAAACCTGAAAATAATCACAAATTCAATGAAACTTACCATTTAAAAGTCACCCTTCAGTTCAGAGAATATTTTCTGAACTGTAATTTCATTATTTCGCAAGATTTTTTTAAATGAGTAAAATTTATTTAATACAAAATGAAATATTTTTTAAAATGTTCGAAGCAAGTTTTACTGGGAGAAAATACTCATATAATACAATTAAAAGAGGAGTCTAAATTATTTTTATATAGTTGTTAAAAGCAAAGGTAATACCAATAGTTGTCAAACTGAAGTAGGACCTTTAAAACCTGATATTTAGCTAAAATTTTTATAAAACTTAGTAAAAGTAGGAGAATATTCTTTAAAGAAGGGGATATCACATTAGAATTATCTGTTGAAAAAAAAATTTGAAATAATTTTTTAATATTTATTTTACAGAGAACAATTTATTGTGAGAATATTCTCAAAGAACTCTAAATTACTGAGTATTATCAGATGCAGTTTAATTTACTTTCTACTTAAAAATTATTTATGAATGAATAGTTTGTCCAAACTTTTTGTTTGCATAATTTTAATTCAGATTCATTAATATTTTCTTTTATGAGAATATTCTCAACAATTAAATTTATATCTCTTATCTTGTGTTCCTGAAGTAATTAAATCTCCGAATTTTCATTCACTATACTATATGTATAATTTTTAGTGCATCTTATCATTTTTTCTTCATGAGAATATTCTCATTAAGATTCCATAAAATAATTTCCAGAAAAGCATTTCTTATATACATAATTTATATCAAAAACTCTAATTTAATAGTTGGAAAATATTAAGTTAATATAATGTACGTAACTGGCTACTCTGCTTTACCTACCAAACATGTTGTCTTATCAATTAAGTAGTGATTTAAAAATATTTTTCAATTTAATTTGGCTTTCTTTTATTTATGATGACTTCTCACTGTAAAACTTTTAATATTCTTCTAATTTGAAGTTAATATATAACTTTGTAATTTTTTCTTTCAAAAAAAATTATTTTAGTAGCTTCTAGGAGAATATTCTCGAAAATTCTCCTCTTGGAGAATATTCTCGAGAATATTCTCCAAAAGATTATTACCGAGAATTTTACATCTCTAGTCTTGAGGAAATCTCAGCCTGAAAATGATCACCAACCCTCAATTGTCAAAGGGATGGATTATGGAAATTGCAGTTACTCGTAATACTTTTAATCAACTAACTCAAACCCTTGGTTTTATTTTACCATTTTATCCTTTCAGTTAGAGTACTAGATCGTTGAGATTTAGAACACAGTTTGAATCATCCAATTGATTTTTCCTCACTTTAAGCAATTATTTATTATTTTTTGAATTCTTGATATTTTCAATTTAATGTTATATTACCATATTTTTTGCTATAAAATTTAAGATTAATATTTTACAGAGTATAAATATTTGCGTTTGCTTTTAAATTTTGATATTAATTTTTGCATAGCTTAGCTTCCTTAGAAAGGTCTGATGCTTAAAAAACGCTAATAAAATTAAAGTCTCAAATCAACAAAGGCATTGGGTAGTGCAAGGTCTTGTTTGGGATTGTAGCCGGTTACCCCATGCAAAATCAAGCGAGAAGAAGATGCGATCTTACTTGGTGCTGTTTGTCATATTTGTTTATTGGCCAATTCATGTGCGACGCAAACAAACCGATCCAGAAAAGTATTCGATAACCTGAATCGATTAGAAGATTTCTAATTTTTGGGTCTTAATAAGAGCAGGTCTCTATAAGAGCTTCCATTGTATACGGATTAAAAAATTTGGACTTGAAAATAAATTTCAAGGGAAGCCATTCAGAGTTATGCTTTAAATTTAATTTATTTTCAGCTAGTATGGAATTTTGATCATAAGGTTTCAATAAAAGGAGAAAATAGTTACCTTGATGCTTGTCTGTTAAGTGTTTTTAAAAGTAATTTGGCCAAAAAATTTGCTTTTTAATTGCTTTTCGACCCACCATAATCTGTAATGTACAGAAATTATAGTAGTTTTTTAATTTTCCAGTCCTTAATTAATTGAATTAAATTATATTTATAGTTAACTTGTTTTTATTTAGAAGCCTAGTCCAACAGAAAAAGAAACTAGTGAAGGCTCCTCCAAAAAGCCTCGTGTTGATTATGCACTTATGTCCACAAGGCCTTACCTGGATGCTACTGTTGTACCCATTTTGCTTCAAGCTTTATCAGCTCTTGCTAGGGAGAGGTATAGTATAATGTTTCCTCTTTTACTTTATTAACGGCCTTATTCACTGCCACTTGACCAGTGTTTAACCAGCAGCAAAAGAAAGAAAATGCGCTTTTTGCTGACTTCTTTACAGGGTTGTTACGTTTAAAACATGTTTGAAACAAAGCAAAAAAACATTGTTTAAAACACATGTACTTTTTTAGCGATTCTTTTTTCTATGAACAGATTGCATTAGTATATAAAACTTGGTATTTACTTCCAACTGTTTTATTTTATTTTTTCTAGAAAGTTATTCAATAAAAAATACAAATAAACTTGTTAAAAAATCATATTTTTTTATAATTGACCTGTTCTTATGTTTGATTTTAATATTTTAAACGATCAATGCTGCTAATGTCGTCAAAATACGCAATGAACTGAAAAGGACTGAAGGGAATATGAATATAATAACTTGTGAATGTTCAGCTCGTATCTTAAACCTTTTAGCAAAATATATAAATTTTTAATGTTAAATCTGAAGTTGACATAGTAACACAGTTCCAAAACAATCATTTTGCTTCAGCCAAGCTTCAAGAAACAGGTCAAGGGTCTGTTTAGAAGAAATTTGGGTCTGTTTTAGGACCCTTCACAAAACATTTTACCTTAAAAAAGGACCCTTCACAAAGTATTTTTGCCTTTAAACAGACCCTTTCTTCATAATACTTTAAATATTGGACCCTATTTTCACAAAAACAGGCTCCTTGCTGAAAAAACTAATTTAACGCTAACTTCATATTCACAAAATTATGAGTAGATTTTCACAATTTTTAAGAAAAACAGACCCTTCACAAAAAGTCTGGAATGACCCCTGCAGGTGCTAAAAATTGCTCAAGATGCCATCTGTTATCAGGGGGAGCTTTGTTAATCCATTTTCAATTTTAAAAACTTGATTTAATTATTTTTCAATCATGGATTTTTTTTTTAGAATTTCTGTGTCGAGGGTAAAAAAACAAATAAAACGTTTAAAACAAAATAAAACACGTTTTTTTTTTTTTTAAAGAAAAAACTTGTTTTTTTCTAACCCTGCTTCTTTAACCACTGGTCAGGTAGCAGTGAATAAGGCCAGTACTATTTACAATGCTCAAAATTTATTTTAACAAGCTTATTTTTCACTTCTATAGAATTTTTAATAAAACTTAAATTCTTTTACTTTTCAAAAAATTACCTTATAGGCTGAAATTTTTGATTGAAAATTGTATTTCCTCGCAATAAAATTCCTTTAACGCAAAATAATTTTATTTTAAAGTCAACCACTTTTTAACTGCTACTGATTTTTCATTTTGGATTATTGGTTCAGGAATGTTCTAGATCAGGGGTCTCCAAACTATGACCTGCGGGCCAAATCCGGCCCGCGGATACCTTTCTATGTACAAAAAAAATTACGGATTTGTGGTGTACCCAAATGAAAGATATAAGGTGTTAAAAAAAGATAAAATAAAAGATCTAAGATCCCCCTAAAATTCGGACTTAGGGTACCAGAATGAGTAAAAACTAGAGATGTGAGTCGAGAATATTCTTGGAGAACGAGAATATTCTCCAGGGGCGAGAATTTTGTGAACATTCTATTTTTTGATTGATAAATGGAAATAAATGTAAAAATGTTTGATAATATGAAATGGTCATATTACTATTAGTGTTCTAGAAACCTGAAAATAATAAAAAATTCAATGAAACTACCATTTAAAAGCTACCCTACAGTTCAGAGAATATTCTCTGAACTGTAATTTCATTATTTCACAAGATTTTTTTTTAAATAAGTAAATTTTATTTAATACAAAATAAAATATTTTTTAAAATATTAGAAGCAAGATTTACTGGGAGAAAATACTCATACATTTAAAAGACGAGCCTAAATTATTTTCATATATTAGTTGTTAAAAGCAAATGTAATACCAATAGTTTGTTGTCTAACTGAAGGACCTTCGGAACCTGACACTTAGTTAATTTTGATAGAACTTTTTAAAATTAGGAGAATATTCTGAAAAGAAAGGATACCTATCACTTTAGAATTATCTGTTGAGAAAAATATTTGAAATAATTCTTTAATATTTATTTTACAGAGAATGATTTATTGTGAGAATATTCTCAAAGAACTTTTAATTACTGAGTATTATAGATGCAGTTTAATTTACTTTCTACTTAAAATTATTTCTGAAAGAATTGTTTAAAATTTTTGTGTGCATAATTTAAAATTCAGTTTCATTAATATTTCCCATTCTAGAAAAACATTTCTATATACACATTATTTCCTTCAAAAATGCTATTTAATAGTTGGAAAATCGTAAGTTAATAGAATGTAACTGGCTTACCCTGCTTTACCTATGAAACATGTTGTCTTATCAATTAAGCAGTGATTACCAGCGTTAGAAATTGGGAAAAAAAACCACTAGTCCCCCGGACCAGTGCTTTGCCAATCTTACTGGCCCGCAACAAAAATCACTGGTCCACCAAATTAAAAAGGACCGGCTTAAATATTATTATAAAGTAACTATTGGACTGAATGTGAGTACCAAATAGTACCTAATGTTAAAAATTAATACATATTCGATAACCTTTTTCTTTTTCGCCGGGGACACCCCTATCCCCACATTTCGGGTTCTGTCAAAAATATGTACTTGCTTCACCAAATGCAATCCTCCAAGATATTTTATCACCAAATACACTGGTCCGGCGGACCAGTGATTTTCTAATTCCACTGGTCCGAGCTGTTTTTTAGTTGTCCCGGACCAGCAAACAGCCCCAATTTCGAACGCTGGTGATTACACTCCATTACTGGAGCATAGGGCCTCTGATATAAGTTATATATAACACTGGGGAACAGCATTTTCGTTGACTTCAATCAATCAATCAACATAAAGGCGTTCCCTCGGTCCGACATCCCCGTTCCAAGGAAAAGAGAGCTTAGGCAGTATTGCCCATTGCTCTATCACCAGTTATTTCGTTCGAAAAGCATTGTTTCGAGTGGTGTGATCCTTAACTTAGTTACTCTAAGTGGGTAGAATCCCCTAGTCCCGTTAGTTGTTTAACTTTGGTGGGCACTGGTGGGCATACATTTTACCTTACCTGTAGGTGTTTAGTATACATTAGGAACCCTATTAGGCCAGACATCCCTTTGCAGAGAAGGGCTTGATCGAAGCTGATGTAGGGCAGCCCAAAGAATTTGTTTCTGGGAACGGAAAACACTGGGCATCGTCCCACAAAGTGAAGAGGTGTTTCCTCTTCCTCTCCACACGCAGGGCAGAGAGGAGAGTCTACAAAACTACACCTATTAAGATGCTTGGCCAGATTAGCATGTCCGGTGATGATCTGGATGACCTGGCGTAAATTGGTTCTACTGAGATGGATGAGTTTACCTGATGGGTTAAGCACATCCAGAACCATTTTAGAATGAGCACAATCTGGTTGTTTGGACCATGCATCATTATGTTTGCTCTTTATCCAGTTCCTTACGTCCTTTTTGATAGTCTGATATGAAACTGGGTGAAATGGCTCTGGACCAGACACTGTCTGATAAGAGGCATCTTTAGCTACTGTATCAGCTAGTTCATTTCCAGCGAAGTCGCAGTGACCTGGTATCCATATCAGATTAATGGTGTTGGAAGCCCGAGACAGCAGGTTCAAATCCCGGGTGCATTTCAGAACACAGCCCTGAAACTTAATTCGATTAGCCAAGGCAAGAATGGCAGACTGGCTGTCGGAGAGAATGTATATATTTTTTCCAACCAGCTCCCTAGCTAAGAGCTCCTCAGCGACCATGTTGATCGCCAGAATCTCGGCTTAGAAGACTGTTGTTAGTTTGCCAAGGTATAGATGAAATCTGGTGAAATCATTCGTTGACTTAGAACTGTGACTTGTTTTTGAATCACTTTTAGCCAATGAATCCAAAAGTAAAATTAGTTTTTGTCTATCACGTCAACTTTTTGAGATACAGGGTACCCCCGAAATGCTCATAAAAAAACAAAATAAATGACTTTGAATTCGATGTTCAGGGTCAAAAAGCATTACTTTAGTCTTTAAACTACACCCGAGGGGACAAGAAAGGTTAGACTATCTAAAAGATGAAAATTTGTGGTGAATGGGTAGGTTTAAGGGGTTATAAAAACGCAAAAAAATCGCTAAAAATAGTAGGATTTGTTATACCCAAATTTTTAAGTTTTATCTAAAATATAATTTCTTTATTGTTTATCGAGTCTAAATTCACTGATAGGTATCAGTTTTTAAAGTTATAATCTGGAAAAATGTAAATAAATATAGTTAAACCCTTTTCGGAGGGTCCTATATTTTTTGTATAGAATGTCCTATATTTAGTGAAATAGTTGCTCCTACCCCTGAAACCACTATAAAGGGATGAAAATCCTCCCCGACAAGACGAGAACATATGTTCCGTGCAAGAACTGCAACGATGCCCACCTTACCCCGGATCACATTCTAGAGTGCCCGGCCCTTGTCCCACATATCTTGAATCTGGGTTTGGTGCCGCTGGCTTCAGAACTCAGAGAGGTCCTCTACAGCATGGATGCATTGGAACTAGCAGATGCAGTTCTGAAGACGCACGAGGCCATTTAATTTATATTTGTCCATGAACACGATAAAAAAAAAAGATGAACCTTTCTGGTTGGTAGCACTGGTTTTTCCTATCCACTCCTCTTTTTCCCCAAAATTATGTGTTATTAAAATGCTTTATTCCTATTCTCAATAATTTTTTATATTTTCTTTTAATTTAGACCGAGTGATCCCATCCAATTCTTGGCTGACTTCCTAATTAAGAATAAGGCCCAATACTCACAGACAACTGATTCTGATCCAGCTGCCAGTTGAGTGAAGAAATGTTATGTGCCTGAGTGATTTTACATGTTTTGTTTCATCTTGTAATTTCATTTTTTTTTGTAGTATTGAGACTTCATTCCTCATGTTCATTCATATATGGTGAAATTCGAGCTCTGAATTTATGAAAGATTTTTACAAAATGCTATTGCTTTTCTTTTTCAAAAAATTTCTGCTTCATTTCTTAGTTAGCACCTAAAGTATATTTTGACAGTTTGATAAGTTTATTTGAATTACGATAGTGCTTAGCTAGCAATAAATGAGTTTTGGATTTGACAAATGTATTTTGTTCATATTATTTACTTTGACCTTTCAAACACAAGATTCTTTATGTAAAATTCTTATTTCAAGCAAAAATTTTATCTGATAATTATCACAATTTTTCAAATAAAACTTTCTGTTAATTAAAAAACTTGCTTTACTGTAAAAAAATTAACTTTGCATCCACTATTTACCATAGATCATTATTTTTTGATTAAAGCCTCAAAATTGTGATTCTACGTTTATTTTAACATGAATTTTTCAGCAATGTTTTGGCCAATTAAAATACTAGTTCATTAGATTAATTTATCGCTTATTTCACAACATTGCAACAAATACCAAACGGTTGATTTCTGAAAAGAAAAGGATGAATCTAGACATAAGCTCACATTAATTTAAGATAATATATTTTTAAGTAATGTATGTATAGTAAATATCCTTGATGCACATATGTTTTTTAAATCCTCTAAATGAGTTGCTACTATCTTCATATTATAAATCAAAACTAGCTTTTTATTTTATTTTTTTTTCAATGGACTCTAACCGTCTGACGTCACACGGAACCAACACGTGACCTACTGAGCTTGCAATTGGTTACCACAGATACTACACTAGTAGATCTACTAGTGTAGTATCTGTGGTAACCAATTGCAAGCTCAGTAGGTCACGTGTTGGTTCCGTGTGAAGTCTCGAACCAGATAGGCGGTTAAGCAGAGTCCATTCAATAGTGTTTTCAGGTGACCTCACAACCGGTTATTTTCTTTTAACTGTGTACCTTCTGTAGGGCTTTTAACTGTTGCTAAGGCGATTTTTAGGTATGGGGTCACGTGATTGCAAATGCTCCAATAGAAGAATTCCACGGCTAGTCATTTTTGTAACTGTTAACCTCTGTAGGGCAAAAAACTAACACTTCTGTTGCTATGGCTGTTGTTATGTCCGAGTCATGTGATTGAAAATGCTCTATGTAAACTGTGTCCGGTATATTTTTTCAACTTTATACACCTTGCATAATGGCCCAAAAATAACATCCAGGGTTCATACTCTATCTAAGATAGTAAAATTCAGGAGTCTTTAAGGAGTAAATTACACAAAAATTAGGAGGTAACATGAACAATTATTAACCTGACTTCTTTAAATATCACGAGCAGAATGAATCATTGAAAAAAGAAGTGCAAAAAAGTTTAGAATTTTATCTTTCAACAGTATTTTACTGATTTAAAAAACAATAACTTTCACTGATTTAAAAAAAAAAACCAATAACTTCCACCATATTATATTGTTATTTAAACTTCCTTTTGCTCTTGGATAGATAAATTTCAGGAGTTTAAGGGAAAATTCAGGAGGAAAAACTTAATTTCCAGGAGTTTTAAGGGCCCTTAGAAAATTAATGCAAATTTTAGTTTTTCAGGAGGCGTACGAACCCTGAACATCTCACATCCCTATTTAAGTGAAAAAAATCACCTAAACTATAATGGATGCCATTCTTCAAAAATTGCAAGACTGAACTTGGGAATATCTTTTTAGGCTGTGCGTGCACTAGCGACTAAAGTCACGGCGCCCAGGATCACTAGTATCAAAAATATAACTAGAAAACAATGGATCTCTATGAAGAAATTCTAGGCAATCGGCCAAGTGTCACGTCACCTAGTGCGCACACTCTAACTTGTTTCAATAGCCATGGCAACAATTTTATCTTTGTCACCGTGACAAAAGTCGCTAGTGTGTGAATCATTTTCCCCAGTCTAATAAATATTTTTTTTAATAGCAGAATATAGTTATATATAGTGCTTTTCAATCACGATTTGCGTACCGAAACTTCTATCAACACAACAGGCTCCGTGTTTACCGATTTCTCCTTCCACATTTCTGACGTACTGGGTTCAAGAAACGTTGCAGTCGAGCATAGTAAGAAATCAATAACTTAATAAAAAGGGGATTTGTTTATTACACATCACAAATATGAAAATAGATATACAACAATGTATTCCTCATCAATAAAATGACATAAATCATTTATTAATAATTAAAATACTCAACCCTTTGGAATGAAGTCAATCCAAATGTTCATACAAATATGTAAGTACGCATAGGATTTATTTTTTCCTACGCGATTTTGTTAACTTTACTTCTGCTCTTTTGTTCATGATTTCTAGCATGGCTGGAGTAGGTACAGTACCATCTTCTAAAGTAGTAATTACTTCTGGCTTTCTTTTTTCTTGAACAGCAGTTTTAGCTACTTTAGTATTTTCTTTGTTTGAGCTAGGGCCTGAAGATTTAGCGACAGATTTTTTCTAAAAGACAAAAATAAGTAATTTATCTCCAAAACTAGCAGTAGAATTTTTACTATTTAAAACCAGGTACTATTAAAAGTTTCATCAAAGATTTATTGATTAGTTTTATTTAGACACTGCCATATTCACAGCCATCGGCATTGGTGTAAAATCCTAGGTCAAAGATGCATTCCACCCATAGAGATCTAATAGTATATTAGAGTGGATATCACAGGATTTTCGCTGAATCGACATGGTGCCATATTTGTATAGGCCAGGCGTATTGTTAAGTCCAAGGGGAAGGGTCTCAAAATGGCAAAAAATGCATTTAAGAACTTTCCCATCCCTTGAGGACCGATCAAAATGCAAGGAGACCAAAAAACACATAATTTATCACTAAAATTAGAAGTGGTTTTCTTGGTTTTTTGTCCAGATTTTTAACTGTAAGACTAACATGGCTGTATTTCTCGTCAAAATCACTTTATAAAGCAATGAGATACGTGCATAGGTGAGGGATTTGCTTAATTTTACACTTTTTTAATGTTATAGTTTAAAACTCTCAAATATCAGATTTTAAAGTTCAAAAATATATTTTAAATAACTTAAAATTCAATTTTATTTTTGCCAAAACACTAGTAAAGTCATGTGATCAAAAAACGGGATTTGATGTCACAGCGCCGTCGAAACTAGTGAATTGTTGAAAATAAAAGAAATCAGACTTATCATAAAACCAAAACACGCATAAAACTTGTCTGTTTCTCTAGTGACCGGCCAGAAAAAGAAAAAATTAAAACTTTGAATCCTAATAATGCCAAAACCAATTAATATTTTTTGAAAAACAAAACGCCATCTTTTTATAAAGAATATTTGTATGTGTCTTTCTTTAAAGTATCATAGTTTTTTAGTTAAAACTTTATGGAGAATAGCACAATGTAGCAAGCTAAGCATACAATAACATAGCGGGTCCAAGCGCTGTGACGTCACACAGCAGCCATAACAAAATTACTGTTTTTCCCGCCAATACTGGAAACGAATTTTTAAAAATTAATATCCCGGGGAATAGTTTTCCGATTTCAATAATTTTTACCGTCATTTTTCATGGATTTTCATCCTCTATCATAATAAAATTAAAAAAAAAAAAAAAAAAAAAAAAAAAAAAAAAAAAAAAAACCGTGCAAATACCTCATTAGCAGATGAAACGTCAACCAACTTTACAAACATACGTCATTTTCAAGCATAACACTAAAATTTGAATATTTATTAACTCTTAACTTATCAATAAATTTAATCAAAATGTTTTCCTTAAAAAATATCCAGCATGTCTACTAATAACTATTGTTTTAGAAAAAAAGTACACCAGTGAATCTTTTAAATTAATTTTTTTCATAAACTAGGGAGCTACAGCTCGCTGTCACTCACCAACCCCCGTAACTGCTTACCCAGGACCTTCTGGATTGCTTCGCAATCCTCACAAAACCAGCTCACTGAACTTATCTCACGTTAAAATATACTAATAAAAAATATGCAGAAGAAACGTCAACCAACTTTTCAAACATACGCCACAAACATCTCTATGAATAACACTATTAAGTATTAATATTTATTAACTCTAACTTATCAATAACTTAACCAAAAGGTTTTCCTTAAAATCTATCCAGCACGCCTATTTATAAATATTGTTCATCTACATTCTGGAAAAAAAAAATGTACACCAATGAATCTTAAATTCAACATTGTACTGCCTAGTAACTCGTTAGTTTACCCCGTTATTTTTGTTTAAACCCAGACTTGTAAAACAATACCTTTTTAAAGCCATTGAAAATAAAAAGAGACAAAACCTACATGAGCCTCAATGTTTACTATCAATTTCGATTATCAGACTAAAAATTATAAATTTCAGACAAAATGAGTGAAACACCTCTAATTGTAAAGTGATCTGTAAAGAACTCTATAAACTGTTCCAAGGGGTTTGAGCAGAGTAGTGAACAGAGCCTCTCCTAGTTACAAGGGAAAAAAAAATTGTAGGGCTTAAAAATACCTTTGAAGTAGTATGGAACACTAAAGTGGTATCCTTATCACCTCCTATCTTCTTCAGTTCATCCATTAAAATCTTCCTGCACAGATTATAATCAGGTTCTTGTTCGAACTCCAACTTATTAACATGCAAAAGTAGCTTTTTCATACCAACTGAAGAAAAAAATATATCAAAACATAAACTTTTGTACTCATTGGAAAATATTTCACATAGGTTTTTAAACTTTAAGTAAATTAAGGGTATTACAACTATAAATTACTAATTTTTAATATTTGCTAATAGCTGGAGTATAACTAACTTAACATAAATCTAAATTTAAAAAATCAATTAACTTAAAATATTTTTATTTGATAAAATTTATAATTTAACTTATTTGAATTTATACATCAATTTAGATCTCTAAAATTTTGGCTACATCCTACTGTTTATATTTAAGATAAAGACTACGAATTGACAACATTAACAAAACTACATTTAGTTCTAATGTAAAGGAGCCATAACCTACTTGAAGGTTCATCTTCAAACAGTAAATTCATAAAGCCATCAATGTCTTTCATGTACCTGCAAAATTTAACAGCTGTTATAGCCAGGGTAACACATTTTTAAATCTTAATTTACTTAAAAGTACTCTTACTTTTCTTTTTCTTGTTGCAATTTTTTATTATCCTTAATAAATTTTTCCCAAGGCAGTTCTCCTGACAGCCATTGTAGTAAATTAAAGCACAAAATTTCTAGATCACTACGACGAGAAAAACCTACAAACAGTTTAGACATATAACTAAAAAAATATAATAAAATTTTAAACTAGAATAGAAACTAAACCTGCATACTGCAATTTCACCTACATCCTCTATGAGCATCTCTGCTGGTAAACTCAGGGGTGCCATTATGTGCTTTCTTTGGGTCAGGAGCTTCTTTTTTGTGAGTGCTATCTTGAAGATATTTACAGGCTAAGCCCATGTCTACCAAGTAGACCTGGGGAATAAATTAACTTTAATGCTAGAAAGATTGAACAAGCAATACAAAGTCCTGAATCATAAAAAGAGAATGTATGCAAAATGAAGATACATATAAGAAAGGTAAACTGATATTTGGTAGAGTATGCTCACAGATCCTATCATTAGCAAGTGTATTATACGAGTAGTGAGAATGAGTGTATTATATGTATAGAGTTGTGTCTGTAATTTCAAAGTGTAAGATTAGTATGGTCCAGCCTGCAGCCCACACATGGTCCTTGATCATGGTTCCCACTCTTTGAAAACAATGAAAATCAAGGACTTTTCAAGGCCCTCAACAAAATTTTTCAAGGACCTTTTTTCGCAGACATTTAAAAATTACAACCTTCGAGATAACAGTTCTGTGCACTTCTCACTCAACCAGAAACTGGCTCTACCTTGTTGGTTCAATTGTGGAACCGTTGTAGAGGGTGTTACTATCGTAATTAAATTTCATGTTCGGAGCGTTTCAAAAATCGCCGGTAACTGCGGGAAGGAAATTTAGATGAATTAGTGAAAGGCGGCCAGAGTGGATTCAAAATTCAAGGGCATCGGCTGTTTTTCAAGGACCTATTTTTAGCATAAAAAATTCAAGGACTTTTTTCCCTCAGCCACTAAATTTAATCTTTATTCTAACTACATAGAATATAACTCAGTTGTCAGTTTTGAATGTTCATTGTTCATCATACATATTTTTTATGTTAAAAACCTGTTTTCAAGGGTTGAATTTTAAAAAAAATCTTTGCTGAACACCCAAATCTTTTTTTACTTAAAATTCAAAAGAGAAATTTAAATGGCATCAGTAAAAACTCAACTTAACAAAATAATTAAGACTATGAGATGCACCAGAATTCAGTTTTTAAGTAGTGGGAATTGATGGTCTACTACTATTTGGTGTGGGCTGCTTCGGCACCACAAAAAAAAGCTAAAACTAAAAAACAACTAACTAAACGAAAAACTAAAAAATTTTTTGGTTTCGTGCCGAATTGTCCCATTCCGGGGAATTGATACCTTGGATTAAAAAAAAACCCTAATTTTTCATCTTATCACAATTTTATATGAAATTGAAAATCATGCATATTGTCCATAGTTTTGCAGAATGTTAGAATGTACCAATACAATTCAACTTGGACTAATTCAAAAATATGCAGTCCTTAAAATTTCTTTAAAAAAAATGTCCAAAATTTTACCAGAAAAACTCAAGTTATTCCAGGATTTGATCAAACCAGCACATAAAAGAATTTTTCAAAAGGAAAATAGAATATTAATCTAGTTTTCAGTTATCATCTGGAACATTTTTATGTATGAGGAATAACACTAATAATTTTAGTCTACAAATTGTGCAAATAATTAATTGGAAAATGTTGCTATAAGTATATGGATGAATTATTCTAACACAATATTAAGTAAATATAAATAAACTTACTTGGTTTTCAGTACCTGGTTTACGCCCCAGAAGAAGGTTCGCTGCCTTTATATCTCCATGAATATAGCCAGTACTGTGAATGTATTCAATCACATTCAGCTGTCATAAATGAATTAAAAGCTATAAATTTGCATATCAAGAAATTATCTAACTTGACTCAAAATATTAAACCAGTATCTAATATAATAAAAGTCAAATCTTGTGTGTCTGTCTTTTATACAAATTTACAGTTTCCTTCCGATCTGCACCAAACTTTGGTATACATACGTAAATTCATCCCATTTGAAATTTAGGCTATGTTTCGAAGTTCTAGAACGACCCCTTGACCATCTTTTGACCGTTTATGGTCATTTTGCTGAAATAGCTTTACTTCTGCTCAAAAAGAGATCTGCTTACCCCATTGTTACAAAAATAACAAGTTTTTAAAAGAAAAACTACATACCTACTATCTTTAAAAATCATATTAATTACCTAAAAATATATTTAGACAAAATTTGAAATTTTAAAACTGGTAAGTATAGTTTAAAACATTTTTATTTGAGTTTAATTTTTAAATAAAACGTTTCATGGAATAGAGTGTTTTCAGCTGACTTCACAACCGGTTATTTTCTTTTTACTGTGTATCTTCTGTAGGGCTTTTAACTGTTGCTAAGGCCGTTGTTTATCTGTTGCTAAGGCGGTTTTTAGGTTTGGGATCACGTGATTGCAAATGCTCCAATAGAAGAATTCCACGGCTAGTCATTTTCTGTAACTGTTAATCTCTGTAGGGCAAAAAACTGTAACTTCTTCTGTTGCTAAGGCCGTTGTTAGGTCCGAGTCATGTGATTGAAAATGCTCTATACCATTGTTGTTAAAATAGTCTCCATGGAAACGAGGATGTGAAATCAAAATATGATCATGTTGTAGATTTTAAGAAAATTGGTCAACAAACCGAAAACTATTGTTAACATTCAAAAACCTTTCAAGTGGAAATATCGGCTTTTTTAAATTGCAGGAATAGGTTTTATTTTAAATTTTACCAAAGATATAATAAAATCCTGAAGATATGATTTATTAAGGGCTCTAATTGAACATTTTAAGTGATTTTTGGAAGAATATTTTTCTAATATTTTGTTTTTTATAGGAATCATGTGGTAAATGCAGAAATCGTTCAGAATTTAAAATGCTTGATTCAACACTTTTTACTCATCAAAATAAGGTGTGAAATGTATTAAAAATTTTAAAGAAAAAAAATCACCATCTCCACCTGTGCAAGGCCAGGCATATCAGCTAGTAATTTTATAAAAGAAAAGCACATACATAACTAAAATATTAACTTGGAACAGAAATTGGGGTTGTTGGTGCAAGAACCAGGTGTCTCCACTTTAAAACCAAGTTTATTCTCAGTGAGATTCGCCAATTTAGCGATACACTTCCAATCAGTTTCCTTATAATGCAGATTTTTGCATGTTGCCAGATATGGGTTCTTAAACTGAAAGTAGCTACATTTTAAAAAACAATCTAAAGAGGTCTATATCGTCCACTTGAAATTTTTAAAACACTATGACAAACTTTTTTACTGCGCAGAGGGCTTATAGTACAAATACGAGGGTTTGAATTGACTCTTGTATTACTCCTATCCAATGGAAAAATTTTTACATTAACCCTAATTTAAGGTCCCTAAAACATGCCAAAAAACATCTAAGGTAATTTGAATTGAAAGTGGAGATACCTGGTTCTTGCACCAACGGCCTCAATTGTAGACTTATTACAAGAGTATATATTAATTTCTAAAACTATGTAACAGAAGAGAACAAATATAGCACACATAAAACCTCGGGCCAGGGGATGCCTTGACAGGGAAAGTTACAAAATTGACATACTTTGAAAAATATGTTCAAATAAGTAATAAAAATGTATTTAACAATATTTCTTTTAGACAATTTGATAACACAAAATTGAAATGAGTGAAATTAATCCTCATTTAAAAATAAATAAAAGGATTTAAATTGTCCGAAAAAATACATTCTTCCTTTTTCACTGCCAGCCGGACCTGGAAAAAGTGCCCGAACCTACGAACCTGGTTCGGGGGAAGCCCCTGCCAGCTCCATAGGAGCAATACATTAGGTTAGGGTAAATTTTATTAGGTTCGGGGGAAGGTTACAACTTTTTCCAGGTCCGCTGCCAGCAGCTAAAGAAAGAAAATGAGCTTTTTGCTGTCTCTGATTGGTGAAATCCTTCTTTAACAGCTGGACTGTTACAGCCATGGACTGAATGAGATGATAAGGTTAATGAACTGAAAGTTTTTTTTTTTTTAAGCCTTCTGGTTTCACATGTATCAATTATTGTTTACTAATAAAAGATAAATTATTTTTTTTAATACCAGATTTTAAATGGTTTAAATACTTTTAAATCCAGCTACCAGCTAGAAGGTCAAAAATAAAAATTTCGAAAGCCAAAAGTTAGATTTTTGTCCCTTGCTCGTTGCACTGTGTAGAGGTATACGATATGTGGCTTAGGGTGGTTTAAGTATAATGGTAAAAAAAATTCTGGAATTTCTTAAGTTTGAAAAATTAGGACCATCCTAATGTAGCAACACTGGAAAAAGTCCTGGACCATAATTAAGCAAATTGCAGTTTAAACTATCTATAAAATTCTTTTGGCTTAGAAAAGAGTTAAACTCTTTGCGTAAGTAATAACTATAGAGATAACATATAATTAAAATACAGTACCTAATTATTTAAAACATAAATTTCATAAATTCATTAACTTTCATTTAATTGTAAATAACAATTTATTTCTGTACTGTTCTGAATTAAATTGGTATAATTCTACTATCAAGAAAACTTTTAACCATTAATAACACTTGGGTGAGTGTATGACAAATTTCAAAGATAGAAATAGCTAAATTTTCTTATTATTTACAAGTTAAGTAACTCTTTTTATTACCCCCTATTACCTGCATGTTAATTTCCCCCTTGTTTTTTAGAAATCTACCATCAAAAAGAAAACCACTAGCTCTGATTTCCATTCCTAGACAGAAAAGTTTTGACAGTAAATAATGTAAAAATTGATGAAGAACTCGATAAAATAAGAACAATTTAGTACAGATTACATACCAAAGATATGCCAATTCGATAGACAGTAGTAGGTGGAAACTTCTTATCGTTTTCTTCTAAAAGTTTTTGCAGATCAATATCATACCTCTCAATGACCATGAAACGATATTTTGCCTCTTTATATTCAAATGATCCAAACCCATAACAAGGGGAAAGACCCAAATAAGGAAGCTTGTGCTTCTTGGTCCATTCAGCAACTGAAAGAATGAATGAAAAAAAAAAAAACATCAGCTTATTTATTTATTAATTGCACTTTAACAAAATAAGCTTCCAAAAACATTCAAATGCAAAGTTTTCTAAATGGCCAGTAGTATTAACAAAAGGTATCACTGGATTTCTGTACAAGATAATAGCTGCTCAGGAAGACTATAAGAATAAGAATAAGAAATGTCAGGGCAGACCGATCTGTCGCCTGTAAGGCGACACACGGCGGACGTTGCTCAGGAAGACTATGGCTTAAGTCCACCAAACTTGGTACAGTTAAGTTTCCTGTATCAGAACCAGTGTAGCTTCTATATATAAAGACATTATAGAATTGGCAAACGCGCTATTATAAATATTAAAGATTCGTTGAGCTTACATTAATTTTACGTAGTAAGGACCAGAGTATACAATGATCGTTATCAAATGCGCCTTTAAAATCAAATACAGCCTACAGCTTTTCTCGTTTCTTTTATAGTTTTGTAAGTATCATACAATTTTGTAATGTAAGTATCATGCAGCTTTCCTCGTTTCTTTTTTAGTTTTGTAAGTATCATACAATTTAGAACACGATCTGATCCAAGCAACTGTAATTTTCCCTAAAGCTGGCCTGTTCCTCTAGCAGTAAGTTATGCTCATTCAGCCATTCTATAATTTAAAACGGACGTAAAAATTTTGGTTATTATTGGAATAAAAAAAAAAAAAAATAGGCCTGTCACCTTTTTTGGGTTTATGATTATTAAAATCCATTGAGGTATAGTTCCAGAGGTAAAAATATTGCATATTGCGCCTATTGATATATTACTAAGATATTGAAAAAACTCTGGTTTAAGAGAATCAGCCAGGCGCCTTACCACATTGGAGTTTTTTAATAATGCGGTGTAATTCTTGAGTAGTTATGTCTGAATCTAGAATGGGATCCGAGGGAGGAAAGTATTCAAGAGATAAGGATGAATTTGTGGTCCATTCAAATCTATTTGATTTGAAAACAGAGGAGAAATAATTAAGCCATTCATAAGATTCTATAGAACCCTGTTTGACCCTAAGTTGGCATTGAAGGAATGGCTACGAGGACTGGATTACACCAGTTGAGGTTACAATAAACGAATGGGTCACCATAAGTAACGGAATTCGCTGATTTTGGCGATAAACTCAAAAAATCTCTTTCTCAGTCTTGATTCTATATGCTTACTCCTTTGAGCACCGATTCGTAAAATGTCTTCGTGCCTGAATTATTTTACATCTTTTTAACAGTTAGTGTTCTAATAAATTATATTTAATTATGTAAATAATATTATAATTACTCTTTAAATATCAGTCATTTTTGCGATCTTTATGTGTAAGGAAGCATAAATGAGGGGATTTATATGAAAACTTAATAATTTATAAAATAATATCCAAACCTATCGCTATTATTCATGATTTAGTTGAGATAATATACCTTGATTTTTGAAACAAAAAAAATTAATTTCATTGCTTGAAATATTCAAATTGACCATTTTTGTTTACAACATATGATGTAATTAAATATAGATATATTAAACTTCCTATTAAGTACAAACTTCAATCAAAATTAAATGATGTAACAATAATTTAAATAAATTTCTTGCCTTATAACAAAAAAAATGCCAAACTTTTAATTTAATTCACATTAAAGCTTTAATTTTTTCTTCAGTAACTTAAGTTTTCTTAGCCATGAAAATAATCTTTTGGATTGATATACCTCATTCATCACTCGGTTCACTTTCAGACGAATCACTTTCCACACTAAATGATATTATAAAGTTCTTTTTTTCCACACTTGATCCACAAGTCCATCTAACTCCCACAGTTCTTCCTCTCTCTTCGTCACTTGCTCAATACAGTTTTTCCAATTATCTGCCAAAACATTCTCCATTGCTTTATTCGCCAAGCCCCTCACATCATTCAGTTTGAATGTTCTAATTTCTCTTGCTACATCCCATTTGACTTGGCTCCTAATCATTTCGATAGGATTCAGTTCACAGTGATAAAGGGGAAGTCTTAAAATGTTGTGTCCATATTTTTGAGCAATTTCTTCAACTCTGTATGCTTTGAACATATGTTTGACTTCCCCCACTTTTTTTGTAAAAGTTCCAATTTCAGCACGTCATTGCTTCTTTTCAGAGAGCCAGTCCTATTACACTTTTCGGTTTCAGTTTGTCCATAGTTTGCTCAAACCATTTCTCGAAATGGTTCCTGTCCATTTCCTCGTGATAGTCTCGTCTTCTTTCCCACGAAGATATCTGCGGCATCTTAAACGAATCCTTTGTTGCTTCCTATGTACTACTATCAGTCTCCTCACTTTACCTTTGAGTCCCGTCAAGTAAGTTTGAGGATCAGGCTTCATAGCAGATTTTGATGTTTGTGTTCTGCCACACTTGGGTTTGAGTGTGTCCCTCTTTGACGCATGTCTCATCCAAGTAATAGGCCGAGACATTTTTCTCCTTCAGCTGACTGATTTTCCTGAGGTATTTTCTTCTCCACAAAATGATGTCCTGTCTTTCGAGAAGCACTGTCTGCCTTGTCCATTTCTGGAAAGAAAATCCAATGTCCTTTAAAATCCTGTAAAGAGTTGTTTGGGCACTGTTTTTGGAGAAAATTTCTGTGTCATCATTTACCTCCGACAGCATTTTATCCAACGTTGGGATTTCATTTCTTCGGAAGAAGTTGTGAATCTTTCTCCGAAAACAGGATAACGTAAAGTCATCGTACCTCGAAAGCCTCATCCACTTCCCTACGGCACCAGGTCTTTATTTTGCCGGGAGTAGGAGGATCACAAGGGCTGGTTAACATCTTTTCCATTTTCATCCAGTAAACAGTCCTTTTGGAAACCCCAGTCAGCTGAGAAGTT
The DNA here is from genome assembly GCA_963680715.1 of Tetragnatha montana. NCBI lineage: Eukaryota > Metazoa > Arthropoda > Arachnida > Araneae > Tetragnathidae > Tetragnatha > Tetragnatha montana. The sequence continues at coordinate 15,285,895 of OY796680.1, read as the reverse complement.
TTTTCAGCAATTGCAGTCACTGTATCATCCGGGTTTTCTTGAAGTCGAGAACAAACATTCATAATGTTTCTCCGGCCAGCACTTTGTATTGACTTCCAATGCTGTGATGGTGTAAACAGCGTGCTTGGTGACAATCCATTCTCTGCCATGTTTGAAATTCCAAGCAAAAACGGAAAAAACAAAGAAATGGAACATGAAAAAAAAACAAAATTGCTCAAGTGAAATTAAATACAATAACAGAAAAAAGCAAATTAAATAGCACAAGAAAACAGATTAAAATAACACAAGAAAATCCAAGTAACATAGAATAAAAATATCTAGTACAAGAAAAAACGATAGAAATAGCATACTTGCCAACATTGGGATTTTAAAAAAAGGAAGATTTTAAAACTCAAGAAACCCACTGAATTTTTTTCTTAACAAAAAGGAATAAGACCACCGATTATGCTTCCAAAGTTAACTATAGGTGATAAATATATATTTTTCAGAAAAAAAAATAAAATAAAAACATACATTTTTAACAAAATATCATATAAATAACCACACTTATTACTTAACTTCAAACACAGTAAAAAAAACTAATTTCAGTTTAATCCAAATTTATTCCATATCAAATAATATTCCAAACATTAATTCTTTAAGGCCTGATAAGTACATGATTTAGCCTTTTTTTTAAAAAATTACTATCAAAAACTATTTCATAACATTTTTGTCCTTTACAAAAATGATCAGCTTGAATTATTTTTTCCAGCATTTCTTTTCCGAGAGAGAATCTAAATTGATCACATTTTACGAACAAGACGATTCTAGAAAATAAACAAGTTCGGATCTGTTGACAACGGATGTAAGAGAAAACAGTGTTTCCATTTGCTGCGAGCTGAGGAAACCACACAAACAAATTCACACTGAAACAAGTTTTCCCACACCCTTGGCAGCAGCCTAATAGATCATGTGATTGCCCCGACTCCTTCCTCGCACTAAATTTGAATTAATTGGATGAGAAATTTTTTTTAGTAATTGGACAAAAAAACGGAAGAAATTGATTAAAAAACGGATGACAGAAGATTCTCTAACAAATCGAAACGAAAGAGTTGGCAGCTATGAAATAGTAATTAAAAAAACGATAAAATGCAAGAAAAAACAAATAAAAATAACTAAAAGAAATTTAAAAATACTCGAAAAATCGATAAAAAATGTCACATGAAAAAAAGTATTAAAAATAGCCCAAGAGAGAATACTTGTAAAATATAACTAAAAAGTAACAGAAAACAATAGAAATGGCACAAGAAAAATGTTTAAAATAACACAAAAAATACTAGTAAAATGAAACTAAATAAAGCACAAGAATATAGGACAAGAAAAACAAACAATTAAAATAGTAAAAGAAAAATTGATCAAATAGTACAAGAAAATGATGAAATGAAAAGGTCCAAGAAAAAGACGAATAAATACAATGAAATAGCAGGAGTAAAATCAGCGAGCGAATGGTAGAAGACACACAAAGCGAATGTGTAGAATTGGCAGGAGAAAGGCTTGCCAGGAATGCCACTTGGGAAACCGGTTAAGAGCCAAGCTGGAGTTGGATTATAGTTAGGGCCGTATTTAGGTACATGCTATAGCACAGGGCGGCAGATTACAACAATTCAAATATGCTAAATACAATACAGTTTTGAAAAAAAATGTACCACACGGTTTTCACTACGGGAGTTTTGTGTGTTGTTAATACCTTAACTGCTTCGCAAAAACGTAACTACGCGAGCACTGTTGGAAACCGCTGGCACTGGGGAGTCAGTTGCGTTGGATTTCTCCGACATTAAGAGGTTAAATTGGATAGCCTTTCATTAAGAAAGAAACCTTTTCATTAAGAAGGCGAGTTACCTTTTGATAATTCAATAGTAATCTGATTTTAATACACTGCTTGCGCTTTAGCAGTTTACTTTTAAAATTGAATGTTATTTTCTTTTTTATGATGTAATTAGATTTCTTCTTAAAAATCAGTGGCGTAAGTAGAGTTGACTCATGGGGGGTGTTACTCCGACCAGTCAACCCCTCCAACATATTACTCCCTTTTAAAAAATGTCTCATAATATAGGTATAATATAAACAATTTTTAACAAAACTTCCGAAGGGAAAGCTTCATCTAAGAGGTTTAACTTTCAGTGGAAAAACACAGTATAACAGACATAAAAATTTTAGAGGGGGGTTTTCCCCCAGAATTTTTTTAAAAATTCGTCTATCAATGTAGTGTTTAAACTCATTTTGAGGCCCTTTAGGTTAGTTCCTAAAAGAACTGAACCGCCTTCCTTGTAAAGGGAAAATTTTTCAGTTTTTCATGTTTTAGAAACCATCGATGTAATCTCGTTACGCCTATGTTAAAAATATTGGCAAATTGGCATATTCAATATATGAGCAAACAATTTTCCTCTATTTTTAAGGAAATAAGATTGTTTCTTTCTAGCTTGGTCAAAAAGCAGGGTTTCTCCCCTTTCAATGGAGTCATCTCTTCTCTTGTTTTGATCTGGCAAGTAGTGAAACCATAAACCGACCCCTTAAAAAACTCCTCTCCCCATGAATGAGACTATAATAGCAAATTGATACATAGGCAATAAAAAGCAAGGCCTATGAGCTGTTGCCTCATTAACTTTTGACGAGCCGACCAGACGGCGCTGTCGAGATTTGCCAGCGCCCCCCCGAGAAGTTGCTTATTTAGCCATGGTAACAAGGTCTTCCCAGTTTGTACAAAGTGCGGAGTGGAGAGTGCGTCCCTGGACCACATTCTCGCTTGTCTTCGCATACCTAAGGAGACTTTTGCGACAGAACCTCTGCTTGCCCTGGATTTTTTAAGAGTGTATGGACTCATGGACAATGTCTAGCTGCCGCTAGACAGCGAGGGGATTGGAAACAACAACAAAAAGCAAGGTTTTCGAATAGAGACAAGGAGATTTTCTTTATTAAAAAATTATCTTGTAATTTAGTTTTAGAGATGTTGATGTTTTAACCCCCCTATTTGTAATCTGTAGAAAATTTAAACTCAATTTCTTGTTAAATAGGATTAAATGTGCTAATTTCACCCCACCATTAAGCAGTAGACTTTTAAAAGAAACAAAGGGGGTCATTTTCTTGAAAATGAAACGGGGGCTGCAATAAAACCATATGCACAGGGCGGCAAAACCCTAAATACGGGCCTGATTATAGTATTCATTTGCTTCGTTCAGAAACAATTTTTCATATGATTAAGTAGATGTTTAAACTAAAACCACAATTTATTTCACCTAGCAATGAATGCGCAAAAAAGTATGCTTATTTTTTATCTGAAATTCCGAAAGAAGAAAAGGACTATTTCGTAGTGCGGATTTTTATGCTTTGTCTTTCCTTTCAGTGCCAACTTAGGGTTGAACAGAGTATACATGATTAAGAATCTTTAAAAAAACCTAAATCCATGCTTATGTCCAGTGGAAGTTAGGAATTGACATTTCGGTTGTACTACCCATTTTTTTTTCAGATATGTGTCTGTCCAACAGAATTAAATTTCAATTTCAGAACTCATGCAAAGCTGAATTTATGATGGTTGTTGCTTGACAAAAATCACATACAAGTTACAAGCAAACTAGGAGTTTTTGGAAAAATGCGAGTTATTTATCCCATCTGTTAGCAAGAGGCATTTGAAGCAACAAGCTAACTCGAACAGCTTTACATTGGGGTTGCTTGTTGCCTCCCCGTACAAGTCTCTTAATTATAACACCATTCAGTCTAATATTTTTTAAAAAATCTATTCACTTAGACTTAGTAGAATCATCTAACACTTAGAAAAAGGATAACATTTCCCCCCAAAAAGCATCAACTCAAAAAAGTTGGGGAACTACTGAACTGACCTTAAATTTAGATAAAATATCACCAACTATATTTAGATAAAATATCACTTACTATACTCAGGTTTTCCAATACTTCGATAACAATGCATTTCAACAAAAAGAGGCCCATTAGCATGGTACTCCTACAATAAAACAATTTGTTATTTGCTTGACCTAGATTTTTACCTTGATTTTTTTAAAACAACACAAAATACTTACAATTTTTACAACATAGTCAAAGCTGTTCTTTTTCGAAGCTTCAGAAGCTATAAAGAATATCAACTGACATTACAATTCAGTATCAATATTCAATAAACATATATTTCAGGCACTAGTAAATAACAAATTCACCTGTGCAAATGCAAAACTTGAAAATGAAAAACCTTACAGGGGTTAATCCAGGTTTGTTTTTTTTTGGCCAGGGGAAAAAAATGGAGTTTTGTGAAAATTAATCAGTCATAAAATAGGGGGCCCTATTTTATTTATTATAATATTTATTTATTCTATACATAATTTTCTTTAAAATATGGTACATGCAAAATATTTTTTTTTCAAATTGCTATAAAAGATTCTGAAAACCAAAAACAGGAAATTAAAACTTAAATAAGTGAAATAAAAAAAACTTAAAAAAAAACCACGTTTTTAAAATGGACTAAAGTATAAAATTTTTTTCAACTCCTTGTAAAACAAAAAACATGGGGCTCATGCAATCATTGCTACGCAGATTTTGCTTCTCTTTAATTCAGATGGCCTTAAAATTTCTTTAAACACTAGTAATAAAATGAAAATAAGATAAAATTTAATTAAATATTAGTAAATGTATGATTAACTTTGAAACCCAGATATAGTCCCCTTAAAAAATAGTTCTAATCTTATAACAAGATAAATGTTACAAAAATTTAAAATATTTTTAGATTAAACTGCAAATAATACGTATTACACACAAACTGAATTTGTTCACAAATACTATGAAAATAAAACAATGATAGTCCTGTCCTTAAAATTCAGAGATTCGTTTTTGGAAAGATGAGACAATTTTTCCAAAGGCTTGTGGCTCATATTGAGATGCGGAAACTTTTCCTCCAAATTGTGAGCACTTTTTTTCCCGCCACGCTGTTGGCAACCCTTTGCTTTTGAAAACGAAAGTGAATCCGATCAGAATTCAGATTTACTTATTCATCACCCTTTAGAAGTAAAAAATTTATATGGGATTTAATCGACAGATTGGTAAAAAAAATGCTCAAAATTTCCTTGATTTTCTTCAAAATTCCCTGATATTTCCAGAAGTTTCAAATTCCCTGATAATTTCATATTTTCCCTATTTTCCATATTGGTGGCCACCCTGTAATAGACTAGTTAACTACTTTGGGAAATAATTAACTACTAGTTGACACTAGTCCCAGGAAAAAATAGTTAACTACTAGTTGCAACTAGATTTTCCCAAACTAGTTAGTAGTTAAATATTTTTTGACCACTAGTTGCCGAACACTACAATGGTTAATGTTGTCAATCAAATAATGACACAAAATTGACTGGTCCCTATTACTCTTATTTATAATACCGCAAAATGTTCTGTTTTATATGTAATCAGTATATTGTTTAATGTTATCCCCTAAAAAACTTCTATTTTCCCCGTTGGAAGGCCAATTTTAATTACATAAACATACAAAATGAGTCATTGATGTAGTAGTGTTATATAATATACTCTTATATTTTTCTTTAAGAATGTTTAAGTTGCAAAATACACACTAGAAAATAGTTTTAAATACTTAAACTAGGACTACAGGTGGTGATTTTAATGCTAACACTCATGTTACACTGTATGCCAGTTTTTATTATAGAACCGCCCTTTGCTTTATTATCAATAGGATATTGCCATCCAGGGGTGCAGAATATGTCCGAACACCCGAACATGGTTCAGGGGAAATTTAGGTAGTTGTGGGGAAATTTTTGCCTAAGTTTACAAAGAAAAAAATTCTACAAATCCATTTGTTACTAGTAACAAATATTTTGGGTGGTGAGAATATCACACCCACCAAATTCTACTGAAATTACGTGAAAACTATGGAATTGCGGATGTATAGCGGGAAACTACGGATCTATGCCGAAAAAATGCCTTTCCTTGTGAATACCTGAAATTAGGCATTTCCATGCGTTTTAATTTATATGCTAGAAAAACTACGTATCAGTGATGACATTGGCAATTTTCGCAAAAAATTATGTTCTTATTCGATCACAACAAAGTTTTGGACATATAAAGAAAATGTTTGAGCTAAGGTGACATGTTCATAAAGAAGAATGATAGAAGGTATTATAATTTATAGATTATTTTGTAATTAATGAACCTTACAGAAGTCCAATAATTAAGAAAACTATACTATTTTAAAATCTCTTTGTACTTCAACAGTAGAAACAAGAATGAATGAAAATTATTAACTAGAATGAAAATAGGGGGGCTTTTTTGGGGAAAATTTTGATCAAATTAATTGTGTTCTGGGGAAATATTGGGCCCGGAGCGTTTTCTGCACCCCTTTTGCCATCATTCTAATCTTGGACAAATGTGATCATAAGCGGAATCAACTGTATTTTAATTTTGCTTAAATGAAATGAATAACAGCACTGAAAAAAGCTTTATGAATGTTTTTGATATTATTCAGGCTGATTCTTATGCAAGAATCATAATTCTAATAATAAATTAATAATAGTCATAATTCAATAATAATTCTAAACTAATAATATAATTCTTATAATAAATTATAAGAATCAGCTGGAATTTTGAAGAATTTCTTGTGCCGACCAGTGTAATTAATACATACCAAAATATACTGTTCCAAAACCCCCAGATCCAATTTTCTTGCCAATTATCCATTTTTTCTTAATAGTGTCTGTAATTTCAAACAGCTCAGGAATGGGCTCCGGAAGTTTATGCCCTTTGGCTGCACTTTGAGCCTTGCGAGGCCTACCTAGAAATATAAATTATATTTGGTAGTAGATTAAAAAAAAAAAGATTCATTAACTAATCGACTGTGATGTTTAAGATTCTTTAGCTTACACACAATCAAACAAAAAATACTTGCTATTATTAAGAGATTGGTGTTTGGTGGACATGATTATAAGTTGATTTCCCTACTTTAGCATTGCATACCTTACCAGTCAACTTTTGAGAACTTTCATCAGTCAGTAATAAAACTTTTAACTTAACACTACAAAACCACATTTGAAATAAGGACTTAGGGTCATTCCATGAGAAATCAACCAATGAAAATGCAATTTCTACAAAACCACAATTGAAATAAGGACTCAGGGTCATTCCATGCGAAATCAACCAATGAAAATGCAATTTTTGTAGTGGATGTTTCAGATTTTAAAGATATTTAAAATTACGTGTTGCCAGTTTTGGAACAAAAAATTATCATACAGTCAGTGGAGAAAATAGGGATGGCTCTAGCATCCCTCTCTTCTCTATTTGGAATGATTTTGGGAAAACAAGGAATGCACAACGTGAGATAACATTTTTCACAGAATGTGCGTGGTTTTGCTTGCTACACAATCAGACTTGGATAAAATAAAATATGCACACAAAATTTTCTTTAAATATTTTCTGCAGATTAAATAAAGATCAGTAAGAAAATATAAATTTATTTATCAAAAACATAAATAATTCAAAAGGATTTTCTGCGAAATCCTAAAATTTTCTGCCACTTGGTGTAACTATATATTTTCAGTACACTATCATAACCATTTTTCCCTTTAACCCTTTCGCGACGGGCGCCTCATCTACTGAGCCACTCTTACAGGACAGCATGCGAGTAGAAAGAACTTTCCCAGGGGACGGGTGGGCACTTAGCACGTCTAAGACGATCAGAAAAAATCGCAGAAATCAAAATTGTGGTCCAAAATATCTTAATTTTGCCATATGATCAGTCGAACCTCTTTATAGTAAATGCTAGTGTTATCCACTCTCTATTTTCTTTGAAAATTTAAAGAAACAAATTATATTTAAATAATAAACATTTTCACATACCTAAAACTGGTTAAAATATCATAAAATGAAGAGATTTTATCTCAAGAAACTTATCCATGAAGATTATAACTATTTGAATCAAAAATTAACTTTTTCAATTTCGAACTGAAAAGAATTCCAAATTATATTTCAAATAAAATTCAAGGACTTTGCACTAAATTCAAGTACTTTCCAGGGCCCTTCAAAACAAAAATGAAATTCAAGTACTTTTCAAGGCCCGTGGGAATCCTGTATAGAGTAGTCACCAAGTCAGCCACTGTTTTAGTTGGCGGCAGCTGCCGTAGTGGACCTACATACTATCTGTTCCGTAACTTCAAACAATAAGGGCCTTGGTGAGTTATATTTTGCCAATCCCAATTTGGCTAGCGTGGTAGACCTACATCAAACGTGTTACGCAATTTCAAATAATGAGAGCCTCGTTGAGTTTTATTTTGCCAATCCCATTCATTTTTGCCAATCCCATTCATCGACGAGAAAACAATTGAGAGGTATATACTTTCACAAATTCAGTTTTAGGGGGGAAAAAGTAGGTACCTTCACAAAATACATTTTTAATAAGAAAATTCTTAAACAAGCTACATTTGACACTTAATTGTTAATTTTTTAGCCTTTAGACTAACTTTCTTTGTTTAAGATGTTAAAAAATTATATAATGTTTTTTGTTGATTTTGCAGTTGAATTTTCACAGATTATAACTAAATTTTCCAAAAATAAGTATATATCTTAAAAAACCTAGACAAACCCCTGCCCAGTGCCCCCAGGGCTCCTATCACAAGGCATACTAGCATACCCCATGCCTTTTCTACTTCATTCCATTATTACCTATGGCCATGGACTCTGTTCTGGTACTCTGTGGGTTTAAAAAACTAATCATATTTCTAAACTTCTTAATTTCACTCAAAATTCAGATACTGTGCTGGGAAATACTTTCTTTGTTTGCTCTCAGCAAGGTCAAGTAACGTTGCAGTCTAGTATAACCGTTAGTGTAATCCCAAACCAGGCCATTAAGTCGCAAGGTTGGGGAGGTATATTGAGAGCTAAACTGGTTGTTTCAATAACTACCCCACCTTCCTTTCCTCTTCTTTGAAGATGCTTATAAGTAGTCAAGCTGGCTACCCAAATATCCTGCACTGTGCACCAACTTAAACTTGGATTCCCCCATTCCCAATTACTCTATGTTCCCAATTGCTTAGCGAAGAAAGGCACACTAGAATTATCGCCCATTTTTGGCATCAGGCCCAGTTCTCTGGATTATATTACACGATTTTTAAAACACCAAAATGCGTTATGTCAGATGATCAGTCTTCAATATGCCCCCCATTACTCTCTACCTAAAATACAGTTTTAAAGGAGGAGGAAATATATATAATCAAGAAACTAATGAGTTATGATTACTTCAATCTGAAATTGAGTAGAATGCACCATTACATCCAAGTTTACATAAGAACCAAAACAATGGATATGAAAACCAAAACAGTTTAAAGATCATTTTAAAGGACAACATTATATTCAACAGATATCAACAAAACAGTACCTCGTCCAGTCATGATGATAATTAATCAGAGTTGTCTCAAGTTAACAAATATATATTGAATAAAAACAATTTTTTAGAGTTTAAAATTACAACCTCCTCTGTACTTTAATTAAACCGCACTGAAAAAATTGAAATGCGTTGCCACTCTCTGATGACGGAAATGAAATAAAACTTCTTAACCACACTTCTTCTCGCCAACAATAATCTTTACAAAAGGGACTTCAAGTACCGAGGGTCGCGTGGGTTGAGTTTACTTTAATTTCATGTGTTCATTTGAAACGGAATAATCTTGGAATAATACATAAATAGATTTGGGCTTGAAAGATGGATGCATTTATTATATCAGAGTATAAATATTACTCTTAAATTTTAAAAATATATATAATTTAATTTACAAAATACATAAAATACAAAATACAATTGTTTTTAAGTAAGTACTTTAATTTTAATTAGGACTGCAAAAGTATGATTTTAATTATGATTTAATTAAAGTTTTCTATAACTCCTGTGAAATTTCCAAAACTTATTCCCGAGAATATTATTATTTTAAGTATTTTTAACAATATGCTCAATATGCTAACTTAGGGGGAAATGTTCCATGGTTAGGGGGAAATGAAAAATAAAATTTAAATGTATAAATTTTATGTTTCTCTATCACTTTTAAATATTTTGATTTTTTTACCTTTATTAAATTTACGTTTTAATGATTTTATATATTTAAAAGTGGATGTTTTTGCAATAAAAGAGGAAAATGATTGTATAATATGGAAATCCAGGTGATAAATAATAGAGATAAACCAGTTTTCAGTATGATAAATACTTTATTCACAAACTCCCCATGTCCAAAAGGAATTGTCACATGTAAACATTCACAAATGGTAAATAAATATTATAATCGCCTAACTTATGCATTTAAATAAAATTATTTTAAACATTATTTACAAATGATATAATGTCAATCTATGAAATTCTATACAAGCTGGTAAAGTTTTTGCTTTTGCAAGTACCTAAGTGTGACACAAATCAAATTTACAAAACATTGTATAAACACGATTTTTTTTTTTTTTTGATTTCCCGACATTTTAATTCAAAATTACTTGCACAGAAATGGGTAGAGTAGAACTACAGAGTTAATAAAATAAATTACACTGAATTGGTGGTTTTCAAGCGCCACTTTTAACCATTGGCTATTATCATTAGTATTATTACTAATTTTAAATAGTATACCTTTTTTGATTGGTAAAAAAGAGGTTGTTACAGTAACTAATTATATGTAAAACCCCGTAATTTTTAAACGTGTCGTTCTAACTGGGGTATTCTAATCGGGCTGTATAACAAAAAAAAAAACTATAGCAGGACTTAATATTGTGAAAATTCAATATTTTAAGTTCTATACAACCTATTTAATACTTCACAACATTTAATTATAAAAAAATTGGGATTCCTCCTCTCTTGAGGTAGTAAATGTTTTCAAGCGATCCTGAAAACAGGAGTGTCCCATGAAAAAAAAAAAGAAACAGCATTGGAAAGAAACACTTAAGACTCAAGATTTGAAATTATAAATAAGCGATTGCACTTGTTCTACTTCCATCGACGAAAGTCATAGCAAAATATTCAAAAACATTCTTATCAACACGTCATTGACTGTTTCTCTCGTGTCACGATGGCTTCTCCAAACCTCTATTGTTTCTAATAATGAAGTCACAGCTAACTAACTAGAGCTTTTATATTCTCTTCCTGGAAGGTTGGCTGTGCATGTAAGGGTTCGTCATGTAGGTGTTAAGGTCTGACATGCTGCCCACTTCTTTCATTCTTCTCATCCTCATGCAAAGAAGGATGCACATGGCGGTTGACAGCAGGAGACAGGCGATGAACGCAGTTGTGACTGTGGTCAACGCGAGCACGGGCAAGCACATGGTACTGGTGGGTATTTCGTCTGAAAAGAAGTGAAGTATATTGAGTTGAGAAACGTTCTGAAAGATTCCTGATATAGTTGGCTGTTTGAGTGTGTGGACATAATTATCAGAATATGAGATTTATTTAGCTAGGATATATCAGGTTAATTGGATAAAAAGTTTCACAGTTCTTCAGTTACATACCAGCCTTCACTTTTCCTGATGTCATAGAGTCCGATGACTCCTGTAAAACTTGAAGAGCTTGAAACAGCTGCACGTTTTCCGATGTCAAAGATGAGTTATTATCTAACTGAGTGTCAACTGATCTTTTGGTCAAACTTTTCCAATGACAACGCTGAGCCTGAAAGTGAAAGTTTTACTGAGCCTTATCTAATAGAGTTATCTGAGCACAACAAAACACTCCGACTTTTAGGATAAAGACGATTAAAAGCAGACAACTTTTAAAATTTTCTGCTGTATAGTCTTTCATTAGTAAAAGAATCCATAAGAGAAATAAAGTTACTTACTGGACAAGTACCGTGACACATGTGTACATCACATTCCAAATACAGTGCAGGACTACTCGTGAACCTAAACGCCTTGAAATACGCGTAGAGAGCAATGTGGTTGGTACCTCCTTCTTGACGAACACCTCGGAATGGACTCATCAACTGCTCTTTTAGTATGCAGCTGTAAAAAAGAAGTATAATGTTCTTTTCCGAAGAATCTTCTACAACAAATGGAAGAAAGAGCAGTTCAAATAAAATTAGAAAACTCGTCATACCCATTGGCATCAATTATCTGCAGCCTTTTCTTGGCACCATTGTGAGCATAGCAGCTACTTACAGCAACATCGAATTCAGCTGAAAAATGTTTCGAGAAATGTGGCTATAAAAGTGGGATAGTAATAAATTGAGAAAAACCCCACCATAAATACAATTACATTTTCTAATTTTAAGCTCAGATTATACTTGTTATTTTTATTACAAAGTTTGTTATCCAAATTCAGAACCAAGATAAATATCGAGAGTTTGTTCTTCAGTCGAATGTACTCGTTATTGGAGAAGTATTATTGAACAAATTAATATCTCGAATAGAAAGTAAACATCTTGTTTAGAAACACTGAAGCTGGTTTTTAGCTCAGCTTCTCATACTAAAAGGGTCAAAAATTGATTAAAAAACTGTTTTTGACAATTTGTGATAAATTTTAGACGTAAGAAATTTATTTGGAATAGCCTTTGTTGAGCTTGTTCCTTAGAACCTCATAAGACGAACGTTCGTAATTCGGGTCAATTGCCTAATTAAAAAAAAAATAATAATAAATTTCCCCAAAGATACTTTTTGAACAAGTTTTACTTAATTTAAAATGAATATTGATTAAAATAAAATAAAATATGAATCTGATTTATTTTCTTACTGCTGTCACTTTCCATGTGAATCATGAGCGTGAGGGGGTCCCCAACAGTGACGGGTCCAGTGAGCCGGCTTCCAGAAGGTCCGAACCCAGAGCGCACTTCCATGTAACATTGAGGAGGAGAAAGGGTCACCAAATATGGACTGGCAGTGTTTTTCCTTTCAAACATAGATTGAATAAAATGTGTTAAATCAATTTTTATACGTAATTAAAGATATCACTTGACAGATCAAGTGCCACAGGCGTTGATTTATTAGAGATCGGTCGTGACTATCCAATGTCCTTAGAGTCATATTTTCAAATGGTGATGAATAAAAAGGACTGAGAAGTATGGAAGAAAATAATCTGCTTAAAAATTGAATTCGTGTATAGTTAATTGTTACATCAAAATCCGAAGTATGTTACAATTGCTCTAAACCAGAAGATACTACTATAAGGAAGGATTTCCCTCCTCCAGACCTAAACCTGATCTCTTTATTCCTATAAAAATCCTTACACCTATGTATTTATAATTTTTCTTGTTTACAAGCAGGATTTTCAATAATATATATTTTAAATTTAAGAAACACGTTCGTTAATCTCAGTTTAATTAAGAAGTTCAAAATTTTTATAGAAATCGGTAGTAGGAAAAATTGCTACAACCTTGTCTTATACTGAGTTAATTACAAACGAATCATTAAACCAATTTAAAATTTCTTAAGTATTCCAATATTTAGCTTACATAACATTATTTTATCAGTATCTTGATAAAAAATTATGATAATTCGGCAAGCGAATGTACAATTAATATTTTTGTATTCTTACTCAACACCAACTACAGGAAAAGTTACTGTTCTTCTAAACTCATAGCCGTATTCACAAGTGACTTGAAAATGTTCATCCCAGTCTTCTTCGATTTCTGGATTATATTGCACAGTGATGGTATTCCACATGAAGTGATTTCTGTCCTGAGAAGAAATAAAAAAATAAAATTAGTTGATAACTCTAAACCTAAACAATATCTTATTCATCCGTAAGGAAGGCAATAAAACAGAATTTTATCACATCTTTAACCAAATGAAATGGGTTACCGGGACTTCGTTAGAAGAGGGCTCGAACTCAGGCCTTCCAAGCGTTCCACACCTGTTGAGTCGAATGGAGAATTCGTAGCGATCGTGGCCAGACCCATTCACGTAGATACAGTCGTTGTCGTGCGCGTAGCCAGTGCTGTACACCAACCCGTCGAAGGAACCGTTGAACTGCACTGTGATCTTCATGTAATTACTGAAGCAATCTGCTGTAACATCTGGAAAAGAGATAAATGTTAATTTTGGCACTAACGTTCCTTTTAAATTTCCAGTTAAACCACTACAGAGGTAAAGGATAGGAATAGGATTTCGGTCCTATTTGACTCCTCTGCACCAAGTTTCAAAGACAACAACAACAGAGGTAAAGGATCTGCTTAATTAATCTCTGTGTTCCGTATTCAACCCCTCTACTCCTCAGGTACAGTCGTTCCTTTTTATTACCAAAAGCAGCCTGTAATCAACCACATTTTTAATTTTTGACTAAATGTCAAATGCTACCTACTTTTTGAGCAATTTCCTAAGGTTGGTTACTATTTTTTTAAAATAATCTTTAGCTATTGTTTGCAACGAGATACTAAAAAAGCGTGATTTTCTAAGAAAGGTCTGTCTGGCCGAAAAAATATAAAAATATTACTAGTTATTAAATTGCTTTAACACACTTCCTCTTTTAAAATGATGGATTGAAACACTTTTCCTGGGTACATTTTACACTAGTTCTACCTCTCATTCTGTTCCGAAAATCCCATTCATGTCTGAAATAATACGTGATTATAATTTCCAGTTTACAACTTCCCCAAAATGGTAGAAGGGGTGTCTTACATTCTACTCTGGGTACATCTCTCTCGTGTTGGAATCCCAGCACGAGAGGTGCAGATTGCTCGAGAACGGCCGCTGGGGGAACGTACCCTGCCCCCGGCACCGGGGGGTAGAGCTGCTTCGGCTGTTCTATCAGCTCGTTCTCGCTCGGGTCTGCGCTCGAGTCGCGCTCCACGCTGTTGCTGAACCGCTCCGATTCTAGAAGGAAATAAACTTTAATGTGAGACGTAAAGCATTCATATTTCAACTTAGACATTCACGTCTGATTCAAGCTTTGCATTAGTTCAGTCTTTATAAATCTTAATTTACGAATACTTTGGCCTTAAGGTAGGGACAGTAAGCTTGATGAAACTGAAAGAGGTTAGAAAGAAGTGAGACTGCTTCAACGAGCTTATATTTATGCGTAAAGTGACAAGCATCTAGCAGGAAACAGAACCGTTCTCTTATCAGTTTCCGCTCAAGATCAGATTTATTATTTTGTAGAGAAGAAAGATAAGAAGAAAAAATTAAACGTAGTGGGAAAACTAGAAGTGTTTGGAGGTGACTTCTACGAGAATAGAAGGTTTCTTCCTTTTTTTTTGGGGGGGGGGATAGGATGAAGAGGTAGAATGTTTAAGGAGTTTCCTTGTAATTGCCAAATTTCATCCTATATTATTTATATTTTTAGAGGGTTTTTTGTGGTAATAATTCACACTTTAAAAGTCATAAAAAGTAAGTGTGTAGTCACCTTTAAATATAAATATATTTAAATTTTTTTATGGTGAAAATAGCTCCTTAAATTCTGTCAACACTTCATACGTGAACGAGTTATTGAAGACCTTAAATTATAATTTCAGTACAATCCCTTCGACTTTTTTTTATCAGGTTACGTCTTGGTGACTTGAAAAATAAAATACTCCATCTAGATGTAAACTAAACATTCCACAAAACTGCTCTATACTACCGAGAAGAACTATAACAAAATTACTTGCCTTTCGCTCCGTTCTCATGGCTTGATCCTCTCCCTGTGATGTACGCCAAGTACCCCTCCGATTCCGTACTGACCGAGGATTTACCTCTACTCGTACTGTTCCACGCCGCCGCCATGTACCTCTCTACACTGGCTTTTGGGTTATCGTACGCCGTACTGTCGTGGTACAGCGACGGCCGGGCCGTAACGCTTAGGGTACTGTCGGACGGAGGGGTTACTTGGAATACAGGGACGGGGGTACCTGTGGTGGCGATGCAGTATGGGATCAAAAGGGGTAAGATCAGGACTGTCCACAGGTGATACATTGTCCTGAGGAAAGGAAGAATCTGCAGAGAAAAGCGAATATTATTGAGTGATAGATAAAATATAATAGCCGTTGTTTCTGTTATGTATTATAATATTTTTATTTGATCTGATATATACAGAAATTGGTTACGCTGTAAAACAAGGAACACCAAAAAAATTCGAGTTTCTCTAGTCGTATCGGCTATTATTTCACATTGAGAACACGTTTTGCTGATGAGGAGAAATATTAGTTGAGTCGGAGTTCCCTAGAGGGCAGCAGCAAAAGAGATCCGGCGGTGCCAGCAGTGGAGACGGGAAAGAGGCCCGAGAATTGTCCAAAGCGATGACACATGATTTTTATTATATACTTAAAATTACCTAACTTTTTACTGGTAAAATACCACTTCATTAATCTAAATACATCACCTGAACGGAAATACCATAAAAGTTCTGGTAAATTTGTTTTAATTTTTACAGTGATAAAATTATCCTAATCGAGAAAATTATTGAAAAGGAGAGGTGTGTTTAAAGGTATACAATTAAGGATTCTACATACATCGTATTCACAGAGGAGAATATTTCCTTCACTTTTAGGAAGTTTTTAGAATTCTTATGTCATAAATATCTTAATTGATTGGAAAATATTTTGGATATATTGGAAAATATATAAATTTTGTTTATTGTGATGGCTGTATTATATATATTTTGGATGGTTAAGTATATTTTCTCGATAAAAAATAATCTTACAAGCTTTGAAACACCCTGTTGACTGAAACCTATATTTTGAAACCTTGAAAATGGAGAATAGCTTAAGAATATTTTAGGTATTAATAGATAAGTGATTAAAATATTTTGTGTTTTAAGGTATATTTTAGCTATGCCCTCGGAAATAGGTAAAATTTTTTAAAGGGTTGTATCTTTTAAAATTACATTAAATATTCACATTTTAAGTTCAAGGTATCTGCTGTGTTTTTAGATAGTATTCAATACTGAAATACCTAGCAGTCTTATTTAATTTCTTATTTAGTAATTTATCAATAAAAAATAAGAAAAGTACAAAAAATATTAAAAATTTAAAAAGGTTTGTATAATTACATACAAATACATGGATTACTCTTTAAATTTAAATT
This sequence comes from Tetragnatha montana, assembly GCA_963680715.1. Classification (NCBI taxonomy): domain Eukaryota; kingdom Metazoa; phylum Arthropoda; class Arachnida; order Araneae; family Tetragnathidae; genus Tetragnatha; species Tetragnatha montana. The sequence continues at coordinate 15,268,909 of OY796680.1, read as the reverse complement.
TCCAAGAAAAATAATTTATTAAGGTATTTTTGTCATTTGAACGTCTAAAGCAAATTAACTACACAAATTATTACTCTAAATAGTGATTACATAAGTGGGCAAGAAGAAATCAAGGGGTAGAAGTGACGAATGGTGAAAAGACTACAATGTTTAATGGATAAAATTTTAAATTCTGAAAAAATTTAACTTTACAAACTTTTGTGGTTTGATATTCTTTACAAATTTATCACTGCTACTTATCTACTTATAGAAACCAAAGGAAAATGAAAGTTCTTATGAAGAATACACAGGGTAAAAATAAAACTCAGCAAGCTTCCCATCCACTTCGTATTCAGAAGTGCTTCCACATTACAGTGTGTACCCCTTGGCCTTTACCTACACATATGTGGCTTGAAATTTTATTTAAAAAAGTATTCTATATGTAAAGAGTGCTAAAAACTAAAAATAAGGCACCAAAATTTCAAATATTAGTTTAAAAGTTAAGAAAAAAGTATTAGGTGCATATAAAATTAGGAGCTTGGGTTCTTAAGATTTGAGGGGTATTGTAAAGTGAAGCTTTTACCTTATTTTATTTATTTTTTAAGGTTTTAATATCTTATTTAATTTTTTAAATCACATATTTTCTATCATAATCCCATTTTCTGTAAAAAATCGAGTCAGTATAATTAATTATGATAACACCACAGCGTAGTTGATTCGAGTAAAATTTAAAACCGTTAAAGTTAAATCTCTTTACTATTATGCTTACTATTATTAATCTTATTATTGTTCCATTCAGCCTTCTACCCAAAATATTTGATTCACTAGTAGCCACTTGTATGCTTTGCTCCAGTATGCACCGGGCTTCTGCAGAATTTTTTTTCCGTATTCTTGGGAAAATCACAATGCTTTGGTGATAAGTTTTAAAAAATATTTCCAGTTCTTTAACAGACGCACTTAAGATTTTAGGAGCCAAATTTTTCGTTGCAATAGCCTGAAGCAACTCACCTACGTATAATCCACTAATCCTTCGGCACTGCGTGTTAGTCCTCAAAACGTGTAAGTCCAAGGTATCCCAAGTATCCAATTCGCAAAAAAAAAGAGCACAAGTTCCAATAGTCACTGACCACTCAGCACCACACAAGTATAGTCCTGCACTGTTCGAACGAGGTATGAAATTTGATGAGACTTGATACGTGATCCAGGGATTTATACCACCCACATAATAACTACATCAGGAAAAAGTGGTGTATTATAACCACAACGGGCTCTTATTGGCTCAGTTTTGTGTAATTTTTTCCCCGGTGGAGGTTCCGAATGATGACGAAACATCCATCGTTATGGTTGAGATAATGTTTATACGATTAATTAAAGTGAGATGAAACCGAACCTTGTTTCTGTGCGCGCCTCCGTCGGTTTTGGGGTTAAGTAACAACGGACAGCAAGCAAGGGAGCAGAACGCACTGTTTTAGTTCTTTTGTTTCAGCCTACCTCACTCTTACCTTTTGGTAAATGCTGGTGGTGGTATTTGGAACAGGGAGTTATGTTGAGATGAGGAGAGAAAGTATCGGAACATCTCTTGTTTGAAGTTGTTACCTATTTTGGGGGGAACAGATTGACCATTGACCAAGAAGAAAAAAATTCATAATGTCATATGGGTGTAATTACATAGTGTCGTCTAGTTTCGATAACGGCTATCCTCCATACCAAAACAATCATGGAGAGAGCTACATTTTCTATAACACGGCTATAGCTTAACTACCACGGGTGTCCTTTCAAAAATTTTCTCCGGTGTTGTTTGTTATGTTTTTTATTATGTTTAAAATCAAATTTATCGTATTTTAACTAAAATAAAAAACTACATCATAACTCCGCTGAAACTTCTTTACAGTCTCTTTTCTTTAGGGTTGGTTCAAATTTCAATTGAATCGTCAGTTTAAAAATGGGAATAAGTCCAAAAACCAAATTTTGGAGAAAATAAAAACAAATAATCTAGATATAAGTAAAATTTTCGATGTAAAACCACCAAATTTTTACCGGAAATTCAGGACCCTAATTAAAACACAGAACTATCATGGAAAAAATATAAGGATATTCCCACTAAAAAAATTTGCACAGTTGAAAAAAGTTTATGGTCTCATTTCCTTTTTCAAACTTTTGAAATTTCAACCGAAAAAAGTTTTAAAAACCAAATAAATTGACAATTAAATTATATTTTTGCTTAGTTCACAGCATAAAATTGAGAAATAGAAAGACTAAGAAAAAAAACCCACAAAACTTACAAAATTACAAAAATTAACCTTACAAAAATTTAGAGATTTAGACAGTTTATAAATGTATGCCAATGAAGTATCAATGGAGTCCAACATTCACTGAATAAAAAAAAAAACCAGAGAAAAACACTTTTAAATTAAAAACAAATTTTGTTTTGGCTTAGTTTACAGCACAAAGAATAATATAAAAAAGATAAATAAACTTAAATTTCAAATTAAATTTAAAAAATTTGAATATGCATCATTGATTTCACCAAATTCAAGGGATTATATATGCCTATAGGTGGTAGTTATTTTTTCCCCTCTTTCCAACTAATATGTAGAGCAAAGCTTGGAGATTTTTTTGAGCACAAAAAGTAAATTTGCCATTTATTCGACTTATTCCCTTTTTAAACTGACGATTCAATTGTAAATCACTATTATGAATAATCACCATGAACTTATTATGATCTTATAGTACATACATTTTTCTTGTCGAACTTTTTATTCTGTCTCCCGTACCTTTTTAAACATACTCATTTTGCCGTTAGAAGCACTGTTAGCTAATGGACCAAGCCCCAAGCTTCAATGGATTTAACATTGCCACTTTACTATCGGTACACCTTCCATGAGACCTTTCAAATCTATATAAAGACTTAAACTCACTTTAGAGATAACCCTGTGTATATTTTTAATTCTTACCATATTCATTATTCCTTTACAAAGAAATGCCCCGAATATACGCCATTGAACAATGAAGACTGAGCGATTTTCTCTCACATCCACTGCGCAGCATTGAGTACTTCAAGAATTTTCGGATGGTGTAAAAGAAGTTTTATTTTTCTCCTGGTTTATTACTAGAAAGATATCGAGAATCCCCATCCCCATTCATCTCATGAGAAACTGTGACACAAATGAACTTTTGCTGTAAAGCAAACATTTAGAGAAATTAATTTTTTTGTTAATGATTCTTCACTAATAGAAAAAACTCCCTAGCAGTAAAATTCAAATTTCAAGTATTTTTTGCATTTAACATGAAAAAGGATGCAGATTATGCCTTATCTTTATTTTATTCAAATAGTATTTGAAATGTAGATAATTCTTTCACGCGAAATAAGTGTTCCTCGAGGCATCTATATATATAATGAACAAGTTTGCACCTAGTGCAAGAGTATTTCTTAGGGAAATCGAAGAGATTAAATGACACAGCGATACAAAAACTTTGCTTGGTTTTTTGATAAAAATAAAATTTTACTGATAATGTTTGCATGAGAAATATTTGGTCATTTTTATTGCTATTTTGAATTTGTTCTTTTCCAAAAAAAAAATATCCAAGTTTAACTATGAATCATGTTTCTCCATTAATGGTATTTCTAATGCCAATCACGTACTTTATCATTTTTATCATTAGATCATTCTTTTCGAGCTTGACTTCTACTCAGAATTTCATTCTTTGTCCAGACAGAACTATAATATTTAATCCGATAATTACTATTCTGATTTTAAATGAAAGTGATCAACTATTGTCCTTACTGAAAAACAATTTTTATACAAATGAATTTTCAACAGAACCTATTTTACACACTGCATGCTGATGATATAGGTTTCTAAATATTCACACCCTATAATAAGCACCGAGTAAACTAATGCAAAGCAGCTTCTCATTATTGGTGATCACCCAAGTGAACATGGGGTCAGTATTCCCTCCAAAGGACTTTCACACTTGGAATTAAAGATAGTGCTTTGGCCGAGAATAGCAACATTGCCCAGAGAATGTTCTTCAACGGCGAAAACTCTTCGGGTTGATTGACCAATGGTCAAACCGTTTCGGGCGAAAGTTTTTTTTTCTTCGAAATAAACAAATCGCCTTTGTGGTATAGAAGTAGACCGTGAGTCAGATCGAATATAGAAAAAATGGTTCTGGTGTCTATTGTGCTAGTAATTGTGGTCGATGATCCTCTTCTCAAGGCCGGTTGCATCGCGCAAGGTGTCTGAATGGCGAGGGAGATGGTTTCAATTTCATCTTGAATTATTCGGATCAGCGATTCAGACATGCCATTGCAAAGGGGGCTCCCATCTATTGCGTTTCACACTTATATGAAAGAGAGAATTTTAAAGGTACGTGACTTACAGTGTTGGTGTTTTTTCAACTTGTCATGTTTCATGTTGTCTTTAATTTTAATAAAAGGCAACATGAATATCGTTCATTCTAACTGAAGTTCATGTATTTTCTTTTTATTATATATTGTTTGGATTCTATAATAAAAAGGGGATTTAAACAAATTAAAGGAAGAATGATGCCAATAAAGTTAAAAACATCCTTGCTTTTACATTTATAGCTCCTAATGAATGAAATAGTGTTACCCAATTCTGCTTTGAGATGCATTGAAACTATTTTAAGGGCTCCTAACCTTGCGCTATCATTCATACCGTTGTTTCGATTACTTTAATAGAACTCTCCTAAAAGTTCCCTATATCTAAAAATAATTTTAGGTGATAAATTAGATTTGTAAAAAGGGGAAATCTGACCTAAACTTGAAAACTAGGGGGTTTTAATTAGGGACTTTTAACAAACTTAAAATAAGAACTTCCTGCAAAATGAATCAAAATCTTCTCACGAAAGGCAATTCTAAAAAATTACAACTGAACTTGGAAAGGCGTAAAAACACTACGAAACTTTTGAGGCGAAATTTACAGATGACCCCTAAGTCGAATTTAGTCAGATTCATAAAAAGAGCTGGTTGATTCAGATCCATTCTTCAGTTCTTTCTGATGGCGAGAGCCAACCGTCCGTTGCCATCAGGGTTGTTAACTCCTGAGCAGGATTTTATCTTAATAATGCATATTACGTATGCGAAATGACACAGATTGAAGACCCATGGGTAATGATAACATCGTATCCTGAGTGTTACGTACGTTGTTTTAATTAGTGTGTCTTGTTTGTAAGTTTTCCATCTTTTGTCAAGAGATTACTTTTCTTGATTGAGAAGACTTGGTCGGTGTTTGGATTGCAACAGATGTTGAAGGAGTCTTTCTTTGTGAGCTCAGGGGAAGATGTGTTGAAACTGATGAAGTTGAATATGGAATGGTGAATAAGATGTATATCTTGGATGTTTGTTCCTTTGAAATGGAGAAGTTGAATTTGGAATCTGTACTGTTGGTAACGCAATGACTTTATCTTCTACTAAGGGTAAGATTATTTGATAAATGTTTGATATGAAGTAAAAGGTTTCTGTTCATATCTAACAAAGAAAACATTGCAAAAGAGTTTCAATCGCAATGCTGTTACATCTTGCTCTTTTAAGAAGAAACATCACTTTAAACTTGTTATTAATAAAGGAGAAACCAAATTTAATATTTTATGAATTCAACTCAAGTACTGTTATTGACGTGTTAATAAATCATTACCACCTTAAGATTTTTAAATTTAATTTTCCTATTCATGAAGTTTTTCATTGCTATATTCTTTTGTTATCAAAAAAATTGTTTCTAAAGTTTTGAGGGGCAAAATTAAGATAGTGTCAAATTCTTAGGGAAAAACTGTAAATTATGGAAATAGATTTAATTTTTTAATAAAAAATATTTTAAAGTTTAAAAATCTATGGACGAGTTAAGCTGTGTGACGTCACTGAGCCTAATAACAGTTCCGCCTAGCTCAAACCAGAAATACGATTAAATTTCAATTTTATGGAATACATCGGAAGTTCTCAGGGGCTTTCTCGTCAAAGTAACATGCTTTTGTGGTTGAACTCGTCTATAAAGCATTTTGAATCACATGACTCGGACATAGATATATATATACTAACGTTACGTTAGTATATATATCTATGGACTCGGACCTAGCGACGGCCTTAGCAATAGACGCGTTAACCTACAAACAGCAGTCAACAGTTAAAAGAAAATAACTGGTCGTGAAATGCTTCTATTGGAGGATTTTCAATCGCGTGACCCCAAACCTAGCAACCGCCCTAGCAACAGACGCGTTGACCTACAGCAAACTGGTCGTGACCGTCACCTGAAAATACTCTATAATTTTTGACTGACTCTTTTTCTTATTTTATTTAAAAAAATAAAGATAAATTTTAATAAATTACCATATTATATAATATTCTCTTTATCACTCTTTAAATTTAAAAGAAACAATTACTTTTCAAAATATTTTCATAAATAGAGTGTTTTCAGGTGACGTATCACAACCGGTTATTTTCTTTTAACTGTGTACCTTCTGTAGGGCTTTTAACTGTTTCTAAGGCCGTTGTTTATCTGTTGCTAAGGCGGTTTTTAGGTATGGGATCACGTGATTGCAAACGCTCAATAGAAGAATTCCACGGCTAGTCATTTTCTGTAACTGTTAACCTCTGTAGGACAAAAGACTGTAACATCTTATGTTGCTAAGGCCGTTGTTAGGTCCGAGTCTTGTGATTGAAAATGCTCTATAGATAAAAAATTAATTTACGTAAAGTTTTACTGTTATAGAGCATTCGCACATGACGCCGTGGAGGACAAGAGCAACGTTGCTAAGGCTATTGTTTGGTGCGGGGGCACACGTTGCTACAGAGGTTGCTAGGGGCGGAGTCTTGTGATTGCAAATGCTCCAATAGAAGCATTCACACATGACGTCACACGTGACGACGTGGAGGACAAGGACAACGTTGCTAAGGCCGTTGTTAAGTCCGAGTCATGTGATTGAAAATAGAGCATTTTCAATCACATGACTTTACCTAACAACGGCCTTAGCAACGTTGTTTTTATCCTCCAAGTGACGTCATGTGCGAATGCTCTATGCTCTATAAAGCATGCTAGTAAATTTGTACCAACGGACTCTAACCGTCTGACGTCACACGGAACCAACACGTGACCTACTGAGCTTGCAATTGGTTACCACAGATACTACACTAGTAGATCTACTAGTGTAGTATCTGTGGTAACCAATGGACTCTAACCGTCTGACGTCACACGGAACCAACACGTGACCTACTGAGCTTGCAATTGGTTACCACAGATACTACACTAGTAGATCTACTAGTGTAGTATCTGTGGTAACCAATAGAGCATTCGCACATGACGTCACTTGGAGGACAAAATCAACGTTGCTAAGGCTGTTGTTAGGGGCGGGACATAGAAGTATCCAATAGCAGCATTAGCACATGACGTCACTTGGCGAATAAACAACGTTACTAAGGCCGTTGTTAGGCAGAGTCATGTGATTGAAAATACTCTATGGACTCTAACCGTCTGACGCTGACGTCACACGGAACCAACACGTGACCTACTGAGCTTGCAATTGGTTACCACAGATACTACACTAGTAGATCTACTAGTGAAAGAAATTTACCCTTCTCAAAATGGCTTATAGGGTATCCCTTCCCAAATTACGTGAGGAAGCACAAAATTCAATAGTAACAATCTTTATTCAGCCCAACATTCCAAAAGCCACACAAACAAAACAATAAAACACTTCTATATATAATCGTTAAAAACATTGTTGCCACATAAAAAATGTATTACATCACCAATATAAGGAAAACTAAGAAAATATTAAAAGCCATTATTACACTAGCTGGGAATCGAACATTAAGAAACATTAGAGGGGAGTCGAACCCACAATTTTTGACATCCTCCCCCCTTGCAAGTGCAAATTAGCAATTAAGCTTGCAAGAGCTAATTAAAGTATTAGTTTAACTTAAACTCCAAAAAATCTTAAAATTCAAACTACTGATTTGCCACTAAAAATCTTTACAAAATTTAAATCATCAATTAACCTCTTAAATATTAATTATCCATGAAACTTTAACAAATTCTAAACATTGAGTAACTCTAAAATAAATTAACACTCAAATCTAAAAAACTTTAAAGTCCTAATAAAATTCAAAATATTAATTAATTCTGGAACAAATTAAAGTTCAGAACATCAACCGCTGGGGTGCCCTGACGATTCTCCCGGACCTTGTCCTTTGCTCACTTCTTGACTCCTCGGACGGGAGTGACAGGGACTCTGCTCCATTGCCGGACTCCTCGGACGGGAGTGACAAGGACTTTGTTCCATCGACGGAACCTCCAGCATCCGTAGCAGAATCTCCTGCGGAAACCTCCAAAGGATGAAGACTCTGCACCGCTCTTTCCATCAGTCCATTCTGGACCTTTAACTTTGCTCTTCGGATCAGGCCGTCAGCTCCTGGATAAAGCTGAACTATCCTACCCAGAGTCCAAAGGAGTCTCGGTTTATCATCACTGCGTATAAAGACTATGTCCCCTACCAATTTTTGACAACTAGTGTAGTATCTGTGGTAACCAATTGCAAGCTCAGTTGTAGGTCACGTGTTGGTTCCGTGAAGTCTCGAACCAGATAGGTGGTTAGAGTCCATTGCAAGCTCAGTTGTAGGTCACGTGTTGGTTCCGTGAAGTCTCGAACCAGATAGGCGGTTAGAGTCCACTGCTCTGCAAATCATTTAATACGTTTTATGCACACACATTTCTAAATCACTAGATTCAAATATAAGGACTGGTAAAACCTGAACCATTTTCATTTCATTAATTGTAAACAAATTTGTGGAAACTTTCATTCCGATGACTTTTTTAGTAAGTTTGATGGATAGTACTATTTTCTGAAGGATACATTTTCTTTAAGTATTTTATTTTAGGAAGTGTAAGTTGAGTAACCTGCTGGTTTATATATTTATACCATTTATTAGCAATTTAATAATCATATTTGGTTGACCTTCGACAGTTAAAAGTATGAATTTAGAGTACTTGAAAACGGAAGTTGGCAGACACTTATGCCTTGCTTTGACAGAGGTAGCCAGGCGCAGACCCGACCGACCGATAGAATTCTTGGCGTACTACCTGATAGCTCTGCACGAAAAAGAGCTCAAAGAGCAGCAAGAGCGAGATAAAGCCGCAGCCAAAGCCCGTCCGAGAAGCTCGACCAGAGCCAGTTCTGTGAATACGGTGGAGGCGGTGGTATCCGAGATCGTGGAAGAGACCTCGAGACTCTACTGTCCCCAGGTTCGCAAGTCTGACGTCAGCATAGACGACATCCTCTTTGCCGAGAACAAGCATAGGAACAAGTCGGACGGGGAGGATTTCAGGCGGCTGTCTTCCATCTTGATTGGGACGGATGCGCAGCACGACGAGATGATCCTGGAGAGGCTGCTGTCGTCCTCCCACAAAATGCGGCAGTCTGAGGCCGAGAGCAAGACGGATGGGGAGTTCAGGCGGCTGTCTTCCACCTTGATTGGGACGGACGTGCAGCACGACGAGATGATCTTCGAGAGGATGCTGTCCACCCCCAAAGTGCGGCAGTCTGTCGTCGATAACGAGAGGGACGGGGAGTTCAGGCGGCTGTCTTCCAACTTGTTTGGGACGGACGCGCAGCACGACGATATCATCCTCGAAAGGATGCTGTCCACCCCCGAAGCGCGGCAGTCTATGGCCGAGAACAAGACGGACGGGGAGTTCAGGCAGCCGTCTTCCACCTTGGTTGGGACGGACGCGCAGCACGACGAGATCATCCTCGAGAGGATGCTGTCCACCCCCGAAGCGCGGAAGTCTGTGGCCGAAAACAAGACGGACGGGGAGTTCAGGCAGCCGTCTTCCACCTTGGTTGGGACGGACGCGCAGCACGACGAGATCATCCTCGAAAGGATGCTGTCCACCCCCGAAGCGCGGAAGTCTGTTTCAAAGGCTGAGTCGATTGCTCCCAATGTCTTCGTGTTAAGCGATCCAGGGGAGAGTGATGGTACAGGTGCAGATGAGGGGACAGCTTAAACTGGGTGAGGATGCCAACCATGGAGTGGTTGAAACAATATCCTGAGATGCTTGCCGTTGGGGTGACTTTATTTATGGACGGTGAAATATGGTTCAAGTGTTGTCTTAAACTGGGGTAATCTAGCCGAACGTCAACAAAAAGCTATATGTACCTAAACTTAATGTAAGCTGTGCTAAAGAATAATAAAAGGTACTTTTTGTTCAGTCAAGTGTAATATATTTTTACTTGCTTTTTCTTCTTCTTAATTTGTGCAATATCAGTATGTTGGATTTCCATTTTTCGAAACACGAGTTTTAAAGCAAGCCGGGTAAACTTTAAGAGGTGAACAAAGTTACGTTGACTTTATTTTGCTAAAATTACGACAGATAGAAACTAAGCAGTTGTGTTGTCTGAGAACTTTGAAATAAAAATACGTATGAGCTCATCTGTTTACTCAAGAAATTGCTATGAGAACTAAACCTCTTATACAAAATTAAAAATCAGTAAAAACTAAAAAGGAGGAGTTATTCATATGTTTTAAAATTTCCCTGTAATTAAAGAAATTAAAAAAAAAATTATATTAACTATGTAAATAGAGTTTTGATGTCACTTGTTTTAAATAAAAATCCGTATTCCTTTAAAATACTATACATACAATATGTAAAAAAATCCTGATTTTTCTATACTGTATGAAATATTATAAGGGAGCAGCTCCCTTGGAACAGAAATTATTTGATTTCCTTATTGCAGAGTTATCTACAAATTTTTGGATGAAATTAGGAATGAAACAAGCAAAGTCCCCTTATGTTTTTGGTAATTTTTATTTGATACAAAATATGGTAAATGTGTAACATTTACAAAATATTTCATAGTACTGAGGATCACATGAACTATATCTGAATACTTTTTAGTAGGTACAGTATGAAATCTTCACAATTAAAAAAAAAATTAAATTAGTCGAAAACTTTTATGTTCCCAGTGAAAAAGCTTGTCACCTGAAAATTATAAATAAAATAGAATTGTAAAGGCAGTAAGAGAGTCACATGAAATTCCCTTAATAAATTAACTTCCTTTTACAACTGCAAGACCTATCAGGTCAGTGTTGTATGAAGGTAAATTCTCTGATGGATTCAATAAATAACATGAGAATGATGAGAAAGACAAAAGTCGAGAATTATAACAATAAAAAATTCACTTCATTAAACATTCATTTGGTCAAATAAATAAATACCTTTAAAATAACATAACGTACTCAGAGATAAATACATATAATTTAGTTGTGTATGGGTCTGTGTAGTTGGTTGGTTATACAAGTTGTTGCGACAAGACAGGAGCCTGAAATGACACAAGCAGACGCCACACAAGCAGAGTCACAAGCAGACGCCGCTCGCTCTTTCTTATGTCTTTTGTGTGATGAAGAGTCCACCATTTTCTTCTTCTTGAAACCTGGTAAACCTACCTGTGTTTTTTTCTTTTATAAAAATCCATAATCCATGGATTTAATATTAATCAACCAGGCCCTTGTAATGAATCCCGATATCTTGTACAAGCCACTACTTATGGTACAAAGATGTTCCGATCCATACTATCGCGTTGTTTCCCCAATACAGGAATAAGGAATCCTTTCTTATTTAAAGGTCGTATATGTGATGGAATATCCTCATAAAAAACCTAAAACCATCTCCCCTTTTCACTCCTCAAAGATCACCATTTGTTACAAAAACGATTAAATGTTTATGTTTATATAAATTTCATTAAACAAACTGCCGAAAGCCTCATATTATGACACCAAAGGCTTCCGGTTCCTTTAATTTTAAGGACTGATTGACTTGCTGCAATTTGTCACTCCACCCATAAGGATTGGTTTACTACATGCAGCGACTGGAACAACCTTCGCATCATTCTAGTCTAGTCGCTGCCTATGAATCTGCCCTAAGAGGTTTCGACTGTCCTTCATCGATACACCATTCAAACAGCGATCTCTCTTTCCCTCATCACCACAGTAGGTGCTTTGGAGAGCGGGGGAGGCCTGAACGTGCCCGCCTCGAACTCCGTGGTGTGGGGCGGTAGTCAGGAACACTGCGAGACGCGGCCGTAGGTAGGGTAGCTCTGCCTTTCCAGCAGCCTCCTGCGCAGTTCCTTCGCCTTGACGCACATGCAGATGGTCACCACCAGAGAGATGAGAAGCACGCTCAGCAGGAATGCGAACAGGACGATCATGCGGGTTGAGGTGAGGCACAGGATCTCCTCGGGAGTGCCCAAGCCACCTGGGAACAAGAATAAGATATTTATAAGGGAGTATGAAGTATGTACATTTCATTTACGATGCGGTATTACGCCCTTCCCCTTAGCATTGCTCTTATCGAGTTCACTTTATGTCTGTCAAAGTGGATCATTGCTACTCTCGTCATTTGTGTACGCTGCACGTCATTTGTGTACGCTTATCCTATCTAATCGATGCTACACTGCAACTTTATAATTTTCTGTTTGCTCAAACCTTAAAATAATTTTCAAGACAGGCATACTAACGCCTAAATTAACCACTCGGGGGTGCTCGCAGGGGTCTCATTAGTCCATATGCGCTTTAAACTACACCCTAACATCCTCTTTATGAATATCTGATACCTGTAAGATTTAAAATTAAGGGCCGCGAGACAGAACTTTTTGAACAACCTGTAAATAATTAATGAGCAAAGTTAAACATGTGTTCTTAGATCATTGTACACACATACCTGATATGTCTTTATATGTGGCAGTTTTGGTGGCTTTTTTAGTAGGTTCAACTTCTAGCCTGTCTAAAACTTCTACAGAATTAAAAACAGACATTTCTTCGATGAATCCGTTCATTAAATCTTCCCGAGCATTCCTTGCTCGTCTTCGAACCGCCCATTGCCTGTTATTGCAGTTTTCCTAATGAAGTGTAAAGTAAGCTTAAATTTTGCGTTCAAGATGATAAAATTGGCTAAAATGTATAAATTGAAATAATATTTTAAAATATTTGTTTTAAAAATGTAATTAAATCGCTTGTAGGTTAATGAGTCAATTCACATAACTAAACCTGATTAGGAAGGATATTTTTAAAAAAAGTTTAACATGTGTTACAAAATAAGATGTATGCGTGCAAAAAAATTAAAATTAAATCTTCCGGAACTATGAGCCATCCCACATCAAGTTGTTTTAACTTGATGTGGGATGGCTCATCTCATAGTTCCTGAAGTTTTTATTTTAATTCTTTTGCACACATACATCTCATTTTGTAACACATGTTTAAAAGCATCTCCAAAATTTCGGGAAAGAACCTAATTTCCTTTTTGAAGAATAATAAAGTAGATTTGAATTATATTTATTAATTTAGTAAAGGAAATAAATAAACAAATGTGTTTGAAAGATAAAAAAATAATTACCGTGGAGCAGGTTCCATTACAAATGAGAACTTTACATCGTAGATGAAGGGTGTTTCTCATAGGAAATTTGAACGCTTTGAATGTTGCATACACCATTTTAATTCCAGTTTTAATGTTATGCTTTTCTTTCAAATTTGGAATGATGTCAGCATCTACAGTGCACCTGAAACAAAAAACCATTTTCACCATAAATAAAAAAGTTTTTTTTTTAAGGTTTTAAAATCATTTTTGTAGTTTTAAGATCGAAATCTAGTTATATCCTTTGGAACAAAATATTTAACAAATATATTATGAGTAAATATTATGAGTATTTTAGATGTATATCCATTAATTTAAACTACATAACTTAATTTATTGATTTCTAAAAACAGTTTCTTAAAGGACGCTACAAAACCAAAATCAGCTACCTATAGCATAATTTAAAAGTGAAATAAAAATGTGAATCACCCTTCAGAATCAATCAGTTGCTGTTGAATTTTGTTCGATCCGTCATTGGCTTTGCAGTCTATCACCTTTGATCCCAATTCGGCTGTAATATTATTACTATCAAATTATAATATTTTTAAAATAATTTTTCTTTCTTTTAATCTTTTAAATAAAGACTCAAAATATTTTATCTTTTAGAAGGTTTACTTATAGTGAATTTAAATTCTTACAGAAAAATTAAAATTAAATGCGTACCTGTATGCCTAATTTTGATTAGCATAGTCAATTCTTCACCAACATGGACAGGTTTAATTATGGGGATAGCAGATGGCATTTTACCAAACAAGATATCCATCCAACTGTCATGTATTCTGTTAGAAGCCTAGAAAAACACTGTTTTATATCCATTGTAAGCAAAAAATAATGAACTGTACGTGTTTCCATATATCCCTACATGGTTTTGAAATTTAACTCTTTTAAATAGCCCAAAATTTCTTTTACATCCTACAAAAATTTAGGGACTAATAAAACTTCACTTATAAATATTAACGGGGTGTTTACTCAATGTTTATTTGTTTAAGAAAAACGTAACTCAATCATATAAAATACATAAAAAATAAGGGTTAACAACTTATATGTGAAAATATTACTGAAAGCCTACGCCCCTTCGCAGAAGAACCTCTATAATTAAAAAAATGTTATGAGCAATTGAGCAATCCTTCTAATTTAAATTTATATCTTAAACATCAATAAATTTTGAATAAAATCTTTGCTCTAAATAAATCTATACTTGAGAGGTAAACTATCTCTAGTTTTTACGTCTCACGAAAGTTGAAAATTTTGAATAAGGCGATTTTAGTGTACCACTTGGAAACAAAATACATGTAGGACAGAAATTCGGTTGAAGTTCTTCCCTCTTAATATTAAATGTTATTCAGTTAAAAAAAAAACACTGGCCCCTTCCAAACTAAAAGTCGATAAACGTCCGATATAATTGCAAATATGCGCAGAAAATAACCCTAATTGTAGAGCATCTTATGAGTAAACTGATTTCATTTTTTTCGATGTAAGATCAATCATTTATTGCATTATTGAATAACCTGGGAGGGTGGTTCCGGAGTGACTTTCTGCACGACCCCGGGGGACATGCCCCCTCTCACGACGACGTCGGTGGGGGAACACTTGAGGAGAATCGTCTCGTCCAGAGCCTGCTGCATCTTGCGGTCGAACTGGAGGTACACCACGGCCTCGTAGTGAGGGCGACCGTCCTGCAACGGATGGAAAAATTATCTAAAATAACTACTGATATGATCGGTGTTTTAAATTAATCAAACAATGAAGACTTATAAATAGTACTATACTGTCCGAGTAACAGTCACTTGCAAATATATGGTCCTCATATCATTATCGTTATGCTTAGGTTCAACTGTAATGGAAATCCCAACAGAACAAAAGGAAATATCGTTACAGACTAATATTAAATCCCCAATATCACAGTGGACCTTTGCGCTGACCTACCGGTAATTTAGTGACTTTCGTTCCACACCGATCAGATGTGAAGGCAAGTCTGACTTCTTTCGTTCCATTTCCCACTGTTTTACATTCCTCTGGGAATCCCAGAGCGTAGAGCGTCCCATGAAAAGGCTCGCTGAGGAACACTCGACCTAAAACAACTCCTTCACTGCAGGCTACTTCTACAGCTGAAAAATATTGGGAGGTATATCAGGTATAATATAAACTGTATTTATCTTTATTATTAACTTTGTATACATTTATAGGCAATAATAATCAATGACTTTTAATTAAAAATAGGCTTTGCAGAAAAAATATCAGCATAAAAAAAAACAAATTGACTCAATTGGAGCAAAACTTCATACATATTTATAATTTTCTACTTCATATAAACAATGGTACGGAAAAAAATCACTATGAAAAGCAAATTTTTCAGTTTGTGTAAGTTTATTTGAGCAAGTTTTAGCTTTTAATTTTATATGGTAACTTTTATGTACATACTTACATAAGACTCTTTGGGAAGATTTATAAAGTTGAGGGACAGATTCTCCTATATTTTGGGCAACAGATGGGGAAACCTGGTTAAGATGAAAGGTTTTTTGTATATCAAGCAGTTGCTTAACAGTGAGTTAGCCTGTTAGCGTATTTCTTAAGTCTTTTTAAAAACTAAATTTAATGATGATTTTATGGTTTAATTTTATACTTACAATACTTGATAGAAAAGCACAATATAGTAGAAAGGATATGAACATTATGTGCTCTGAGACCTGCAACAAGAAAATGGAATTTATTCAAAAACGAAGATTAAGATTTACACACGTTAGTCTAATTATAATATTTAAGTAGGTAAGTTGAGAGAAATAAAGCAAATGCTCGTTTCACATTTCACAATATAATTTCTACTTTCACACGATTGGGATTGTTAAGTTAATATTAAAGGTTATTATTATTGTTAAGTTAATATTAAAGGTTATTATTATTGTTAAGTTTTTAGGTTAATATTAAATGAAAGTAAAGTAACGGACTTTCGTACAAGTCAATAACTTTAGCACATGGATCATAAAACTTGGTATAAAATCTTGGTTCGTTGATTTGGGTCACTCTTTGAATTTTGACATGAGAAACCAATGACGTTATAATAACAGAATTTAAACTTCTTACTCTCTTTTATGAACTCATAAGTTCTAAAATATTTCACCAATGAAAGGTTTATAACAAGCTGTAAAAATCATTACATAAAAAGATTTCATTCAGCTACTGAATTTGCCACCAATTTTAGAGATGTTTTCTACAAATCAGTAGAAGGGGGGACATGAGAACTTAAGGTCACATAGACTCGTTATGACTTAATCCGGCATAAGTACAGGGAATTAGAATTGGAGTTTCCAAACCAAAATCCCAGCTGTCGATTCTGTTCCATTTGCAAGGAGGAACCTCTTCTCACAGTGGAACATCAGATCACTCGACCTTATCGGAGAATCGCTTTGCTGTTTAATCCAAATAATGAATTAAGAATGTGATTCTCTCGGTTTATATTGGGATAAATGTAAAGGGTGTTTTTACTCTGTGTAACTTGTTTTGTTACTAAACAAGAGTAACAAAGCCATGTTTAAAGTAAGTATAGGGAAAATTTCCCTTACTTTCTAAAACTCGCATTGTTATAAAACTTGTGTCGCACCTTAGCTAACTCCAACACTTTTACACTGGAGTTAGCTCGTTGTTGCTGCTAGCGCCTCAATTTTTATGACCGTTTTTTGTGCCTTTACCTAAATTCTTTTTAGAGTCCCAACCGTTCAATTTTATTATATCTATATCCATTTCCACCAAGTTTTTAAATATATTTTATCTACGTTCTACGACTTCTACGTAATTTAAATATATAATTCCGGATGTATGCAATGCTCTAACTAGTCCGAGGTAATACATTTTTGTCATCTCAATTTGGCCATTTAATAGTCTTGAGGTTTTAAGAATGAGGAAGCAAACTTACATTTTTTCTTTTTTTTGCATAAGAACTAGGTCTCTCCCTATGTAATAATAATACAAAATAAATTACATAATATGTAAATAAATGAGAAGCAAAGGAATATAGTAACTAGGTGTAATAAGGTAAAGCTGTGTTGTGGATAAAATTTTAAGTAATGAAAATTTATTTTAGCAAATTTATGTTGTTGTTGGGTTTTTTTTTAATATTTTTGTACAGTTTGATTTATAAACAACTCTTTTGAAAGCTAAGGAAAGGTGAAATGTTTTACACAAAACACGATTGGTGGAAATAGAGCTCGGTAAGCTTGTCAAACTTCCACATATTACAGAAGTTATTCCTTAGTTTCTAACAACCCACTCATATAAGGCAAACCTCGGTTTCAGAATTTTCATCATCCTGCATTTTGAAAGAAACAGAAGTGAGCAGGTTTTTCGATGGACGGTATAAATTTTGAAACTCTTCCTAAAATATATGCTTCTACAAGTAAAATACAAAAAAAGTACTTCAGCTTTAAGACACTATCATTGCCACCAGTGAAAGAAAAAAAAAAGAACTGCTACAATATTAAAGTCACTGCCCGCTGCATAGTGCTGTCAAGCGAAACGTGGACCTTTTGACTCTGAATTCTCGTATGCCAATGGAATATAAAGCAGGTGGAAGTGCTACTCGAGGAGTACTTAAAACGTTTTGAATCTTCGTGCTTCAGTGAGTCCCATATTGACAGTTGTGGGTTTGTAGTGGATTTTTCTCTTTGGAATATCAATCAGTTGAGGAGTATCCTACGGGTTGTTTCAAACGGCACGGCATTATTCTCTCTTACCCTAATTAAAGAAATAGGATGTCATTCTTAAAAGGATTATTGTTCCCTGAATTAGTTAAATAAAATTAAGGATTACCTTTATCTGAAATTTTTCAGAAATGTTTTTAAAAAATGCGGCACTAATTAACTGGTTTGTTTCAGGCCATTTATTGTACTATTTTGATACCGGTCTCAACTAATATTTTTAAAATACAGTTCTTGGTTACTTATAAAAGTATTTAGATATCTTAAGGCGATGTTTCCAAGTTTCTGATTTTATGATCTGCATATCAACTGACTTCAGTATTGAAAATCACTTCGAAAATAATTTCATTCTAAAGTTTTATTCATGAATATTTGTTCATTTTTGTTTTTAGTTTGTAATTTTCGAATTTTTATGAAAGTTTAGAATAACAAAAGCTATGGGATTTTACTACTGACAAATGTTTTTTTTACAAAATTTAAAAAAACACAAGCTGTTACCAATCTCAAACACTGTAATAGTATAAGACCCAAAGATTCTAAAATTGACACTTTAGCCACAACATAAATACCCTTCACTGTAGTCTTAATTTACCTCCAAATTATTTTTTAAAAAGCCGCTGTGACTTTACACATCAAAGTATGTGAAAGTACTCCATCGACTATCTTTAAACAAAAACTTTCATTTAAAAAATAGACAAAGGTTATTTAAAATTTAAGTTTATTCCCTTAGGTAGGGTGTGGTCTTTATTTTTAAAGTTTAAGTAATTTTTTGTGACGCCCCCCATCATACAAATAAATGTTTTTTTCCCTCCCAAAATTTTAGCTCAATCAAAAAATATTAACCCAACCCGTGCCGCAAAAGCCTTAAAATTTCAAAAAAGTGCTGATTCTTTTACAAAACAACTAAAAACCCAAAGGTTAAATCCTCCCATTTTATTCATGATTTTTTATGAGGAACTAATATTGTTATTGATGTATTGTTCCGTGTTTCATTCTTCTATATCACCCCTTTTTTGGTAGTAATAATTTTAAAATAAAAAAAACGTCGTAAAGTTGTTTTTCTTTCACTTTTTAAACAGCTTATAACTGTAATGTTATTCTCTTTGATTTGGTGTGCATCATAACCACCTTTTTAAAAACCATTTCAAAATTTAAAAAAGGATAAAAATTAAAGTTTAAAATAAAATTTATTCATGTAGAAAAAAAATTAATCTTCAAAATTTCGACAATTCTCTAAACAATCTCTGTAATCATACGACAAAAGCGATTCATCATGGTGAATTCGTAAAATGTTTATATGACTTTTAAAACATACAAAAAATCGCAAAAAAATTCAGGAAATACAACTATTAACATTACAGATTCGGTACGAAATCTTACAGAGCTAGTTCCCAACTTAATTCAATGTGCATAAATTTCACCTGAATATTCCTTAGACTTATGTTTATATCTAAGTTTTTTTCTTCTAACATGTCAAATCAAAGGAAATTAAAAGTTTTAAAGGATTAAAAAAAATAAAAACATAGTTCTAAATAATAATAGGTTGACTCAATATCAAAACTTAAAAGAATTTGCAATTGTGAAATAATTTTTCTACATAAAAAAAATATTTTTGCAAGGAGTAGAGATCACATTGAAATTAAACTAACTGTTTAAAAATTCAGGAAAAAAAACTTAGAAGTTCTCTTGACACTAAAAAATTATTACAATCCTAAGAGGGGTAAGAAGAATGAAACCTGGAACATTATATCTTTAACAATCTTATCCTTATTATTTATCCTTATAAAAATCATAAACAAAATGTGAGGGTTTAATCATATTGTTTTTTTTTTAGTTGTTTTGTAAAAACTTTTTTGAAATTTCAAGGCCTTTTATTATTGTCCGAATATGCTTAAATTTTGCTGCAAAGATTATTATTTTCTATAATGACACAAAACTAGGGGGCGTCCCTAATTGAATTCGAAAAAAAATACCATATAAATGAGGACCACCTATTATTGCTGACTTAAATGAACTTGCTTTTGGTTTTAGCAGATCACTGTATTCAAAGTTGAATAGCGTCAAAACAATTTTCCATTTTTAAGTAAAATTTTATTTTCAAAAATTTTTACTGCAGAGCTTAAGGGTTTCATATGTAAAATAATGTTTGTGCATGTAAATACAACTTTTAGTAAAAATGCGACCTAAATAACCTTGATAGTTTATGAAATATTAAAGGTGTCTGAATGTGCCCCGTATATCAAGTAGCCTCGTTTACCCCATATGTATTCTTATTATTTGTGTATAGCTGTATATTTTGATTGAAATGGGTATTATGAAATTCTCTCAGCTAACCTTTTATCTTATTGCAAAAATTAGAACAAAGAAAATCTTCAATTGCTATCAGATGTAGGTAAGAATGAGACAAAAAAACTTCCAGAGAGCCGTCGAAACAAATGTAAAAACCAACTAAATAGAGGAAAAAGAACTAAATATCGAAATCGTTAAGCTAACACCTACTATTTCAAAACACGAGGCGTGAATCTGGTTTTATAAACCGTTTTTGTTCACCTATTTCACCACCCAGAGCAAGTAATCCTTCCCACTTTCTCTTGCGCCAAAATCCACCATAAACAAAGTGAAATCAATTACCAAAGCATAAAGGAATTCACCGAGCGCGGACCTCAATAAGCAGTTTATCATAAACGATCTCTCGTCAAGGGATGTAAGGAGACTCTACAGCAAACAGAGGCGCCTTTTATCAATTTCAATTGGCCAGGCCCATAACCCGAATCTCCAGTTATTGCGAACAAAAGAAGATGCGCTGGAGCGCGCCATCTTGAACCTGAGGAGCTTTGTTCGCACCAGACGAAGCGCTGGATTTTTTCCCCTTTGCCTCCTTTTTTTTTCATATTTTTCTTATAAAACTGTGCCTTTGAAGGAGGAGATGTAAGGAAGTTGGAGATTCAAAAGTGAACAAAAAATATTGTGTCTGAAGTCGATGTGATGTACAATAGGATTCCTTCGATTTCTCGGGCAGATAGAGCGGCGATTTATTGCGGCGTTTTTGTCCACAGTTAGCTCTGCCGGACAGGAGTTTGAAAAGTTAAACTCTTGCGTATTTCCTCTTTCCTAGATTAAATAAGGGCTATCAAAGTCTAGGTTGTTTAATAAATGTCACTATTTCTTGTAAACATTTTTAACACGAAATGTGAATTAAATGTGTTTCACTGAACATGCTAACCAAAATCGCACTCCTCATTTCGAAGGAATGTTATAAAAAATCCTAACTAATAATGATTAATATTCTCTACCACTCTCAATGAAATATACTGCCTTCTTTGCATATACATATGAAAAAACAAACATAAAGATTAAGCAAATTTCGGAATTTTTATCTTACTTACAGCAGTTGTAGGTCTTTCCTAAAATTTTGGTAAATGCTTATTAATATTTGTAATTTTTTTATTATTTAAGTCATTTGATTTCTGTTCTATAACCAACTGATTTTATCAGAAATTATAATTTTTGGAGTACAGAAAATCGATTGAATCGTCAGTTTGAAAAAGGGAATAAGCTCAAAAACTAAGTTTTGAGAAAATCGAAAAACCCTTATAAGTAATGGAATTTTTATATATAATTTTAACACCAAATTTTTACTGGAAATTCAGGACTCTATTTAGAATACAGAACAGTCATCAATATGTATTCAAAAATATTATACAGTATATTTTTCCCTTTTTAAACATATAAAATTTAAGCAGAAAAATCTTAAAAACCACATAAATCGACGATTAAATTATATTTCTTTTTAGTTCACAACACAAAAGGGATACATAAAAAGTCATTAAGGCAGTTTAATGAAATCAATGGAGTCCAGCATTCATTAGATTTAAAGGTAAAAACACTTTAAATTCAAATAAGATTTTGTATAGGCTTAGTTTACAGCACAAAGAAAAAGAAAAGATATAAAAATAAAATTAAATTTCAAATTTAATAAAAATTCAATGAATTGACAACGATTTTGCCAAATCTGAGGGGCCTATAAATAGAGTGTAGTTATTTTTTTCCCTTCTCATGAGTAGAAAGAAACGAGTAGAGTTTTTTTTTAGCAGAATATGCCATTTTTTATACTTATTCCTAGTTTTAAACTGACGATTCAATCAAAAAAATTAATTAAAATTTTTCTAGAAATTATGGAAGTAGATGGACTTATTCCTTTTTTTTACTGGGGAATGGAATAAAAATAAAAGTTATATTCCCATTTGTTTTTATGTATATGTTTATGTATATGAATTAAATCAGAGAATAGAATGAAAAATTAGTCATTATCTGTGTCATCTATACTGCAAAAAGTAAAATTATATGATACAATTTTTTTGCTTGGTTTATTGCAAAAATATGAAAAATTGAAGGTCTAATTTAAATTAAGTGAAAAGAAATAGATTTAAACTAAGTCGTTTCAAGAATGTAAATAAATTCTATTACCCATTGATGAAAAAATTAAAAGTTAAATATGAAAAAAATAAAAGTTAAATTTCATTTTCGCTTAATTTAGGGCACGAATATGAAACAGAAAGATTAAAATAAATTATACTAAAAATAAAAATGAAACTGATTAAATGAGTCACTTTAATGATTCACTGAATTTTAATTAATTTAATTAAAAATTAAATTATATTTACTTTATGTCTATAGAGATAATATCAAATAAAGACCAGGACACAATATAAAGGTAAGTGGTAAAATTTTCATCGGGCCGCAAAGATATCAGATTAAATATAATGTATTTTTTAATATTTTTAAGAATAATTTAAGTGCGTAAAAGCTGTACCCGGTTTTAAGTGTAAAAGCTGTAAGAAATTTTGTAACTTTAGTGTATCATGGAAAAGCTAGAAATTATATTGAATTATAGCCTTCAAAGTTTTTTACTGAGAATACTATAATCAATTCTGTTGAATATTTTGTATTGATGAGATTTTAACAATTTAATGCATTTTTAGAGAGCAAAGAGCTTCTCGTGCTTATACCTGGGTGTAATTTTTTTTTGGAGTAGACAATATGCAGTTGTTTTTAAATTTTATTTTAAATCAGTTGATAGGAACCAAAAGATCTTAAGTCTTATTCTCTATGCAGCCTTTAGTGAAATTATGAGTGGTCGTTTCCATTCGTATCAAACAGGTTTTGGAAATAGAAATAGTCATTTTTTTAAACTCAAACTGTATGCTGAAAAGGAAACTATAGTATACATTTCACAGTATTTTGGAATAATAATTGAGGCTTTTCAATTAATAAAATCAAATTTAGTTTAGTTTATTTTTTAGCAATTTAGTTTAGAAGGAAGGTATAAAATTGCTTACGGTAGAAGGTGGAAAATGTCCATTAAAGCGACCCATGTGGGGGCCGAGGGGGCCCTGCCCCTCCCCCGAAAATCGGACTGGGTGTATCAAAACAAGTTAAAACCCTGTATTTTAGGGTTAAATTTCAAAAAAAATTCTGGGGGAGGACCCCCAAACCCCCCTTTTGTACTTGGAATTTTATTATGAACAACTTTATTATAATAAGTTTATCAAAATCAATATCCTACCAAAAATATGCCCAAAATTCGGACTAAGTGTACCAAAACCAAGAAGAAACCCTGTTTTTAGGGGTAAAGTTCCAAAAATTTTCTGGGGAAGGACCCCCAGATACCCTTTTAAAAACTACCTCTATTTTAAAAACTTTTTAAATATTAAGTTCATAAAAATGTACATCCAAAATTCGGACTTCGTGTACAACAACTAGTTAAAAACCTGGGTTTTTTTTGTCAAACTTACAAAAATTTTCTGGGGGAGGATCCCCAGATTTGGTACTTGTATTTTTATTACTAACAACTTTTCCTATATTAAGTTTTTAGGACCTAAATTATCACCTAAAAATCTACATTGGTTCTATTAAATATGTGGGGGAGGGGCTGGGGAGTACTTTTGGGCCCCTCCCGAAATAAATTCCGAAATACGCCACTGACATAATGACCGGATTTATTAAATTGCCCGTAACATCATGGGTGGATTTAGGTGGTTGACCCTGGGGGGAGCAAACTGGAAACCTTGGGGGGGGGCAAGCTGTCCCTGATGACTTTGGAAACATGATTTTTCCTTACAAAAACAGAATTTTCTCAAAAGGTTGGGGGGGGGGCATTGCCCCCTTGAATCCTCCCATGCTTAACACATATAAAATAAGTTTTTAAAGTATTTCTATATTGGGGAACATGATACTTGCTATGGTGCCCTGGGACATTTAAATAATTTTACATCCGGGAGGGTGCCACGAACTATAGTTATTATTGAATTTTAATCGTAATCCAATAATACACTTTATTTATTATTGTACTATTCATAACAAGACACATTTTACTGCAAGATACCGGAAGAAAAAGGTAGGTACTCAAAAAAAAAGCACCTGGGCTTCAGTTGTATAGAAACCTCTAAGAAATTATATTATTTTCAATAAAATTAATTATTGATTACTCTGAAATAAATATTAGGAAGAACATACCTTTTGCTGCTTGCGGACTGCATAAAATGGCAAGCGTATCCTTCCGGTGTCACAGCCAACCTGCGAAAAGCCCACACACTCCAAACACAAAAGATGTCACTAATACGAAACCTGCAATCGGCATCTTTTTCACGGTCACTCGTTCACGGCATTGGTTGACAAAGAAGCAGAGCGCCTCCTTACGGTAAATCAAGGTAATAACGGTCAAAAGCGCGTGCTGTGTTTATTGTCTCGAGACCATCCAGTTGTTCCTCGCCCCAGCGACTTCGGCTTCCGCGTAGGAGATTTGTGTGGAAGCAGTTTTTCCCAAACAGCTTCGCTTTTTTGCTGCTGTTGTTATTATTTATCCCGTGTCTTACAAGTGTGTAATTTCAGGGTTGAGGATGGTACTTTGACACCGAGAGCGCGATATGGAATGTTATTGCAAGAAATGACATTCCGTTTAAGTTCGCTATGGCTACTCTTGCGTAAATGCTCTTACAGGGTTTGAGTGTCAATTAATGGACTCTCTTCTCTACTCTGTGACTCGTGGAATGATTTAGAATTAGTTTTTAAGGTGATCTGTATTACATTGATTAGTTTTTGGTTATTGTTTTATGGCGCAAGAATCAAGTAAGATCATATTATACCAAGCTAGAAACTATGAAACTGAACTCATCAGGAATGTGTAAATTTAGGTAGAGAAATCGTGCTTGTAAAGATTTAAAATGTAACTTTCTTTCAAATTAAAAAAAAAAAAAAAACAGAAACCATGTGAATTGATGCAAGTGTATGTAAATCCCCTTAAAGATACTTTAGTATTTTTATTATATTAGAAAATTTCCCAAACCAATTCACGCCTCTCAAAATTTTCTCTTTATTTGTCTTTCAGTTAACATCTAGCGGACAGAGAGATTTAAAATTGGTAGTTACAAGGAATTTCTAAATTATATTAAATTTCTGGGCTTGAATTACAATAGGATCTAACTGCAACAGTGTGAAGTTTTAAGTAAACTAATAAATTATTAAAATTGCTTGAATGTTCTACCCTTTAAATTTCCACAAGTTCCCATGTTAGTTTACCCACTACTGTTATTTCTTCTGAATTCCATAGTGTTTCCATAGTTTCTGGGGTACTCAGTACTCAGCCAACCACTATCCCGAAATTACTGGAGGATGGGAATGTCACAAAACTACAATACTTATAACCAACAAAATGCACCCGTTGACAAGTTTGATGTCAAAACAATTATGATAATGCATTACAATACAATACAAGAAAAATAAAAGACCATCTCATTATCTTTCTGTAAACTTTACACATCATACCTGGGGGCCACAACACAAGCTGTTAGTATACTTATTTGTATGACCACGTTTAAGAGAGTTAATGTACCAAATATGACATTAAATAAAGCGCGAATTGCTCTGATGATTTTGAAGAGGAAACTGGTTAACGATATCTTGCATCAAGTAATTCAGTTCTTAATAGATTTTTTTCGTGAGATTTTTTTCTGGAGAAACAGACTTCTTTTATTTTCTGACCGGAAATGACCCTGTCCAGTTAAGATACAGTTTTGAAAATACAACGATGCCGTGCAACAATGTCACTGTTCCGGAAAGATAAATGAACTCGGTGCTTGTTTCTCTTTTTGAGAAAAGGTAAATACTTTCTTTAAAAGATCCGGAAAACAAGCAATGGAGTAAATTTAAAAACGCAAGCCACTTTTTATGAAATAAATATAGTTACTAAGAAATTTTAGTAGGTTTTAAAAAGTGATAGAACTTTGATTTATAATTTCCAGCACAAAAGCTAGGAATCAATTCTGATATAATAAAATTTAGGATAAAATAATTTCATTGGGTTTTTGTTATCAATAAACTAAATCGAGAAAAGATTTTCAATTATACGTATAATGAACAATATTTTATAATAATTAAAAATATTCATAGGTACATTTTTTCGTTCTAAGGGAGCTACTCGGAGAATTTGTAAAATGTGGTCAAGTTTTGTGAAAAAAGTGTCTTTTTTCTCTGTGAATACAGAGTTGTCATACTAAATGCTATGACAATATACAACATCAAGGTCTTTTAATTTTGTCAAATTATTGTGATCATCCCATGAAATTGAAAGTGGCTTTCTTAAAAAGAAAAGTACTTATTAACCAACTGTTAATATTCCTTCAATTTAGAACAGTTAAGTCGTTAAAAAAGTTTTAACATTAGCTTCATAAAATATTTGTAGATCTCTAACATTATGCATAGACCCTTTGTTGAACAATGAAGCTTAATTAACATCTTAAAAACATTATTGGCAGTTTTAAGAATTCTTAATATAAACTTTTATTTATCATGGGGCATTGATTCAGATTATTAAACAACCTAGAAAGGAAATGCATAGATTTGTAACTTGTAACTCTATATTTTTGTATTAAAGTAGTAAAGTATAAATTTTTTGTTTTACATCTCGCTACCTTGGCTTCAAATAATCGTAAATCCGAACCGCGCTTACTCCAGTATAACTTGTTTGGAGAGCTCTTGGCTAGAATCAGTTTTCACCGGCGCGGCGCTGCACCGCCAGATTAGAATGCGGTTTCCTTCTTGCATGGTACCTTGGCGCGGCGGCATGGCGATTGGCGAAATACATGTGCGATAAATTTCCATGGTTCGAAAGAACCTGCGTTATCGCGGAATGTATTAAATGGGCTGCTAGAGTGAAATAGAATAGAATTGAAATAAATTTTAATAAGCAAGACAATTTAAATTTAAGTTTAATTTTTTAATTAATTTTTGTCACAATTAATTTTGTTAAATTTATTTTATTTTCTTTCAAAAATATACATAAAAAATACAATAAGATATTAATTTAGACTTTTTAAAGTATAAAGTCCTCTCTTATAGCATTATAAGGAAAAGGAACAGCTTTAGAAAGAGTCCTTCAGTCACCATAGCTCATGATTAAGTAGTACTATTATATCTCTAACAATAATATACCAATTACTATTATTTTAGGATCTAATAATAACAATAATAATATCTCTATGGTTGTCAGTCATAATTTGAGCTGCGGGTAAACATGACGGCTGGAGGACTCTTTTTAATTTGTTTTTTTTGGAAACGCTTTATCTCAAAATTTTCCACCCGTCCTCTCGACTTCGTCATATCGAGAATATATTGTAATGACAAATACATGGCAGCACCACAATTACAATACAGATCGTCTCTGAAGAGCAAAGGTTTTGCATGCACATCGCGAGTTTTAAAAGATTTGGAGTCGATTAAGACCATGTTTATTTTACATATTTTCACATATTTCGTTTTATTTACATATTTTTATTACATATTTATCCATTTTCATGTTTTTCAAAATAATCAACACGTTTGACCGATTTTCAAATTAAAACAACCCATAAAAGGAAATGCGCATTCAAATTGTAGTTAAAATTAGTGCACCCAATGCTGAATTTAACTTAAGTTTGTGAAGTCGGGATCTAGCAAGATTAGTTTTCTTCCCATAGACCATTTTTGGTGGAGGATGAATTTTAATGAGCTGTTAAAGCAAAAAAGCAGGTGTTATAATCTCTCATATGGAGCACGAGCAAGAGAGGACAAGAGAGACGAGAATTTGAAATATGTGATTGTAAACTCGAATAATTTTCTAAAATGAGTTTAAAATTCAGAGTTTTAAATTCTGTTTGTTTTCAGAAAACATTGTAAGCTGTTCAAATATCACGTTAGCCAGCGTTTCTCAACCGGGGTTCCGCGGAACCCTGGGGTTCCGCGAGGCCTCCTCAAGGGTTCCGCGAGAAATTCGAAACAAATTTTTTTTGTTGTCCTAGAATCTAGAACAAAAATTTTTTCCTTCGAATTTCTCGCGGAACTTATATTAAAATTAACTTTATTATAATATCAGTTCATCAAAATCCAAATCCTACCAAAAATATATGCCTGAAATTCGGACTAAGTGTACCAAAAACAAGATAGAACCCTGTTTTTAGGGGTAAAGTTCCAAAAATTTTCTGGGGAAAGATCCCAGATCCCCTTTTGTACTTGGAACTCTATTTGAATAACTTTAAATATTAAGTTCATATAAATGTACATCCAAAATTTGGACTTATGTTAGTGTACCAAAACTAGTTAAAAACCTGTTTTTTTTAGTCAAACTTCCAAAAATTTTCTGGGGGAGGACCCCCAGACCCCCCTTTGAACAACTTTTCCTTTATTAAGTTTTTAGGACCTAATTATCACCGAAAAAGATACATCGGACCTATTAAATATCTGGGGAAGGGACTGGGGAGTAATTTTTGGCACCTCCCGAAATAAATTCCTATATACGCCACTGATTTCTTTGTTACTTATTTCCATTTTATTTAATAATTTAAAAAATAGTGAGAAAAATATTGTTACATGGACGCTAGGGTTCCGCGGAACTTGGGCATTGTCAAAAGGGTTCCGTGGGAGTAAAAAGGTTGGGAAACGCTGCGTTAGCATGTAGTACATTTTTTCTTCTTTGAATGAATTATTAAGAGTGATGATGTGATTTCAAAAATTTGGGATTTATTTATGCTACAGGGTTTGAATGAAAAAAGGATTATTCTTAACAGTTAACTATGAGAAATTTTACACTTCATTAATGCTTTTTGAACGTTACTATAATTTTTCCAAACTGCAGTGTTTAATGTCTTACCTACGTATCCTTCGCTCCTCTCTCTGTCGGCAAATAGCGAAAACCACCCTTCCCTACTACTATGTGCTTGCGTAATATTTGAAAAGCCAATTAAAAAAATTACTTAACATTTTCTTTTTTTATTATAAATTTGGCATTTTTAATACATATTTTGCTTAAATAAACACATATTATATGTACATATTTTGGATTTTTAATTACATATAAATCCTTGCCCTACTTATGACCATGACGCCGCTCAAACCACCCCATCTGTAGTTTAAGAAAAATATTTTTTTTTCAGGCACTAACTTTGATAAAGGCAGAAAATTCAAATCATTAGTATTTCTCTTTTCTCAACCAATTTCATGCCTTGCTCTCCCCCAGATAGCACAGAAAGATTGAAAAAAGATTGAATCAAACTTAAGCGCTCAAGCTTGATAAACCTGAATCAAACTTGAAAAATACGGTAGTGTAGCTGTATTTAATGTGTATAGTTGTACCACGGCGATCTTGAATCATATCTAAATAAGGATTGAATTTTCATGCTTAAAGGTAACATTTTTCAAGATAGAAGTTTCAATGATTTTCCAAATTTGAAATTTCGAGCGAAAACGCTGTAGTTTAGCTGTATTTAAAGTATACACGGCAAACTTGAATCCTATCTAAAAAAGGATTGAATTTTCATGCTTAAAGGTAAACAGTATTCAAGATAGAAGTTTCAATGATTTTCCACATTTGAAATTTCTGGTCACCTTTAAGCTTGAAAATTTAACCCATTTTTTAGCTGATTATTTCAATGATTTTCCAAGTTTGAAAATTTTGTTTCAGTTATTGCTTAGTTCAAGCCTGAACAATGCTTTAGTTTTCTTTCTTTTTTTTTGTTTTACTTTTCCCTCCCGCGTTATAATGCGGGTGGTACTCAGTTTTTTTTTAAACTTTATTTTTTATTGAGTACATTTTCACAACAAGCATTTTCACAAGCAATTTACAATTTTTTGAAATACGTAATAGTACATTGATATCTCATAAAAAATAATTTAAAAAAATAGATAACTCATAAATTCTATAAAATTCTTTGGAAAAAAATCAAAATATTTTAGTACTTTATAATAAGAAAATACATGATACCATAATAATTTTGTTACTTTTTTCGATCGGACCTAACTGAAAAAAATATCAATAAATTATGAAAGAATTACAATAATATTGGTACTTAAACACTGTTTTTCCTTGTATAAAGCTACCAGCTGAATCCTTACCAGTTCTACAGCCGTTCAAATACACTTCTCTGTAAAAAAAATTCTTAAAATAGTTTTTATCAAATGCAGAAGCTGAAAGAAACTTGCTTGAATATTAAAGAAAAATGGCTAAATATTCCTTTTCTTTTCACAGTCTAATCTAAAAAATAACCGAAAATTAATTAAAACATGAATTTGAAGGCTGCCAACAAATAGCATTGCGTTAAAGACGAATATACTACAACAGGGCTTCTTAACTATTGGAAGAGAAAAAAATATTAATTTAAGAAACATTAAAAAAATGAATGAAACTTTTCTTAAATGAAGCTGTATCCCTATCGGCATCAGGTACAATCTAAAAAGACATCTAAAAGAAATAACGTTTCTAAAATTACTAAAAGCAGAAAAATTGTTAATGGATTAGTAACAAATAGTATTGCGTTAATGACGAATATACTACAACAGGGCTTGTTAACTATACTGAAAGAGAAAAAAACATAATTTAAGAAACATTAAAAAAATTAATGAAACTTTTCTTAAATGAAGCTGTATAACTATCGCATCAGGTACAATCTAAAATGAAATCTAAAAGAAATTACGTTTCTAAAATTACTAAAAGCAGAAAAATTGTTAATGGAATATGATTCCTAGGATCCCATTTTCCATCTGAAAATTAAAATGTGAATAATATTCAAGACAAATATTACATGGCTTGTTAACTCCTGAAAGAGAAAATATAATTAGGTAAATAGGCTGCAACTAAGAAAGAGAAAACAACAGGGATAAAAAAGTACCATAGCATCATCTCGGCCAGAGAGAGACCCTTCCACCCTGGCTGCAAGCCTCCCACTGCAAGTGGATCTGAACACGAGCCACATGGAGACGCTCAGACGCCGGCCGCCGAGCGCCAAGGTGGGCTGGGGTGAGAAAGGTCAAACAGAAGGGAAGAGATGGCCTGGCCAATGACATCTTGATAGCAACACAGTGGAACGGTGGGGTAATGCTCATTGTCTGTTTTTGGGGGGTGTAGGAAAAAAATCTTAAGCCGATTGACGCAAATAGAAAAAAACACTAAATTGTGTTATTTGTTCAGTAAATTGGAATAATTTTAAAGTTAAGGGGCTCTGTTTAAAAATACTTCGTATCTAGGGATATTTTATTAATACATACTACTAACTATCTAAAGAGTAATTAAGAAGTAGGGCATAAAAGTACAGGGGTGGGTTTGAAAAGTTCCCGTCTTCTACTATAGGAAGCAAAAAATTATAATAGCTACAGATAATACGTCCGATAGATTTTATAAAACTGGGGTCCTGTAAAAAATTAAGTTGTAAAGTTTGGGAAACACCTGGTAAATAAAAATATAAATAATACATCACATTGATATCATATTTTTGAAGTGCCGTGAGAAAGTTCAATTTTTTCAATGTCCCGTGACACGGAAAAGTTAGGGAACCCCTGATTTAGAAAACTTTTAATTTAAGAAATATGTATCTTTAATGCTAAAAAGTCCATTAAAAACACCTACACAATTACCACATTTAATCGGATAAATAAACATCCTATACTGCAGGGGTACCTAAACTTTTGAACATTGTGACTACAAAATCTTCAGTTAAGGCACAAATTTTTTTCAGAAACTAAATTGACCAGCGAAAAACATTTAAATCTATGTTTCTCAATCTTTTCCACACCTTTTCTTTTTACAGGGAAGGAGCAAGGTATTTTTTTCTTATAAAATGAATTGCATGCAAAGGTTAAATGAAGCTTTTTTAGAAAATTAAGAGGTAGTACGAGAACATCATCGCATTAAAGTTTTAAATTGTGTATGGAGTTTTGAGTCTCACTCTAAAGAAAGGGGTCTGGGGTGTATTATCAGGAAATTTTTAAAATTTGACAATTAAAACAGGGCTTTTAAAAATATTAAAACATGTTGGTTTTTTTTGTAAAGTGCGGGTAATTTGCAGTTAAACATAATTTCATTAAGAAAATTACCAAAAATTTAACTGTGTGTAATAAATTATAGGTTCTTTAGGATTAGGGCGCAAGTGACAAGTGTTCTGATAAATTTCCAAAAATAACGAAATAGGGTAGTGGCATCAGTAACTGACAGGGCACCAGTAACTGAAATGATGGCCTTTCTTAATAATTTAGACATTTATTTTTAACTTTATGCAATATCTAATTTTCCATCAATTTTTAATAATTGAGAATTCCAATTTAGTGTCAAGAAACGATTATTAGTTGGCTTAATACTGAAAAGCTGAAATTAAGGAAATGCATTTTTGTTTAGTCTAAAATTAAGCAAAATTTCCTTTTGAAACCTATTTGAACTAACATGCAATTGATAATTGTACATAAATCATGCTAAATGGGTAGTTATTTTTGAAAAAAGTAATAATTTATTTATTTAAAATGGGGTGTCAGTTACTGGATCCAAACAATCAATTTCACAATTCCAAACAATCAATTTCAATCAGTTACTGGATCCAAACAACTGACACGAGTGTCAGTTACTGGTGTTTTTGTGAAATTCAAGGTAATTGTATGAATATTCTAGCAAATATTCTAGCTAATGATTTAACATTAAATTTAAATAAAACAAAATACATCCATTTCAGTCTAAGACCTTCAAATTTAAACCTAAACATCAAATTTCATTCTTTGCCTTGTAATGGAAATACAAGTAATTGTTCATGTTATACTCTTCAGCCTGTACAAAGCATCAAATATTTAGGACTATATATAGATTCAAACTTGAAATGGAAAACTCATATCAAAGAGTTGGGGAAGCGATTGCGTTTTGTTCTTTTCAAGTTTTACCATCTCAAAAATAAGGTTAGTTCAAATTTTTTAAAATCCTTATATTATGCTTGGTTTTATTCATTAATCAATTATGGTATTATTATTTGGGGCGGTGAGTATATATCCAATCTTCAACCGTTAATATCTATACAAAATAAATGCTTCAAAATTTTTAGGCCCCAATCTAGCCCCCTTAGATTTAGATCCCTTAAGTTGCTACCATTTCGACATAACGCTTACTTTCGTATTTTACTTTATATTTACCGGAATAAATCCCAATTTAAAGTGAAAAGTATACAATATAATACTCGATCCACAGACACTTTTGAAATTCCAAGTTTCTCCAAGGACATATTTTGTAGACATTTTTATTACCTTGCCCCTAAACTGTTCAATAGTCTACCTGTACACTTAATTAGTATTAGTAAATATTCAACATTTAAAAGATTATTATTTGAATTTCTATTAAACATTGACGACGTTGATATATATTTTTCACTTTGAAGCATTTTACTTAATAATGTTATCCAGCTTTTTTGCCTTTTTTTAAGTGTTTCTATATAGTGTCTATTATTTTTTTTTCTTTATTTATGTTATGAATATATTTCTCTTATGCCTGTACGGGAAGAGCATTTCCCCTTGGCATATCACATGTTTCTTCTATTACTTGTATTTCTTTTGTAAATAAAAATTTGTTTGTTTGTTTGTTAAAAAATATGGTAAGAGCTATTTGTAGAACGTTGTGTGCAACTTAATTTTTAAAATCTAATATTTTTCCAGTAACTGACACCCTGCAGGGCCGCATCCAAGGGGGGGGGTTAGGGGTCCAAACCCCTCCCGAAATTTTGACATAAATTTTTATAGTGTTTTTTTTCCTTGAAAATGGTGTCTTTACAAACAACCCAAGGGGTCTAAAAATGAGTTCTCGAAATCTACTGTACTATATTTTCCCGTGAAAATTTTGTGACTTACAAGGAGTATTCCACATTGGTGTTACCTAAAGGGTCTCAAAATGAGTTCAAAACACTACTTTTAGGGGTAAATTTCCAAAACTTTTCTGGACCTCCCCTATACTGTTTTATTTTAACATTCTTAACATTATGCTCTTTGAGTGCAATCCACACAAAGGGATATAGATATAGACTATAGGAAAAATCCCCCAAACAACTTGCTTTGACGAATAAATGGATGTTATTTAATTTACTCAAAATGTATGGGTTGGGTAATATAAAAAATTGTGTAGTATGGCCTCTAGACACGCTCTTACACCATACAAATCCCCCAATCAAAGCATCTTCTCCCATTGTGCTTTCGACAGTTTACTTTTTTATCAGCATAATATTCGATTGAGATGCTGGATTAATTAAATCCTATCAATTATTCATTGGTATGCTCCGACTGAAAAATTTTGTAGTTTAGCCTCTTAGATAGGCTGTTACACCATAAAAATCCTCCAAGCAATGCATTTTCTCATTCTGCTTTCAACAGTTAACTTTTCCATAAGTATAATACTCGATTAAGATGTTGGATTAATTAAATCCTATCAATTATTAATTGGTATGCTCCGACTGAAGAATTTTGTAGTTTAGTCTCTTAGACTGGCTCTTACACCATAAAATTCTCCCAATAAACGCATTTTCTCATTGTGCTTTCAACAGTTTACTTTTCTATTAGAACAATATTCGATTGAAATATTGGATTAATTAAATCCTATCAATTATTCTTCTTACGGACTTAATTGAAGTATTGAAATCTTTGAATTTAGGTTTTCTACACTCATCTGAGCAGAGATATTTTTAACTCCTCTGAGAGAGTATTTCACTCCTTGAAAATCGGAAATACTCTTTAAAAAGAACTAGAGAGGAGTATTTTCACTCTTTGAATTTTTCACAAAGGTTTAGCTTAAAAAATGCAACGCGGGCCCCACCGAAATCAACAAATATTTTTCTACTCAAAACACCAACAGATCTCAGCGAAGACATTTTCGCCCTACTTCTAGAAAAAGCCACTTGCCAAAAGCCACGGCACCCTATTTATACTATTTAATTGTGTTTTCATACAGCCTTAGTAATTTTATGTCATTTATTGTTCTGATGCTTAGGGAGGTTTTTGTGTCTCTGTACAATGTTCATGCTATTTCTGTATTTCACTCCTTATAATTCAATTTCACTCCTCCTAAAGAAGTTAAGGAGTATTTTTACTCCTCCAAAAAAATCCTAGGAATAACACTGCATCTGAGAATATCGTCCTATTAGACAAGATTGGTGCATACCTATGGACAAAATTCTCTTTCAAAAATTAATGCATTCGATGCAAATGTACGAATACGAATCTGTTCGTAATTATTGAATAGAGACGATTGCAAGTCTGTTCATTTTTAGTTTTCAAAATACCCCGAATTAGATAACAGATCAGTTCTTTGATTTGATATAAGATAAATTTTAACGTTTATCCTTTACAAAAACGCTTTAGAAGTGTTTTCCCTTTGTCATAAAAAAAATATAAACCGTCCGGAAATCTGTATGAAAGCTATTTCTCTTGCCTTTTGTTTATCTTAATAGTACTGTGAGTTTGGATTTTCTGCATTGAAAGATGTATAAGAGATCTATACTACACTAAAACGCTAGAAATAAAGAAAAGACAAAAATATCCCGAATCATTCATAATATTTGACAATTTTAAATCTTTATGTCCCTGAAGCACAATGACATTTTAGTTCCAGGAGGTCATATTTTGGAAATAAATTCTGATCAAAACAAATATTTATTTTGAGATACAAAAAACAATCTTGGTAATTTAAAAAACACAACTAATATTTTATTAAGTATCCCAAAATACCATGATGTCCATTTTATGATTAATTTTGTTAATAATCTTATTTCTTCATCGAGAAGATTCCCTTGAAAGAGCTGTGAGAAAAC
Organism: Tetragnatha montana; assembly: GCA_963680715.1. NCBI lineage: Eukaryota > Metazoa > Arthropoda > Arachnida > Araneae > Tetragnathidae > Tetragnatha > Tetragnatha montana. Next base: position 15,232,690 of record OY796680.1, on the reverse strand, counting down.
AAATATTCGGAGACACCCGTAATCAGTCAATCTCGAAAACGGACCTACGCGCTGGGCGAACACGGAACGCGACTCCCCACTGCCGATAACGAAACGACATTCTCTGGGAGCGCGGGGGGAAGGCAAACAGGATTTTTTCCCGCTGTTGGTGTTTTGGCCGTAAAATGGCCGAACCGTCTACATACGGTTAATCACTTGCAGAATAAAATCTTATCTCACACAAAAAATAATTATTTATTAAAGCCTATTTTGACTGTAAGATAATTATGTATATTTTTCGTTTACTTCTGTGTTCATTTTCAATAAGTTTTTCTATCAATTCAAAACTAGTAACTTTTCGCTTAGAAATTCGCAAGGACATTATTTAATACCAAAGTCTAATAGAAATCTTTTATAAATCTCGCGTGTTTCTGGGTCCCTACCTGTTTAATAAAATAAATTAAGCCCTTAAAACCACTAATAGTAAAACTGAATTTAAATCTGGAGTATATAATTGGTATAGCAGGACACAATGAAATAGAAACATTATTTAAGTTAATTAGTCAGCGATGCTTCGTTACCGTAACAAAGAAACTGATGGTACTGGGTACCGAGGACGAGCTCTGTGCTCTTTTGGTGCTCAAAACTTATTTTTTTCCATGTAAGTGTGTGTTCGTTTTTCTGCTTTTTTTTTGTCTGATTTATCTCTTGTAATTTGTTTTATTTTTTTGTTGTGTTTTTGTAATAAAAAAATTCTGTTCTATTCTAATACACGTCTTAGGCCATGCTACTGGCGATATTTTATTGAATACGTCACAGCGCTATCGAAAGCCCGTCAGGTTAGATTATTTTTCAATGCTGATTACAAATAAATTATCCAAAGCTAGTAAAAATTATGTTTCTAAATTTTTTCTCTAAAGTATTAAAAGACAAGAAAAAACTTTAAAAATACCCCAAGAGAAATAGTTTTTCAACTAGGGTTTAAAATTGATAATTATGGAAACTGAGAAAAAACTCAAAATCGGATCAAAATTTTTATTTGCTACTTTAAAAAATCAGGCCCCATTTTTCATCAACTTGTGTTTCGCTTTGGAAATTATTTTATTACCCAAGAGAAAAATTCCTTGCTGGACAAATGATTGAACTAAATTTGATAAACACAAGATTGTGATTCGCTTGGATTTTCAACCAATTTTAATGATTGAAAAATATTTTATGACCCAAGCAAGAAATTCCTTGCAGGAAAGATGACTGAACTAAATTTGATAAACTCAAGATTGTGATTCTCTTGGATTTTCAACCAATTTTAATGATTGAAAAATATTTTATTACCCAAGCAAGAAATTCCTTGCAAGAAAAATGATTGAACTAAATTTGATAAATTCAAGATTGTGATTCGCTTGGATTTTCAACCAATTTTAATGATTGAAAAATATTTTATTACCCAAGCAAGAAATTCCTTGCAGGAAAGATGATTGAACTAAATTTGATAAACTCAAGATTGTGATTCGCTTGGATTTTCAACCAATTTTAATGATTGAAAAATATTTTATTACCCAAGCAAGAAATTCCTTGCAGGAAAGATGATTGAACTAAATTTGATAAACTCAAGCTTGTGATTCGCTTGGAGTTTCAACCAATTTTAATGATTGAAAAATATTTTATTACCCAAGCAAGAAATTCCTTGCAGGAAAGATGATTGAACTAAATTTGATAAACTCAAGATTGTGATTCGCTTGGACTTTCAACCAATTTTAATGATTGAAAAATATTTTATTACCCAAGCAAGAAATCCCTTGCTTGAAAAATGATTGAACTAAGTTTGATAAACTCCAATCTTGAAACACCCAGCTTAAAAATTGATTGAAGTAAGTTTGTTTCTACAAGTTTGAAATTTCAACCATATTTACAGGAAATCTCAAACTTGAAGCAAGCATCCGTGCTATCTGGGCCCTATCTTACGTAAAATCCCCACGGGACCGCAACAGGACCTTAGCTAGGTTCAGGGCCTGATTAATTAGCCGTGTTGGGGCCCCTAGGCAATGCACGTCTAGGGGCCCTTTTCTTCTTAAAATATATTTTCCCCACCATATCGATTTTTTTTCATTAACGATTTTTTCTACATTGAAAAGGCTAGCCATCCCCATCCCCATATTCAATAATTTTTTGCCAAACCATATTCAATAATAAAGTGAAACAAATGAAAACTAAAATGTCGTGATCGACAAAAAATAATTTTGAAATTTCTTAAATTTTCTTAAGGAAGTTATGTTCCGTAGACTTCTGAAAGTCGCTGTGGAACCCCAAGAAGTTGTTATGGACCCCCCCCCATTTTCATTTTAATGCACATGGACCCTCTGGAAGTCACCGTGGACACTTGGTGTTCCGTATGGACCTCTTTGGGAACCAGTGCTCTAAACCAGCGTATCTAAACTGTGGTCCGCGGACCCCCGGGGGTCCCCATGGCCTTTCTAGGGGATCCGCGAAGGTCTCTGATAACACTGTTCAACAATGAAAAAATTTGTTTGATGAAAATAGTCATTTCTTAAAGATTTTGGGTCGCTGAAAACGAAAATCGCCACCAAAATTCTCAATTGGTTCGGGATTTTCGGGGAACGGCCCCTCCCCCTTTTTACGTTTTTTGATGACTTAATGACTTTGAATTCAATTTTCAGTGTCAAAAAGCATAACTGAAGTCTTGAAACTACTCACAAACGGACAAGGAAGGTTTAAATTTATAAAATGTGAAATTTTGTAGCAAATCGATAGGTTTAAGGGGTCATTACCCCCTAAAAAGGCGAAAAAATAGCTAAAAATAATAGGGATTTTTATACGATATTTTTTCCTATTATTTTTTACGCAATTCACCTTTGAAGGGTCCTAACCCATCCCCAAGGACCCAAATTTGATGTCAATATGCAGCAATAATTTTTTACTAAAAGCGGTTGAGGTGTTAGCGCCCCAAAAGCCCCCGCGGAAGAGTCCCCGAAAGACTCTCTCAATCGCTTTGTTACTCGCGCGCTCTGGAATTAATATTTTTGCTTTGAGAAGTTTAAAATAGATATAAGGGCATATAAATGTATGGTATAAAATCTATTGAAAATGGGTATTATGGTCTCTGTGTAATTTTCTACTGTTGAACGTGAGTTCCAGAGCGCGCGAGTGACAACGCGATTGAGAGGGTCTTTCGTACTCTTCCGCGGGGGCTTTTGGGGCGCTAACACCTCAACCGCTTTTAGTAAAAATTATTGCTGCATATTGACATCAAATTTGGGTCCTTGGGGATGGGTTAGGACCCTTCAAAGGTGAATCGTGTAAGAAAATAATAGGAAAAAATATCGTATAAAAATCTATATTATTTTTAGCTATTTTTTCGCCTTTTTAGGGGGGTAATGACCCCTTAAACCTATCCATTTGCTACAAAATTTCACATTTTATAAATTTAAACCTTCCGTTTCAAAACGAGATAAAACACTAGTTTAAAAGGGAAAATTTCAAAAACATTTCTGGGGGAGAACCCCCAGTCCCCCTCAAAATTTTGACGTCTATATATATCGCCTCTCCGGTGCAACAATGACGCAAATGCAACTTGGTAAATATTTACCGTTCAGTAGCTTGGCAACAAGTTAGATTGGTAGCCAAATCAAAGTCGAGCCAAGAATCAACGGTGTTATTTTTGGCGATCGCCACTAAAAAAAGTCGCCAAAAATCATGGTTTAGCTGGCATATCGATTATCAACTTCCTTCACCGAAATTAAGCACCTTCGGGTGCTGTCAGTATTTGGGAGGGTGACCAAGTGATCAAATCAATCATCGGTGCGTTTTCCTTCGTTTCTTGCTCATATTTGGTTTTATTTTTTAGAAGATCTGTTATCAGAAATATTCTACCCTAAATAATGAATGAGTATATAAGGGGGACGGATGGCCTGTTCGGTTTGCTCCTCTGCCTTTCACGCCAACAGTCTGCGCACTGCTCCGTCGTGAGTTCGATTCTCACCTCGCCCCTGGGTGTATTTTCCTTCTTTGTGCCAGTAAAAATTCTGTTGTGTCTGTCTTACTTGACGAAGGTGTATAAGCGGATCCTTGAGATCAAGCACACATACCGGAAAATATATGTAACCAAAAACCAAACCAAACCGAATGAGTATATTATTAAATTATTAAATATGATGAGAATTTTTTATCGTCGATTTCAGAGGTACAATATTTACTAGGCAAATTCTCTATAAAAACTTTTTCCAATCGCTTATCGGTGCATTCTTTTGAAAATTATGCTAATATGCTAATGACAAATATTTTTTATAATGGTGCACTGGAACTATAATCAGTCTTTGAAATTAAACTCTGACGATCCGATCAGAGAACAATTTTAATTTATTAAATAAATTAATACTTTACTACTACTTACTTTACTTTTTTACATGTCCATTGTTTTGGATAGAACCGATGGTGGTAGTGCTGAGATTGTTGTAGGGTTCCACGGGTTACGCAATCCCCCAAAATCTAAGGATTTTAACCAAAAAATTGGAAATAATAACAATTGTAAGTTCCTCCAAATACATGGTGGTCATAAAATAACGACCCTACTTTAAAATTAATACAATTTGTAGATCTCTTAAAATGAAAACAATAAAGCCAAGACCCAAAAAATTCAATCTGCTCGCGAGGCGTTTGAAATCTAGAATACACAGCTGCATAACCAGCACAAAAACAAAAGATTTAAAAAAAATTAAAGTAGTTAGATACAAATACTACAGAGTTTTTTTAAATATTTTTTTTTTTATCCGATACCACTGTGAGGTGCGATGGTTGGTGGTCACCCTCCCAAATACTGACTGCGCCTGAAGGTGCTTAACTTTAGTGAAGAATATTAGAAGACGTGTGATACTGGTTAGGCCATGAATTAAGCGTTTAGGCATTTCAAGCCGTTTTTGGCGATTTATCTTTGCGACAATTGAAATGATCACCAAAGATTGACTTGACTTTTTCGACTTCGCGCGATATCGTGGCCAATCTAGAAGCCTTGCTGCCAAGCTCCCGTGTATTAGAAATTTTAATTTTTACATTTGCGTCATTGTTTCACCGGAGCGGCGATATACAGGGCTAAATTATTAGCACCAAGATACAAGATAGAAAAACTTCCACGACAAACAAAAATATTTTAATTTTAAAGTCATTTGCCTGGCTACGAGCATTACCGACCCAGGTTCGACGCCTAGCGGCTTCTGCTTGGGTAGCTTGACATGGGTCAACTCAGCCATTCATCCTTCCGGGGTAGATAAAATGAGCACCAAGCTCTCTTGGGGAATCAACTGGGGGTCCAGCGTCGTGATAGCCACTCGGCCTGGACACAAGCTTGTAAGTAATTAGCACCCCAGGCCTGAAGACTAATGCAACGGAGATGGGCACCGCCTGATAGGCCACTAGGCCTGGGCAGAATTTGATTTGATGATTGAAACTAGTCCACTTCCTCAGCAATAATATTTTACTCCATTTTTTTTACAATCAAATGAATATAATAAAAAATATAATGTAACAATAAAGAAGATCAATATGAAGCTTATAAAATTGTAGTAAGAAATGTACCCACAATCCAATCCAATCCAATGTATCCCACTAACTTTAGTGAAATTAAAGATGTTATTGCGTTAGATTACAAGAAAACCCGATAAAAGGTTCGAATGTCTGATTTCAAGTATTTTTTTTTTCGTATTTTTTAATGGCAATAGCTTCAGGTCACATGACCTTTCATTTGATATAAATGTATACACAGGTCGTCTGCAACATTGAGGCATCATGAAAGAATCAACTGCAATATTAGTGACGAATTAAGAGCAAGCTCCCGTTGTTCTGATGTGGATTCAAATTAGTCTGCATCATTGAAGCAGTATTAGCATACTGCGGGAGCATCATCTGCAATATTGATGCAGAGTAAAAATAGTAAGATAATTTTTATTTATTATTAGATTGTATTTGTATTTTTAAGTATTCCTGACTGGATAGATATAAATCTTTGTCATGGCTCGTATTCTACATAAAAGCAAGTTTTGTTAATGCTTAGATACTTATTTTCCCAAACAAAGAATTTGGTTAACTATTCTAAATAGATGCCATCCGTTTCGATTTTTCAGTATTTGTTCCGAATTTGGTTCTTACATATTATTTCATCGACCGTGCCGTTGAACTTGACGGTCGCTAAACGGTTGACGGGGTAGTGCGTATATAAGTAACGAATTTTATTAAATTGCTCCGATTTCAAAAAGGAAAACCAGTAAAAAAGCTAAAATTTTGAATTCTTCAATAAACGATTGTTTTGTAACAATAAGAGCCTTTAAATCGGAGAAAAAAAAACGGGAAAATTGGAATGGTTGGCATCTATGAATTCATGAATAGGAAAAAGAGTACATAAATAGTAGTTCGATTAAAAAGGATTTCAAAATTTTATGTTTACAGATAATTTCAGTATATTTAAATGCACATTTAATTTTAACCGAACCTTTTTTTATAAGTTAAATACATATTTTAGTTAAATACATATAGTAAAACTCATATTTTATAAAGGCTCAAAATTGGGGGTATGTGTGTAGAAAGGTTAAGAGTTGATTCAAATTATAAAAACCTCAATAAGTATCTTCTAATGAAAATATTTAAATATAGCTGGATTATACTTTTTTTAATATCTATTTAAGAAAGTATACACGAAAGGCTAAAGATTTAGAGGAATATATTTAGTGATTCTAGATCTAGAACAATATTTTAAGGTCTTGCGGCATATTAAATAGTTGGATGCAAATAGAAAAAAGTTTTGTTTTACACCTTTGCTACCGGTTTCTCAACAGAAGATAAGTTTACGATTGAGGTGAATTATTTAACTACGATCACATTTTTCTTTGCATTAGGCAGTTTTGGTGAGAAAATATGGGTGGTTTCTTACCCTTATTTTTTATTCAATAGGTAGAGTTGCCTGGATTAGATTGGTGCAGCAGGCCAAGACCCGTCAAGAGCTGTAGAGCTCCAGAAGAAGGTAAAATTCAGTATTTTTTTAATCTTTAAAAATTCAATTATATATTTGTACCAATAACTTTATTCATACAACTTGGAGTTTATTGTGCTAAAGGCGCAGTATTCTTTGTTGAGTTGGATTACAAACTGTAAAAAATTAATAAAACGCAAATATTTTACAGTATTAAACACAAGCTCCGGGGTGGTCATTTTGACTGTTTTGCCTACTTAAAACTAATTTCCTTCTAAGGTATTTGATGACTTTTCCTCACTCATGCTGCTATTAATTACATCCAAATTTGGGTTAGTTTACAAAGTGCGTTCTGGAGATATAACAAGTTTACCTAAAACTATCAAAAGTGGTCATTTTGGACTGCTGAGTATTTGGGTAGTTCTTTCTACTTATCGCTTAAATTTTGATAACTTTCGATTCTAGGGGGATCTTATCCAAATTAAAAGTATAGTTTTGAGAGCAAAAATTATTATAAATAATTTTATGTTTTTACATATTTATTTGCTAACTGATACCTTCTACTCCTGTTTTTTTTTTTATCTCGAACGAAATATTTCTTATTACTTTCTTCATTAGCCGACGAAAAATCAAGGCTAAACAAATTTATCCAGTTTTGGGGGGGGGGGGATTTTATGTATTCATGCCAAATATCTGTCTAGTTGTATCTTTATAAAGTAGAGTTGATTTATTGATATGCACTTTGTTTGATATTACTGCTCTTCTAAAAAAATATTCCTTGAAAAATTATTTATTAAAACTATATGCTTTTCTGCTTACAACAAAACATTACGCATTTAAAAACCCAAATTATTTTATCCAAGTTATGGCTAAAACTGTCTTTAGTGACCAACTGAAACAAATTGTCGCTTTTTAACTTAAGTCATTTATCTACATCAATTTTTGTGATGTTCGGAACATGATTACTAAAATACTAATTTGAATTTATTTAAGTAACTTTCAGTACATCCTCGGAAAGTTAAACAAAACCTTCCTACCCCTTTGGAGTTAATGTATTGATTTTTCTGTTTTTTACTGATTATTAACTTGTAAATCTTATTGTTATTTAGGGACACCTAATTCAGGTTTTGCTTTCTATGTATCACTTTTATTTTGCTAGGGGCTATTTATAAATCTTTAGTGTGTATTTATTTACTAAAATTTTGAATTACAATGATTTAGTTAAGGTAATTATTATTAAGGAAAGTAATGATACTAAAAATTTGTCTCGGAAACACGTGTGGTTAAAACTCCCAATTAATTGTTTTCCATTTCCACACATTAAAATTAACTAGCCCCTAATAAACTGAAAATATATTTTAAAGTATGAAAAAGCAACAGTATCTAAACTGGATCGTGCGTGTGATTAATTTTTATATTTATGTAAAGTTGTTTTCCGTGTGTAAACCAGTCTATGATCCCTTAACAGAAACTTATTCCAAATATCTTTGGAGCAAAAACTGCGGACTATACAAGACAGCAACTTAAGTTGACCCTACGACGTCACTAATAAACAAAGCAGTTCCCATCGCGGTATCTGATTTTTGTTTTGAGTGAAATAAAGAACGTCAATTTAAAAATATGATTATTTTGTTAAACCCATGTATTTATAGTGCTTTTCAATCACGATTTGAGTACCGAAACTCCCCCTAACAACCCAACAGGCTTTGTGTTTACCGATTTCTCCTTCCGCATTTGTGACGTACTTGGTTCAAGAAACGTTGCTGTCAAGTATAGTCATTAACTTCCCGGCCGCAAGTATAAGACGCAATGGGTTTATAGTTGCGTCGTAATTTTATTAGGATCTGTTAAATAACTTTTAATCGTTATTTTCTACTTATAATGAGGGAAGTTTGTTAATTCTAGATGTTGTTTCTTGTAATTTCAAATGAATGTCATAATTTTGTTAGATTTGACCAAATGATTTCAATGTTTGACCGGAGATGTTTGGGGATGTTTATTCCAGTTAGTATAGGGTTAATTCTCAAAATATTCATGTCAATAATATTTAGAGTTTATTTAAGTCACCTTTAAATTATTTGTAGTATGATACAGTGTCTTGAAAGAAGTGTTTTGTTTATCGTGAATCGCGAAGTATTTGTTTATACCCCACAACCAGGATGTCGTATCTTTTACAAGACCCCTGTATTTGATTACAAGAAATTACATGTATCTAATCAAAAATAAATATTCTATGTTTACACCGATGTTTTTGGGATTTATCGATTACGGGTTAATTGTTGTATTCCCCATCATTCAAAAGTGTGATGGCTTTATAATTGTGTGTTTTTTGCAATCGTTTTTAATTTAGTGCATTTGAGTTAGCAAACATCGATTAGATTTTATTTATAGTTTAAATTTGGCTCCATTGGTACTTAGGATAGCACAAAACTGTCTAAAGTTGGCGACAAAAGATGTCGCCTAGAGGCGCCAACCCCAAACCCACTTCTGGGATTTTACCTAATTGCCATTAGAGTAGGGCTACGATTCCTACTTGGCTATGGAAATAATTTAATAATTAATAATAATTTTTCTAAGGAAATAATTTAGTTTGTGAGTGCTTGAAAAACCAACAAAAACTTCATTAACTTTAAAGTAGCATAGAATTGAGAAAAACTAAATGATTTTAGGTTTTACGGTGCCTATCTTTCATGATATTTCAGGAGTTACCTACCGACTAAAGAATTTTCACTTTCATTGGTTTAACGATGCGTGGAACTGGGAAGAAGTGACAAATCACAAGGCGACGATGTCTGCTGCTGATGGATAAGGATGATCTTTGCTTCATGAAATTGTGTAAGTGAAGGCATTTAGTTCTAGAAAAAATCTTTCTATCTAGCTTCAAAGTTACCTCAAAGTTAGTTTCATTTGACTTAGAATAGTTGACTTGGTCCATAGCCTTTGCTGTAGCTGATTTAAGACGAACTTTGCATGTAATTCCAGTTTTAGAAACCTCGGTTCCCGAAATCAGAATGAAGCCAAATTCATACCATACATATTAAAGCATAATCAACAGTTTATTAAGAAAATTTTATTCAATTTAAAAATTATCCGTTACTATTAGAAGCCATTGCAGTGGCTACAATTGGAAAATCTAAGATTCTGTGTGGGTAAAGTGGCCAAGCAAAGAGCAAACCCCCTCCCCCTTATGGGCTTGCGTAATATTTCAACGGCCCCCCAAAATGTCCACTTTTGAAAATCTCATTTGTAACCTGCAGCGTTTTCTTTCTACCTTCATAAATTCCCACAGTTTAACACCATTTAAATCCGAATCTTGCCCAGTCAAGTCATTTTTTAACTTTAAAAAGCTCCTTCTTATCATTCAATGGATTGGCCGGAAGTTTTAGTAATATCGAAAATAGTATTTGTTTCTCTTTTTGTTTTCAGCCAGTTGTAGTTTTAATTTTTAAGGTCTTATTTTAATTGCAGAATTTAGTTGAAAGAGGCAAAAAAATGGAGCTGTTTTTATATTGAAACGCAACTGTAATTCAGGCGAGTCCACGGAAGAGACATTTTCAGAAGATGCTGGTTCATCTGATAGGACAAACAATGACATCCATAAAAAGACCTTGGTAGTGCCCAGATACACCATTAGATGGATAATTTACGTAATAATATTTAAACCGGAATATTTTAACTAATAGCTGCAACCGGCTGTCGTTTCCAAGGGGGACAGGGGGGGGGGACTCGACCTCCAATAATTGGAGGGCTCAGAATTAAAGTGGACCAAGTCCACTTTTTTTTTTGAGTTAGCAACGCTATAACATGCACCAACTATGTAAAATTTCAGTGCAATAATGAACCAAGTCCTAGTTCTGATAATATCCGCTAAAAATGTTACTTTAAAACAATGTTAACATTGATTTTGCTATGAATCTTTAACTTTAAACCTCTGTAGCTCAAAAGTAGCTAAAGTGGACTTGGTTCACTTCTATGAACCCTCCAATTAGCAGCGTTCGAAATTGGGGCGGATTGCTGGTCCGGGACAGCTAAAAAACGGCTCGGACCATTGGAATAAAAAAATCACTGGTCCGCCGGGCCAGTGATTTCTCGAACACGTGTAAAAATATTTAGACGAGTTGTTCAGTGATAGCGGTATTTTAAGTGCGTTTGATAATTGCATTTGGGTGAAGCAAGTACATATTTTTGACAGAACCCGAAATGTGGCGATATGGGATAGGGGAGCCCCCGGCGAAAAAAAAAATATTAATATGTATTGATTTTTAACATTACTATTTGGTACTCACATTCAGTGCAATAGTTACTTTATAAGAATATTTAAACCGGTCCTTTTTAATTTGTCGAACCAGTGATTTTTTTTTGCGGACCAGTAAGATTGACAAAGCATCCGCAGGACCAGTTTTTTTCCCCCAATTTCTAACGCTGATAATTAGGAAATTTTTTTAAAAAAAAACTTTATTTTTAACTTTTGAGGGAGTGCTTAACTTTCATGATGTTCCAGGAGTTACCTGTTGACTACAGGAACGTTACGCGGAACTGGGCAGAAAGGTGGATGAGGGCGTTTATGAACCTCCGTTTGGCATCATCAACGTGACAGATCACAAGGTGACTATGCCAGAGAAATTGCCCGATGGATCCCTCGCCCCCTACTGCGGATGCTCTTTGTTACATCCCAAAAAATGTGAGTAATCTTGAAACTAATAGAGTGCAAAATAACATGTTCTCTAGGAATTATTGAAACGCGAGGTTTACACCTTTGAGTAAGGTGATCGAGGTTTCAATTTATCTGTATTTTAAACCAGATATCTTTAAAGAGAGATCATATCAGAGATATAATTGACAGTTTGATTTGCTGATAGATTGTTTGAAATTTGCGGTTTTCATGATTGTGTACCTTCATTGTCAGTAATGTGTGCTCGACAGCAACGTTTCCTGAACCCAGTACGTCACAAATGCGGAAGGAGAAATCGGTAATCACAAAGCCTGTTGGGTTGCTTGGAGGAGTTTCCGTACGCAAATCGTGATTGAAAAGCACTATCTATACATGAGTTTAACAAAATAATCATATTTGTTCTTAATCATTATACATCTTGTTCATCTTTTAAAAAAAACAAATGATAAATGTGTGCATATTTTATTGCAATACATAAGAATTTATTCAATAAAGTCATTTACATTCATTATTCACTTGTGTCGTATTTATTTCCTTTTTCAAACTTGTATTTTTAAGTTCTGATTTCAAATGCGATGAAAAGTTTTAGTTTAGTTAGAAAAATAAGTTTTTTTTTTTTTTATGAATTAGCAATAATTATTTAATTTGGAATTTCCTTTATAATTTATGAGAAAGCTATCTATCAGTAGCAAAAAAAGTTCTCGATGGAAATTATCTGGAAATGACCAGATCACGATTCTGGCGATCACGTCCTCTCCAGATGTAAAGTCTCCATGGTTAAATGACCCAAAAGTTTAAATGTAAAACACAGTTGGGGAGCAAACAGTCAAGCCGTGTTTCCTCTCAAAATAAAAGAGTTATTGATTTTGTCTTGAACTTCTCATTAAGTTGTACCAAATTATGCTTTTATTTTCAACTCAAACTAGTTTTATCCTATCCTAAACCTAATTAGAGAACTGATGTGTGAATCAAAAAGTGTTCGATTGCATGGATACGCTTTTTAATGGAGATCCAGCGGCCGAAGGCCGCTCCAACTCCTGATTGTGCGGTGAGACAAGGTGGAGTTAAGGGTGAAAGTTTGTTCCAAAGTGGAAAGAAAGATACACAGAGAAATATCCTAACAGAGGGTCCACGAGGCCATTTTCAAATGCGTTACTGATGTGAGGGCGCCACACTAGAGTCTGGAACGTATGCCGGCCGCTTAAATCTCTCGCCAAATTAGAACTCAGCGCATGCGCAAAAAGGTGTTTTCGATCTCCCATAGGCAGCCGGCGAACGATTCAGACTGGATCCAGACGCTAGTGAGTTTAGTGCGATCCCTGCGCCACAATTCTCCCAACCTGTAACAAGATGTCATGATTTTCGATTTCCATTATGGCCTATGGCCGTGGACTCTCTGTTCTAGTACTCTGTGGAAAGATATTGGCTTTGTCAATATCAGTAAACACCATCCCAGTATGGGAAAGAAGGGGAGGAACAGGTTGGATTTTGAGAGCAAATATTTATTAATTTTGAAGAGAGAATTATCTCTAGGTGTTCAGGTCAAGAGGATGTCATTCCAGTCCTGGTTTCTTTGGTCTTGCATAAGTTTTTGAATGTCTTTTTGAAGTTTGTTAGGTTAATTTTTAATTTTTGGGTCTAAAGTTCTTTGCTCTTATGATTTTTATGTTCAATGGGGCATACATTTATTTGGGGAGGTTTGTAAATAGAACACAGGACGTGGGACTTAGGACGTGGGGCATAGGACGTGGGTCTTGGGACGTGGGACTTAGGGCATAGGACGTGGGACTTGGGACTTGGGACGTGGGACTTGGGACGTGGGACTTGGGACGTGACTTGGGACGTGGGACTTGGGGCGTGGGACTTAGGACATAGGACGTGGGATATAGGAAGATGGACTTGGGACTTGAGATTTGGGACGTGGGACTTAGGACGTTGGACTGAGGACATAGGACGTGGGACTTAGGACATAGGACGTGAGACTTAGGACATAGGACGTGGGACTTAGGACGTGAGACGTAGGACTTAGGACGTGGGACATAGGACGTGGGATATAGGAAATAGGACGTTGGACATAGGACGTGGGACTTAGGACATAGGACGTGAGACTTAGGACATAGGACGTGGGACTTAGGACGTGAGACGTAGGACTTAGGACGTGGGACATAGGACGTGGGATATAGGACATAGGACGTTGGACATGGGACATGGGACAGTGGACATAGGACGTGGGACTTAGGACATAGGACGTGGGACTTAGGACATAGGACGTGAGACGTGGGTCTTAGGACGTGGGACATAGGACGTGGGAATTAGGACTTAGGACATAGGGCGTTGGACATGGGACATGGGACATAGGACGTGGGACAGAGGACATATGACGTGGGACATAGGACATAGGACGTGAGACTTAGGACATAGGACGTGGGACTTAGGACATAAGACGTGGGACTTGGGACATAGGACGTGGGACTTACGACGTGGGACTTGGGACTTGGGAGATGGGACATAGGACGTGGGACTTAGGACTTAGGACGTGGGACTTAGGACTTAGGACGTGGGATTTAGGACGTTGGACATGGGACTTAGGACGTGAGACGTGGGACTTATGACGTGGGACTTAGGACATAGGACGTTGGATTTAGGACATAGGACGTTGGATTTAGGACATAGGACGTTGGACTTAGGACATAGGACGTTGGACATGGGACAGAGGACGGGGGACTTAGGACATAGGACGTGTGACTTAGGGCTTAGGACGTGGGATTTAGGACGTTGGACATGGGACTTAGGACGTGAGACGTGGGTCTTAGGACGTGGGACATAGGACGTGGGAATTAGGACTTAGGACGTGGGACATAGGACGTTGGACTTAGGACATAGGACGTTGGACTTAGGACATAGGACGTTGGACATGGGACATGGGACAGAGGACATAGGACGTGAGACTTACGACGTGGGACTTGGGACGTGGGACGTGGGAGATGGGAGATGGGACATAGGACGTGGGACTTACGACTTAGGACGTGGGACTTAGGACTTAGGACGTGGGATTTAGGACGTTGGACATGGGACTTAGAACGTGAGACGTGGGACTTATGACGTGGGACTTAGGACGTTGGACTTAGGACATAAGACGTGGGACATGGGACTTGGGACGTGGGACTTGGGACTTGGTACGTGGGACTTAGGACATAGGACGTGGGACGTGGATCTGGGACGTAGGACGTGGATCTGGGACGTGGGATCTAGAATATAGGACATGGGATCTGGGATGTATGGCATAGGAGCTGGGGTATGGGATGTGGGACGAAGGATACAGGACATAGGACATACATCCTATGTCCTATGTCCTATGTCCTATGTCCTATGTCCTATGTCCTATGTCCTATGTCCTATGTCCTATGTCCTATGTCCTATGTCCTATGTCCTATGTCCTATGTCCTATGTCCTATGTCCTATGTCCTATGTCCTATGTCCTATGTCCTATGTCCTATGTCCTATGTCCTATGTCCTATGTCCTATGTCCTATGTCCTATGTCCTATGTCCTATGTCCTATGTCCTATGTCCTATGTCCTATGTCCTATGTCCTATGTCCTATGTCCTATGTCCTATGTCCTATGTCCTATGTCCTATGTCCTATGTCCTATGTCCTATGTCCTATGTCCTATGTCCTATGTCCTATGTCCTATGTCCTATGTCCTATGTCCTATGTCCTATGTCCTATGTCCTATGTCCTATGTCCTATGTCCTATGTCCTATGTCCTATGTCCTATGTCCTATGTCCTATGTCCTATGTCCTATGTCCTATGTCCTATGTCCTATGTCCTATGTCCTATGTCCTATGTCCTATGTCCTATGTCCTATGTCCTATGTCCTATGTCCTATGTCCTATGTCCTATGTCCTATGTCCTATGTCCTATGTCCTATGTCCTATGTCCTATGTCCTATGTCCTATGTCCTATGTCCTATGTCCTATGTCCTATGTCCTATGTCCTATGTCCTATGTCCTATGTCCTATGTCCTATGTCCTATGTCCTATGTCCTATGTCCTATGTCCTATGTCCTATGTCCTATGTCCTATGTCCTATGTCCTATGTCCTATGTCCTATGTCCTATGTCCTATGTCCTATGTCCTATGTCCTATGTCCTATGTCCTATGTCCTATGTCCTATGTCCTATGTCCTATGTCCTATGTCCTATGTCCTATGTCCTATGTCCTATGTCCTATGTCCTATGTCCTATGTCCTATGTCCTATGTCCTATGTCCTATGTCCTATGTCCTATGTCCTATGTCCTATGTCCTATGTCCTATGTCCTATGTCCTATGTCCTATGTCCTATGTCCTATGTCCTATGTCCTATGTCCTATGTCCTATGTCCTATGTCCTATGTCCTATGTCCTATGTCCTATGTCCTATGTCCTATGTCCTATGTCCTATGTCCTATGTCCTATGTCCTATGTCCTATGTCCTATGTCCTATGTCCTATGTCCTATGTCCTATGTCCTATGTCCTATGTCCTATGTCCTATGTCCTATGTCCTATGTCCTATGTCCTATGTCCTATGTCCTATGTCCTATGTCCTATGTCCTATGTCCTATGTCCTATGTCCTATGTCCTATGTCCTATGTCCTATGTCCTATGTCCTATGTCCTATGTCCTATGTCCTATGTCCTATGTCCTATGTCCTATGTCCTATGTCCTATGTCCTATGTCCTATGTCCTATGTCCTATGTCCTATGTCCTATGTCCTATGTCCTATGTCCTATGTCCTATGTCCTATGTCCTATGTCCTATGTCCTATGTCCTATGTCCTATGTCCTATGTCCTATGTCCTATGTCCTATGTCCTATGTCCTATGTCCTATGTCCTATGTCCTATGTCCTATGTCCTATGTCCTATGTCCTATGTCCTATGTCCTATGTCCTATGTCCTATGTCCTATGTCCTATGTCCTATGTCCTATGTCCTATGTCCTATGTCCTATGTCCTATGTCCTATGTCCTATGTCCTATGTCCTATGTCCTATGTCCTATGTCCTATGTCCTATGTCCTATGTCCTATGTCCTATGTCCTATGTCCTATGTCCTATGTCCTATGTCCTATGTCCTATGTCCTATGTCCTATGTCCTATGTCCTATGTCCTATGTCCTATGTCCTATGTCCTATGTCCTATGTCCTATGTCCTATGTCCTATGTCCTATGTCCTATGTCCTATGTCCTATGTCCTATGTCCTATGTCCTATGTCCTATGTCCTATGTCCTATGTCCTATGTCCTATGTCCTAACCACCGACTTCTTTTCTCCTCTCCTCTTAACTCCAAAAAGGTGGTCTCAGCGCGCACCATCCGTTAGAATTTCGCGCGAAATCCCGCCGGATGTGCCCGCTTCGACCATAACTCCAAAAAGGTGGTCTCAGCGCGCACCATCCGTTAGAATTTCGCGCGAAATCCCGCCGGATGTGCCCGCTTCGACCATAACTCCAAAAAGGTGGTCTCAGCGCGCACCATCCGTTAGAATTTCGCGCGAAATCCCGCCGGATGTGCCCGCTTCGACCATAACTCCAAAAAGGTGGTCTCAGCGCGCACCATCCGTTAGAATTTCGCGCGAAATCCCGCCGGATGTGCCCGCTTCGACCATAACTCCAAAAAGGTGGTCTCAGCGCGCACCATCCGTTAGAATTTCGCGCGAAATCCCGCCGGATGTGCCCGCTTCGACCATAACTCCAAAAAGGTGGTCTCAGCGCGCACCATCCGTTAGAATTTCGCGCGAAATCCCGCCGGATGTGCCCGCTTCGACCATAACTCCAAAAAGGTGGTCTCAGCGCGCACCATCCGTTAGAATTTCGCGCGAAATCCCGCCGGATGTGCCCGCTTCGACCATAACTCCAAAAAGGTGGTCTCAGCGCGCACCATCCGTTAGAATTTCGCGCGAAATCCCGCCGGATGTGCCCGCTTCGACCATAACTCCAAAAAGGTGGTCTCAGCGCGCACCATCCGTTAGAATTTCGCGCGAAATCCCGCCGGATGTGCCCGCTTCGACCATAACTCCAAAAAGGTGGTCTCAGCGCGCACCATCCGTTAGAATTTCGCGCGAAATCCCGCCGGATGTGCCCGCTTCGACCATAACTCCAAAAAGGTGGTCTCAGCGCGCACCATCCGTTAGAATTTCGCGCGAAATCCCGCCGGATGTGCCCGCTTCGACCATAACTCCAAAAAGGTGGTCTCAGCGCGCACCATCCGTTAGAATTTCGCGCGAAATCCCGCCGGATGTGCCCGCTTCGACCATAACTCCAAAAAGGTGGTCTCAGCGCGCACCATCCGTTAGAATTTCGCGCGAAATCCCGCCGGATGTGCCCGCTTCGACCATAACTCCAAAAAGGTGGTCTCAGCGCGCACCATCCGTTAGAATTTCGCGCGAAATCCCGCCGGATGTGCCCGCTTCGACCATAACTCCAAAAAGGTGGTCTCAGCGCGCACCATCCGTTAGAATTTCGCGCGAAATCCCGCCGGATGTGCCCGCTTCGACCATAACTCCAAAAAGGTGGTCTCAGCGCGCACCATCCGTTAGAATTTCGCGCGAAATCCCGCCGGATGTGCCCGCTTCGACCATAACTCCAAAAAGGTGGTCTCAGCGCGCACCATCCGTTAGAATTTCGCGCGAAATCCCGCCGGATGTGCCCGCTTCGACCATAACTCCAAAAAGGTGGTCTCAGCGCGCACCATCCGTTAGAATTTCGCGCGAAATCCCGCCGGATGTGCCCGCTTCGACCATAACTCCAAAAAGGTGGTCTCAGCGCGCACCATCCGTTAGAATTTCGCGCGAAATCCCGCCGGATGTGCCCGCTTCGACCATAACTCCAAAAAGGTGGTCTCAGCGCGCACCATCCGTTAGAATTTCGCGCGAAATCCCGCCGGATGTGCCCGCTTCGACCATAACTCCAAAAAGGTGGTCTCAGCGCGCACCATCCGTTAGAATTTCGCGCGAAATCCCGCCGGATGTGCCCGCTTCGACCATAACTCCAAAAAGGTGGTCTCAGCGCGCACCATCCGTTAGAATTTCGCGCGAAATCCCGCCGGATGTGCCCGCTTCGACCATAACTCCAAAAAGGTGGTCTCAGCGCGCACCATCCGTTAGAATTTCGCGCGAAATCCCGCCGGATGTGCCCGCTTCGACCATAACTCCAAAAAGGTGGTCTCAGCGCGCACCATCCGTTAGAATTTCGCGCGAAATCCCGCCGGATGTGCCCGCTTCGACCATAACTCCAAAAAGGTGGTCTCAGCGCGCACCATCCGTTAGAATTTCGCGCGAAATCCCGCCGGATGTGCCCGCTTCGACCATAACTCCAAAAAGGTGGTCTCAGCGCGCACCATCCGTTAGAATTTCGCGCGAAATCCCGCCGGATGTGCCCGCTTCGACCATAACTCCAAAAAGGTGGTCTCAGCGCGCACCATCCGTTAGAATTTCGCGCGAAATCCCGCCGGATGTGCCCGCTTCGACCATAACTCCAAAAAGGTGGTCTCAGCGCGCACCATCCGTTAGAATTTCGCGCGAAATCCCGCCGGATGTGCCCGCTTCGACCATAACTCCAAAAAGGTGGTCTCAGCGCGCACCATCCGTTAGAATTTCGCGCGAAATCCCGCCGGATGTGCCCGCTTCGACCATAACTCCAAAAAGGTGGTCTCAGCGCGCACCATCCGTTAGAATTTCGCGCGAAATCCCGCCGGATGTGCCCGCTTCGACCATAACTCCAAAAAGGTGGTCTCAGCGCGCACCATCCGTTAGAATTTCGCGCGAAATCCCGCCGGATGTGCCCGCTTCGACCATAACTCCAAAAAGGTGGTCTCAGCGCGCACCATCCGTTAGAATTTCGCGCGAAATCCCGCCGGATGTGCCCGCTTCGACCATAACTCCAAAAAGGTGGTCTCAGCGCGCACCATCCGTTAGAATTTCGCGCGAAATCCCGCCGGATGTGCCCGCTTCGACCATAACTCCAAAAAGGTGGTCTCAGCGCGCACCATCCGTTAGAATTTCGCGCGAAATCCCGCCGGATGTGCCCGCTTCGACCATAACTCCAAAAAGGTGGTCTCAGCGCGCACCATCCGTTAGAATTTCGCGCGAAATCCCGCCGGATGTGCCCGCTTCGACCATAACTCCAAAAAGGTGGTCTCAGCGCGCACCATCCGTTAGAATTTCGCGCGAAATCCCGCCGGATGTGCCCGCTTCGACCATAACTCCAAAAAGGTGGTCTCAGCGCGCACCATCCGTTAGAATTTCGCGCGAAATCCCGCCGGATGTGCCCGCTTCGACCATAACTCCAAAAAGGTGGTCTCAGCGCGCACCATCCGTTAGAATTTCGCGCGAAATCCCGCCGGATGTGCCCGCTTCGACCATAACTCCAAAAAGGTGGTCTCAGCGCGCACCATCCGTTAGAATTTCGCGCGAAATCCCGCCGGATGTGCCCGCTTCGACCATAACTCCAAAAAGGTGGTCTCAGCGCGCACCATCCGTTAGAATTTCGCGCGAAATCCCGCCGGATGTGCCCGCTTCGACCATAACTCCAAAAAGGTGGTCTCAGCGCGCACCATCCGTTAGAATTTCGCATTTTTCAAAAATACCAAAATTTGCTTAAATATGGAGAAAAATTAATTAATTAATTTATTTTTATGCTTAATAAGTTAATTAACATAATTAATGTATTAATTTCTAACACCCCGGAATTAAAAACACCTCGGAAAACCTTCTGAGATGAAGTTTTATTTATGATTTTGTAGATTAGAGCTACGATAGAAGCACTAGAAATTTCGCATTTTTCAAAAATACCAAAATTTCCTTAAATATGGAGAAAAATTAATTATTTTATTTATGTTTATGCTTAATAAGTTATTTAAAATAATTAATGTATTAATTTCTATTTGGTTTTCTTAAAAAAGCACCCCGGAAGACCTTCTTAGATCAAGTTTTCTTAATGATCTTGTAGATTAGACGATTAGAGCTACGAGTAATATTTAAAATGTGATTATTTGTGATTCTAAATGTGAGGAAAAAGAGAAGAAAATTAGATATTTTATATACCTTTCAGCAATATGGTATGTTTTTTAATGGATTGTTGATTCCAAAAATTGAAAATGATACTAACATTATTTATGAATTTTTTACGCTTTTTCCTCAATTAAAACTTGGTTGAATTCTGTTATTTCCACCTAGCTATTTCGGTCTCCAACTATTCCAATATCCGCTTTTTTTTGTTTCCATTAATATGACTGTTTAATTCAGTTTGTTTGAAATAATTGGATTAAATTGTTGTAAAATAACATTTAAAGTTGTAAATGTATGTAAAAAATGTACTTTTTTACTTAAAAAAAATGTGTCATTTTTTAGTGAAGGTTGTGATTTTTTAATATGCATTTTGTTAAATAAGCATTTTTAGAGTAATTACGTTCCTTTTACTTTTTAGGTAAATCATAGCATAAACATGTTTCTTCAAAGATGAATGAAAAGAGAAAACTAGAGTTCATTTCAGAATGCGATTTCCTTCTTGCATGGTACCTTGGCGCGGCGGCATGGCGATTGGCGAAATACATGTGCGATAAGTAGCTGGAGTTTAGAACTGTTTTGATTGTGTCAAAACACATATGTTCGAAATTTCCATGGTTCGAAAGAACCTGCGTTATCGCGGAATGTATCAAATGGGCTGCTAGAGTGAAATAGAATAGAATTGAAATAGAATATTCAAATCTTTGTCTATGTGAATAGTCTTTGAAATCAGGGGTAAAAAAAACATGTGGGAGTTAAAATAAAACAGTTTTCTTTTCTATAAATGGTAAAATAAATAAAAATTTATGAAAAATATTTAATATTACCAATTATGCAGTTTTAATGCTTGTTTCAGTGATTATTTTTCAGTATTTAAATAAAAACTCACTGATACTAAAAAAAACCACCCATTTCCATGCCAAGATAGCACTTAACTAAAATTTCACTTGAAAATGGGTTATTGAGAGTTAAGAGTTGGGGTTAAAATAAAATATCAGTGATAAATTATCATAGTTCAGCTTTTTTTTTATCAAGTTTTTGTATATTCAAAAGGTCGTTTTCAAAATCCGAAAATAAAAATGCAACAGTACAAAAGCTATTATCGTTGCGTTTTGAAGACGGACTCTTGAGGAGAAAAACTTATCACCACAGATTAATTTTAGAAATAATTATTAATAAATTTGGTTTGAATGATCTTAACTATTCCCTTTTCTATCAAAAAAAAAACTTTTAACCTTATTTTTTTCTTAATTTTTGAATATTTTCAACCATTAGGTTTTTAGGGTACATGTTTTTTTTAGGAGCAAGTGGGTTTCTTTTCAAATTCTTACTTGATTGACTGCCGATTTTTAATGGAGAGTTGGAATTAAAAATGCTTTTTTCTCAAACAAAGGTTTTACTATGAATTTTATATGAAAATCTGCAGAAATTTCCTGTAGATTTCAAAATTTTCGATTTTTATCTGCCATCAATAATAAAGAAAAAGTGCATTTCGTCTTAGACCACCGTAAATTCCCTCCTTTTAAATCCCCACTACTTGACGCACCCCTAAATCTTTTGACTATTCTCCCACCCGCCGTGGTGGTGATAAGATAAGTAAACACTGCAAGTATAAACACGCGTCCTTTCTGGAAAACGGCAGCGGATTTTACCTGGGACTGAAACTGTGTGAAGTTTCATACTATTGTGTTGGTAATGGATATCCTTAAGACGAAATTCAACACAGCTTTGAAGTTAGCTTTTAAGCGCAAATAAGAAATATTGGTTCAATCTTGACTTACTTAAAAATTGATTGATTTATTAATTGATTGATCAATGCAAGCGAATCTATACAGTCAGTCACAACATACTTAACTTTTTCAAAGCACTACAATTAACTTTATGACGAACTATTCTTTCTTGAGAGCTAAATTTTTCTCAACTGGAAAGAAATACGTACAGTCACTCCATGAAAAAAAAATATCCAGAACAGTTAGAAAAAAATTATTTAAAAAAAATGAAGCGATTTGAAAGCCCAAAGAAATATTCATACAGCCATGCCATAACATGGGATCATTTCATTGCTGAAAAGCATATTTTGTTCCTAGTCCTATTTAAAAGCACATGCATGCAATTTTTCCCCCTTGAGGTTCATAATACCAATAGCTTTCAAATCACCTCTTATGTTTAAATAGTTTTTTTAACTGATCTGGATATTTTTTGCTCTTTTTTTGGTAGATTATAATGAAGAATAACATACATATGTTAGGGTAATTTTTGTTTAGATTTTGCCCGTGGAATTTAGCCGTAATAGGAAGTATATTAGTGCAAATTCGTTGAGTGTACGAATATTTTCTTGAGTGACTGTATATGACTCTTGAAAATCCAATTAAAAATTATGTTTAAGTAAAGAAAATTCAAGTTAAGATTAGTTTAAGTATCCTGAGAAAATATTTACAGTTAAAAGATGATTGATTACCTTCCTTCAAAAGAAAGTTTTTTTTTAAAGAAATAATACTTCTAAAATATTAAATATTAACTCCTCAAAAAGGGTTTGTCTAACATTTGGGCTGAAACAGTGAAAATATTTAGTGTTGCTTCCAAGAAGATATAAAGTGAATAAAAAATTCAATGAACGAATTTATTGACATTAAAAAGTAATTCCAGACTATATATTTGAAAGGTTACAATATGGCTCATAGTCATAAAGTTGCACTTCTAATCCATTCAAAAATTATTTGCAACAAAAATATAAAACAAATGACGTGTAACAGGTATATATGTTACGGGCAATGTGATAAATTTAATGGCATTTATGAATGAAATTTATCACTTTGCCCGCCTCCACTTCGGGCATTATTAATAATGTCCGATTAATCACTTTGCCCGTAACATACACATATTATCGCACCCCACCCTTAAGAATTAAGCTAGAGATCGGAGGTTTGCGAATTTCAAGGCGGTTTTACCAAGGCCAATTTAGCATTAGTAGCGCGCGAATCTCTCCAATTGGACATTTTTGGCGGTTTTGAATTAAACCCGATGTTTATGAAAGTTTCATGTTTATAGAGTTGTTTTAAATACAAGCACAGTTCAGTAATTTTTATTAAATAAACTATTTTCTTTTCGCCTAGATTAGGTTTTTAAGAAATTTCAAGCTACTTTAAATTTAAATTTTTCTGTATCGAACAGTCATACAGCCTTTTGCGGGCAAAATAAACTTATACCTTAGGGGCATTCATTAATTACGTAAGGATGATTTTGGCAATTTTTGACCCCCCCCTACCCCCATGTAAGGGTACGTAAGATTTTTCAAACCCCTCCCCCCAATTCTTACGTAAGATTCCATTTCGTTTTTCAAAATAATAAAATGTTAGAAAATGATCAGTTACACTAAAACTCTCAGTTTGACGTAAATCAAAGATTTTTATTTTTCAACAGATAATTAATATTCTTGCTGTCAACTACATATTTTTAAGTTTTTCTGGGGTTATTCAATAGTAATTTGATTAGAATAATTGGAATTTGTTTACATTAACTTGGAAAATCTTACGTAAGAATGTGTTTGACCCCCCCAAGTAAGGGTATTTAGAGATTATTCCAACCCCCTCCCCCTCGGGACCCTTACGTAATTAATGAATGGCCCCTTACTGGGGGAACATTTTTACTTCACTAATTGTTTCCGAGTTTGGGTACTAATGCAAAAAAAAACATTACTTAGCTTTCAAGCAAAGTATTCACAAACTTTTTCCCTTAAAAAGGCTTATCATAAAGCAAAACACATCTAAAAATGATGAGTTTGAATACTAGTCCTAGCTTTTATCTGGTTTTACTTATGTGGTAGAAAAGGACCTGTCTTAGTTATTGTCCTAAAAATTTTTAATTCATCTTTATTCCTCTTTGGAAAAATGTTAAAGACATATAAAGTCTCCGAGAAAGAGTAGTCTTTATTTATATTTAACCATGTGTCTTTTTTAAATCTGAAACTGCGCATCTGTAGCAATTTAATATTACCTATTATATTCTTAATTTTTACAGAAACTTCGCTATTGTACCAACTAGAGTCTAGACAGACATGTTTTCGTTTTTCGTATTCTTATTTTTGCGTTATTCAAACATTAAAATACTTTAGAAAGACATCACAAGAAAAGCAATATATTCTTACTGAAGGCAACGGATACATAAATGTTATCTGTTTATTTTACACATCAATTAACAAATCCTCTAGTTGGTACTTGAGAAGCATTTAATAGGACATTATAAAACAGGAAAGAAGAAAGGCATGAAAATGAAACTTACCATACCATACCATACAATACCTTACCATACCATACCATACCATACACCATACAATGGTCCCTTACCATAAGTAGTGAAGAAGTTTTAATAAAATGTAAATTAATCGATTTTATTATAAATAACATGTTTTGTCCGACCGATTTATTTCATATCAGTTAAATTTTTTAAAAGCTTCATGTGCAATTGAAATACATGTGAATTGAACACTAAAAGCCGAGAACCCATCTTATTGTTTTAACTACTGTTTCATTCCAAGCCAAATTAACATACCTTTTTAGAATAACTACATATTGGATTTTCTTGAAATTTGGTACTGGTACTACCACATGTTCTATTGATATAAACTTGAAAAAATACCAACTTTCAGGGCCGTGCGGTGCTATGAGGCAGAATGGCGAGGCGCCATTTTCAAGGGGCGGCTAAATCCGCCTGAAATTTTTAACCCCCAAGCACCAAAAATATTTCTTCAAAATCTTCATTTGAAAAAACAAATTAATTTTTCACCAAATGTTTTATTTTAATTTTAAACTATGTTAATCCTTTCATTGAATGTAAGCTAATTCAAAAGCAAAATGTAAAACTGCTTCTAATAATTTCATATACTGTTGTATTCCTACCCCAGATAGTACTACCAAAAGAGCATTCATGTACACGTGAAAATGTGTAATCTGTAGAGTCTGGAATGTTATTTTAAGATATCAGTAGTCTCCAGGTTGCTAACTAGACGCGGCATACACGAAAGAAATTTAGTGATCAATCATTGTTTGGACATGGGTTGACAGCTAGCCAGGGGCTCATTTCCTGTTCTGTGGTGGAGACATGCCGATTGTACATCCTTTCATTCGGAAAATCGTGGACTCGTGTTTTTCGTATTTTTGTACACAATTACAATTATTAGCAATTTGATTGTGAATTATGATTGTGGAGGTCAGAAGTCCGGTGTCTATCTCTTTCTTAGTTTGGAAATTTTATTGGGTTATGCCCCAAAAAGTTTCCTAATTTTTCAAGTAAACATCTCTAAAAGGTTAAAATATTATTACAACCCAAAGCGATATCATTTTTAGAAGTTTAATTTTGGCTCTAGGAGGGATCGAAAATAATTTTCTTTTGCAAAATCAAAAAGGTATGGGAAACTGTTACCTTTTAATAAGAAAAACCAGGAAAGAATTTTAAAAACTGTTTTAAATTTTCAATTTGTACATCAAGCTTAAAATTTTAAAAATTCCCAGAACTGAACTTTTTTTCCCTTTATATAACTATTTTTTAGTGCAAAAAAGGTCAAACAATTTTTTAAAAGATTTTTGTGTTTCAATGCTTTTTTTACAGAAAGGAAATTTTCAACTCCTTTAAAGTTTGCGTTTTTTTCTGCACATTGATAGTTAATATTACACATGATAATCAACTTTTTGTTATCTCTAAAATATTTTTTTCTTCCGATTTCAATAAAAGGGGGGAAAAAACAATTCCAGAAAAAATTTTATGTTATTTCCTATATCTTTTTATGAATGAATTTT
The DNA here is from genome assembly GCA_963680715.1 of Tetragnatha montana. Lineage (NCBI taxonomy): Eukaryota > Metazoa > Arthropoda > Arachnida > Araneae > Tetragnathidae > Tetragnatha > Tetragnatha montana. The sequence continues at coordinate 15,206,237 of OY796680.1, read as the reverse complement.
TCATGCTGTGCTGACCACTTTATTCTGGTTTTATCCTCGAAAATCCTTCGGCGTAGAAGGATAGTGGTCCTTTATGGATGTCACCCAAAAGGGACCCAAATGAGTTAAAACTACTTATAAGAGTAAAATACCATAAAATTTTCTGGGGGAGGACCCCAAACCCCCTTTTAACTTGAAACTCTAGTATTGTACACTAAATGTAAATGTTTTGAGTTTAGTATGATGGATTTATTTTTTAAAGTGAACAAAGATTCAAATTGTTACTGTTATCCGAATGTCGAATTTGTTATACTACACTCAATTCATAAAGTCAATTAAGAAATAATTTTAAACCAGTCGCCCCTCTAGGATCTAGTTACAGGCTTGACTATCTAACTTGGAAAACATTTTCTTGGCCCTCCTGAATTCAAACATATGGGGCAGCATTTCTAGAACTTGCCTCATATTGAGTAAATCTACCGCACGGCCCTGCCAACTTTCATGGAAAAAATATTAAGTGTTTCTCTGGAATTATAAATGCGCAAAGATGTCAATACTCAATAGGCCAAAAATGGCCCAACATAAATTTTTAAATTGAGTAATAAGTTCTTAAATAAGTTGAATAAGTTCTCAAAATTTAAAGTACTCGTGTTGATCCATTTTTGACCACTTCACTCATTTATAATTCCAGAACCACTTAATATTTTTACATGAAAGTTGGTATTTTTTAAAGTCTATATCAATAGAACGTTTGTACCAAATTCCGAAATTTTGATATATTTATTAGAATTTTCGAACATTTATTTATTCGAACTTATTAACAAAACAAATAATTTCATAAAAGAGTACCATGTTCATACAACTTCTTTAAATCATCTGTATCAATTGACAATACCGTAACTTACGCGATTTATAAATAGGTATTAAATGTTTTAAGTTAGTTCGAGGCAAACGGCCAAACCCTCGTGATAACTATAAAAAGAAAAAGGGTCGATCAGGGAGTAGGGTATCCATCAATGCAGGACCCCCCCCCCGTGTTGTTTCTGTTTCCCTGAACGAACGCGGTCACGCTTGACGAAAGTATAGCAACCATAAAGTCTACTCCCCTAAAGAAAAGGAGATAGTGTTTACGATGCCAAGTTCAACTCTCCCCTCAGCTCTGTCCAGAGTAACCCTGTTCACTGGCGAGAATGAAGTGAATGAACTGGTTATCGTAAGAACGTCGCCAAGCACAACCTAGTCGAAAGGTGGCTCCTTTGAGATTTACGATTATTTGAAGCCAACGTAGCGATCTCTGCATCTCTGTCGTACGGATACTTAAATTTTTATCTAAACTAAAAAAACACTTAATTTTGAGTCTTGAATCAAATACTCTCTTGGTAGGCGTTAAAAATAAATAATTATGACTTTATTTACGTAATTCTTCTTATAAATATAGAGAAAATGAAGTTCTGCCTACTGGAATTAACATGGAAATGGCTTCAAAACACAGCTGATTTTTAGTTTTTTCCCGGAGCAAATGTAAACAGGGAGAGTAATATAATAGTAACTGTGAATTGGTTGAAGAAAACATATTTGCTTCCTCTGAAAAAAAAATATGTAGCAACAGTTGCAAGAATGACTATAAATATATACGTATAATTGCATTTTGAAATTTTCACAAATGATAACAATGACTTCCCGTACCTTTCTAAAATGGTTCAGACTAAACATAAAACTTGTAGTTCTAAAGGTTTTCAACGCCCTAAAGAATGTCTTAAGCTCATCAGAATATTTCAAAATATAGATTGATTTCTGATATGTCTATTATTATATGAGAAGCCTGTACTTTTTTCTTCGTTTAGAAACAAAGTGAACTGCAAGCCAAAAAATCCCACAAAGAAGAGAACTGATGCTAATTACATAGAAGAAATATTCGTAAGAGCCAATCTTGTCTCGAAAATACCCTGAAAAAAAAAAAAAGAAAGAAATTATAAGATCAGTATTATAAACAGAGTGTGCATTCCTATGACGTGGTTAGTAACTAATTTCTAAATCATTTATTTTAGATGCATATTTTAATTTACAAAAACATTGAAAATTAAACGCCCGCTATACAAAGTCTAGCCAGATCAAAAAGTAGCCTAATAACCTCAATGAGCCCCTGATAACATTTTTACACGACTTAACTCCTTAAATTATGACCTTCAGCAGGAAAAAAACCCCTGACGTTTATATTATTATACAATACCTCTAATTGATGCGTAAAACTTTTAATACATAATAAGTATTTTTATATAGAAAAAAGCTTTTTAAACAATTAAAAATAACAAAAATTTTCTTAACAAGCTTATCCTTGATCCTTGGTCACATTTAAACAGATTAACAAGGATTCAAAATCAAAATATAAGATAAATAATTAATCCTTGAACTGAGAAAATTCAGGTTTTAACCAGTTGTATTTTATTATTTTTGTCCATTTACTGATTTGGTAAGAGTTTGGGGTTTGACCTTATACAGAACATACTAGTTTTGACATCGCTATATATATCTCTAAATTAAATAAATAATTAAATATTGCCTACTGAAACCATGGAGAAGGCTCAGTACTTTTAGTGATACTATACTAGACAGCAACGTTTCCTGATCTTATGAAGTCACTAAGCGGAAGGGAAAAACTGCGTAAACAAAAAGCCTATTGGGTTGTTAAGAGGAGTTCGAGTACGCAAATCTTGATAAAAAGACGCTTTATTACACACGTCATAAAGTGATTACGGCAAAGTTATTAACTTTGCGGGAAAAGTGATTAATCGGGCATTATTAATAATGCCCGAAGTGGAGGCGGGCAAAGTGATAAATTTCATTGATAAATTCCATTGAATTTATCACATTGCCCGGGCATTATTAATAATGCTCGATTTATCACATTGTCCGTAACATATACATGGGTTTAACAAACTAATCATGTTTGTAAATTGACGTTCTTAATTTCATTCAAAATTTAGTCACCGCGCTGGGAATCACGTTGTTAGTTAGTGACGTCATTGGGTCAGGAAACGTTGCTGTCAAGTGTAGTTGAATTTTTAGTTCAAATCGTATACTTATGCCCAGTTTATACTATACCAGTCGGCGTGTCAATCGATATTTCCAGTAAGCTCTAAAATGATAATAAGTTACATAACGTATTTTATTTTTCAATCACTTATGATTTCTCCCTGTCTTATTTTAGCACGTTCTTATATTCGTTGGCGTTCCAGCACTGGAAAGCTCTACTGGAACGCCGACTGGCGGTACAGTGTAGATTGATAAACCTTACCAATGAGAGGAGTAATGGCCAGTGTGGCCGGTCCCGCCAACAACGCGTTGGACGCTATGGCCAACATCTGCTTCTCGTGTTCAATGAAGTCTCCTAGCACCAAGGGGACAATGACGGAGAATCCGGACACGATGAAACCGAAAAAGAACAGCGACGCCATGAGGGAGGAGAACCCTGTAGACCAAGCCACCGTGACCACCACCGCCGCTTGGGTGACGCAGCACATCACAAGGAAGGTGGTGTTGCTTATGAAACGACCGTCGGTCAGCAGCCCGATGATCAGGTGCCCGACGATCTCCCCTCCTGATATGGCCATGACCGTGTATTTGCCGTTTTCGGCCGACACACCGACGTCTTGCGAGAAGTCCACCACGATGGCGTACATCGAGGTGCTGATGAAGGTCGCGAAAGGGGCGGCGAAGAGAGAGAGCATGAAAAGGGGGTCGCATGCGAGATGAACCGATTCCGTGGAACTGTCGAGGTCTTGAGATTTAGGTTCGTTGAGGCCCGGTTCTTTTGCACCGTTCCTGTCACTTTTACTGAAACTCTTCTGTAGAATTTGAGTCTGGTCATCCAGGTCCGTGTATTTGCTTCTTTCACCATTGCTACCATCAATGTTATGATGAGGTTTCGGGGATAAATTGGATGTTTTATCCGAACCTCTATCGATTTTCATAGTAATAGGTTCTGAGTTGTCAATAGAAACACATTGGGTTTGATTTATTCCATTGTTAACTCCCCTCTTTGCCTTTCTACTGGGAACTCGATCTTCGGATCGATCCAAAGCTTTGTGTGAGTCGAGAGATGCAGTGAAGATTTCTTTACCACTCCCAGAATTGTTTTTAGCACGCACCGACGATTTTCTATGATGGAAATCTTTAGAAACCCCCACATTTTGATAACGCTGTGAACTTTCTGCGTTCATGAAAGGAAAGACTCTATCCGCCGACATGGAATTATATGCATTTTTATACAGTGAAGTCTTCTTTGAAATCAACGGCTGCCTCTCTCTACTGGAGTAAACCACATCACAGCTTGGATCGGTTACCGGTTTCAATTCCTTTGATACAAAATTAGGACACTTGAGGAATAGAGCAGCTGGTAAGCAGTTCAGAACCAGTCCAGAAAGAATGAGAAAAGTACCAGACAGCTCATACTTCTTTAAAAAAGCATCTGCAATGAGTGGCATGATGAAAGATCCCAAAGGTACCCCACATTTCGATAGGCCTGATGCTATGGATCGGTACTTGTTGAAGTTGTAATTTATAAGCGCTGGTAGGAGAGAAACACATGATGCTCCAGTTCCTGAAATCACAAAATTAGTAACTTAATTATACTTTTAAATCACAAAAATGAAGATAAAAAAAAATCGAATCGGTGTATCTCTACTCTGAATAAATAATTAAACTCAATATAACAGTCGATCCTAATTAATGAGTGGGTCTCCTGTGCCACTCAAAATAGAATATGTGAATAGCTTTTGTAAATACATCTAGAACATAATAAAATATAGATTTTGAGTACCATTTAGTAAAGGAGGGACAAAAGAGTGGGAACTAAAATAGAATTGCGGAGGCTAACCTGAAAAATATAATTATAGCAACGCAAAATATGCTTTGGTCTGTATATTCAATAAATAATTTAGAGATTCCAGTTTTTATAAATATTTTGTATTAAAAAGAAAGAAAGTGAATTAATAGTACGTTTTTCTATGGCAGCTCAAAAGCTCCTGGCAGCTCTCAGAGGCAAGGTTTGTAGAGAGAGAAGGTTGGCTCATCCGTGACGTCACCTAATGGAAAGAGGGGTCTCTGCCAATGGCAATGCTCGTACCGTTTGGGCTCGTACCTTTGGCAGAGACCCCTCTTTCCATTAGGTGACATCACGGATGAGCCAACCTTCTCTCTCTACAAACCTTGTCTCAGAGGAGTACTACTGTAGAGTTGAACAATAGGTAAGATTCGTCTCAAAAGATTAAAAAATATGCTTCTCTTCACTTTTTGGCATAGCGCTACATCTGCCTGAGCCATCTCTAACCTTCTCCTCTCTCATATGGGACGCCATCTCTGGTTAAAAGTGAGAACCATGGCACCGCTCAACTCAAGGGTGGTGCTGCGATCTACAGGTAGATCTGGGCACTAGAGCATTTCATTTTTCATGCTGCCATCTATAAGTCATCCGTGCAACCATTAGGATGAGGAAGGATTATGAAAAGGTTATGAAAAAGGATAGATTAATGTATATTTCCCCTCAGATAGTCTGTTTCGTAAACAAAGGTCGGTGGGTTTAACGTCATTTGAGGTACCTATTACTTGATAACTATTTTAACAAAATTAATTTTTGTTTAACTTATACCAACTATTTACCTATGACCATCAATGGGGGGTACAGAGGGAAGGGGCTTGAGGGTCATGACCCTGAAGCTTCATGGCTTCAAATTTAACTCAACTTACCAAATACTAGTCCCCAAAGTACAGCAACAGTAAATATACTTTCAGCCAGAAAGCAACCAGCAACTCCCATTGCAGCGATAACAATTGCAATCATCATCACTGGTCTTACGCCAAAGCGATTAGCCAGTAATCCAACCAAAACGCCTATTAAATAATGCACAATGCAAAAAGTTAGAAAGAAAATATTTATACTCCGATAAGAAATAATGATTGAATGTAAAGAAAATTAATTACTTTGATATTTTAATGATGTTTCAATTTTATAAAAAACAGTCACTTGCAGAAAGAAGGCAGACAATGATTTATAATCTCCTTTATTTATTAGCTTTTCCAATCAGAAATATTCCCCACCATTTCGGATTCCATTATATGAGCTGGTTAGAATGAAAGCGGTATAAGTCCACTGAACGTACTTTTGAGTAATTGAGGGTTTTCTCTAACGGCGCCTGTGTTAATCCTATGGAGAAGACATTTTTCAGGAAGCTCTTCAGGCCAATCATTGAGTTTTTGACTTAGGCAACTGCTACATTTGTAAAGGATCTTAAAAGGATCCCAAATCCACGCGTTTCTCCAATTTTGCATTTTTGGACTTATACCACTTTCATCCTCAGGAGTTCATATAAACGTTTCAGCCATGCAACCACATATGACTGTATGTCTGATGGAAATGGTATACTCACCCGATAAATTCTTCGTAAAATTGACCAACGTGTAAGGAAAAGACGCGGCTTCTCTCCCAACATTGTACCTTGGTATGGAAGCTACCAGCATCACTCCTGAAAGGCGGACCAGCCCGTAGATCACGGCGTATATCCATAGGCAGGAAATGGCCACAATCCAGCTAAAGAAGCTGTCCTGCATGCAGTGCTGCATTGCGCTACATCAGAAAGAATTCGAGTATGTGAGGATTTTAACTAATTTTAAAACGTAGATGATTACTAAGGTGAAGCGAAGGTCCTTCGAGGAGATGCAAAGAAAAATATCTCTATCTTCTATCTATTATAGAAACTTTTAAAAATCTTTTTCAAAATAAGAAGAAATTCATTCTAATATAGGAATAATAGCAAGAAAAACAGTTGATCTTCAAGTTCATACAGTATTAACTACTTGCAATAATATACGTTACCGCTAAAGCTTGAAATTTGTCAATGTGCACATTACCTAGGTAATCTGCAGATTAACTGATTTGCTCCATTATAAAGTGTGGAAGCTAAAGGTTTTCCTATTTTAAGGTAATGTGCATATATTAGCGCCTTCTGTATCGTTGAAGATCAAAAATTTGCTTAGATTATTTAATTTCTCAATCAAAAGAGATAATTTGATGATTGATTCTATCAACTAACTATGGTTGACTGTTTGGTTCTTTAGAGATCGGAAAATAAATAAATAACAATAACACACATTATGTTAATTTCCTTAACAGTAACAATATTTTAAACAGTTTTATTCTTTGTATTTGAGTTTTTAATTGATTGGTGATATATTCTAACAACTAAAATCTGGTATTTTTTCTGACCAAGGAAACGCTCAATCATTTCTAAATTGAATCAAAAATATTCTTTCCATATCAAAGAGAGATGTGTATCTATCGATTTAATTGTTAGGCTAGATAACGTGAAAAGGAAACCCTGAAATAAGTTGTCAGTACTGTGGTGATACGTTTGTAAAAGGATAAGAACAATCTATGACTAGTTATTCTAACCCGTTAAGCAAAATGAAACAATGAATTGATTGATCAAGCAAGTAGTTAGATCATCATTTTACATCGATTTCGGAGAGGGATTCTTATCCACGTATGACGTAGTACGTATCCACGTGAGCAAAAAAAATTCAAACGCATACGAAAAGGAGGCACTTAGACTGCGGCACAAAATAGTAATTAACTTATATAAATAATAAAATAGACAATTAATTATATAACTTATGGTTTAACATAGTTTAATAATCTTATAAATGATACAGTAAACCTTTATATTATTTCCTTCAGAAAATCTATCTAGTTTCAAGTGGAGAAAACATTTAATTGATTTTCTGTTTTTATTATTACTACATTTCAAATACCAAATATAGGTATTTTTAAAACTAAACCCTGAGAAAAGAGATAATACCTTTGAAAGACAGTTAAACAATCATAAATTACCATTTTTGAAGTAAATATGTAAAATTTCCGTTGAATATATTAATTGGATTGTAAAAGTTTTATCTGTTTGGAAAAATTATCAAGTAGTAATTCGTTTTTAGTTTCACTTTTAATAATGTCATTAGTCATAAGTGAGGTAGAAGATACAATAAAAATAATTTGAAAGCTTTACAATTTTTATTCCTTTAAATTAACAAGATTAAAAAGAGTTAAATTAAAAATTTTAACAAAAATAAAATTTAAGCAAAATTTTAAATTTTGATCTAAATTTATTTATTATTTTATATTGCGTGCAGACAAAATATTTTTAATGTTTTGCCATGAAATATAATTTTTAAAAAAATTCTTACCTGTGTACTAAACAAAAAATCTGCTCTGGAGACTATGAAAAACTTTTTTACATTTACCCAGTTGAGGGTTGATTGAAAATAAAGTAAATGATAAAAGTAGCTTTAAGTAAGTTACCCTTAACAATAAAATTTGGCAACATTAAAAAGTAAGATTATATGCCGGATAAATTAGAATTAAAAATAATGTTATTAGTAGCTTCTTAAAAAAGGAAGTCAAATTACATAATTCTTACCTAGCTGAAAGAACTAAAAACAACTTATGTACCCATAGTTCTCTGAGAAGACTGTTTTCAGGGAGTGAATGACAATTCTCGCGGTAAAAACAAAATAAAGCTTCGATTGAGTAATCGTCACCCTTTATCAATGAGCTTATCATAAGTTTTGAAATAACCGTCTATCTTTATAAAAGGTTATGAAAAATATATTTTGGTAATTTTAAAGCAATTTTAAGTTTATGTAATCAAAGTGTTACATCTGAAGCACTTTTCAGGACTTTTCCCCGTCTCTCCTTGATTTAAAATGGTACGAAAAAAAACCTTTATTTTATGCACAGACATAATTACACTCACGTACCTAGTTTATTCTGTAAAAACTCACACAAATTTGACAAAAATAACTTAGTGAACCATCAAAAAAGAAATTTAATGAATGTAATTTAATAATAACAGGATGGAATTTATTCTTGAAAGAGTTTATTAATTTTATAAAGTCAGAAATTCTATTCCGTTCAGGAAGATTAATTTGAAGATACAGTTTTTCCTAGAAAATTTATAAACTGTTTAACATTTTAATCATAACCATAACTGTGATAAGAGAACATTAAAGTAAATGATCATTTATCTTTTTTGAGCTTTATTATCCCCAGAATGTGATTTTTAGCCTCATGTTTAAATGATTTAACTAAACCCTGTAATAATAACTAAACCCTGTTGTAAATAAATAAAACTGAGCAATCAAGATAGACCTGGAGGTAATTAGAAATATTAGATTTTATCAGCAATTGACAAGGGTGTAGTCAGATGAGGATACAGTGATAAATATATCTTTAAACTCAGAAAAGTTCCTTTCTTGCCCATGTAGAAAACAATCAAAAGTACTCCATATCTTCCCCAAAATCTCATTATCAATCGCAATCCCTTAATTTTTTCAGTCGCGGTCTCAAATGGTTGCAGTAAAAAAAAATCGTGATTAAGGATCACAGGTCCGGTTTAGAAGATAGCCGGTTATACGATTCAAAAGTACACTCCGCCATACTAGAAGGTTCTGTCGACTATTATACAGCAGGTGAAGTTGTTGACTCACAGTCAAAGCACCTTATTTCCTTCAGCAACCTAGTCTCATCCATCCCCGACATCGGGGTTGAAAGGTGGCTGATGGCACTTGGATATGGTGGCCGTTGCCGGTCGTATTGGTTTCATCGCCCCATCCTCTGGATGGTAATCTGGCAACAAAGGGGCATTCGGGGCAGCCCAGAACTCCCTGGACAGTGGAGACACCGTCCTCAAAGAGCTGGGAGGCACTGCCAAGAAGAATGGACCTCCCACCACGGACATGGGCTCCGGCACAGCCTGTGGGGACACGCCCTGAACCGCGCGGTAGGCCTCCTTGGTGACGATGGAACAGAGGACGACGTCGACGATCAGTAGGAACCCGCCCGCCATGATGAGAAGAGGCCCCAGCAGTTTGTAGTCGCCGTCGAGGGCCGTTGTCACTGTGTGGTCGCCATCTTGGTGGTACCGAACCTGTTGTACAACAATTAAAGATTTAGAATAAGGTATGAAGTTTGAAAATTAAGAAAACCACACAAAAATACAGTTAAAGAATGCAAAAAAAATTACTAGAGCAGATAATTAGTTTTGCCATCTATGTTGAGTATAACATTTAGCAGAATATTTTTTTAAAATATACTAAATGTATTTGATTATGGCACTTATTGGGGCGAACTGCTATGTGCTATGTGCTATGAGCTCTGTTTGTAGCAGGGCACCTTCCCGCATTTGCAGAATCCGACTCCTGACACTGGTAGGTGTATCTACTACATTCCATTAGCATCATAGTAGGCTTCTTAATAATACAGGGTTGTACATTGATGATACATAATAAATATCGTGTTCGAGGGTGAACTACTTAAAAAAAATAAAAATAAAACGGATAAGAAATGAAGAGATCTTATAAGTATTAGAACGTTGGAAAGAAAGGCAAGAACACTAGGGAATTTTTTGAAACAGTGCGTCTTCAATTTCTGATTGAAAGAAGGTACTAAAACAAATGTTCGCAAAGTTTGGTGGACCCAACAATTAAACAACCTTGAATGTTGTTATCACATGATAAGTGTTAAGAAACTCCTTAGAAGGGGTGAACCTTTGTAGCATCAATAACAAGGACACGAGTAATGAGATCTTAATTACTTAATGAAGTATAATCATCATGAGAATCATCTTGAGAATGTCATCAAGTATAAAGAGAAAGAATTATCCACAGACAAATTATGAGAAGAGCAAAAAAACGTGGAAAATGTGTTAAAGGTGAAATTAAAAATGATATATGTATAATTAAAATGGCTAGATAATTACAGAAAACTATAGAAGTCTTTAAAAATATTACAAGGATACAACTTTCATTAAATGAGCAGTGTTTAGCACTTCGAAATTTTTTTTATGAGGCAACAACACACCTGTGGCGGCTGAGGCGGGTAGGATATGGCGGTGGTCGCCGTCCCAGCGATGAGGAGGACGAAGGTGAGGGTGGTGCAGACGATGATGATGGGGATGCGGACGAAGCTAGGGGGACGGCCGATGTCCGTCGCGGCCGCCAGGGTTAGCTCGTAGATCGGGGCGTTGTTAGTTACATGGGGGATGTCTATCATGCCTGTTTGTATACCTCAGGGAACCTGAAAAAAAGCGTAAAAAGCCTCTAAAACTATATGACAATGTTATGAGTTACAAATTGCGTCACACGTTTATGTGGGAGGAAAGGTTTCTGTGAAATAAGGGGGAGGGAGAGTTCAAACTTTAGACTAAAGAAGAGTACATGACACATAAAAGTATTGATTGTTCTTTAGTTTTCTGATTTTATAAACTGAAGAAATCATAGTTTTATAAATTTTATTCATAAATAATTCCTTTTTTATCTTAACCCATTTTGTTTCTTCTTTAACTTTTTGTTTCCTATTTTGCCACTGTAAATCATCTTATTACAATAAATTTAGCGTAATCACTTTATAAGCACTTATTACTCCTATGACTCTCTTGTTTCAAATCGTAAGACGTGAAACGGACTTTCGAAACACCCTTTACTCAAGGAGTACGGAGTATCAGTTTATTTTGAAACATTTTTTTACCAGTTTTAAATTCTCAGTGTTGCAAGCTTCTTCAAACCTTTTGTATTCTCAGAATATTTTTTAATAATCGGACATTTTATTCGACTCTAAAAGATAAACATAAAAGATCCTCTCAATAAATACAAATGTTAGAAGAAATCAATGTTACTCAAAGATAACGTTAAAGTGTAATTTCTCAACCGTTCTAGATAATCATTAAAAGTGATGGGTTCCTTGTAAGAACACACTAGAAAAATACTTATGAAAGAAAATGAATCTTATCAAAACCTTTAAAAACTTAAAGGAACCGGAACTTAATGGGCTTATCTACTTTTGACCCATATACGTATTTCTCCAACAACAAAAAAAGTGATATTTTAACACAACGTCTGAATAACGAATGAAATAAATAGTTGCGAAAACACTTTCATTTAATTTTGATGCTATTTACAATTACACAACAAAACAAGTCCAAAACCATCACAAAGATATTTGCATTTCTCACTATTTTTAAGAAGTTCACGTGCGCGTGAATGAAATATTAAAGATAAAGGGTTTAGTTGTAAAGCAGCAATTTCATCTGTTACACACTTCCCCTCAACCTGCGGTTTAAACGTCCTCGTAAAGCAGGTTGGACGTCTTGGAGGCTGGATAAGACGAAGAGATCAGATTCTCCATCTACTTTCTGGGCTTTTCTTCTACTCGTCCTTTTATTTGTCTAGCATATTTGGCAAATCTACGATCTATTCGGGCAGAATGGTTGCCGTAGCCGTACTCTGGATCTCGGTCCCAATCACGTTGGTCCCAGTCTCTGTTCATGATACGACCACTTCCAATCCTGCGAGTTGGTTCCCTTTCACTATCAGAGGAACTCCCAGGTCTCCTGGCCAAGAAGGACTGCTGTATGACGTGACAGCCTGTTCCAAAGCTGCGTCGCTGTGGACTAAACACGATGCCCTCCTTAATCTGCTCCTTCGGATCAGAAGACTTGCGCTTGTGGCTCAAGAGGCCGTCGTCCCGTTTATGGCGTCCGTGCTCCAGAGGAGACAAGTGATCAATGCCGCCGTGGTTCATAAACCATCGCTCGGGGTCCCTCTTGCCATTGGCGTTGTTGTATGCAGGGTCCAAACAGGCAGGCCAATTCAGAGACAATGGACTGGTGGAAAATTTCAACAAGTCTTCCTTTGAGTAAAGAGAAGGCATTACAGGAGATATCCTACCTGGAGGTACTGAAACTGGTGGATTATCTCCAGTATTAATGAAATGCTTAATCTTGGTGGTTGCTGCTTCCCCTAGACGGACAATACGGGAGAAATCTTCCAGCAATGAATTTAATTCAGCTCTTTGGGTTTTATTGATGTGTTTCCTTTTATCGTCTCTTAGACAGATAGAATTGACATTGATATATGCTTTATCGTTAGGAGATAATACCATAACCTTATCTTCAGAAAACCTGAACCTCTTCCTAGGTCTACGAGCAAAGAACCATTGATGATGTGGAACATCTATGACAATTCCAGCTCTTTTCAGGAAATCAATCCCTAGAAGAGTTCGGTTATTCCTAGGGGTTTTAAAAGCAAACAATTCAGTTTTAATGAAACGATCTTTTATTTGGATTTGAACTTCTGTCTTGTAAACTTCAGTTTCCCTTTCAAACCCATCAGCAAGAGTAATACTCATTTTTGTAGCCTTAAACTCTACCCCATCTTCTTTTAAAAGATTATACAATTTTGTGCTAGCAATTGTATGACTTGCTCCAGTATCAGCGCATCCCGTCCCTTTCCTTCCATTGATGGATATCTCTAGAAGAGTGTTGTACGGTTGTTTATGTTTATTTTTAAAAGAATTAAGCTTTATAGAATTGAATGTACCGCTATCTAATTTTACATTTACGGTGCAGGTGGGACAATTAGGTTTGATAACGCCCTCTTTCCCACATCCATAGCAGGATAGTTGGGGAAAATCCTTGCTCTTTGCTATTCTATCAGAACGTTTCGTTCTAGAAGAATTCTCTGAATCATCTTGGCATTTTGGATATTCACTTTTCGTTGGTACCTCTGTAACACTTCTTAGCTTCAGGCATCTAGCTTCTTCATAAGAATCAAATTTATCAGCTAATTCTTTTGGATCAACCAGCTCAGACCAGTGATCAATAAAATGTTCTTTGTATTCGGGAGGGGCAATTTTCTTAATTTGATCAGAAATAATTAAATTTTTAAGTTGATCAAATGAATTTATTTGCAGCTCATTTAGCCAACCTTCAAAAGAACTTTTCAAATGAAAATAACAATCTCGCCAAGTACTGCCATACTTTCGGCGGTGTTGAGCAAAAATATTCCGGAATTTTTCGGCACTGATTTTAAAGCGCTTCAAAAGAATTCGTTTGACGTGTTCATAGTTATGGGCATCCTCATCAGTTTCTTGGGCTATCAACTTAGTTATGTCACTTGGAAGAAGCCCTACCAAGTAAACAACCCATTTAGAACTAGGTACTTGGAGGAATTTCAGCTGCTTCTCAAATAAATTTAAAAACAATCCGATATCATCAGTCGTTTCATTGAAACTGGGGATCAGTTTTTTTAATTCCAATTTAGGAATATCCGTGACAGATGACGACGATTCTTCTGAGAGCATATTAGCAGAATGGGTTTGAAGTTTCAACTTTTCTAATTCAAAACCCCTTTCTTTCTCTTTTTCCTCCCTTTCTCTCTCCCTTTCTTTCTCTTTTTCCTCCCTTTCTTTCTCCCTTTCTTTCTCTTTTTCCTCTCTTTCTCTCTCTTTTTCCTCCCTTTCTCTCTCCCTTTCTTTCTCTTCTTTTTCACGAAATTCTTTTTCCACTCTATCAGTGATAATATTGTTAAACAATTCTTTAGTGAATTCCTCATCATAGGTATCACTTTTTATGATAGCATTCCTTAAATTAATTCTATTCAAATTTCCCTCAAGGGTAATTCCGAGTTCTTCTGCTAAGGAGATTAAATCTTGTTTTTTACCTTTAGCTAAGTAACTCATTTTCACGTTTAAATAACTTAAATAAAGCAATAATAGTTTGATCAATACATATACATTTAAATGAACTGATGTTCGTAACTTGTATCGGAACGATAACTTAGCTTAAAAATTTCAACATCGGATTACTTGGTCGGCATCGACTTTATCCAGATGATGGGACCGTGTTTCGGCCGCGAGTTGGGCGCCAATTTAACACAACGTCTGAATAACGAATGAAATAAATAGTTGCGAAAACACTTTCATTTAATTTTGATGCTATTTACAATTACACAACAAAACAAGTCCAAAACCATCACAAAGATATTTGCATTTCTCACTATTTTTAAGAAGTTCACGTGCGCGTGAATGAAATATTAAAGATAAAGGGTTTAGTTGTAAAGCAGCAATTTCATCTGTTACAATATAATTTTTACCTTTTCTCCGACTAGAAATTAAACTTTACAAAATTAACACTGCTACTAAGAATTTATGTTTATTGAATTACTTTTCATTTATCTTAAAACGAAAAACTATATATTAGGAAATAGTCTTTGATAATCCAGGAGAACACGAGGATCACTAAAAATTTACACTACTGGGGTATTATTTCTTAATTTTATTACATCTAGATTCATATTATTTACTCGGAGAAAACAATATTCTTATTTTCAAAAGAACGCTCTGTAGAAACTCCTAAAAAAGAATTTATAATCATCAGTCTTTTTATAAATTAACGCTTTGCAAAAACATATTAGATTTTGATTCAGAAAAAACACTATCCGAAAACTTAAATACAGTGAAATAAATAAATCAGATAAGGTGAACCGAGGGTTATTGTGATGCGAGCAACAAGTGTTATTTCAAAGAAAACATTAAAATTCTTCCAATGAGGCTGAGGATAACATGTTGATCCCTTTTGGTTTCAAGCTAAAGAATAGATATTCCACCTACCTGCCATAACAGGTAATACCAGCAAGCGATAAATGTACATTTGTTTACAAGCAATGAATAGGAGTTGGAACCTGACCACTAATATTACTTTATCCTGCTCGGTCAGCTGAATGATTTGGCCGGACGAACCTTTCACGGCCGGACAATACGGTTGTGTGATGATATCGGTGTCAAGGTCGTTCGTTGCTAAGGGAAGTATAGAGACGAGTAGAAGAGGGCTGGAGGGTTCTCTATAATAGGCCAATAAGCTTTTCTGGGATTTTCAATAAGAGATAAGCTTAGATCAAAGAAAAAGGAGAATCAGTTAAGAGAAAATCTTGTTAGTGACACTTGAATTCCGACATTTGGATTCTGTTTTTATTTGATGAATATAACCAGGTCTCAAAACAAAGTATACAAAATCTATTGATGAAATAAATATCCATAAATGAAGCTTCATTCAAGTACACTTGGAGAAGAGAGAGAGAGAGAGAATGGAGAAAGGAAACAAAAGACAGAAAAAAAGGAAGATAAGAAAATCCAAACTAGTTCAATCAGTTCTGACCCAACTAAATTATCGCTCTTTCTATTACTCTATTACCTATATTACTCTAAGTTCTAACTAAATCATATCGTGATCACAAAATCCTCAAATTCATAGCCATTGGGTGGTAAATAACTTGCAAAATGTTTCCAAATCATAAAGAAAGGTAAAATATAATTATTAATATCATCGATGTTTTTTTTGCAATCAACTTGATGAACGTTCAAAGGTTTCCTATTTTCCTAAAGGTTCATTTTGAATGTAAATTTAAACATATTTTTCTTATGTCCTTATAAGGAGTTTTTGGGATAGAACAGCTATTTTCTACCTACCTTTACAAGGATAACGTAGTAATAGGTTGGGACATTAAAACACTATATAATTATTCCAGGTGATGTATCTTTTTTGCCACAATTTAAACACTATTTTATTATTAAACATTTTTTTAATTAAATTAAAATTTAAAACAGATATTTATCAAATTAAAAAAGTTTTAAAAGGAAAATGAGTTCATTGTAAAGAGATAAGTTTTTCTGTCTCTCTCAAGAAGTTAGGCAGCTTTACTTTTTACCATTGAGTTCTAGGGAAACAGAGAATGACTTAGACACTGATTCTCTTTTAACGTTTCTTTTAAAATGTAAACCTATAGCACTTCAAAGGGAGTTATGGGGTTCTCTCCGACAGTTTGACTTCTGAATTCGGGTTTTTAATTTGGTGGCCCAGAGTCATTATAAACTGGTGGGTAGCCGCCTTCACTATGTATATTTCAAAGAAGTATAGATGTTTTTCAGAAGTCCTAATATTGTTTAAAATAAATTTATTTGAAGAACCCAAATCCTGTTTATATTTTCCCAATAAAAATATATTAAAAGTGACCCCTATATTTGTGCAACACTAATTTTTACATGAATAAGAATATTTTTTCAAGGATATAATTTATAAAATGAACTTTTATCCAGGTATATTTCATAAATCATAATTTTGAAAATTTTGACTCTAATAATCTAAAAAAAGTACCAAATTAAAAGTTAAAAAAACAGCATTTGCTCAGATATTCACGCAAATTAAAGCTTTTTTTTCACTTCATATATTTTTAAAAAAATCAAAACTTATCCGTGTCAGAGAGTGGAAAAACCCTTCATTTCCTACAAAAAAATATTACAAAAGGCATAAAGTTATTATATGAACTATTTTAAAATTTTTACCATTGAAAAGCTCAGATTCTTAGCTATAATGAGAGCATAAAATTGTTGTGATAATTAAAAAAAAATTCAAAAAGTTTTATTTTTAAACGTTCGATTTTATTGGGAAGGACCTACTATACAGCTGTGGCGAAGCAGCTTTCAGAAATATCCATGGAGATCATTTCTTAAAAGTAAACAATACTTATGAAACGTCATTATTTACTCGCGTGTCTCTTATTTTGACTCTGACGTCATAAATACTACAGGAACAGCTCCAATCGGTTCCTTTTTTGTCTGTGATAATAGTCATAAACTATCTAAAAGTACGTTCAAATTTTTCTGAAAGTAACAATATGAACTAATACTACTTGTATTTCTCTAATATTACTCGGACTGATTTTGTGGATTTTTTGAACCATCATTGACCCATTATTATACAGTTCATGTTCATACTGGTACAGTTCTCTCTTCTCTCTCTCTCACTCACTTTTTCTTCTCTCCTTTTCTCTATTTTTGGTTTATCTCCTACTTTCTATCTTTCATTTTCCGCTTTTTCTTTTCTATTTCCATGTCGTCTTTCTCATTAGCATGAGGAACTAGCTTAACTTTTATTATAAAAATAATAACTTGAAGAATAAATGCATATTTGGCTCATATATAAAAGTTAAGAAAACGACCTTCTCTTTGAACACGATGAATCTTTAATACTTCAAAAGAGCATACTCACTTATTCTCTTCCCTTTCCTATTCACCGGAAATTAATTTCACAGGGTCGTTTTAGTAAGGCGTCCATGGGGAAAATGCACGCCAAGGCCTTTCGATATTTCCGTGCAGTTCCATAGGTATCCATGCAACAAATGGTACCGATGATCGATAGATCTCGCCAAGGCTATACTTTTCGATTTAAAGATCACCGCGACTCTTTTCCAACATTGATTCCTCTTAGCGTCTGTGATTGGAAAAATCGACGTAGATTAAACGATTTTGACCAGAAAGGATTAAGCTGCTTGTTCGGATGAAACCTAATCACGAAAGGTTGGGTCTCTGTTGAAGAAACTTGGAAGTTATTTGAACATTCAATAGAGCTCTGAATATCTACACAGAGACCACGGATAACCTTTGATGGATTATAACATAACGGCATTTTATAATTATATACAGTAAATAAAAGGGGAGGGTTGAAAATTTAAATGAAGAAGTTAAGTAATTTTTGTAAATAAAATGCTTTACGTTATATTAGCCTACTATTTAAAAAACTTTATAATCTTTTTGGTTTAACACTAAATATATTGTTATTTTTTATTTGTGATTTGAATGTTTGAATATTCATTTCATTCAGGCATTTTATTTTTTCAAAGAAATTTATCGCTTTTTTACCTGAAGGTATTAGTTAAAGATAATACTTATACAATTTTACATCTGTGCAATTCACATACTTCATAACTCATTTTTTTAACAAACGATTGGAATATTATTGTTACCAAAGCCCTTTAGAGCAACTGTCATTTTTTGTATTCATTTAGTATCAAATATACAGAATCACTCATTTTTATCCGTTAAATATCACAAATATGGATCTGAAAAACTACTAAAAATCTTATCTGCAGCAGAATATTACGTATCTTTTCAAGAGCGAATAAAATATTGTTAAGATAAGACTGAGAATGACATCTCGATTTAAGTCAAGGTAACGAAGCTTAAAAAAGTTAAAGAGCTAATTATAGCTAGATGACTCGATAAATATAAAATTTGGTTCTACAGCCATATCATCAATAAAGTTATCTTTCATTTGTAATCAGTGATAATTCATTCATAATTGAGTCGTTAGCAGTGTTTATGATATATGTATATATGATCGTTACGGTATTCACTGAAACTGTTAAAGGCGAATTCAAGAAGGGATTAAACATTAAACATTGTCATTTCATCTGAATCTGGATAAAGATGACTGAAGTACATTAAAATGTTCTCTGTATTTCTGTTCACTCTTATTCTGAAATACTAGTATGATTTTAAACAATGTGTTTGACATACTAGGAACATGTAATATTATTAATTATATTAATAATTTAATTATAATATCAATATTAATGGTACTTTGAAGGAAATATTCGTGGCTCTCTAAATACTTTTAAAGGAAACCCCATCTAGTAAAATGAATGGATCTATTTTCTCAACCAATAAAATTACACTATCATCTTCAGGATATTTTTATGAGGTTTAATTTTATAAAATCTCCAAAGATAGGCACAGAGAAATGCAGAGAAAACATAGAGAAATACAATTCCACAACTTTATGTCTATCTACAAAAAAAATTATCCTTCCCTCATTTCATTTTATTCAAATTGTCTTATGTACAATTTATAGACAAGATTGATATCCGTTTGGGAAAAACCTCAAGATTCTATACACGTGTAAGCTGGAAAGATGCTAAAGCATGAATTCCAGAGGTCCAAAAGACACTGGAAGCTGAACAGGATCCGATCGCTTTTTGGAGTAAGCACTGGTGTGAAGTATGACGGCATCACACACCTCTCTCTGGAATTTCATTGAAGGAGTGTAGATGGTCTCCAGAAACCCTCTAGCATCACTACCACATGCCTTTTCAGATAAGCTTAGGAAGCAAGTTTCAATTTTGCTGATATTCCTGAAAATGTAAAATATTTTGATAAGTCTGGAATAAAAGTGTGATGTTTTGCATTCAAGATAACAGACACACTGTCTATTTTTAGAGTTGTCAGCGTAAGATCTTTTTAAATTAATTAAAATTGTGTGCTTTGAAATTTGAACACATGTATGTTTTTAGATTTATTTCAGAGAGATATTTTCAATTTTTAGAGTTTTATATTTATTCAAAATGTTTTGATTGAAAGCAACGTTAGTCTTATTTTTATATTGACTTTATATATTTATGATAATGTGAACTTTCTTAGGAATTAATTCTTTCCCTATGAATAAATTATCATGATATAGTTTATTCAAACAAACTTACTTGCATACTTTCTTCTGCACGTCCAATATTTCTTCAGGTTTTGTGGGTAGGTTTTTAAGATCAAAATACCCCTCATAGCAGGAGACATCAGTCAAAGCTTTTTTCATGAGACAGTCCTTGTGTTTCAGCATTTCTATATGGCAGTAAAAAGAATGAATTTTCACTCACGTTTATAAACAAAATTTAACTCTTTTGACTTTAGAGTAGGTATAAAAATCATAATAACTAAATACTTTCAATAAGGAACGCAGCATAAAGAAATTAAATAAGTTAGTTAAATGTTATAGAATATATATAGGTGGTATCCGTTTCTCTCGATCTTCTCAGGAAATCGAAATTTATCCAACGACAAACTAAAAAACCTTTATTAATTAAAAAACAATTTACCAATCTTTAGGTAGGTAGGACTTATCCCACCTGGTGTAGGAAGGCCTACATCAGGTCCAAGACACCATGCTGCCGTAACATGATGAACCAATCTTTATTTTATACCTTTGTTCAAAGCAGATCCTTCTCTGCAAATCTCCTTCAAAGTGGTTTGAACCTTCTCTAGTGTTGGCAAGTCTAGTCCACATTTTGTAGTAGCTTCTCTTAAACAATCGGCCAATCTAGGTTGGAGAGAGCCTATAGGAATTTAGAAAAATAATACTCATTAGTAAAGTATAGTTTTTTAATACCATTCAAAATTACAATATGAAAAAAATAATAAGTAGCGTCTACTTGTGAAACAATCAAACTGTGACGAGCAATTGTCTTATAATGTTTTATACTAAAGGACTGAAACTAGAAAAAATTAATTAAATGATAGGTACTATGGATAAAATACTGAAACCCCCCCCCCAAGAATTAGAGGAGAGTGGGGCACTCGCTGGGACATCGTCCACCTTTGAGACACTCCCTTTTAAGACGCAATTTTATAGTTATATGATCTCGTTATATGATGTCCAAAAATACCCTTACGAATAAAAAAAAAATGTTTTATTAAAAGTGATTTATGCCATGACAAAAATTAGGAATACAGTAAAAAATTTTGAATGTGGAATAGGTTTGATGTCTAATTTAAGATCATTGCTTTTCCATTTAAACATTGCTTTTCCATTTAAACATTGCTTGTCAATTAATTAAGTATTATTTTTATGTTTTTCAAACTAACATTTATAATTTTTATGCGATTATTGAAAGTGTCCCAAGGTGGTCCACTAGTGGAGCCCCTTGGGACATTAAAAGAGGTTTTTTAAATTTGTTATTATGTATTCTCTAAAAGAGATGATTGGTTGGAATTTTTTTATTTGATGCGCAAAGGTGTGCAGTTAATATTTTAGCTGTGTTTGAATAAATATCATTGTATAAAGAAATTAGAAAAATAGTTTAATAAAAAGTGTCATAAAGGTGCTCTACTCTCCCCTTACTCTTTAAATAAAAGTATTTGTTTTCAGAAATCACCTCCATATCATTGCGTTATGATTATTGTATGATTATGTATGATTGCCTCATATGATTGCGTGATCCTTTGAAATTGTATCCATAACTTGAGTTTAACTTAAAAAATTTACTAAATTATAACTCCATTCAATATACCAGTGGTTTGAGAAGCAAATAAAAATTTCCAAAATCATACTCACAAAACTCAAAATTTGTCGTTGATTCAAACACCCTTCTGTTGCATTCTGTTGATACCTCGATGTAACAATCAGATTTAGAGTAAACTACTCCAATTAGAGCTGAAAATGCAAGTTTCATCGGTAAGAAATATTATTAATCTTTGAGTTTGGTACAGCTGTTTAAGTATTTTGGTGCATAAAAAGGTTAGAATTTTTAATATAATATTATACCTCAGTATAGGAATACCACAGAGGAATACTGGGGTTTATTTAAGTCTAAAGTTTTAATTTACATAAAACTAAAATTTAACTAAAGGATTTTTTATTCTTGAGTATTTAAAGAAATGTTAAAAAAACCCTACTAAATCACTTAGTTTTAGTTTAAAAATGCATAGATATTTAAATGGAATTAACACGTTTTTCAAATTTACATGTTTCAAATTTACAAAAGGTTTTTTTATTAAAATTTGTAAGTCAATAAAATTGGGCTAAATAAAAACAATTAAACGTTTATGTTCTATAAATTTTTTTTGTAATTTTTATTAATTTTATTACAAGTCATAAGAAAAAATTTGTGGGGTGCTATGAATTTCTATAAAGAACGTCTGAATACTTCTTTTATACCAATAAATTTCATTGAATAACTAATAAAAATGATACTACTAAAAAATATCCTTAGATGGTTAAGTGTAAGGAATTAATATGGAAGGCAATAGTATAGGAACTTTTTTTTAGAGAAAAACTCCATTAAATTAGGAATTGATATTTAACAGCTTTGAAGCCACAGAAGAAATTAAAGCTAATATAGAGTGGTACTTTAAAAGTTCGAGTTCTTTCTTCTAAATATATTTATGCTCTATTGTAGACCAAATAATAAAAAAAGTTTTTACCTCCAATTACCAGTAGAGAAAGCTTCATCTTGTTGGATTGTTTGTAAATAAAAAATACTTAATATATGAGAATTCGGTATAGTATATTTATATGTAAGATAACACAAAGATACTTCATATTTATAACAAGTTCCAGAGAAACATCTCTGCATAGCTTGTGAGAAAATATGCAGGTGTTTCAGACACATTGATATGGTTAAGAGATAAAGTAGCCGAACACAAATTTTTAAAGTCAAAAATAATCACTAAAATAACTCCTCAGGAACCGTTAAAGAGCATAGAATTTACTGAAAAATCAAACTAAGAAATATTTTTAGACGAGGAATTACCAAATAAGACGTTTTGACCAGGGGTTATCTTTCTTTAGACCAGGGGTTCTCAAACTTTTGAACATCGCGACCCACGTTTTGGGAACAAAATCTAACGTGACCAGTGTTATTCCTAGGATTTTTTTGAAGGAGTAAAAATACTCCTTGACTTTTTTAGGAGGAGTGAAATTGAATTATGAGGAGTGAAATACGGAAATAGCATGAACTACATATACAGACACACGAAAACCGCAATTAAACTCCTTAGGGCGAGCGCGCACGGGCGACTTTTGTCACGGTGACAAAGACAAAAACAACGTTGCTAAGGCTGTTGTTAGGGGCGGGAAATAGAAGCATCCAATAGAAGCATTCGCACATGACATCACTGGAGGATAAAAACAACGTTGCTAAGGCCGTTGTTCAGTGGCGGATTTCCAAATGTGCCGCCTATGGGCTGAACCAAAAATTGCCGCCTATACACTGTAAAAAATTCCCGTAAAATTTACGGTTTTAAACTGGCAGCTGGGTTGGTTGTGGAAAGCCATAAAAATTACGAAGTAAATCCGTAAAAACAACGAAGTTTTACCATTTTAATCCATGTTTTTTGTTTTATAAGGTAAAATACCGTTGTTTTTACGGATTTAATTCGCAATTTTTACGGTTTTCTACAACCAACTCAGCTGCCAGTTTAAAATTGTAAATTTTACGGTTTTTTTTTCAGTGTGCACATAATGTCAAAATTTTACAATGTTAGCTGAAAGTAAAAATGGGGGTCTGTGGGTCAGCTCCAGAATTTTTTTTTTTAAATTGGCCTATAAAAATTAAAAATAGTGATTTATTTGATTTTGAGACCTTTTGGGTAACATTTGAAGAGAACGATTCCTTTGTACACCGCACAATTTTCAAGGGGAAAAAATATAAATAGGCGTCAAAATTTCGAGGGGACTGGGGGTCCTCCTCCAGGAAATTTTTTAAATTTTCCCCTTTAAACTGGTGTTTTATCTCATTGGAAACCACTTTGGGGAACATCTCAAAGGGTACCGCTTCTTGTAAGCGGCAGAATTTTCAAAGGAAAAACACTATACAACAGACTTCCAAATTGTGGAGTTGGTTTAGAGGTTCTCCCTCAGAAAAATTTTGAAATTTGATTCTCAAAATAAATTTTTAGTCCTTTTGAGACTTTTTGAAGTCTTTCTTTTGACTATCGAAACAAATGGAGAGGCGGGCTGGAGGTTATACCCAATGTGGTCTAAAGAAAGCATTGAATAATAGATTTGTTACTTAACTGAATCAAACTACTCAAAACTTCTGGGTGGGGGATTTTGGTTATTTGAAAAGAGCGTTCTCCGTCTTTCCAGTGCTTGTGTTTCCTTTGTCTTCTTTTTTTGCGGAAAAAAATTCCACCGTCAAAAATTTGCCGCCTACGAAAATTTGCCGCCGTAGGCTTCAGCCTAGCCACAGAGTATAGAGCTCTATACTCTGTGAGCCTAGCTAGCCTATTTAGAAATCCGCTACTGCCTTTGTTAGGTAAAGTCATGTGATTGAAAATGCTCTATTGTTTTCTAGTGATATTTTTGATACTAGTGATACTGGTCACCGTGACTTTAGTCACTCGTGCGCGCTCAGCCTTAAGCATCAGAACAATAAATGAATAAAAAATTACTATGGCTGTATGAAAACACAATTAAAAAGTATGATAATTAGGGTGCCATGGCTTTTTGCAATTGGCTTTTGCCAGAAGTCGGGCGAAAATATCTCCGCTGAGATCAGTTGGTGTTTTGGATAGAAAAATATTATTTGTTGATTTTGGTGGGGCTCACGCGGTGCATTTTTTAAGCTAAACCTTTGTGAAAAATTCAAAGAGTGAAAATACTCCTGGCTAGTTTTTTACAGAGTATTTCTGATTTTCAAGGAGTGAAATTGGCCTCACAACTCGGACGGGTGACGTCACACTTTCCGCCACCTTTGACGTCACATGCAAAACGACGCCATGTTTTATATTTTTTGACTTCTTAACACTGAACAAGGAATATTCGTGTTTTTTTTATTAACATTAATGTATCGATGTAAAAACATATGCCATGATATTAATTTTTAATGGCTATCGCTATTCAAACCAGAGTTTAATAAGTAGAAATCTGAAATAAGCATAAAGTATCAAAAATGTCTTTTAGTTGGTTGGTTGGTTTAGTTGCTCTGGTTTTTGCTATGCGCTTATACCAGGTATCCTTTTTTTTGTAATTTGTTGTTTTTAGTTTTTGTTACCGAGCAAGTTTGTCTCTACTCTGTGATTTGTCCGTGTCTTTTTCTTCCGATTTTTATTTTATTATAGTTTTCTTCTTTCTCAGGCGTGAAAACTCAACAAGTGTAAGCTTTTTGTCTTTGGTTTAATATTGTTTCCCGTAAAGCTTTTCCGAGATAGTTTTTTCCATGATGTCTTCCAATTTTTGGCCATAGGTATTGATTATGTTCCGGCAGTTCCTATCCAGCTTTTCCAATCTCGATTCCAATGATTCTGGGACTAATTCCTCTTCATCTTCGTCTTGGCTTATGTACTCTGGGTCTTCATCCCCCCGGGATGGGCCACTCAAACTAGATTCACTTTTGGTTGAGTCTTTGATTTTGTGTATATCGTCTTCATCTTGACTTATATTCCCTGGATTTTCATCCCTTCTGAGTGAGCTCTTCAAGCTAGAAAAATGTCTTTTACTTTAACAAAATTGATGGAACAACAAACAAAAACGTGATGCCATCTGAGAAAAATGTAAAAATACAAATCAGAAGAATGGACTCTAACCGTCTGACGTCACACGGAACCAACACGTGACCAGAAGAATTAACTAGAACTTAGTGCTACTAGTGAATTTCCCGCAACAATAAATATAATGCTTGATTCTCATCAGTTTAATTTTATAATAAATTAAAGAATTTAGTGTAATTAAATAAATTGTTTACTGTTGGAAGAATTCGAAAATTCAATGATTTGTTTTAATTTTTAATAGATTTTACATTTCATTTTACTAGTGATTTTTTTTTTAATTTCCCAGATAAACTTAATATTGTGAGAAAAACCTACATGACATGCATTCATTATTTGCAAACTGAACTAAAAGCCATGTTAGTCCTAAGGCTAAAAAACTGAATGAAAATACAAAAAAGCTGTACAAAAGGGACAAAATTTTGATTCTAAACGAAAGATTTTGAGTTTCCAGAACAGTATTATCAGCCTTGAAGGCATACATAACGCGAGGAGTTAAGAAAGTAAGTTATTATGCTCCATAGACTTAACATGGGAAATTTAGCGGTTTTCCGCCACCTTTGACGTCACAGTGACGTAGTTGTCAGGCTTTGTATATAGAGGGTTTTGGTGAAATACTCTCTCAGAGGAGTTAAAAATATCTCTGAACGTGACCCATCCCTTCTTCAGTTAATTTTCCCATACAAGACTTTAGCATCGTGCGTGTGGGATTTGGTTACCAACTAATTTGTTACAATAATGAATTAAATATTAAATACATGTCAGGTTTAATTACATGGAATCCCCAAGACCCTTTTTCCTACTCTTTCCCTCTGGTCTAAGAAATTGATTTTTTCTTCAATAAGTTTAATAATACTTCTATTATTCATGAAAATAAGGAAAATTGCAATCAATAATTATCGATTCACTCAAAAAAATTTCAAACATTCTTTATAGGATTTCTTTTCATACAAATGTTTTCAATCTTAAGAAAAGTAGAGGAAAGAGCTCTAATGTGGGATACTACTACTTTTATTTTTCCAATTTACGCTGAGCTGATAAGCGATTTAGCAAAACTAGAAGTGAATTTGTATGTTATTTATTTAAAAGTTCTTTTAATGTTTAATGTTGTTTAAAAGTACTAAAAATTTATTTTAAAAATTAGTTTCATAAAAAAATTATGCAATTTTTGGATTTGAAAAAAAAAATCCTCCGGCGAGATTTCGCGCGAAATCTCGTTTATAGAGCATTTTCAATCACATGACTTGGACCTAACAACGGCCTTAGCAACGTTTATATTCGTCCAAGTGACGTCATGTGCGAATGCTTCTATTTCCCGCCCCTAACAACCAACGTTGTTTATTCGTCCAAGTGACGTCATGTGCGAATGCTCTATTAGCACATGACGTCACTTGGAGGACAAAATCAATGTTGCTAAGACTGTTTTTAGGGGCGGGACATAGAAGTATCCAAGAGAAGCATTCGTTCATGATGTCATCACTGGAGGAATAAAACAACGTTGCGCCATAAACATCCTTTGTGCTGTTATTTTCGGCTTGTAAAGCGTCACCTTTTAATACTTTGAATCAGAATCTTTGTACAAGAAGCTTCATTAAAACGTCGACTAAAACATAGATGACATAGATGCATCTTTGTAGAATACATAGAATATAGATAAGAAAAAACTTCATTTTTATAACTTTATGTGCATTTAATACAATAAGATACAAAATTTTCAGGATCCTTTAATTTAAAATGTAATGTACAGTAGCCTTGCACCTAAACTTAAAGAACCGCGTATTTCGTACTTTGTTTTCGTTTTGTAATTTTTCTCGTTGTTGTCACTGTACTGTACTGATTTTGAAGTTCTGAAGTTCTAGGCAAAGTTCTAGGTTTGAAGATGCTGAAGTTTGACATTTTTGAGTTGTGAGAGCATCAATTTGAGTTTGTCAGTTTTGTGTTTGTATGAGCAAGGCTAAACTGCTACCTGAAAAACATGAAAAATGGGTTCTTTGGCTGAATCTCCCAATGCAGCTCAAGTTGAAAAATATCAAGAATTATACAGAAAAGACGGAATACTTTCTTCTGGTTCTACGAATGTAAGTCAGGGGTCTGTCCAGACTTTTGTGAAGGGTCCAGTTTTTGTGAAAATCTACTCATTATACTTTGTGAATTTGAAGTTAGCGTTAAATTAGTTTTTTTGGCCAGGAGCCTGTTTTAGTGAAATTAGGGTCCCATATTTGTAGTATTGTGTTCTTTTAAAGGCTAAAATACCATGTGAAGGGACTGTTTTTAAGGTAAAATATTTTGTGAAGGGTCCGAAAACGTACCCAAATTTCTTCTAAAAAGACCCCTGGTAATACGTGTAGAGTGAGATTTATAGGAGGTATTTTTATATTAACCTTAATATACAGTGAATTATTATCATCATTAATATGGTTAAAATTTTAAACTGTTATTCGGACCTGGAAAAAGTGCCCGAACCTACGAACCTGGTTCGGGGGAAGCCCCTGTCAGCTGCATAGGAGCAATACATTAGGTTCGGGTAAATTTTATTAGGTTCGGGTAAATTTTATTAGGTTCGGGGGAAGGTTAAAACTTTTTCCAGGTCCGCTGTTATTAGTTCTTTTTTAAAAGACCTAAAGTTTTTATCTTTTGAGATTTATAATTTTTGGCTGAATTATTTAGATTAAAGTTCGTGTCTGTATTCATGTCTTTTACTTTCAAAATGTAAGGTGAGAATGTAAGAAAATTTTCTTGTAAAATTTAATTCTTCTGTCCATTGTTATAAAAAATAAAAATTTTCTTTGATTATTAAACTGTTTATTTTTTAGGTGTCTAATATTTTTTCGGATGTTTCTCAAGAGTATGTTGCTGTGGCTGTTCAAAACACAGCTTTTCTTTTTAGTGTGAAAACCTTTGATCTAATTTGGAGTTTTCAGATTGGTAAGATTACAACCACCGATTAGTTGTGTGTTTTTTACTTTCTAATTATTCAATTGCATGTGGGTTTCTTACATTCCAAAAGAAATATAGGTATGGTTATGATAGTAAACTTAATTTTTTATGCAGAATAAATTTTAAATCTTTATAAAATTTTTTGTAATTGTACCGTTAATTATTTCAGTTTTGGATGCAAAATATTTATTGTTGTCATTGATACAACTGTATATTTTATCAATTAGTTCGGAATTTTAGGCAATATTTCTAATATTGGCATCCAAAACAGATTTAAAGCGATTCTTAAAATTGTTTATGAAAAAGAATTCCTTTAAAACCAAAATAATAATGTGAAGTCTGAATTGATTGCATTATAAAAATGTCCAAAATAAAAGTAATTCAATTCCTGTAATAAAACTAATATAACTATCATTAATAAATTAAGCAGGCATATGTAGCCAAGGAGGGATTTAGGGATATATTCCTACCCTTAAAAGTGTTAAAAATTTCTTTCTTTTAACCTTAGAATAGGACTAGATTTACCCCATATCCCCTAAAATTTCAATATCCACCTCTGAAATTTTTCTGTATAATCCACTGAAATTAAATAATGGTTAATTTATGCTTTTGAGTAGTTTTGCATTTGTGAAAAATTAGTGTCCTTATATTTACAAACTTTTGTTTTATTTTTCAGATAATCCCATTGGATGTATTTCAATTTGTGAAGATTCGTGCCTTCTTTTTGTTGTTGATACACATGGCATGTTCCATATGTATCACATACCAACAAAATTTAATATATGGAGAGTTGTAAGTATCCTCATTTGCACATTTCAATAATCTATCAGATATTTTGTAAAAAGTGCATGTTAGCAAGTAAACTAGTTGACAAAAATAACCAGAGTTAGAGGTAAGTGAACAGTACTGGTATCTGTACCAGAGTACAGATACCAGTTTGTATATATCACTTGATATGTACAGACAAAATTCAGTGACATAGCAACTCATCTACTTAAGGACTCGTTAAAACTATTAAACAGAAGGAAAGCTTTTACTTTTTAATTAAAAACACTTATTTTTTATTTAAATGAGTTACTCTTGGTCAGACAAACAAGGGTAGTATAGTTAGTCTTGGTAATCAGGACTGTACTATACCCTTGTTTAGTAAAAGTCTGGAACTCAAATGCATGCACAGTAAAATCTCAATTATCAGAGCCCTGATTATCCAAGTTTCCTCTTTAACTGAGCTATCAAATAATTCTAGAATCCTGTTATTACATTTATCTTTTGAAAAATGGCTAAACATTGCTGTAGAAAAGTGCAAAAATAACAAAACAGAACAATTAATACTTTTTTAAAATGAGGCATTATATTTTAACAATATGAATTTTACATGGAATCTTTCTCTATAACTTCTGTTTATTTAAAATGTACATTAAAACCTACGAAAATTATGGTATTTATGAGTTTTACTTTAAGATTTTTTAGTTCAAGTTAGTCTCGGTCCAACTCGGATAACAGAGTAAACTACTCTCTGTAAAAACTCTACTGTAAATGTAAAAAATAAACACTTGACTGTTATAGGTTATATGTGGCTTGGCTAAAAGGATATTAAAAATTGGAATTCCACTGTACTTTTTCTTAAATTTCAGATGTGTCCAGCTGAAGAAATATCTTCTGCCACTGTACATAATATCATTCCATCTCTTAAATCATCAGGTTTGTTTTCTACTCTATCTAATTCTATTAATATTACTTCTTAGAATCATTCTTAACATGTCCAAATGAATCGGGCATATGTTGATTGAGTGATCATCCAGGTAAAAAGAAAATGCAAAAACTACGTTAAATTCAATAGAAGTGCTATTTATCAAATATAAAAAAATGCTGTTATAAATGTGACAATTCATTACAAGTTTAACATATCAATAGCAGTTACGTTTGAATGATAAATTTTTTCTACTGGAGACAAGAAATGTTATGACTTATTTTAAACTTTGTACTTTACTTTTAACGAAGTGGTTATTTTCATGAAAGTTGAAGCATGCACAGTTATAGGAGTTTGTTTACATTTGTATTGACCATACTATTATGTGTTTTATAACATTAAAATTGTATTATTGAACACTCCTGGCATCAGCACTGATGGCCTAGTGGTATAGTGTGCGGCTAGTAACCTAATAGTCCCTGGTTCGATTCCAGGCTGATGCTTTTGATTATTTCGTTTTTATTTAACCTGTAATTTTTCAGAAGTAGCGAGATTAGTTAGAGTTGAGTTGTTACTTTTGTGGAGATAACCAGTGCTTACTTTTAATTACTCATGCTAGTGAATTTCCTTCATCATTAGAGGCTGCTGTTTTATTTCTGTTTTGCTATTTTTTCATTAATATTTAACCTAAATGATACAAGACTTTTGTTAGCATTTATTATAAATTGAGAGCTTGAGTGGTTTTCTTGTTATATGTGGGTGGGCTCACATCAGGCATGGCTCCAAGTGGAGGGCACTTTTTGCAGATCACCACAAAATTATCAAAATGTTTTTTAAGTAAGCTTCAGGATCCCCTTGTTTGATTAAAAATATAATTCAAGGAAACAATGTTTCTATCTTTGGAATCAGAACCTTGAAATAAAAAATTGTGAATTTGTAGAAAATGTTTACATTAAGAGGGTGTGTGCTCTCCCCCGGAAAAGTTTTGGAAAGTTGACTTAAAAACCAATTTTTGATCAGCTCAAGGGTTAGAAGAAACATACAACTGAAGTCAAAACAGTTGTATCAAATGTTCTTTGAAATTTACATTTACTAATCTAAAATTAAAAACCTAATTTAGAAAATTGGTCGAAAAAGGTTGAAAACCTGGAGAAAGTACCCAATCCCCTGAATCAAAAATTATTAGTTATTTTAATTAATTACTTTAATATCTCCACTATGAAGACAAAATGCTTTACTTGCTTACAATTCCCACAATTAGTTTACCAA
This sequence comes from Tetragnatha montana, assembly GCA_963680715.1. NCBI lineage: Eukaryota > Metazoa > Arthropoda > Arachnida > Araneae > Tetragnathidae > Tetragnatha > Tetragnatha montana. The sequence goes on along the minus strand of OY796680.1, from coordinate 15,174,609 downwards.
TGAAACTTTAAACTGTTTCGTTTTTTTGGTACATAGGGAAAAAAAGTGAAAATGGCACACATAATTTTTATTTCCAAAATAGTGGCATGCTTCTGAAAAACGTTTGCCAACCCTTGATTTATCATAATTGTTTGATTTTGTTAGATATATGTGAAATATACAATTTAGTTTTTAAATTTTAGGTCACTTATCAGTTTTCATCATTTTTACAAATTGGCTCATATTTGAAATAAGTAATGTCTTTACTCCAAATCTGTACAAAGGTAGGAATAATTGTTTTGTATTATCTTAATTCTCTATACATAAATTTAAATACAAGTATTCAGAACAAGTATCCCTTTACTAGTTACAACATACCATATTTCAGTTCCTTGCCTAAGTCACTATACTTAAATATCTTAAGCAATAGTCAATTTGCCTTAAAACTAATAAGGAGTGACACTGTAACAAAATCTTTGAAGTTGTTTGTAATTGCATGCACAGTTAAATATTCCAAGTGAGTTGCATAAAATTAATAAAAGCACAAGTCAGATATCCATAATTTAATTGTAGAAGTAATTGTACTTATATTTAATTGTAGTTAAAGTTATCTTGCAATTACATTTCTCAATTTTTTGAAGTTTTTTTTTTTTTTTTTTTTTTTTTTTTTTTTATTTCCAATGGCAGAGCACAACACACACACACACACTATGACCGGGGTCATCGCTCCAGACATGCCGAAATCAGTACTTACTTATCGTTACCCAGTGGGCACCTGTGGACCGAAGCCACGGAGGTGAAGTACTGTTGCCCACGCCACACATACATTCGCAGGCACAACCCCTTTTTACAGGGGGGCCACATTCATTCATCACACACACACAAGGACAGAAACTAACATCCATGCCAAACGGGGATTCGAACCCCAGACGTACGGCTTCGCATCCAGATGCTCTAACCACTAGGCCAGTACGTCGGCATTTTTTGAAGTTAAGCAATTAATCAAGTTTATCTAGATTTTTTAAATTGATTTTCTATTTTGTATATTTATGCTCTATCACAGGGGTTCCCAACCTTTTTGCACCTGCGTACCACTTGACTTTTTGAGAAATTTTGGCGTACCACCAGACCTAAATATTTTAATAAACGTATAATATTTACTCTTCTAAAAGTGTTCAAAGGCTTTTTGAATTAAATTCCTGAGAAAACTTCATATCTAATGGTTAGATATTTGTTTATTTATAACATTCTTATAATAAAGGAGAAATAAAAAGATGAAAATGGTATTAATTTACAGTTTTATTTATTATACCCATAGGTCTAAAAACATACAAATGAAAAATTAGAACAAACTCAGCAAAAAATTAATCATCATATACTTTTATAGTCTTTATTGCGAAATTGCGCGTACCACCTGAAACGTTCCCGCGTACCACCAGTGGTACGCGTACCACCGGTTGGGAACCCCTGCTCTATCATATTACCTACTCATTGTTTAATCATTCATTATAATTTTAACAATGTTAAAATACTTCCTACTTTAATTCAAACTTGTGCAGTGTAGATTTTATTGTTTCATCTGTTTTTATTTTTTCCATTAATTTCTCAATTTTTTGAAGTTAAGCAATTAATCAAGTGTTTATCTAGATTTTTTAAATTTATTTTCTATTTTGTATATTTATGCTCTATCATATTACCTACTCATTGTTTAATCATTCATTATAATTTTAACAATGTTAAAATACTTCCTACTTTAATTCAAACTTGTGCAGGGTAGATTTTATTGTTTCATCTGTTTTTATTTTTTCCACAGCCATTAAAAATGGAAACGTTTCTAATGCATTTCATGTAAGTTTTTCTTTTGCTACTTCCATCATATTGGATGTTAATAAAGTTGCTTTTTAATTTCCTGATGAGCAAAGTAACTTCCCATTACTAAAAGTTTTCAAAGCTTTAAAGAAAAATATATTTATAACTTATTTATTGAAATGAATAATCAGCTAAGAACAAACAGCAATTTTATAAAATATATTTAAATTTTTAAATTTATAATTATTGAAAGCCAGATATTATAGAATTATCAACAGAATTATTTATTAAAGTGAATAATCAGTTAAGATCAAACAGCAATTTTATAAAATATATTTAAATTTTAAATTTATAATTATTGAAAGCCAATGCTAATAATACTAGTTAAAAACTGCTGTGCTGCAGACCCCTTCATAAAATCTGGTATGATCAGTGTATTTAAAATGAAAAAAATAAGCATTTATTATCTCAACTATAAATTTAACCTCATTTTCTATTCAATCTCTCTTCGCAAACCCATCACAATTACCCAGCCATGGAAACTCACCCTAAATATGATATATTTTGTTGAGTATTTAAGATTTGACTTTTTAGTTTTGCTGATATTTTTTTCCATTCTTTTAGGAAGTTATTATGAAAAAGCTAAATTTAGCCAAGTCTCATCCTAGCTACAGCATCACTCACATATTCCCAGTGTATTTGAAAGGAGCTTCTCTTGGCATTTTGTATGAAACCATAATGCGTCCTTCCCCTCAACCCAAGCAATCGGTGGTAGACAATAGCTCAATGTCAGAGTCAAGTTGCGACTTTTCTAAAGACATTTGTGATGTGACTCTTGTAACTCACTCGTTCTCCGAGGATACTTTTTTGAATGACAAGACTTTAATGGCTGAGGTGACTGATTTTTGTTTCTAGTTTTTGACTTTGGTTAAAACTTAAACCTGGTTGAAAATGAAGTTCTTTTTGGTTTTATTTTTGCAGATTTTAACAATATTTTAGAGTGTTTGTGTTTTTTTTATGAGTAAAGAATGTAGAGCCTTTTATTTATTATCAGTCTGCAAAACTTTGCTGATATCTACTCATATGCACCCCTTCATTTCAATGATGGTTATGAAAGTACCAATTGTTTTACCATAGAAATTATTTTATTTGTTATAACATCCTTTTGTTAAAGGATTGAATGTTGTGTCTTCTAGAAGGGGTTGCTCTATTATGGTTCTACTGTATTATTGAAAGCCAGGTGGCATAAAGGAAGCGCTTCGGGCTCATACACCACAGGCCTGGGGTTCAAATCCCGGTCCACAAGCAAGGCACACTCAGCCCTTCATCCTTTCGGGTCAATAAAATGAGTACCAAGATTACTTGGGGAAATTGAGAGGGGGTTGGCATCAAGCCACTCAACTGTGACTGTGACTTTCAGTCACACGTTTTGTAACAGCTCTGCTCATGGCCTCACCCAGTGAGGCTGGTTGGTTATACTGGAGTTTCGAAGGTCCAATGACCTAGGTACTCCCTCAAGTATCTCCCTTGATTTTTTTACTGTATTACTAAAAGGGATACTGAATGGCTAATTTGACTTGTTGTGAAACCACTACATGAGAAAGCCTCTCATTCATCTTCTTTAAACAAATGCGTGGCAATAGCAGCTTAGTAACTTTATTTTTTAAAAATCGTCACGTAAAATCAGGTATTGTAAATTTCTAGAATACAATGACTTAAATCGCTAATTAACTAGAATAATAATCACTTAAATTAATATTATGTACAAGCACAAAAGTTAAATAACACTTTTGGCAAATGTTTAAACTATTATTTTCTCCTAGGATATTTCCTCTGAACCAGACTCTATATCACTTGACGAATGCTTTTTTATTAGCAATCCACGTAAGTGTACCTTGGTTTTATACATATATAGGTTCCATTTTTAAAAATTGTATTGTTATGTGATAGTGTTTTTGACCTGTAAAGAGTATTATTTTTCTTTTAAGATCTTGTACATGCTCTAAAAGTGGTTCATACAAGGGATGGAAAGTTCTTGATTGCTCTCAGTGATGTAAGTTTGGATTTATTATGTAATCAAATTTATAGATTAGTCGTTTCTTAAGTATGGTTATGCGGAGGTGCAAGAAATGTTTCAAGGCCCAATATTTTCTCAGAACACAATTTTGTCCAAAATTTACTCAAAATAATGTCTATATTTTCATCAAATTTCCCCAAAAATGTCGCCATAGCCAATATTATCGTTTCAGTTTATGTTACTACTGAAGTACAAAGAGTTTTTATTAAAAATATTATTTTCTTAATTACTGAAGTTCTGTAAGGTTCAATAATTACCAAACATTCACCTTAGCTCAAAAATATATCTAGTCTTAAAATATGAACTATAAACTCTCAAATTTATGCATACAGTAAAACTATCCTCTTTAACTAAACTTAATAAGTAAAAAAAACTTGGGATTGAACAAGTACACAATTTTTAATGGAACTCACTGATCCCATCAGGGATAAGTTGTTTTGAATATTAATAAAAACCCAAGGAAAAGCCAACTTTCAGGTATTCACTCAGGAAACTTTTTTTTTTCATGTAAACATCCATAGTTTTCTCGTTATCATCTGTAATTCCCCCCTTATTTCTTTGAATTCAAAGGCTTTTGCTAGGAAACTTTTAATCATATGCTTTTTATTTCAGAATGTCATACATACTCTTAGTGCTGAAGAGGGTATTCATTGTTCTTCCTTGTCTTCCAACTATCCAATTGAGGATTTTGTTATAAATGAAAATATCTGTAATAACAGGTACTTGTAATTTTTCCATTAGTATTTTACATGTTATACCCTGAATAGTTTTATCCATACCCTTTAAAAATCTTAATAGAAAACCTTCAAACTAATTTTCCATCCAATTAAAACTGCATTACTTCCTTGATACCCTATTTTATGATGTAATGATGTAGCAATCCTATTTCATGACCAAAAATGTGCTTTTTGATGCTTCTTGGATTAAATATCTTTTCAAGGTCAATAAAAGTATAATCTTCCTTTTGGTGTACAAAGTAAAGGTTTACTTAGACATTGTATATTTTACTTAAAGGCTAACCTGAAAAACTTTTGCTCCTTTCCCTCAGAAATTTAAACTAATAACAACAAAAAATTAAGATGAGTGAATTTTCACGTTCAGAGTTCACCCAAAAGTATTGTAAAGCAAAACTTGCAAAAACTGAAGAGTTTTATAAATTTCTTGTATATTTAATTTTGTGGTACAAAAGAATTGGCCAAGTTCCAGCACCAAGTGTTCTAATTGATTGCCAAAACTAATCACATATCAAAATTAAAAAAAAAAAGTTTCTCTTAATTATTTTTATTATGTGCATAATTTGTAAAACACTGCCAATCAAGTTTGATTAGCAAGTTTAGAACCCAGCTAATCCTAAAATATCAATTTTATTGCTTTCATTCTATTCAATCATTTTTCTCTTTCAGTGAATGCTCAGATCATAAAATTGGATTGAAATGCTCTTCAGTCTCAGATAATTCACATTACATATTTGAGATTAGAACACTCTCTTCCTTTACCCTGCTGTACACGGTTGATTTACCAAGTTTTATGCAACTAATAAGATGCATACCTGACCAGGTAGCACATTTTTCTTATGCTTAATTGTCTATTGAATTATTCAATTATGTCTATTGAAGTAATTTTTGGCTTTTAATCTTTACTCATTGCATTACTGCCAGAATAATAAATTAAAATGTTTTTGGAAATATTGTCTTTTTTGCTTAAAAAAGCTTATTTTAAGCTGTGTGTAAGTGTACCATTTTTTTCATTTCATAATTTAGCTATGTTGCATAAATTATTGTTAATTTTCTATTAATATCACAAAACAAACTAAAAAATTCTATGTATCTACTGTTTTCTATGTTATCCTGCTGTAAAAAATATATCTTTGATATTTACCTACAAGTAAAGTTATAGACCTTCAAAATTTGGTAATTAAAAAAATTAAATGAATAAAAACTAAATTTAAAATTTGATTTTTTTTTCAAATGCTTTGAAATAACCCCATTACTAGTTCCCATAATTAAATTGATCTATTAATTTTTTTTCAGAATTTCTGGTCAATAATTTCTGGAGATGTCTTACCTAAAAATTCTAAGTAAAGTTTTGACTCATTTTGCTTTTTATGCAGAGATTCCAAGTACTATGGATTTCCGTAGTTTCTATGTTTTCTCATGCTAGAGATCATGAAAAAACTAAGAAAGTCCTTAATGATCAATTTTGGGAAAAAATGCCAGTAGTAATGCGGAGGCAGTGGTCGGTGCGCTTTTGCATAATGAATAAGCAGCTTATTGACAGGGCCTACTAATAATCCTCCAAATGTTTCAGTTAATTGAAAATAAGAGCTTTTCTCCATACCATCAACTATCATTCTCAAAAATTGTATTATTTTAATTAAACAACCTATTCAAATTGCATGCATGGAAAAGCAAACATTTTCTGTTTCATAATGACCACCAAAAAGCATTGAGTCCTGTGGAGAAAAATACCTCCGAAACAATACAAATTAAGTTTTTTAATGAAAACAAGTTGATTGGGAAGGGTTTCAGATTTTTAGATTTCTGGATAAAGTGTCCATTACTGCACTACAGAAAATCTTTGTTGGAGTCTCTGTTTATATGGTGTGCTATTAATATAGCAAAATTAAAAAAAAGTCATGAAATCTCTGAAATTTGCACATTTGGTTTAAATATTCATTCACAACAAATACATATGTCTTTAAAGAGTGGCTTAATTTTTTTTCCAAGTGTTCTTACAAATGAACCTCATTTTACCATGGGTGCCACTCTTCAGTATTGGGGATGGAATTCAGTCTTCTTAAACATTCTGTGAACGGAATTCCGTTCCGGGTTCGATATGAAACGTAAAATGGACACTCAGATTGTAAGTGATTTGTACTGAATTTCAGTACAATTTGCCATTATTAAAAGCCTGTTTTATACAGCTTTAACTTAAAATTTAAGGACCTATTTAATTGTTCATATAATAATATTTTATAAGATTTTTATGCAATTTTTAAAAAAAAACTACCAGACTAGACTAGGGCAAAAGGATTAAAATGATAGTTCAATGCACTAAGATGAAGCAGTCCAAAATATAGTCTTTTAAAATCATTATGGAAATTATCAAATGTAACCTTTACTTTAATATTACTTTAAACTCATTATTTAATCTCATCTGGTGTAAATTATTTATTATTGGCTATAGAAGAGTAATGAAAGGAATCATTATTTTATCCATTTTTCCTTTTCAGTGAATCTACAGCAAACAATTTGGTAGTGTCTTTTTTCCATCCACCTTCTCCTGATGCTATGTGAGTTTTGTATTATTTTAGTTGTTTTACAAAGTAAATTGTGTTCATTCCTTCCTTTGTTACGTTAATTTAATGTTTATGTTTTCATTTTGCGGTTTACTTATGCTGTTATGTTTTTAGTTTGTTGAATTTGATAGAAAAAGGTAAGATGCGTGAAGCTGAAGAATTGGCACGGAAACAAAATTTTAGTCTTGAGGTATGTAAAGGAATAAAATCTTTGTTAAATTTCATCTACATATAATAACTGGATGCTTTATTTTAATAAATTAAACTTTACTTATTTAATTGCTTTAATATTTTATAGTTTTCAAATGTCTTGTTTTTCAGATCATACAAAAGACAACAATAAAAAAAATACTTTCCGAGTTTTCTCAAGGAGATAGTAAAACACTACCCCCAGGAAAAGTTCAAGAAATGTGGAACAATTTAAATAATTCCCTTGGATTTATTAAGGTAACAAAGATTAAAGAAAAAGTTATTCCCCACTCACAATTAAAAGAGTTAATATTTTTTTAGTAATTTTGTGACATTTACTCCTTTTATATGTATTTATGCAGGATCCATCATTTATCAAGTCTTGTATTTCATGTGTGCTACCTAATACTGATCAAGAGAAAAAGTTGCTTTCCTGCATCCAAAAATGGGTTTGCTATTTTGAATTTTATAATGATCTAATTAGTCAAACATTTGTTTGATACAGTAAACTCCACTTAATGGGATCACTTTTGACCGAGATTAAACTGGCGATTCAATTTTTGGGTTCTGAGTAAACGTTAATAAGCGATTCAATAATAGTTCTGGCAAACAACGCTACTAGGTTATTCTCTTAAAATCAAACTTATTTAGTTCTGATTGAAGTATTTAAAACAGTTTTATTTTGTATACATTTTGCAACATAAAATTATCTTTAAACAAAATTTAAGAGACAGAAGTATTATTTATAAACTGATAAAAATTAATCACTTTGTTTGGCTTTTTTTAGCTTGTTTATCAAAGGGATCCAAATTACCCCATTTTTCTTTTAGCCCAAATCTTCTTTCTCTCCTTTTGGTTTTCTGAACACCACTCAAAGAATAAGAACTGGACAGCAAAGAGCAATGAAAATAAACATGGATGGTTCAAAATTTTATAGGAATTGCAGCAACTGAATTAGCACCATGCTGCCGAAGCCTCACATATTTAATTGTACTGCGATCCTTGCATAGTTGTGTCCTTTAGCTCAGAGGTGGACCTCTACCTGCACAATATCACAGAATTAGCAGAAATTTCCTTCAGTGCCCATTGTACAATTTAGATAGATCTATACACCATCATCACACAAAAATAATCTAAAATAATCGACTGTATTTTTTCCATACACTTTTTGCACTTCCATACACTTGTATCATGAAAGTCAAGTCCCTCTTAATTAACTTTTGTTCTCTTTTCTTTAGGTGGGAAAAATAGATCAATCAAAAGAAATTCTTGAAATTATTTCCCAGGTAGGCCAGAGCTTTGCTTTGTATCTATCATTTAACCTTTAACTTTGTAAAATATTATTTCAACTCTTTTTTTTCTTGTTAGCATAGCTTATAGTTTAATAAAATAAAAGTTATTAGCTTGCTAGGAAGAGATTTTGAATGAGGGTTATATTTTAATTACATTTTATGAAGCTTTTTTTTGTCAAAATAGCTTAGATTTACAATACCTTCTAACATTGTTAATATTTATATATTGCCTGTGTTGTTTTAAATTTTCACCATCTCGAGCACTTATACCTTCAAATAGCAGTAGTACTGGAAATTTCATTTGGATGTGTTGAGCAGTTAGGCTTCCTGTTTGCTCTGATAAACTTGAAGTTTCTTTTTGACCTCTCTGCAGATGGATTAAGCAGCAATATTTAAGTATGGAGTTCTAGGGGGTCACTGCCCCTTGCTTGCTATCACTCGCCAACCCCTTAAACTACTCAGGCAGTTCTTTTCGAATCGCTATGTGATCCTCACAACTCAGCTTATTGCACTCACTCACTATACTAAAACTTTCATAAAAACAATGTTCCTTATTGGAAAACTTCCTTCCTTATCTAGAAAATTTAACCATGAACGTTTTTGTAATGTATATGCCCATCTGATTGGAAATTGTGTACTCCGTAAAACAGTATTTAATAGTTAGAAACTACTTAAAGTTATAAAAGCAAAATAAAAAATAATCTTTGTGGTATTTAAAACTAATAACTGCTCATCGCTTTTCACATTGACCAAAACAAAGTTTCAAAACAATGAAGTTGAGTTGCATCCCTCTTACTTTTAAAATGCTTTGACGATTTCATTGGCTGCTGCAACATAGCATTTAGTTTTTACGTTTAGTTAGATATTGTAAAATCAATGGCTTGTTTTATATTCTAATTAGATTTTATTTCATATAGGTTAACCAACTTTTAAAAAGAACTATTACATACCAAACTTTGTCCACTTCTCTTGACTCATGGTAAGCATTAAATTTATCTGTTTATTGGGGTTGGACCATTTTCTGAAATTTTTATCTACTTAAATCTAGTATTTTCAATAAGATGTTTTACAGTTGCACATTTTTTTTTAACTGGATTTAACTATTAGCTTTAATACACTATTATATGTATACTTTAAAATACTTGATTAAAAAAAAAGTCAATTTTTCTACAATCTGTCAATTGGCTGGTGCATTCCACCTCAAATAAAGCCCTTTCTATTACTTTAAAAAATAAGTTACTTATAGTTATTATAAATAGTTAGTTTTACTAGATTTCAGGTTTTTGTGATGGGGTCATTTTCTATCTTAAGTTTATAAATGTTTTAGACCTTGTGCATAAAGTTTAAAACAAAACTATATTTTTTTAGCATGAATTTAAAAGAATTCTTGAGTCAAGATCTACTGAACTTCATGATATCAGAGTTAAATCAAGGAATCCTTAGTGCAGCTTTTGTGGTTTGGCAGAGGCACATGGTAAGGCCTTTTATGAGATTATTTTTAACTAAAAATATAATAATTAGGTTGGGTAAATCTCTCATAAAATATGTCAAGTATTTCAAGAGATACAGTGGCAGCTTTTGGGTTATTCAAAAGGGAGTTTACAGTAATAATTCGAATGTGACAATTTAAGGAGAAAAAATAGTTGACCCGACTGAAACTGTTATTTAGTTTGTTAAAAGGAGACACATAAAAAATTGCTTCTAAGAAATCTGGTTCACATTTATTTCTGAATAATATGTACATTTTCCTTTTTTTGTTTAACTAAGCTTAAGAAAATGTTATGTTCTAAAAGTAATTTAATTTTTTTTACAGTTGCAATAAAAATGCACTTGTTAAAGTTTTAAAAAAGTTATTAGTATGAAAAAAGTAATCCTATTTATAAACGAATTCCTAAATATAAATTTCCCATGGAACACATTTTACATTCAAAACCTTTTTCAACATTCAAAAATTACAATCACAATATGGAATATGTGAACTAAAAATAAAAACAGTAGAAAGAGGAATGTCTAAATTTAAAAAAAAGTAATTCAGGATTGTTTTTTTGGAGGTTCTACCAGTTTTTCTAACTATTAAATATCATTTTTAAATTTGTACATTAATTAAAGTGTATTTTTTGATTTTTTTTAGGACGAGTTTATTGTAGGGCTCAATCTTAATACCATTGAAAACATCCTTCAAGCCATCCCTAGTACCACTCCGTCAAAAATTCTTATTCCGTTTTTGGAAGTAGATTTCCTGCCTGCTGTATTCTTACAGTGCCCAGATTCTATTGTAAGTATTTGGATACTAAAACATAGGTAAAACAAGTATTTTTGTATTAACTTAGTGTTTAAAAGTTAAATAAAGAAAACCTCCCAATATCATCTGTTATTTCAATATTTATTTTATATTTTTGATGTGTGATCCATTCCATTCAAAATGAGTCATAATTTTTTTAATAGTTTTTTCATTTGATAAATTATGTAATCTGGATCTCGGGTTTTGATTTAGTAATTTTTGATTAGTGTGATGCTAAAAAACCAACTTGGTTTGAAATGAGTGATTCTGATGGGACGGACTTTCATTCTCATTATCAAGTTTCTGTCAATTAGTATTATTCTCTTCAGTATGGCAAAGTTATTTTTACAAGAGGTTACTACTTGCTGAAACTGGAGCTATTTAAATTAAGACAAAGCAGGCAATTTTTATGAGTTCTTGACTAGTTTGTCATTCTTTAATAAAGCTATGGTTGTTTTTTTTAGTTGTAAAAAAACAAAGCTATAACTAAAAAGTTCTCAGTGTTTACAACTAGGTGGTTACCATTTGGGGCAGATTTCTGATCCCCCTTCCTGATTTCTACTAAAAGTCGACAATTTTTAATATTTCTATATAATTTAATATTTATTTAAGTTTTTGTTGATTTTTACTGTTAGTCTTAATTCCTAAATTAAGTGAGAGAAAGAACAATTTTGTGGATAACTACCCAAGTGGGATGATAAAATTTTCAGCTTCACTCGCAAGTTTCCATAAGTGGTACCTGGTCTTTTTTATGTTTAAATTGGGGCTATATTTGACATACTCTATTCTTATTCTTCTCTGTTCTTATGACATTTTGGGTTTTGTCAATATTCTGGGTGATTTTCTGTGTTTTTATTCTTGGCCCCAATCATTCTTATTTTCAGTAAAATGGTTTATTAATCAATATAAATTTTAATAACAAACATTAAGTGCTCTGGAGGTCATATTTGAAGAAAACACATATGAAAGAAAACAAGTAGCATGTAATAAATTCCTAATGTTTCCCTAATGTAAGCTACTTAAAAGTTTAACTAAATATAGTAATTTTATATTAACTCTTAATTGTTATGATTTTGAATTTTGCAGAAAATGGTAGCATCTTGGATAAGGTGTAAAGTTTATGACTTCGAGGTTTTTGAAAAGGTATTTAGTTTTTAGTTGTATGTAATCTAACACAGTATAGATCCTTTGTAATTTGTTTCTTTAATACAATTACTAAAACTTCTTGTTTTACTTCCAGACACTCTGGCCTGAAAATGGATTGCTACTTCTAACAGTAACACTTTCAATGGTGAATAATCTTTTTTCACAAACAAATGAAAACAAGATAAATTTTTCTACAGCCATAGCCTGTGCTTCGGAATATGTAAGTGTATTTGCATTTTGTCCTACTGAGTAATTAATTTAAAAATAAATATCTGCATTTAAAAGTATACCCCATAACTTTTAGAAACTTTCTGCTGTTATAGACTAAAAATTCCAAACAAAAACCAACCAAAAAAATTTTTTTTCCCATTTATTAAATAGCTAAAGAAAGTATAGGTTTAGGGTTTAGTGATATTGGCTTTGCCTCATATACAGAACTCAAAAGAGTAATCTGAATATTTTCTACTCTACTACTTACTTTAAGAATTTATGAAGTACCTAATTAATTTTTATAATTTAATATAGTTTGACTTCTTAAAACATCTTTGTACAAAGTCATGGATAATTCAAAGATTTCTTGAACTTTCTATTAAATCCATGTTAAAAAGATGTTGTGGATAATTCAGTGTTTAACTTCTTGAATTCTAAGTTTCTCACAAAATTTCGAAATTATTTTGACTTTTTGGCATTCATCATTATGAAATCATTGCTGAAATAAAAAAGGAACATCACAACTTTTCTAAGAGAGTTTCATAATGACCATTCAGATTCATAGTGTCTTTGTGTAAGACATGTGTTGTGAACAAAAATTTAGCATGAAATAATAATTTTAAATTAATAAATTCATGAGTAGGAAAGGTTGCTTATAGGTCAAAAGATAGAAAGTAATATTTTCAGTGAATCTGCAATTACAGAGGTAGAAGATGGAATTTCTTCAATAAAAATGTCTGGGATAGTTCAAAGTTTTTATGTGGTCCCCAAGCTTTGGTTTGACTTTTATCATTAATCAAAATTAGATAATTCAATGTTGCAGTGAACATCATAGGACCCTAAATTAAGTTCACTGGGTAAACCTTTAAAAAAAATAAAGGTAGTAGTATTACTTGATGTTAAATATTTGTTTAAAGTAAAATAAAGTTATTTTATTTGAGTTCTAAAGACTGAAATTTTTACTCAACTTTAAATTAAGGCTACAATATAGACATATATATTTGGGTGTGAAACCTATCTTAAAAGAAAAATTTTAATTAACAGCTTTAGAAATTTGCAGGTTATAGTTGGAGGGTGAAAATTTAGTATCCTGCTGTACATACCTCATGATACTTTAAACATATTTGTTTTAAGTTATTGTTGTTGTAAAGTTTTTTTTGCCAATAGCTACTTAATCTTCCTTTCTCTCTTAACTCTTATTCCCATGATACATTTTTATCACTTTCAGGTGTTTCTAAAATGTTTACTAATTTATTTGCAGATCATGTGCTTTAAAGATTACATTCATACAATTTTGATTTGTGAACCATTTCATGTATGTAAGTAAGGGAATATTTTTATTTTGTAGAAAAAGCCATATTGTGTTGGTGTTCTAACAGAATTTCAGAAATATGTTACTTGGATACAAACATTAAAGAAGGACTTCAATTGCACAGTACAACTATCTGACTTTGAAGTAAGTTAAATTTCCTTCAATTCTTCAAAACTATGGCTTTGTTGTCCCTGCTCTCAATACTCTTTCTATTTTATTTCAGGATTCTAAAGATGTTATATTTACTATTCTTGATCAAATTGATATAAAATGTCTTTCTACAGTCATTGATAAGTTTGCAAGACCATTTGCTTTGGAACTTGACTTAGATTTAGATAACTGTTTGGAAGAATATTTGGTGGTAAATATGCATAATACTTGTTTATTTTTAAATTTGTTTTTAAAAGGTACTTACAAATAAGTTTGAGAATGATATCTATATATCCTGTCTCAGTGTATCTCTATCAACATTGTTTAGTGTTAATTGCTAAGTATTAATTATTGTGTTGAAAATACAAAATACTTAAAAATTTAAATAGTTTGACTTAGTTGGGCAAAAGGGAAGTTTTTGAGGCCATTAAATTGGAATACTAACATTCCACACAAGGTTACTGTTCCAGTATATCTTTTTCTAGAAATAGATCCTTATTTTTTGCTCTGAATAATTTTCTAATATAAGTAAAATATATCTTGTAATGCCCCAATATCTTAAATATATAAAATCCTTGCAAATCATATATAGGGTGACAATTTATATTAACAGCCCAAACTCTGCACAATTAGATTCTTTGAGTGGAGTACATAAAAAATGCCCAAAATCTATACCTCTACAACAGTTTTTATTTTTCTAAAAATGTGAAGTCTTATCCAATAAAAACTTGCTTATTTCATTCCATGGTGTGTGCCTGCTTGCACAATGGATATTTTAAACATCTTAGTGTGCAAACATACCCATATAACAATGTTCACATTTTCCATGTTCACATCTTTTATAGCCTAAACTGGATGTGATGACATACCTTTTTCTGTCGTGATTTACTTGAAAACTGTGCCTTGTAGAGGTATAGTTCTCAGGGCATTTTTTCTGTACTCCACCCAAAGAATCTGACTGTGCAGAGTTTGGGTGGACTTGTTGAAAGATCCTGTATTTGGTGCATAGTTACTTCCAAGCAAACTTGATTTAAGCTTTTGTTAAAATTATTGATATTTATGATTCTTTGAAATGTTCAATGTTATACTTAAACTTTGTAGAAATCTGTCAATAATATGGATTCTTTGGGGCTACCTTCTAAAGAGGATCATATGGAAGAAAGGCTGGTTACTATTATCAACAACATTGCATCATCCACTAAATGGACAAATGCTTCTCTGGTGCTGTTGTCAAAAGTAGCTATTCCATGGTCGCAAAGAGTACAAGAATTAGTTCAAAAAGCTCTAAAAAAGAACTATTCAAGGTACTTAAATATTTACCTAACATAAATCTACTTTTTTATTTTAAAATTACTGTAAACTTTCAAAAATTCAGCTGCTATCTTCTAAGGTTCTGCTTATGCATTTACTAAAACTGTCTAAAAAGGTTGCAAAATTTGAGTAGTGTTTCAAAAGTATAAATATTTAAGAGTGTCTAGGCTAGTAAATTCTTTAAAAAATACTTCTTCCTTGTTTAATTAACACATTTCTTTTGAGAAATTATGATGATTTACAAAGTAGTTGTTTAAAAGAATATTTAGTGTAAACATAGTTTAAATACATACAATATAAATGTTATATTATATCAATTCATTTTCATACAATTGCTATCTTAGCTATGCATCTGGGTTTATTTTGTTATTATATTTGTGACATGCTGTAATCTGTAACATGTGATGGATGATATGTCTTTAAATGTTATGAAAATTTTAATTTTGTTCTATGTTATTTAACATTAGCATAGGAAAAGGTAAAAATTTTCAAATTTATAAAAAGATTACATGTTACAGATCTTACAAGATAGCACAAATAATTTTAAACTTCTCATTTGAGAAAAACTTGAATACATACTTTTAAGGATTGTTAAGTTTTCCTACAAATCTTATCTATATCTTTTAAAGTCACCATAAAGCATTTTAGACTCAAACAAACCAATTATTGTTATTTCCATCAGTTTAACTGGAAAGTCAGTTAGTTTGCCATTTTTAGTAATAGTTCTAATGATGGAGTCCAAACCAGCTTAGTGAATACACTCTGTATAAAAGAGTACAAATATTTTTCCATTAATTTAAGATAATAAATGTCCTTCTTTTATGCTAAAGAAGTAGGAACGTTGAATTAATATCTTTCTGTGATATTTGTTTGATATACCTACTTGAAAAGATGTACACTGGACTCAGTTTTTTCCCCATGATTTACCATTTTCAGAAGATCTGAATTTCTTATGCAGTCTAAGCTAGTTGGCTTGAAAGAAATATTCAAAAAATATGAAATGAAAATCTCTACAGAATGTTTAAATCAGCAGTTTGGTTCAGTAAGTGTCAGAATTCTTTTTATTTTCTTAATGCTTATTATATGGTTAAAATTTCATTTATAAGTACTAAATTAAATAAGAACATCAATTATAAAACATTTTTAGTTGACATTAATTAGTGATATAATTCTTAACACAGTATTTTAAAATAAAATTTTAAATTTTTCCAGAAAGAAATAAACCCCTTCGGGGAAAAAAAACCTTCTCCCCCCCCCCAAAGTTTCTGTTTTTTCCAGCCATTCCCATCTCTAGTCATGACTACTACTCACTGTGATACTAGTCACTCTCGACAACTCAATAACAGTAACTAAATGGTCGAGACCTTCAAGACCTTAGTATGATAAAAAGTGATAATTTTCTCACCGTCACCATGGTTTCCCTGGTAAAAAGGTTGAACCAATCAAAACAGAGCAATTTTTCATAGAAAGAAAAGCAATGGCTGACATTATCATTGTGTTAAACATTACTTTTAATTCAAATTAACTCATGGAAAATAAGTATACTGATAACTAAGCGGGAATTTCATTATTTTTGATAAAATTTCTTGCCTTTAATTAACTTTTCAAGCACTTGGAAAATAGTTTAAACTAACACAAAATTGTGTTAAAGAATAAAATAAGTACCAAAGTCTTAGACAGTCGAGCTGCCATCTCTGTGAAATACAACCAGATTCTATTTATATTTTTAACATATTTATTTTAATCAGAATTCTAGTTTTTTTTACTGCATGAACTTCTATTAGACTTGTAAAAACAAATTTGAATAATTTAAGACAGAACATTTATCATTATTACTATCTAATTTCTTGTATTCATAAGTAATTTATTATTTCATCTAAGATGATGACAATTAAACTTCAAAAGCTTTGCCATATTGCACCTTATTTGTACGTTTTGAAAAATAGTTCTGGGGCAGAAAATAAAGATTATCCTTTCAATTAAGTGTTGAAAATGCATTTTTAAGAGTGTTTGTTATTTGACAAGGGCCAATATTATAGTCTGTGTAAATAGAATCGGCGGTTGACCTTGAGTTTTTTCTCCATGTATTTCTTCTGCGTTGCTATGGTAAAGCATGACGTGAAACCGCCGATTTTATTTACACAGACTATAAAATTGGAGCCACTGTTTGAAGTAAAGACAAACTGGGCGAGTGAAAGAGGTGACGAGACAATATCATTGTCGATAGTGAGAACTTCTCATCATTTCATGCTAGGGTTTTCGCAACCTTATTGAAATGTGACATCATGAGGGTGAGAAGTGAAATTTTGTCGCTAGCGACTACTATACTGCAGCTATGGTGCTAGGGTCCCTGGTGTTTTTTCCATTGATCAATCAAAATCATAACATCATTATACATACAGTAACTAACCTTTTGTCTGAAAATCCAATTTTCAGAATGCTTTTGGTCTTTTTAAAAGTTTAATTTTTGTTCTATAGGTATTTTAAAGGTAAAATTGGTAAAGAATCTATAATTAACTACTATAATTAATGTTTTTTAAATGCATGTAAAAGTACCCATAGAAAAGTACCAAAAGCCACCATTTAAATATTAAATTAAATTATTTAATATAATTTAATAAAATTTACTCTTCTAAATATTAGCCTTAGATTTGCTGCTTATGGAAAACTAATCATATTTACTGTCCATGCATTTATCTTTAAGGCATTTGTCAACTACATTTTTGAAGTAAATAAACCTTCAGCTCTTGAAGATGCCGAAAAAGTACTTTCCTCATTTGAAGAAGATGTTAAGGGGTCTGATGTTTATTTCATGTATTTACAATTTGCTTTGAACCATAATAAGGTACTGAGCTTTTTATTTATTATTAATCTTTTCAATTGTATTGATTATTGAAGTTTTAACCTAATGGCTGTTATGCAAATTGTGTGGGTTGGAATTATATTACTTTGAAGTGTAAGCATAGTCTTTTAATTAAGCTTTCATTTTTGAAAATTACAGCATCAATGTCATCAATTTTGAATTGGGTTCCATTGTATTCACTATTTCAGGCAGGTCAAGGCTGCATGTATGGAAAAAAATGTATTGTTAAAATGGATTGGATTGTTTTAGGAAGTGAATGAGTTTATAGGTACAAATTGAGGTTGTGAATCAAGGTCTTTTAGTAGCATTTTGGTGTTATTATATTTCTATGTAGCTATTCTTGGAATTATATGCCATTGTACATTTTATATACTTTTTCTAAAAAATCAGTTTATGAATTCACTTTCTCAGATTGATGATGTGTTGAAATGCTTTGCTGAAATATCTGAAGAGTATGGAATCAAATGTGCATCTAGATTATTGAAGTATATCCAGCTGATTCTTGATGATTTGACAGTCAAAGTAAGTCTACTAGCAGTATTTCTTTATTAATTACAAACTGTCCTTAATTTCTGAACTGATTAGTCTGAAAAATTTCAAGGATCTTTATTGTTTCATGTACAGTCATCCCTTACTAACATTCAAGTTGTTTTTAGTACTTTTCTCATTTGTTATCTCTTATCTAACTATGAATTTTTAGGATGATGAAGAACTAATTAACAATGCACAATACATTGGAGTTTATCTCATCAAATATTTGAAGAAAATGAAGCAGCCTGTTGATGAAAACCTCCTTATTCAATTCAAATGCTTGGAAAAACTGCAGGTACTGGATAGTTTTTTTATATAATAGTTTGAATGATGCAAAAAACTTGATTTGTAAAAAATCCCAGTATTAGCTGTCTTTTATAATTTTAAGCATAAATTTTATTTCCTAGAGATCAGGGTTTGATTTCAAGTATTAACTTTTCTTGACTTAAAATGGCATTGTATGGAATACCATTTTCTTTTATCAAACTTTGTTTTTGAATGTTGCCAAGACTAGTTTTTTAATTTTTTTCGTGGCTCACAATGTTTTTTGCAGTGACCCAGTAAAATACAACTTAGTTTATAAAGTTTTTTAGTTTTCCGTTTCAAAATATTGAATAAAAATTGGGTGCTACCTTAGGAGAAGAAACATAATGCATTTCATTGTGTATGAAGAAGTATGACTTGTTCTCTGATTATTTGTTTAATAGAGTCTTATATTTTTATTCTTTATGTACGTACAATTTGTTGTGTATAGTTCTGTAGGAATAATTGTCAAGTTTGTTTTGTATTATTGTTTTTTTTCCTCGCATGTTGCCACCACCACCACATCACAGCAGACTGCTAAAGTGGTGGTTTATCCATAATGTATTCTTTCTTTGTTTAATATTTTTGTAAATTTCACTCTGTACATTATGGAAAATAAATTATTATTATTATTATTCTTTCCCCCATTAATATTATCAAGTGATTTTTAAAGTTGTGTATGTAGTGGTTGAATTCTTAGAGTTTTCTACAATTTAGTACCTATTGCATTCAAGGATTGTTAAAGGAAACTAATAATACAATAACATCTTAATTACAAGGTAAGAAATTAAAAATTGGTAAAGAAATGCTTGCCTTGCCATGTATTAGCATCATTTAGTTAAAATCTAGATTTTATATAGAAAATAATACTTTAAACCCTTTGAATTATGCTGTAACTTTCTTTTTAAGAACATTTCTGTTAAAATAAGTTTTCAAAATAATCTTGTACAATGCTATGAAATCTTTCCAACAGGAAGAGTTTGGTCTCAGCCTTACACTATCTGAGCTTCTCTTGGAATCTAATTCTCAGACATTGATCAAGACTGCCATTCACAAGTATATAACTCAGAATATACACAGAGAGGTATACATTTTCTCATTAAAACAATTTCATTTTGACTATTTAGCTTTGTGCATAATTGGTAGAGTATATTGCAGAAAAGTTCTTGATCGGTGTAGTTTTCATCTTAAGAGAATTTGATTTTAGTTCTGAATTATTTATGTTTGCCTAGGAATGTGAATTATCATCAGAAAAATTGCCCAAGCTTCCTCCAGGCATATTGCAACTATACAGGTGAGTTTAGAAATGTTTTGCAATTGCGTTGACCTAAAACAAACTCTTAAACCTTTATTTTGTGAACACAGCTGAAAAGTTTTTGTTCTTAACCTAACTACACTAAGAAAAATTTTATGAATGTGACTTTAAAGGTTTAAAATCAGTTCCCTTTCAAGTTTCTTATTAAAAGGTAAAGTAGATATCTTACCAATATTTATTCAAATCATTTTAACTAGATCTTTCACATGAAAGTGATAAATGAAGAAATGAATGGTGTGAAATTAAGGATGTGTAGTTTTGCGAATGATTTTAATCCTTTAGGAATTCTTCTAATAACTATTTTTTAAGATAAATTTCTATTATTTACTGATTTAATCTATGCTCAATAACTAAGTTTCATTTTTGTATGGCTTAAAAAAATATTGATTTGACCTCATTTTTATACCCAAATATTTTTCACATTGGTCTCACGAAATTACTATGGTAATGGTATGTATACTGCTTTTGTATTTTCTCTTGATAAAAATTTTTCACTTGTTTGGGATTTGAACTGCCTTTTTCTTTGATAAATTATTATGACCTATTCAGTTAAAAACAATTTATTGATTGCTTGTAATCTTTATATTTTTTTTTTCAGTTTTTCAGCTCTTTAAATTTAAAAAAAAAGTATTTTCTTCTGTTCTTTAGACTTGGCCATATTCTTTTAGTCAAGAGAGAAAAAATTTTAGGTTTTTTAATTACTGATTGCCTAAAGGAAAAAAAATACGAACTTGTCCTCATACTGTGCAAGTAAGTTATTTTTAATTTTCTACTTGTCTTAAAGAATAACGTATTTAATAATTTTTTTACTGTTCATGCTGCTGTGGTCATGCACCTTAGATAGGTCAGTAGTGTTTTTATCTTATATTTTGGTTTGGTTGATGTATTTGGAGATTTTGTTTCAAGCATAGGTTTTCTTGTATATATTATCTAAATTCTTTTTAACTTAACATTGTCTTTCATTTGAGTTATAATTTTTTCTATCATAATGACCTTATCAACATATTTTTATTTATTCCATTGTAGTGAAATCATTGACTCTCACCGATCAGGTGACGCTGCTGAAACATTGATTCAGGTTATCAAGCATTTCTATGACAACTTTAGAAGTTGGACATGTACGAATTTTACTGTCATGGTAAATACAATACAGCACTTGACTGGTTCTGCAATGACCTATATAAGTGAAGGTAATTGTATAGATTAATCTTATCTTAAATATATAGACCCCTTGTAAAAATAAACTTATTCAAAAACATTCTAATGGCTGTCTTTTCTGAATTTTTGCAAATTGTTGGCAGAATTCATTATTAGGAGGTTGTTTTATCTCCCAATTTCACAGATAACACTAGAACCTCTATTAACTGTTACTTTTAGGGCCGGGGGTGATTGAAATGCTAAAAAAGTAGGATAATCAGAGGGACGTGAAACTAGCTACTTACTGAGCCCAAAATTATGCTGAAAATTAAAATGAAATAAACAAACACACACTTCTAATAAAACCTATATTTTTGACATAAATCAATTTTAAAAGTGTAAAATGTATAGTTGTATCAAATTCCTAAATCTTGACTTTCTAAACCTTTTGTGACTGGAATAAAATTAATCAATAACACTGTCATGCAACTAGATGCAGAATGAAGAAGGATAATTGAATGATTCAAGGAGTTGGTTGATTGAAGGTTGGATGATCAAGATTTGACTGTATCTAGTTTATTGTATTGACAATCTTTTTATATTTATCTCTTTCCCAATTTTGAGTGTAATGTTTTAGTTTTCTTTAAATAGGATCCATATTAGAAAACCTTCCTGTCCTCCAACTAACAATGTACATGTCCAGTATTAAAGAAATAACTGGAAAGCGGTCTCTGGTTGTTAATCCTAAAGACCCATATAACACATGGATGTTTTCACCTTTATTCCAAGATCAAGGTTTCCATTTGAATTTTGATTCAGTGATGGCATTTCTAATTGCTGTATTTAATCTTCAAGGTAAATTAGAATGGTTGAATTTGTTTAAATATTTTTTAAAAATTACCTTGTTTGCGAGACCATTTTTTTTTATTCTAGAAGCATAAATACTAAACCTAATGTACCTGGAAATGATCTCATGCTTAACTTTTTGAGATATGAAGAGGAATTTAAATAGTTTACTTTTACAAAGAGTATAACTTTGAATCCTGATAAAAAGTATGCATGTTTTAGAACAATGTGTTTTGTATTCTTGCCATTTCATTTAATACTTTATTGTGTCTTGTATGATGCATAAAACAATTCTATTGATGGGAAACTTAGCTTCTCAGATTATCTTGTCTATCAAATAGTTAACCAGCTGAACCAAATTTCTATTTCTTTTATCTCATCAAAATCTTATATGGTTTTCTTTCAACTGAGTATAGTAAATCCTCTTAAATTTTGTTATGCTTAGGGGTTTGAAAGCTCTGGATTTTGAAAACACAAAATCATTTAAAAATATGGTAATCTTTCACTCATACTTGATCTGTTTTCAACAGTACCGGCCAGATGTTAGAGAGAAAAAAATGGTTTATGTGCTGCACTGGGTAAAAAATTACATCCCTCTGTCATGTCATTAAACCAGCATTCGAAATTGGGGTGGATTGCTGGTCCGTGACAGCTAAAAAACGGCTCGGACCAGTGGAATCAGAAAATCACTGGGGTCCGCCGAACCAGTGTGTGTGTGGTGAAAAAATATCCCACCTTCCAGTTCTAGCAGAGTTTTTTTTTTCCCGCTACGAGTTGGAGAAGTAAGCTGTTTGTTGCTGTTCGCTGGGCAGTTCGAATGATTTGTGACACCTGCACATGCTTGGGAAGTTTCTCAAGCACATGTTAAGTGATAGTGGTATTTTAATTGCGCTTGATGATTGCATTTGATGAAGCAATACATATTTTTGACAGAACCTGAAATGTGGCAATATGGGAAAGGGGAG
This sequence comes from Tetragnatha montana, assembly GCA_963680715.1. Classification (NCBI taxonomy): domain Eukaryota; kingdom Metazoa; phylum Arthropoda; class Arachnida; order Araneae; family Tetragnathidae; genus Tetragnatha; species Tetragnatha montana. The sequence goes on along the minus strand of OY796680.1, from coordinate 15,151,595 downwards.
CTCCTGGAGAAAAAGAAAAAATATTATTGAATTTGTAATAATTTTTAACATTACTATTTGGTACTCACATTCAGTGCAATAGTTACTTTATAATAACATTTAAACCGGTCCTTTTTAATTTGTCTGACCAGTGATTTTTGTTGCGGACTAGTAAGCTTGGCAAAGCACTGGTCTGCAGGACCAGTGGTTTTCCCCCCAATTTCTAATGCTGCATTAAACTATTCATTTCAAAAAGTTGATTACTTGAAGAACCTGATTGTCTATAATAGCAAGCATTTTAGCCTTTAAGTGATGAATTTAGACTTAAGAAACTTTTTTTTGACAAAACAGGAACATTCAAGGGAGAATCATGCCACAGTAAGAAAAATTAGTTATCAGAAACTCATGCTCTGTAGCTACATTGATAGTTAGGAGAAATTATATCCATTGATTTAAGATGTTTTTTAACCTATCTTCTCTAGTAATGAGGAATTAACAACAAAATGACTAACAGTGTGACACGATTTAACATTTTGCATTTCCTACATTTTGAACTATCATGATTTGTATAAGAATTTCTAGGAATTGTTGAAAATGTTCTGTATTTACATTCATTCCATTAAATTTTTAGGTTTATCTTCAAGTATTGATAAAAGTATTAAAATTAAGGAAGTTTTCATTCCTTCTGGAGACCTGCTGACCCACATGAATGATTCAGGACATACTGTAGTTTTACTTCGTACAATGTACTTTGTCCATATTTTATCACTCCATCTTAACCAAGTATGTTTTATTTTAGTTAGGTTTGATTGCACTTAAATTTAAATGTATGTTATGTATGTTTTGTATCTTATTATTCCATAATTATTTGAAAAATTGTTTTATCAAAATTACTTAGATGAAAAGTTTTTTTCAATATCAAAAAGCATCAAAGTAAGCATTTACAGCATGTATAAATTAACTACTTATTAAATTCCATGTGATATTTGTATTTTTCTTTAATGAGTCTTGCTTTTACAGGATCCTGAAGTTTTGCAATTCTTTTCCGGATTAGATTCCATTATTAATGCATCTGTTTTTTCTGTCATACAACATGTTGTAAGTCAAAGAAAAGTTGATTTAAATTTTGCCCTTCAACTGTTATATCTTGTTCCAAGAAAATTACAGAATCATTTCTTAAATGTAAGTTATTTTTTTTTTGCTAGTTTGTACGCTTTTTTTTCAATGAAATAATAGTAGATGGTTAAATTTAGAGTGGTTACGGTTAACTCCTTCCAGTCTACCTAATGTACTTGTTCATTAACACTAGAAAGGTGAGAGGGGCCTAATATGCAACATCCAGCTGATATTACTGCAATTGAATAAAATGTTCTGAATTTTTCTTAAAAGTTGGTGTGTTTTTTGTTTCTTACAACTCATTGATTGTTCCTGTATCCTATTCATTTAGGAACTGTTGAAGTGGTGTTCTCGAGACCTGAATATACTTCCATATGTAGCAAGCATTGGGATGCAGTTAGCTCAAGCTCATCATGAAACTGAATCTTTTTGTACTTATGAAAATATTTTCAAGAGAGCTTTCTTCTTAAATTCTCACCCCATCAAATCTATGTCTACAGAGGTAAGATTTGGGAAGAAAAGTAAGAGTTCGAATATGGCTCCAAAAGCCTATTTAATAAGTTTTTGTCTTTGATTCTCAATGTATTGAGAAAGCCTCTCTCTATTTTCTTGAAGCTGGTCCTTAACCCTTCTCCCCGACCTGAACTCTGCTGGAATTTGGTGAAAGATCTGATTTCTTCTGAAAAGTTGGACCTCTCTGCAGTCCTGGGTTGTTGCAAAGCATTCCGATTGAAGCCTGAGCAGGTCCTGATGGCCTATCTGAAGGAGCTGTTGATAAGAGCAGAGTGCAAAAGTTTCTGCTCAGAAAACATGAAGGAGCACTTAGCCCCTGCTCTAAAAGAGGCTGAGACTATTATGAGTTTAATTAATAGTGATGAGGAACTTTATAGTGAACTTATTAACTTTTCAAAACAGGTAATTTTTTTCCAAATATACTACTGAAATATACAAAGCATGTTATAATTAACCACCTTTTGCTAATAAAAAATGGAGAAATTATTTGTGCTACTGGTTGTATAGTACACCCTGGACAACCAATTGATATTTAGGGAAAATAAATTTTTTTCAGAATAGGTGAGACTAAAATATAGAAAAAAATTTCTGGAATTTAACCAAATCTGACTAGACCTGCCCATGTGACCAAAACTTGAATAGAGTGCTGTGTTGTCATTGTTAGGTTAACATTCTATTATTTTAATAATTGAAATTAATTTTCCAAGCTCATTAAAGGTCTTGTAGCCTGTTTTCCCCCCTTTTTAAATACATCTAGACAGCTGTCAGCTGAGTAGGGTGATGCAGTGATCGCAGTTGTCCTATAATTCCTATATTTCCGGGAAAATCCGAAAAAATGTCCTATATTTGTCCTATATTTTCAAAAACGGCCATTTGTCCTATATTTTTTCCATTTCACAAAACCAAAAACTTAAACTGCCTAAACTTCTTTCTTAAAAATCGAGAAATAGTTTTTATTTCCAAGAAAAAAGACTAATTATCGTGGAAAAAGTCGGAAAATCGCTATTTTTCGTGTAAGTTTCGTTTTGCGTGCGGAGTTCTGTTCCTCCCGCGGCTTCTTTCTCGATCGGCCGCGGGCGCTAAGTTGAAGTTGGCTTCTTCTTGCGTTGCTATTGCGATGTAGAAAAACCAACTTTACAGTGGTCAGAAGTCAACAAGTCCGGTGTTCAGGATCACATTCTCCGGAAAAGTCGAAAAATAGCAATTTTTCGCGTTCCGTTTTTTCCGCGCCTAGTTGAAGTTGACTTCTTGTTTTTCAAAGGCCTTGCCCCCCCCCCCCTTAAAATTTTTTTGAAGTTTCAAGAGTTGATAAAAAGAGGTCAAGTTAAAATTAAATGGCATCGGAAATGGAAGCTTAAATTTCCAAACTTTTTCTGAGGGAAGACCCCCTTTTGTATTTGAAACTATTATTTTATTCACAACTTTTTTCATTATAAAGTTGCATCAAAAGGCAAAACTTACCTGAAAATATATGCCCAAAATTTGGACTAGGTGTATCAAAACTAGTTAATACCCTGTTTTTTAGAGTTAGTTATTTCCAAAAATTTTCTGGGGAAGACCCCTAGACCCCCCTTTTGGTAGAACATATTTTAACACTGAATATATTGGTGGGATGTAGTTTGTATTTTAAAAATATTAAAATTTCTGTTACTTCTCTTTTGTTGCTACTAGATTATATGTAACAATAATTTGTTTCTTACACAAATATTCTTGTGACAAACATTCTTTAGTATTTTTAAAGGTTTGATCATTACTTTTAAAATTTTTTTATTTTTTAAACTATTCACAATATTATTCATCCTTAGGAAACTTAACCATTAAGAAACTTTTATTTATATGTTTTGATTAATTATTTTTCTGAAATTACTTAGTTTTTTAACAGCGATACGTAATTTGCTATTAGCTCTACTGTAATTTTTACTGTAACTTCTTTTGTGGCCCTCCATGTCTCAATCAACAATGAGAGTGGCCCTCCTCCCAAAAAGGTTGTGCATCCCTAAACTATTCACATTTTTCATAGTCGCATTTATTTGTTCCTCTTTAAACAATTACATAACCTTTATTTTTTTACTTACTAAAAAGGTTCCCCCCATTTTTTCCAATAATAAAAGCTCCTGAAAGAATCTTGGTTTCCTGTGGGGACAGACCATTGCATAGTGCATTGTTTTGTTACCATTGCATGGTTTTAATAGTTTTATAATCTAAATTTTTGAGTCTGCTGGAATTTATTTACCATTTGTCAAATTTGTGAAAGGATTTTGAGCATTTTTAAAAGTAATTACCTTATGGCCAAATATTTAAAATATTGAATTTTTCATAAATACTCTCTTAAACTATTTTAAATAGTGCTTTTATCAAAACTTCTCATTAATTTGGTTTTATTATAAAAGGCTTGTGTATTAATGCATATTAAAATTTTGTCGTTCCAATAAAAGGTATGATTGATTTAATTTTGATGTCCTATATTTTTTTGTGGGAAATCCTATATTTTTTCTTGAGCCTGCTGCTATCACTGGTGATGTCAAACTCCCTTTTGTGGCATAGTATCTTGAACCTGGTGTAAGTTTTCCTACATCTTGGGAATCACTCACAATAACAGATACTTTTATCAGCAAAGAAAAGTTTAAAGAGATTTAATGCCTTATCTCATTGTATATCATGTATGGATCGTTGGCAAAGAAATAATAGTTATTTACTTGTAAACTAAATTATCAGTAGGAAAAATGTCTTATTTATCCCTTGGTTATGTGGAATCTAGTTTAATATGTGTTGCACAGCACAGTAATACTTGAAACAGTAGTGCATACTTGAAAACTTGTTACACTTGTTTTTATGAGTTGAAAAATGATTACTTTTGCTAGGAGTTATTTCTAACATATGCATTCAAAAATACTTTGTCTGGATTATTTAAATGTATGTCTAATAACCCTAATACAGGATGTTTTATTAATATTTTAGATCAGTCCCTACAGTTATGAAATCTATATGTTTATCAAGGAACAGTTACAATCACTATCTGCAAACATACAAACATGTAGTTCCCATTCATTTGAAATGGTAAGATTTTTTTATGCTACCTAAAATGTTGTACCCTAAGCAAAAAATTTGTTATTAAATTATTATTATTGCTTTGAAATAGCTACTGTTAACTTTATCCCACTCCATGACTGCAACATTAGAATAAATCCATGAACCTGTGTGCTGTCAAACCATAAAGTGCACACAGGTAGAAAAAAGTGGAAAAAATGCACACCAAGAAGGATATGGGTGGGAGTGGTCTGGGTTGAATCTTGTTATTCTATCTATTTAACTGTGAGGGCACCCATTGGAAAACGATCTTATGGGTATTCAAGTGACCCCAACACCGGATAATGTTCATTGTTGTTTTGTTGTCAGTTGCCATGCTTCCACCACTGAGCCAAGTGCTGTATAAGAGCTTGGGCTATTGTTCAGAATCCAGATGTCAGTACTGACCCCCTAAATGACACAATTATCCAAGGCCTCCTCAATAGTTATTCGCTCATCCTGAAAAACTGAGCAATGAAGTCAAATTCCATTCACCTGCTAATGTTCCTTTAAATTTGATAAACAACATTGAATTGAATTATTTTATTCATAAAAACTGTTTTATGTATTTTAATTTTTTAATAACTAATTGATGATAAGTAAAGTATTATATATTTTTAATCAAAACAGTAACTTTGCTTGGGGGGTCTATTGAGTTAAATTACCTTTAAAAATTTGGAAAATACCTTAAGCCTGAAATTTCATTTCACTATTAATAATATCCCACAGATAGATATCACTAGCTATATACATGGGTGCCACTCTTCCGTCCTGAGGACGGAATTCAGTATTTTTAAAAGTTCTGTGAATGGAATTCCGTCCTGGAATATTGTGAAATGCAAAATAAGCTGACCAATTGGCAGTGATTTGTGTTAAATTTCAGTATTTATATCCCACCTTATGCCCACAAATAAGCCTTGTTTTACTCAGATACAGCTTTAAGTTATAATTTAAAGACCTATTTAATTGTTCGTATGATATTTTATAAGTTTTTCTGCAATTTAAAAAAAAATTGCTAGATTGGGGAAAAATGATTAAAAAAGATTCAGTCTTGTAGTTTTTGAAGAGTGGCACCCATGTATATAAAATAACATTAATAGCTTAGGTAATAAGTAGAAACCAAAGGAAAGTTTATTTTAACACTCACAGATTTTGTATGGTAATTGACCATATTAAACAATTAAACATTTTGAACAGACTTAAACAGACTTTCAGAAAAAAACGCCAGATGCAAGGACAGAAACCTTTGAAAAGGAACTTGTAAACAGACATTTTTTGAGGAAATATGCACAAATTTTAACAACATGAAGGAAAGTGCTGATCACATAAAACAATGCATTTTACATAAAATTAAATTAGGAGTTAGGAGCAATTGGAACCGGTCAACATTATCCAATTGATAACATTAACCGTGGTCCCATTAAGCAAAATCGACTGTACTATGAAATTTTCATTATAGTTTATGTTTACTGGAAGTATTTTTAAAACACTTATGAATAGGCTAATTTGACTTTATTGAATTATCTCATATCTTTGAAATTACAGGATATTAAGTTGTTGAAGTTTTTGGAGGTGTACAAAAGAATATCTCCTCCTGATGAAATTGAAAAAGAAAAATGTTGGTCTTTAAGAGCTGAAGTGAGTTTATTTTATTAAAATTATCTCTGATTTTGGTGAGAAGGTTTTAAGAGAATTACTCATTGTAACTATTTAGTTTCTTAGGTGTGTATATTATTTACTATTTTCGTTTAGGTTGTTTTTTTTATGATTTTAACAATGAATGGTACCAAACCTTGTCTCGTTGGGACAGATCCTGTTAGGCACAAATAGTATGTGACTATCAATGTGTTGTACTAAATGCAACAAGTCTGCATGTGTTTTATTGAAACAAAGAGAATGAGGAAGTTGCTTGGTGTTTTTTTTATTGATATTTTGTTCAATATATATCACTATATATAAGTTTATATGCAAAATGTGAGTGGTATTCAACCCTTTTAAGTTGAAACTTATTTTTTTTAACACTGTCTTTGCTGTAGCTTGTGAAAACACTACTGTAAACAAATAAAGGTAATTAGAAAAAGGAATACACATTAGTATTTATAACTAATAAATAATGATGTATTAAAAATTAATCATAACAGGGTTTCTTAAACTTTTTTTACTGTTACAACGACAGTACAGTAAATCTCCTTAAGACCCCCTGATATTGCGAACCCTATGTACAAATACCAGTAATAAAATTACTGATTGTTTTATATTGGTCCTAATTTTATTCATTGTATATACAAGTCTTGTATATACAATGAATAAAATTAATGAAAAAATATCTTGTCAAGATATAAACTCAATAAAAGCCCACGTCACTCACTGACTCACTGACTCACTGACTCACTGATTCTGGAACGGAACGCTCGCACACTATGATGCCATCTCGCAATAATAATCATAATCATCAGAAAAATATAAAAGCCCACGTCACTCACTGACTCGATGCCATCTCGCAATAATCAGAAAAATAAATAAATAAAAGTAATTAAAATTTTAAAATAATATAATAGCTTTTAAATAAATATCTTTCAAGAAAGTTGGTTTACTTAATAAAGGTTAAAAAGTTACTTTTAGGGAAGTTGGTTTCTAATTCAACAATAATAAATTATTAAAGTTAAACTTCTTATTTAATGTATAATTAATAGGAACTTGAAGTAGTAACGAGCGAAGCTCGCATAAAAGGCTAGCCTAGCTGTAAGACCCGGCTTTGCCGGGTCGTAACAGCTAGTTGTATATATTGACTGCATATTGTTGGTTCTAGAGGGTATAGTGCAATCAAGGTCTACTGTATTTATTTCAAATTTACCTTTGTGTCTATTCTTGTCTTAAAAATAACGGGGGGGAAAAAGGGGAGGTGTTGCTTGGAATTTCAAGTATAGTTTACTTTTAGTTTCCAAGATTTATTTTTGTCAGGTAATTTGAAAGGGAATGTAATTTTTTATTCCATTTTCCCGGGATGAATGGTCATGTTGATTGGAATTTTCCTTCAAACATTTCGCCCTCTTACATCCTCAGTGGTTAAAACATCATTAACTACTTTTAATCAAATTGAATAAAAAACAACTACTGTGTGAGAAGAGGGCAAACCGTTTTAAGGAAAATTCCAATCAACACAACCATCAATCCTGAAAAATGGAATAAATATGAGCTGTTCAGGTCATGGAAGTTTTCATTATTTTATGAATGTAATTTATTGATTTGGCTATTGATGCCAGTCTATAATATACATTTATAAAATCAGTTTTTTCTGGAGTTATTTTTTCTGTTATTTGATGTTAGACAAAATTCAACTTGATTTATTTGTAACTTTCAGAAGAATCCTTGTGTTTCTTTGATTTCAAATACCAGATTGCCATTTCTTTACACTCTGCAAGAAAATCTTCATAAAGTTATCAGTAAGTGACCTTTTAATTTTCTGTTAGGTTTACAAAAAAAAAGCTTTACTAAATCAGGCAAAGTATAATCAATATTAACCACCTGTGGTCAATGTTTTAAAGGGGATCTTTACAGTCCTTAGAGGATCAATAAATGTTTAGGAAGTTATGAACAGTTTACTGCAAGCTCATAATAGACCTTTAATTTTATTAATTACTTTAAAAAATTGAGATATGTTACTATACATTTTAAGGAATTTTTGCAGTTATTTTAATAATCCATTGAATGTTGTTCAGTGGAAATTCTCAATTTGTTATAATTTTAATTGTGGAAACTTTATTTCAGACCCAGAGTTAAGAGAAAATACTTTAAATATATGGCTTAGTGCCACATCCTTTCTAAAGGTATGTTAATGTTTTGAAGAGTGTATTTTTATGCTTTATTATTTAATTTTGTCATTCTTATAGAACTGCTATATAGTTCTGCCAGAAAGGTCCCTGCTTTTATAAATTCCAATATGTTTTAGTTTGATCCCTTAAAGTAAAATTTACTTTAAAAGAATCTTGAAATCCCTTTTTTTTTCACTGCAATAGTTGTACTAGTTCACTATAACAGTTAAATGTACTTAGTTAGTTTTTAGTTTTAGTTTTAGTTTAGTACTTTTTCAACAATTTAAAAAAACATGAACATAAATAATAATGCCTTTGCCTAGAAAGAAGTATAAATATCTAAATGTCATGAGTATAAATTGTGAAAGTAAGAAAAGACTGAATTAGGATCTGAAGTATTATAAATGCTTTTTCTTTACTGATGGTTTCAATGTTCATTATCCTAGATATCTGCTGATGACATGATTATCATTTCCGTTCGAAACAGTGTTACCAATTACTTGGAACTCTTGAGTTCAAAGCACTTTGTTCGAAATACAGATGATGATATCATCAGAACTATCGAAGATATGATAGCAGGAATTAGTAATCATGAAAGTGCAGTTGTTTCTGCATACTGGGTGTCAACGAACATGCCCCCAGGCAAGTGGTTTTTCTTCTGTATATATGTTAGGTTTAAAGACCGAATTGCTCTGCAAGATTATTTTGAAATGCAGGAAATATGTTGCTAATATTGAATTGAGACACATTTTTCTACCTTAATATTACATATAATGCTGTCCCTTTCCATCAATAAAACATAAGCAGAACAAATACCAAAACTTGATCCTATTGGTAATTTGATAAAGGCACAGTTTTGAATCTTTCCAGAAAATTAATTTAATTGTACTTAGTAAATAGGAAACAGTAAATAAAAAGATTTAGGGAAAACTATTTAAATTGTATAAAAATTAAAATGCATGCATGTATCTAATTAATTATATAATTAACATTCAATAATGTTAAATTTAGTTCAAGTACTTTTACATAAAATTTTGAGTTTCATCCAGCTTTGAGTATTTTCTGATTTGGAAAAAAGTTTAAATGCAAGTATACATATTCTTATAATTTTTATTTCAGGGAGAAATAGAGTTAAATTTGCTCTCATAGCTGCAAAGTGTGCAAAAAATTGGGTTGAAAAGGATCCATCGAAAGAAAATGCTGCTACCACATATAAAAGAATGAAATCCATTTATCAGAAATATTCCATAGAGTCTGTTTTGCATAAATATAATTTGCTACACAACCAGCTTATTAGTCTGATTCAGTACCCTGTGCAACTAATTGAATGTCTTCTGGAAAACTTCCTATTGAGTGACAAAAGTAACAAAGGTTGGTATGGTGATTATATTCACAGCTGAGTTTGGTAAATAATATGGTATTATTAAATATATTAGGTATTTGTGATGTATGAAAATTTGATATATTACATGCATTTAACACATAAGAAACTCAATGGTTAATCAATATCTATAAATTTACAAAAAAACAACAACTTATAAATGAAAAAAAAATGACCGTTGATGTTCAGAATAAGTATGAGCAGACCTCCATTCCATGTACTATAGAAAACTATGTAAAGCCTCTGAATATGGTGTGGTGAGGTCAAGTTCGGAAATAAAATGCCAATGTAATGTAACGCAGCATAATGTACAAGCACTTTGTTGGTAAAGACGGGGTCTGCTGATTATGATCTTGAAAAATTAAAAGCTTTCTTTCCCGATAATAAACTCCCATTCTTGAAATCCCTTTTCAGATCATATGCACAGTATTCAAAACTCCTAATGGTGCAGACTTATCGTGTGCAACATAAAACCTGTGAGAAAAATATTTTCTAAGACAAAAATTAAGCTACCTAAAAATACTGGAAAACATTTTGTATTTTAGATTTTTGGATAAAGAGTTCATTACTGTACTACCATAATAAATCTTCATTGGAGGTTGGAGTCTAGAAAAGTAGCAGTTAACTGAGGCATGAAACAAATAAGTAAATGTTCTATAGAACATAAAAAAGGAGTTAAAACTACTTAAAAGTATTGGGAACTCATTAGCAGCAGCCATTCCTTAAAAATCAAGAATCCTTAGCAGGTCTTTAGACTCAGTATAAGTCTCAAACTTGTGTTGCGATTCCCATACTCTTCCCCCCTTTTTTTACTAGATTTGTCTGGTAAGAATTTAATCAATGCCATAGTTGAAATATATTCCTATTTAATAGGAAAATATTTCTTATTTGGTGTAGTTTCCAGAATACTGTAGTCAGCCAAATCTGCTGTTATGTTCTTCCAAAGAAGTGATATAATCTTAATAAATTGTTCTTGTAAAATTTATTTATATAAAAATAACTATTTACCAAGTAATTTTAGTTTCTATTATTGGTTAAAGGGAATTCATACTACTTATAAATGTTCTACCTTACTTGCTCTAAAATTAAAAATTTTCTAGTTATTAACATTAGAGTATTAAGGGTTGTTGTAATAGATTTTTTATGTTAAGAAAATTACATAAAATGAACTTTTTCAGTGTGTGAAACTGCTGGTGAAGTTGCAAAAATTGCTGATATTAAGCTGATTGATATATTTTTCAAGTATATATTAAATTGGTTGAATGTGTCGCCTAATACTGCCAACAACATGGATGAAGTATGTATCTAGTTTTTCTATGACTATTCATATTTTTACAATCAATATTAATTCAAGTAGAGTGTTTTATATAAAAGTTCATATTCATTTCGGTTCGTAAATGTAACATGCAATGATATTATGTTCCTTTAAAGTTTATATTTAGATGTGATTTTATTTTAATTTTGTTAAATAAAACCTTGCCAAATGCACGTTCTTTTAAAAAAGCATTGCTCCATACGTTTGGTGTCATACATTCTGTTTCATTTCTTCCAACTTAATATTTCACTTCTCGCTTAGCACAGATTTTTTTGTCCAAATATTCTAACCAACTTGTTTTTCAGACTTACCTCGAAAGTTTTAAAGCTGAAATTGATAATGACTATGATCTTGACTCCAAAAACCTTAAAAGGTTAGTTTGAATCTTTTGTTGTTGCTGAATTGTAATTTTTCTTTTTGTTGCTAAATACTAATTTTTTCAGGATTATTGATTTACTTTCATGCATATCCGAATCTTTGTATTCATGCCTTCAAAATGAAGTTATGAAAGTAAGTGTCTTTTTTTATCGTACCTCTTCAATGTGTTATATTTCAGACAACTGTCTCAACATTTTTTATGTCTAGTTTAGGAATTTTGATTAGTCATTCATGCAAAGTACTTTAAGAAAATTGATTTAGACTAGATAAACAACAGTGTTAAGTTATGGGGAAAAATTGTGGAATTAATAATGGCTTAAGATTTTAAATAAATATAACGCTAATTATGAAAAAGAAAAGGTTAAAATCAGATAGCTTTTGATTAATTGGGAAGGTAAAAAATGTGTCTTACACTGGTTCAGTAACATAGGTCATTTCAAATTGAACAAACATCACATCTTGTATCAGTCTTTAAAGGAAGGGGATTTCACCTAAAATCTTTCAAGAAATTGGTGGTAACCCAAATCATTAATAGAATTATTTCCAAAATAGTTAAATGAACACCAAACTAAAAATTGGGAAAGTATAACCTCTAACATTTTGGAAGCTTTTACATTAAACAAAACAAAATGGAAGAGAAAACTGTTTTATCAGTGAAAATTTTTTAAATGGAATAAAAAAAAATTGAATACTTTTTCTGCAGTTTGTATGCATACGTTTCTGTTGTACATGAATTAAAAAGTTATCAATCTACATAATTCTGTGTTAATTCCATGTATCAATTAGCCAATAAACAAATCCTTATCCTGAATGTATGATGTATATAATAAATTATGGATTGTGTCATAACTTCTGAGATGAACAAACAAACCAAACTTGTTAAACAAGTGATTCTTTTTCTAAGGCGTTTTTTTTGTGCTCCAAAATATGCTTTATAGCAAACAAATGTTCTAGACAAAACCTTATTTAACTGGCTTTAAGAGCTTTCACTGTACTTGTTTAAGAGATAGAAAATTTAAAAATTATAAAGCCCCCAAATTTTCTGACTAACATAAATAGTTACACTTTTTATTGCCAAAACTGTTACTTGAAGATCCACTGGTTTATGAAACTATTTTGGCACCTTATTTAGTTAATCACAAAACATTGTCCAATTTGCTGGAACAAAAAAGTATATTTTTAATGCTTTGGTTTACTATGTCCATATTTGATAACACTTATTTTCTCCAAACCTGACAGACATTCCAAAGTATGGAGCAGGCTCAAAGAAACCGTCTTCTCTTTTGCTTGGTTTCTGCATTCGGTTATCCCTTTGTCGCACAAGCCATGAAATGTGACATCAAAGTTCTGGAAGAAAGTTTGCTCCCCATGATGTGTGCAATGGAACTTAAAAGTTTAGGATTTCCTTATTCTTCTAACCTGTTTAAAAAATGTGATAAAGCTGAACTTGTAGGAAAGATCCTGTCTGTGAAGATCAACTGTCCAAAAGTATGTTTTCATTTTTGTCTCCTCAATACAGATATATTTTTGTTTTGCTGTGATTTTTTACAGTGTAACTGACAATATTAAGTGCCTTATAAATTTTAAATTCATAAATTTATTGTTTTAATTTTCATGTAATATAAAAACACGCTTGACTTTTTTGTAGGCTGTAATATTTTGTGTTAGACTGTGCTTGGAATTTCATGTTTGGGATGCCCAATTGTGGGAAGCAATCTTAGAGAGATTCAGCTGTAAACCTTCTGTAAGTATCCTTGTAAAACATTTAACACACATTCATGAGGATTGATATTAAAGGGGATTTGGTCAAAGTACCTGTTTGTAAATATCTTTCCCATCTAATATAAATACCATTTGTAGATCAAAGAAAAAACTATAACTTTATAAATAATCCTTCCTTTACAGTTTTTTAAGACCTCATTTTTGACTCATTGTTTTCACGGTTGCATTTTAAAAAATTTTGGTATGAACGGTTGATGGAAAAACTGCTTTTGATATTTGTCACTCAATAGAATAACCCAATTGATAAATTGGATATTGTTTCCTAATTTTTCTCCATCTAAATATAAAAAACACCTGGCTAAATTTTATCTAAAGGTAACCATTTTCTAATGAAGGGATTCCTAATTGATCCATAAAAATGTAATTACTATTTTCAGTTTTAATGGTAAAGCTCGACACACTATGACTAAAGTAATTTCCTTCCTCAGACGCGCTGATATCAGTATTGGGTACCTGTGGACAAAAACCACACAGGTGAATCAATGTGCATAAGAGGTTTTTAAAAATTTCAATCTAACCTATTTTTTGTCTTCTAGGACTTTGCTGTGCAAGATATTTTAGAATCAGTCCAAGGTTATCTGGTGCACATGTGGAGTAACCAAAGTTTTATAACAGCTTGGAAAGCTGCTATTGATTGTACTCTTAAAAAAAGTATGGATAATACTATTACATAGAATGTAATATCATTTGTATATAAACAGCACATAAGATAAATTTTAAATAAGTTGATATCATTTTATCCTGATAGCAACTAGCAACCAAATGTAATTTGTCAATTATTTAGAATTGAACTAAATGTGGATGTAATTTTTTCTGTCTCACCCCTTTGCCTTAAATATTTTCCTTTACAAAATGATTTGCAATTTTTCATGTGCCTTTCTTACTATACCCCCTTGTGTTTATAAAATTCACTTCATTTAATGAAATTATAAATTTTATGAATGTGTTCTTAATTATAGAATATGCTGATGACTCCCAGTTCATAAGCACAGTTTTTAAAACCCTTTTAAGGTAATTTCTGTTCTCTTGGCATGTTACTCTTATATATAAATAAGACATGTATCAATCAGATGTACTTTTTAACTTATATAAAACTTATTGTTTAGAAAAAAAAATACATTTAGAATAAATATTTATTTATCTAAAAATAAAATGTGTGTAAGCAATGTGTATACTGCATTTCTTTTTTTTTAAATTCCAGGGTACTTTTAATCTCAATTTATTTTTTCACTAATTTATATATCTAGCATTAATAAATACACATAAGGTCTACTTGATCTTCTAAAATATACATTTATTTGAATTAAACATATGTTAAATCTCTGTCTTAAGTATTTGTATTTTATTTTGAAATGTTTTTATTAGATGCCCCTGTGTTCACCAGCTAAATGTTCAAAGGCTAGTTGCTGAAATTACTGCTAATTGTACTGACCCACACATAAAAGAATCGTTGCTAACTGAAGATATGTGCTCATTAATTTCTGTAAGGTTTATTTTCATGTGTTCAATGCTAATATTTTAATGCAATTAATTTAAAGAAGCAAACTTCAAAAAAACTAAAAAATATATATTTTTATTTGCAGATTTTAAAAGTTCATGCTGAAAAGAAATGCCTTATAGAACTATCGGAAAATGCCCAAGATGTGAATGTGTTTAAAGACAAATGAAAATTACTGTTCTTCACATTGCATATTGAAGTAGTAAACTAGTAATTTTAATTTCTTCTGCAGATTCATGAAGAATGTATATATTATGTTTTGCATACATTTGCAGGAACTTTAAAAGGACCAATTAAATAGCACATAATGTTATTGTTTATTTACTACATTGTATAATATTTTTTGTCCCTAAGTAAAAATTTTGTACAGTTCTTGTTAAGTAATTTTTGTATGGAAAATTTTAAATCATTGCATTACCTTGTATTTTTTACTGTCCAATTTTAGAATCAATAAATGCATTTATTTGTCAATTTTGTGAATTTTTCATATGCTTACATTTGAACTAATTTTGAATTTATATGATTAATGATAATATAAATTATTTTATGAGTCAACTGAGTTTTATGGTAAAAAATTTCAAAATTTACAGACAGTAAACTATACTACTTATCTGTTTATAGCTTATAATAGAAATGAATCAGAAGTATAAAAATATAGCTAAAAATTAAATTCAGTTTTTCCCAGAGCAGTTGTGACCAAACTTTAACACTGGACCATTTAATGTGATTGAATCAGGCCACATCTCACTAATGATTTTTCTTTACACTATTTGAAGTTGAAATCCAAAACTAATTAGTAGGATTTTTAAAGTCTAAAGTAATATTTAGTGATTTTAGTGTGAAAATTTCTGGAATACAGCTGGATTAAGAGATTTGAAGTTTGAAGCAAAATAAAACTTGAGTTCTTATGCTTTAAACAATATCTTTGAGGGCCGTAGTTGGTGAGTGTCTTTTTTTTTTTATCTTACCTCTTCAATGCGTTATAATTCAGACAACTGTCTTAACATACCCTTGTTCTCTAGCTTTAAATTAAATAGTTTAATACCCCTTCTTATTTTAAATATGCACTATACATTAATTCTGTAACAATAAAGTAAAAAAATGTGAGCATCTCATCAATATATTTTACTTCATCTCACCCCAAATACTGACACAGTAATTAAGAAATAAAACCAGGAAAAAATAGGTTTTTTAAAAATCAAATCTATTTTCCTTTTGAGGTGGTAGAACTTAAATAAAATAAAACATAATTTTTTCCCCAATTCAAAGATGTCAGTTTTCCATTTCAGGTTTGAATCTATATAAAGTCCAAGATATTTGTAACTTTCAACTGATTGGAGAATGTGACAATGACAGTTGTTTTTAGTTCTACAAGATAAAGTGTGATATTTTAAATCAAAATCTGAATTATTTTTTTCTGAAAACTGCAATAATAACTACTGGCTGCCTCAACAGCAGAAAAAGGAATTAAAACCATCAGGCACAATATAAATTCCAGATAGAATGATTACAGTTACATTAATTTGTATTTAGGTTGAAAGTATTTAAAAGTAAAAAAGAATGAAATATATGTGAATTAAATTATGAGAAATATTGAGGAGAAATAGTAAATTTAGCAGGCAACAATCTAAAAGGGGGAACTATAACATATTCAGGATGGAAACAAGTTAGAAATTGTAATTTCTTACATTAATGTGGATTGTTTTTAAACATTAGAAAATTATTACTTCCGAAAAGGAACCGAGAAAAATGAATCTTGAAACATTATATTTGTAGCAATACTTGGTCTTCTTAAAAAAAATCACGAACAATGTGTAAGATTGGGTTATCTCTGGTGTTTTTCCCCCATTTTTTTTCCCAATAAAATCAGCATTTTTCTAAAGTTTAAAGCATTTTTAGCAAATGAAAGAACTTCAAATTTGTTTTGTGAGATTTTTGCCACCGTTTCCGCGCTACTCTCCTCGAAAATTTAAAAAAATGTAAATATTTTCGAATGATTGTCCTATCGAATATGCTTGTTTCCTTGAAGGATGTTCTCTTGATTAAACAAATGTTCAAAGTTTTGAGGAACAATCTAGAAGTATTTAAAAATTAAATATTAAATCAAAATTTTAAAATATTTGTTAATTTTTTATAATTACTCCGTAATTGAATGGAGAATGAATTGATATTTTATTAACATTAAGATTTCTCTTAAGCCCATTTGGGTAAATCCAGAGACATTTTGCTCTACCCTTCAGTCTTTTTATTAAATTTGGCAAAGTCTTTTTACAGTTATAATGAATTTAAATTTACCAAAATCGCTTTGTGTAACAAAATAGAAAGACGTTTTCAGAATTTATGTTTTCCCGCAACACACATATTTCCTGTAAAACATGTTTTTCCTTCAAAGCGCTTTGTATGTAAGAAAAGCAACATTTCTACTGTAAGGATTGGGGGAAAAGCGCTTGTTATCCCTTCATTGGAGATGTTCGGATTTTTCAATTTACTACTTTTATAATAAGGCAAAGCGGGTTTAGTTGGCATAGTTTTTGTTTTTTAATGTATAACTCTTTTATTCTGTAATACTTAGAGAGAATTTGTTTTATCCTAAGTATAGGTTAACCTTTGGGTTAAAAATATACTTCGGGTTTATATAATTATACACGTTTTTAACCAAAAAATTAGTTAAAAAATTAGCTCTTGACTATACCAATTAACCCTACACCCGGGGATACTTGGCATACCCTATGGGGCAAGTTAGCATATCAATACTTGGATAAAACACGGGATAATTTTGAAGGAATTTTGTTTATTAAATTTCTTTTTTATTTTACCATATTTTTGGAGGTTTCTTCTCTTCTCCTTTAACGTTTCCGAAGTTAACGGTGCTTCAATTCAATTTATGAGTTTACCAGAAATGTTCGAGCTCATCAATGAGAAAAGCAATTAATCAGGGTTTTTTTCCCTTCATAAAGCTTCGAAACAGACTGTAATTTTTGTGGTTAGTGTATTTTTATGCACTTTACTTACCATCGAAATTCCGTTGCTCTGGCTCCTTTTTGGTAAAAAAATAAAGCAGAATGCCAACAGGCTCAAGTGCCAACTAACCCCGGTCTCCCCTATAATTATTTCCTACGTATTTGCAATTATAAACTTGTATTTCTATTTTTGTTCGATTATTTGTGAAAATTAAGGCTATTGTACGAAATCTTAGGTAGTAATTTTTTTCAATTACAAAATAAAGATCAAGAGGGAGAATGGTTTAATTAAGGGGTCAGTTAAGTCTTAAACCATAGGATAACTCTCATAAACTGGCACATACTAAAATGAGTCCCAAATTTTTAAAAATAAACATATCAACAAAATTTTTTTGGTAGTGTGAAGTTAACTATATGTACCTTAATTTGAAATCTTCAAATAGCATATAAATTATTAAAATTAATAAAAATTAGTGGAAAAATTATTGACTTTTTTAAAAAAAATTATTTAAAGTACAATGCTCGTTACGCAGTCTCTAGAGCTCAAAAACAAAGGTAATTATTAAAAAGTGGTGTTAAATTAATCTTAAATATATCCTCTATAAGTTATACTTCATTCAATACATATTTAAGATTTTTTTATATTTTTAAAAAAATCAAAAATTTGAAACTTAAAATTTTAGTAAAAATTTTTACTTTATAAAGGCGAAAAAAAAATTTTTTGTTGAATAAATTTTTATAAAATGATGTATAACTTATAGAGGATGTATTTAAGATTAATTTAACACCACTTTTTAATAATTACCTTTGTTTTTGAGCTCTAGAGACTGCGTGTGCGTAACGAGCATTGTACTTTAAATAATTTTTTTTTAAAAAAGTCAATAATTTTTCCACTAATTTTTATTACTTTTAATAACTTATATGCTATTTGAAGATTTCAAATTAAGGTACATATAGTTAACTTCACACTACCAAAAAAATTTTGTTGATATGTTTATTTTTAAAAATTTGGGACTCATCTTAGTATGTGCCAGTTTATGAGAGTTATCCTATGGTTTAAGACTTAACTGACCCCTAATCCATTTCCCACCAAAACGGCGATTGAAAGTTCATTTGTTGCATTTTTAGGATTACTAAGCATTGTCAAATCATTTAGATTTTCCCCGATTCGAGAGTTAAAGCACTTTAAAGATGGACTGTGTTGGTAGAAAACGTAAGTTCACAAACCTTTAAATTAGTTTTTTTCAGAATCAGCTTTCATGGAGATGTATATTTCCCAACATCTTTGAGTTCGAATACTATTTCATACAACTTTTTTTTTTCTTCAGAAGCACGTCTAAACTCCCTTGACGTTCCGATTCATAATATTGATTGCGCTATGATGATTGTTGCGATTCATACTTATTTTGTTGATTTCTAATGAAAGGAAGTATAATAGACACTATATATTACAAATTAAGGTTATAAAACTACACTTAAACTATCCACTATAATAAAAAATACCGTGGTCTCAAGTTATTTTTATTAATAATTAAAAAAAAATGGAAGATTATTAACTTAGAACAACAGCCTAGAAAAGTCTCAAATCTTAGAATATTCTAAGATTTGAGACCTATAAATTTTTAGAACTATTTATTTAGAACAGTTATTGAAAACTATCACCCGATTTAATTTTTTAAAGATAACAAATGAACTCGATAGTATTCATTAGTTCTCAATTCAAAGTTTTAAAGTAAAGATGACATTCAAAAGAAAATTGTAACTTTTTAAGATATAAATATTAATAAGTTTAAAACAGCTTAATTGAATGGGCTTTGTCAAGTATAGGGATGTTACTTTATCAATATTTTTTCTGATTTAGACTTTAGATTTAACTAATAATATTTCTGAAAAAAAAAACACTTTTCCAGGCTAAAAAATACTTCCTTTTAAATGAAATCAAAGTGATAAAGTTGTCTTTTGACACTAAAACCTTCTGTACAAAAAATTCTTTAACAATGGATTTTAAATTTTTCGTGGATAAAAGGAGGCTAGGTATTTTCTACTTTTTTCCTGTGTTTGGATTTTTTTGGAAATGGAAATATTTTGAATAAACTTTCTTGATGATCCCAAAACAAATATTTCAAAAGCGTTTTAGTTGAGTCAGTCTTTCTTTCTTAAAATCTTCATAAAAATACAAATTTAAAAATTTTAAAACAAAAATCTTTCATAAAATGTTGAGGAATTTCTTTTAAAACTACCCAGTGTGGTGACTTAGATTACTTTTGAAAAAAAAACCCGATGCATTTTATTTTGTTATTTATAATAGTTAATGCTCCTACACAATCATAAGGGTCTGTTAGATTGGCACTAGGACTATATCATAAGGGTTAGGTTTTGTTTTGTCTAGGTTTCTATAGATGGCAGCACCAAAACGGCTCCTCTGAGTTTTAGGGTCCTTCTTAGTTTTCCAAGCCAAGGAGAAATATAATTTCGCAGTGTTGGACGTAGCCAAGGGGAGCGATTTGGAATTTTGAACAATTTTGGGATAACCCCTACCAAACTCTGACTATGACACTGGGTTGTAGTTGTAACTTAAAATCTTAGAAATATGCTGCGGCCATGCATATGAGTAGTCAATAATCATTTTAATCTTTTAAAAAATGCCTAAATTTTCATACAGGCTCATCGGTAGGAATTTGTCATATGCTTGTATTTATCAACTATTTCTACAAGCTATTGACAAGTATGAGGGTTGTTCAAAACGTAAGACCCCTTATGTTATAAAAATATATAACCCTAAATGTTTACTGAAAATTACTATTTTGTTACTCTGAATCCTGAATCTCCATTCACATCTCTACATAATTATCAACTTCATTCAAGCTTTTTGTGTCTGTTTCGAGTTTACGAATTTTCATGTAGTGCCGTCAGTTCATGTTAGTGTCACTACATTCAAACACTAAAACAATGTATAGTTTTTTGGGACTATGGATCAATGAGATGTAAAGGTGATGTTCTTAACTTAAAAAATCCACATTAAGATCAAATAACCTTTATTAATATTATTAATGAAAACTCCTAATTAAAACCATTTTGATTAAATAAATACGTAAGTTAACAAATAATCCAATGGCCAGCCAAGTCTGAAGAGTCGCTCAGCTGTTAGCCTTTTACTGTCTTTTATGCAGCAGGTGAAGTGTGATGAGCTGTATTTCGTGCATGCGCAGATGACCAGCGCCATAAGATGGATTGCGCTAATGTAAATATCTGTAAAAATTTCGAGGAGATATTAGCAAGTAAATATAACACTTTACAGACCTTAAAAAAATATTAAGTTTGCAGATTTGCAAGTTTTTCAGAGTTATCTTGCAGTTTTTGAGGGTTTTTTTTAGCTAAATACAGACAAATTTTAACTAAAATAATCAAAGAAACTTGCATATAACTCTTTATATTGATTATAACTCTTAACCTATATTGTGAGGTGCACCCCACCGTTTGAAAATTGCTAACATAAACATTGATTTTGCATCTTCTAACTCATGGGACATTTTCGCACCAATTTACTATTTAAAGTTTTAAAGTTAATTGTAAAGAAATTAAAACGTTCATATCTAGTTATTTTTCCATGTTTAAAATCCTGTTTTAAAACTATTGCATTCTTCTGATGGCAATTTTAAGTGAGTTTCCTTCTCCCCTGTTTATCGACGTGGATTCGGTTGCAATTATCAGGGTTTACTGGATTTCCGAATTTTTTCTTTGAAGACGAGAATCCAGAGCGAAAAAAAAGCTTGTTTAAAAAAAAAGTTTAAAACATAAATTACCCCATCACTTATAAGAACGAATACTTGGCTGTGCTAACAGCTCCTGAGGGAACACAAAAAGGAAAAATAAAAGAACTTTTCGGGATGGGTCAGAACAACCAGTTCCAATGAGGTTCAGGTTCTCTTAGAATGCCCGCCACGTCGTTCGCAGCAGCGAGCAAACAATAAGAAGAGGTCAAAGTTCGACCTCTCAGGTGACACACTGCTCGATTTTGTGGTTGTGAGCTGTTTTGAAAAACCCGACTGGCTCTCTGAAAAGGAGCGGTGCTGTCCAGCTTAACTCAGTTTCGTATTTTTAGTAGCGAAGGATGGTTTTGTTGGCGCTGAATCTATATTTGGCCTTCTTCAATCAGTTTCCTTTTATGAGAGCCCACTTCTTTGTCTGGATTTTCGTGGATATAATAATGGATCAATTTAAGGATGAATGAAATGCGTGGTTCGGCGCATTTTTAACATTTAAATGATGATGAGATTTTCTTAAGTGCGAAACACCGTTTGCAAGGAAACGTTCTACGTGGTCGAGGTGTATTAAATTATTCAATTGTTCTTGGAAAGCAAGTTAAGAATTTTTTATTTTTTTATTATTTTTATTTTGTAACTTCATAGAGCACAGGTGGCCAGCTCGCGGCAATTGTGTTTCAAAGTGGTACGATGGAGTTGTTACAGCAACACACGAAGACAGTAAAAAATATAAAGGTAAAAATGAAGGATTAATATAAAATTGAATTTATGAAAATTGTATATCTACAAGCAATTTTCCAACTTCACACGATATGGCTTGCAGATATTGTAGGTTTTGATCAACATATACTTGTGAACATATGTTTTTTATGAACGTAATAAATCAAAGTATTGCTCATGCATATTGCAACTGATATGGACCTAAAGCACTTGATTTTCATTTGTTAGAATCTTATTGAACTAAGTTTATGATGACATAGTAAAAATACTACAATTTAAATAGTTACATTAAAAAGTAATGACTGCTTAATTATTTACAGTTATTTTTTTTAAACTTAACTTTGTACTCTTTTTTTAGTATGTATTACAAATACATACTTACTATGCACTATGTATTAATTTTGAAATCTTCACTTCTCAAACTTACATAAAATAAAAATGTGTTCTTTTGCGTTAAAAATTCTCGTAATCAGCATGCAAAAGTTACATTTCTCTTAGAAATATTTTTGGTTTATTAGAAAAAATGGTAGAAACACGTATAATTTTTCTCAAAAATGTTAACTTCCTCTGTTATAGAGACTAGAATTAATAAAAAGAGTAGAAGAATACATAGACGATACCCGTTACAATGAATCCGGGATATATATTTTAATAAAAAAATGGACCTTTACAAAGCTCAGCTAACACTCGAGTACATTTTTTTATTAAACGTCCCCCCCACATCTCTGTCTCTACCTCACAATAATTCGAATTTGAGAGGGATTAAAAGCCACGAAAAGGTTTGTGTGATTTCCTGAATGCAAATTATATTTGTAGTAAGAAAATTGAAGTTGTTAAAATGCAAACCATTTGATTTGTTTGGCATAACGTTAATTTACTGCGAACTAGTGCGGGAAATTCTCATGGCGATGACTTTGCTCACACGATCCATCGTACATTCTCCATGCACAAGTGTCATCCGAAATTATTATTTATTTTAGCAACTTGAACCAGCTTCCTTTAACGTCTCGTGAGAATACTGACTAGAGGACAGGACTTCAGTTCCGAATAGTATATAGGGAAATAATAACTAGAGGGAAATTTAAGGAGTAAAGACTACATTTTGGTCTAATTCTTCACAGGAACTCGTTTTAAACCGTTAGATTTTTAAAAACGAGAGAAAAACAGAGACTGTTCAAATTTTTACTCAGTCAAAATGTATGAAGATGACAACAAGCATTTAGTCAAATAGACCAAATACAGAGAATATATCAGTTTTTTTAAACAACATATGTATAGAAATGAAAAAAAAAATAATTGTAGTTATTTATTGTATAGTTTACAACAACAAAGGTTAAAATAGAAAGACTAATTTAAACATATTTTAAAGTTTTAATCTTCTACATATGAACTTTGCGATAGTTTTTTAACTGAGGTTTCAGATAGCTTTCCTTCAACACCAATCAATATAAGGGACTCTTACTTTAGGTGGGGGGCGGGGGGAGTCTAGCCATATTACAAAGAGTAGATACAAAGTACATACAAAGAGTAGATATAAATGACAAAAATGGAAAATTTGTAAAGTTAAAGGAAAATTTTTACATTGATATACGTACATATGAATGCATAAAAATACTCCCTTCAATAGTGTTTATTGGTAGTCAAAATATAATTTATTTGGGCCTCTCAATACACCTGCCTTACTCTACGACTGAAACTAAAAGTATTCATCCATATTTTATTGATACGACTAACGCCATAGCAAACGTAACAGTTGAACCATGTCAGTCAAGGAAGTGAGAGTTATGACATCCTTTCACTCCAGCCCCTCGCCGCCAAGTGACCACATAAAGACAAAACATAAACAGTCTGGTTCTTCCTTGAAACTAAATCCTCAAATAAACTGTTAAAATTGCTCCGAACATGCGTACTCAATGGAAACGATTTCCACAAGTGAGTAAAGGTGTGTTAAGGGGGTGTTGTTTTGGTAGACAAAGTAACAATTTATTACAACAATTTAACAATTTAATCCCTCTCAAAGTAACAATTAACCAAAACAAACTATTTATACCATTATGGAAATTAAACATCCCTTTTTAAAAATTCATAAAGAGCAAGAAAAACTCATTACAAGTAAACAACAAGGAAAGGTAGTACTAAGTAAGAGGAAACAAGAAGAGCAGGTTAAAAACTGCCTTAAGGTGAACTACTGTTCCCAACGCTAAAAATTTTATAATTTATAAATAATTGAGGGTACTTTATATGTAGCTATTATTTTGGGTTCACTATATTATCTGAATTTCACAATGCGTAGTTACACCGCAGAATACTTCAAGATGTTTAACGGAATTTTAAACTTGTTAAACAACTTGATGTACAAGTAGCATCCGGATAATAAATACTTTTTTTTAAATAATTAATTAAGAGTAACATGTAATAAACGAATGAAATATTTATAAGTAGAGTATCACGAAAAAACTCACCAAAAGAGGAAGGCACGCAATCATTAGAAAAAAAAACATTATACGACACCCCAATGTGAATTCTGCACACACGTTTCCTTAAAACTTCATTCTCCATCTTCGTCTTACAAATATGACAGAACAATGAATTATTTTTCGTTTAGCTAATTCTTTTCATTCTTTTCTTCATCATCATTATCGTTGACATTATCTATAGGAAGAAATTGAAAACCAACGGTGACAGTGGTTCCACACGAAAAAATGTCTAAATTTAACATCTCAAACAAGTTATCTGTTCTAGCATCTATTTTTTTTACAATAACTTACTTCTTACTACGAGCATCCGAGGCTGTTTGCCTCGATAGCTCGTATTTCGAAGAAAATGTTCAGGAACTTCATCGTTTAAGTTGTTATTTAAATTAATACTCCAAAATAAAGGCTTCGTTGCATACACCTGCTAAAAAGGGAGAAAAGTTTATAAATTTCACGCTCTTATCCATTTTATCCATCCCTTGAAAGAGTCTTCTCAGCAAGTTAAGATCGCATACACCTGGTTGATGGATATGTATTTTCACCTTTGCTTGTGATCAGTGGCTATAATTTAGCATGCCCTGGACGACTTTCCCGGAAAACATCTGAGACACACACTATCTTTTACTCTCCCTTCTCCCTCTCTTTCTCATTATCTTCCTCTACTTCTCTCAATCTTCCACTCCCCGCTCCCTCTACTTCCATCTTTTTTTCTTTCTAATTTCCTCTAATCGTCTAATCTTTTCTTTTTCACTATTCTTTCGTGTTCTCTCTCTCTCTCTTTCTTTCTCTATCTTCTCTGGTTCTCTATTCTCTATGTTTTCCCTTCTAAAAAAGTCTTGCAAGGGCATAAGAATTTAGTGTTGACCAGTCTTGCTTGCAGAGACAAATGCAAGCATACTCTATACCAAATATGGATAAATGGAAGGTGCATTTCAAGAAATTATGTGAATAATTCAAGTGATTCAAAATAACTTTTACACAAGGCTATTTTTAGATAATAAATTTTATTGAGTTTATATAATTATTACTTCATAGAGATAATTTTTAAAAATATGAAAAAGTTCTCGGAAAAAAAAAGAATTGACCTTCTCTGAGTAAAGTTGCCATCCCCGAATGGCTAAGAGTGAAAATAAAGCTTGAACTAGCATTCATGAAGTAAATTTTACTTTGATTCTATCGCGTTTGAATTTTCATGATGAAGGAAAGGAACTTTCATCCTAAACACAATGGATTTTAGGATAGCGCTAAAGCTGCTGATGACATATGAGGAGTGGAGTGCCCTTATTATAATGTAATATTAAGATTTCGAAGTGATCTTTTATTTTTAACATCGTAACAGTTCACTAAACTAGTTAGATAAAAAGGAACGAACTTCAGCTTTTTCGTAATCGGTTTTCACTTGAAACTGACCTAGATATATTCAGTCAAAATATGTCCATTAAATAAAATTATTTTTTAGCATGTATTATACTATGTATATAATAGTCCCCATACTTAATTTTTAAAAATTATTTAATTTATAATTTTGAAATATTTGTAAGCTATTTTTAGATCTGATGTACTGTATTTGTTTAAGTAACAGAAAACGAAATCAAAGAACTTATGAAAACAGTTTACCGAAGATAATAACAAACCCCTCAACTTTCTTTTGAGTATTAGCTTTTTCTTGTTATTCAAATTTCTATTTTTACAGCATTGGAAAAAGTTTATTAACACATACATCAAAAGTTTATCTCTATGATAAATTAAGAAAATTACATACCACTTCCAAAAAAAGTAAGGTATTTTTTTAGGTAGTCTCTTATTAAAATTAAGGAAAGCTGCTGCATCGTGGAAAATTTTGAGCTGGAAGGGCATTTGTTTAAAGCAAAATGTAAGATTTAGTTTTAAAAAAAGTTTACCATGCATATAGGAGTGAAAAAGCATGAATTATATTCCTTTTAAATATTAGGTTTGATTTTTCCTGATCTGCACTATTCAAATTCTATATTTAAAAAATAATATAACTGGCTTTTGAAGGATTTTTTTTTATTAGATGTTACTTTAGTACGTTAAAGTCAGGCACTCTCAGACCCTGCGTGTATTACAAAAATGTACCAAATGCAACATATATCAAGTAAACTTCTATTTAAAAGTTTCTAAACTACGGAATTAATATTAACAGACCAATTTTAAGGCAAATTTGAAGAGAAGATCCATTTTAACCCAGGAAATTCTCACTGAGAATGTAATGAAGCCTTCTATTTAGTAATATATCTCTTTTTTAGTTTTAATTATTAACTGATTTTCTTTGACCAATCTCTCCTCTAAAAATACATGATTTAATTTTTCGGATTTGAAATTAAAAGATTGATTTTAAATAATGCCTTACTTGAGAAAAAGAGTTAGATCCGTGGGCGGATTTTTTTTGGAGGAGAACCCTGGGGGATCAAACTGGAAACTTTGAGATATGTTTGCATCGTAAACATCCTTGACCATTAAAACATATGGGATATCATGAAAAGGTTTGAGGGCATTGCTCTCAATTGACCCCCCATGACCCTGGATGAATGAGTCACTTGATATACACGTGTTTTTCTCTTCATTATCTTAGTGGAAATCTCTAAAACTCTTTTTAAAATGGTAAAAATAGCCTTTAAACTCCTAATTAAAATTTCACCTTACTTTAGCTATAAATAGCTTTATGGTTTGCTTTACTTGTTCATCCCTCCGCTATGAAAATTCAAGAAGCTCTGAGAAAAAATTAAAAAAAAATTATTTTAAATGCTACAAATTTTACTGGATGCCTTTAAATATCATGCTGGTGCTTTCATTTGACAGACTTATGATAACCTTATTTCTAGCGGAATGAATTAGTTGAAGAAAGCTTCATTCCACATTTCAAAGCAAATAATAACGTTGAAGAACAAGCGTAACCCCGTTCTCTTCTTTGGAAAATTGTCGGTTTCCCTTCATTCATTCAAATACGATCTCAGTTGGTGCTGTGTCTTGAAATGTTTTTGTGTTTTACTCGCTCGAAAATACTCGTTTTCTTTCACCTTTTTTGTTAGATGTCCTCAATAATTGGTTGACGAGTCTTATAATTACTGAGGGATCACAATACGAGTTAGTTTTAACGTGTTTTGGCCTATAACTTTTAGTTCTAAATATAACTGTGTGTGCTGTAAGATACAAGAATATTTCCTCATATTTAAATCAAGGTTAAAAATAATGATTGAAACATCTATGGCGTATTGTTTTTTTTAAGAAGTATAAGGTACTATTAAAAAAATTTATTTATCTAATAATTTAAAAATAACAATTTAATTTTTGCTCTCACATCAATATAGTGATTGACTTTTAACACTGTTATTTGCAGTTAAGGTTTTCTTCATTAATTAAAATTAAAAAACCGTTTAAGCACGTTTTAATAATTAGGAGGCAACAAACTTTAATTTATAGATAATTAAAATAATTGATTTTTATTAAAAATTTAATTAAATACTAAAAACCAATGGAGTTCCAGAACTTACTCGTATCTTTAGAAAAGAAAATAGCTAAGAATATTTATTGAATTACTTATTATTATGTTGTTCAGGGCGTAACAAAGAGGGGAGGGTATTGGGTAATATATCCATCCACGAAAACTCGGATTTTTTTTACCATAGCATAGAAGTATAGTAAAAACTACACAATATCCCCCTCCTTTTTTTCTGACAAAGCCGCCAATGTGCGTGAACCTCAATTTCAAGATATAATGCACTATTTATGACTATAAGGTTATTAATTTTGAATTCCTCTATCCCTTTTAAAAAATATATGCCTGTCATTTAGTCCCCTCTAAATAAAAATCGAGGAATAATTTGTATTTTGTAAAATGGATTTAACTTGATCCTAAATTTAAAATTTGATCCCCGAAACTCTCTTAAAGAGCAATCAAAAACTTATCTTTTTAGAGTTGGTAAGTTGTTGAAACTCTGCCGCAATCTGCATAGGAAAATGACCAGAGGAAAATTATACTGGTTAGCATTCACGTCACGAATAAACAGTCAAAATATTAAAAGGTTACAAGTTCTCAGAAAAATGAAGCGATAAGCTATTCATGTTTTTGTTTTAAAGAAAATTCGGCTTAAATCTGAGAGCCAAAGTTTAAGTGTCGATAACCTTTGCAACGTGAAAAGTAGAAAAAAAAGGCAGGGTCGGTGTATGATGTCTTTCTAACAGCTTTCGCGAAGGTATTAAAACCTAGTTGCAACATTTTTCAACGATCGTGTTTCCACGTTACGAGAAGATTGTTTTCTGGAGGAGTTTTTTTATGTTGAATTTTACTACTTTGTAACTACTTTTTACTACTTGTAAAATTCATTAGCATGCTGAGCCTGAATAGAGTTTTGGGTTTATTATCCAATGGAATATCCGTTATGACTGCGTAATTAAGGAAGCACGAGAGCTTCTGAAAAAGTGAAACTTTCATAAACAAACGCGTGTTTCGGAAGAAAAAGATGACAGAAGAGACACGAATGTCGTTTTAAAGAGGGCAATACAAACCAGGGGTTCCCAAATTTACGGCCTGATTTTCGTATCTAGTGCTTTGAAGATACTTTTTTACTAAAGGTGTGCCTTGGAAAATAGAGTACCAAATTCGAATAAGTAGTTTTTTTATTTAAAAAGTAATAATTTAATCAACCAAATTTTTTTTCTCTTGAGAACAGCTCTTCGTGTAATTTATTTTATCTGTGAAATCAAAATTTTATGGTCTCATAAAATTAAATTAATTAATTGTAAAATTAAAGACAAAACCAATGTGAGGGAATATTTTAACAGAGATCTCTTCTTGACAAGAAAACAACGTGATTTTGAAAAAAATTTCTTTTGAAAATCTGACATTAAATAACAAATGATTAAATTTATTATTTAAAAGGTTCTGGGTAAAATACAATGTGTGAGGCAGTTGATTACTCGATGAAAAGAAATTAAATTAAGGATTGTGGCCACTGAAGGAGAGAGAAGAGTTAAGCCTATCTATTTATTAAATAAACATAAGTCTTTAAAAAAAATCCAAGAAATTTAACTTCGACAGATTCTAATTCGTATAAGGATGTGTGTGGATACAATTTGATATATTTTTTTCGTTTAAATCATAATAGTCAATTCTAATTTGCAAAATTTTACATAGAGTGTAAAAGTTAGAGAAAAATCCTATTATTATCATTATTTATTACGTATTTTATTTTTATCCGTTACTCATAGTGTTCAATGTAATAAACACATTCTATCGAAAGTATTGATAACATAATTATAGTTATAAAAGATCGAGTATGGAAAACGAATTTTCTGAAAAATTGAATAATTGAATTGGATGATAACATTTTTACTATAAAAAATTGGAGAAATAATTCAAAATAATAATTACTTATAATTATTCTAAAAATAATAACAAAGATAATACACTTTCCACGTTTGATTTGTAAAAATCGCATAAACTCAAAGTTTTTAAAAGTTAGATTTGACCTAAAACTTGATAGTGATTAGTTCTAAGAAAAAATATGATTAAAAGGAGGTTTGATTATTCACACACTAATATTATATTTATTATTAAAGGAATTCAATAAATTAAAGGGAGGAGGCATTTACCTACTTTAAGAAAAAACTTGATTTATAATGGGAAAAACATTTTATACAAGTACTTTAAAATGATGTTCATTTTAAATTCAGTTACTTGATTAAAAATATTGAAAAAATGAAAAAAAAATCTTATGAACTGTATGAAAACATTGATATCCGTACCTTTTCAAATTAATGTGTCTAATTAAGGAAATTCAACAAAATAAATTGAGCAAATTTAAATGTAAACATAGTTAAATTTTATTACAGTTAAAAATATTCACATTGTCGAACTCTTATTCAATGAGCATCGTGGATTTAATCACTAATTTTTTAAAAAGTACATCTTCAACATGAATGATTCAATTAACATTTTCATCAGTTGAATTTGTCAAATTTCATTTGACAGTTGATACAAACAACGTATTAAATTTCTTTTCATATACCAGCATTAAAGTTAATTAATATTTAACTATTGTCAGTAAAATGAGGACAAATATCAGCTCTAATGCAGTGTAGTCCATTAAGTTAGCGTCAACTTTAATATTGCTGTACTATGAGTTTTTTCATTGAATTCCGACTTTCACCATAATTGGAGTTTAAGCCAAAGGAACCACCTGTCTGGCAGAAGACTAATCACAAGAACCCAGACCTAGCCCGACCTTTGACCAATCGAACGAAAGAAAGGAAGTAGTTATTCGAATGTTTGTACGTTCTAGTTAGGTTCGTGAGGGGAGAATTCTGCTTCCTGGATTCGATTTCAGATGAGAAATAGTATCTTAATTAATAAAATTTAATTGGTCGTGAACATGTGGGAGGATTGTGATACATTTTTACATCTTTCACACGAGCTTTCACCTCAGTATTTCAACTGCAGAAATAGGCTCTAATAATAGTATATAAAGGATGAGTTTTCACTTATCACATTTCCCCCTCTCTTTACTAATCTGATCTTTTAATTTGTTCTTAACGAGTAAAATTGTCACAATTTCTCTTCTTTTTAATTATTTTTTAGTGTATTTTTTAAATTTACACGCAAGTTTTTTCTTGGTATTTTTTTAACTTCCTTAAAAAAATAAAAAAAATCCCTAAAAAAATAGTTACACGGAAAATTTCCTACCAAACCACTCCAAGATAGATGTTACAATCTCACGCCAAACTGACATATGTCTGTGAAATGGTGGATCAGTGTTAAAAAAGAAATA
The DNA here is from genome assembly GCA_963680715.1 of Tetragnatha montana. Taxonomy (NCBI): domain Eukaryota; kingdom Metazoa; phylum Arthropoda; class Arachnida; order Araneae; family Tetragnathidae; genus Tetragnatha; species Tetragnatha montana. The sequence continues at coordinate 15,120,049 of OY796680.1, read as the reverse complement.
TCTTCTACTCCACGGATATAGGTGTTATAAATAGCAATATTAACACTGCTAATCCACTAATTTTAAAATGAATGTTGTTCTCACAAAATAGACTCTCTGTGTTTCCTAGGTAATAAATTTTACTTACTCATTTTTTTTTTGCTCTTATTATTTCAAATTTTGCTTTAAATGGGCTTAAGGTCTAAAATCTTCTTCTACATGGATGCATTATCTTTTTATTTAGGATGATCTGTGTTAATGAAAAGTCCCGGATCGTGCAGTAATTCAGAATTAGGAAGCTATTTTTTTTTCGAATAGAATACCAAAGTTCTCTCTTAAAAGACCTGATGATTGTGTAAACTTGAATAACTATCTCTTTTACCATCAAATAGGGGAGAGAGAGAGGCACATTTGAACAAAAAGTACATATTTGACTATTTCTCCATATTTTGATAAGATATTGAAACAAAACCTTATTCATAAAAAATTTACAGTGTTCTTGAAATTCTGGTAAAGCATTTCAAATGCATTAATCAAAAAAAATTTCAAACCTATATCTACATTCTAAAAATTGAGAAATTCTGTTCAAGTAAACCCCAGTGGAGGGGCAGATTTGAACACTTTTGGGGGACATTTAAAAGCCAGCATAAATAATTCAAAATTATTTTTACAAGTTCTTAAACATTGAAGTTTACATACTACATAGCAATAAATTAAGCTGAAAATTTGGCACTTTTACGTTAATTTTTCATAAATTTTAGAGTTTTTTACATTTAGAAAAATTTCAATAATTTTTATTGCAGATTCAATGTTTTTGATGAGGGAAAGTTATTAGAGAGAAAAACTTGATGAATATTGTATAGTATAGTCCATTAAGAAAAACAATGAGAAAAATCTCAAAAGAATTTTTTGTCTAGTTTCTAAAGAAAATGCACTAGCAAGTAGGAACTCATGCTTTGTAAAGTATTTAACTTTTAGTCTTTTTCTGCTATGTTCTGATTATATTTTTTGAATCTAAACCTATAATTCAATCATGCCACTATCGAATGCAATATCAGAAAATTTTATCTTAAAAATAAGAATCTTAATTAAATTTTTACGTGAATAAAATTAAAAGAAATTTTACTTTGTACCTTCCAATGTAGGCAAATTATGTTTCAATAAACCCACTGCTCTGAAACTTCTAGAGAAAGATGGTACTAATACTGTTATCTATTCGTAATTTTTCAGTTTTTTAAATTTAAATTAACTTACGAAAATTTGCGTTGTTATAATGTGCCCCATGTTCAAATGTGCCCCTCTCTCCCCTAACGGTAATCCACAATCCTACTTCATACTCCCATAATTTTTGACAGTTTTTGAGAGGTTTTCTAGGGGAGGTGGTTGCACAACAGAACTAGGAACTAAAACCGCAGTGGACGGTTGTTTATTGGAGGAAATGTGAAGTTTTCTTCTTTAGAGAAAACACATGTAGTATCCAGTTCTTCTATTTATAAAAATGGCCTGAAAGAGCACTACTGGAAAATTATAGATATTATAAGATTATAATGTATGAAAATGTTTTAGCTAAATTACCTGAAAACAAGTAGTAATGTTTTCCATGGTTACTTGAATAAGCATTGAATCCAGTCCTCGATTTAATAATTTTTAACTCAAGCCAAAGAATGGATTCACGTCCGAACATTTTAAGAAGGTATACTTTTTTGATACTTTAAAAATAAAAAACCTGTCACTCATAGACATAAATTCTGTTATTATAAAAAGTCGCGTCCTTAAAAATATCAAAAGATCCTAAGCAATGAGAGTAGGACAAACAGATTTAAATTAAGATAAAAAAAATACCTTTACATCCTGTAAAAAACTACCTTCCTAAAAGTTATTGGACGTTCCTTGCCTACCTGACAGATTCTATAACATCTTTGACACATATTTCGAGAAAAAAACCCCAGCTAACACATAAAAAAACGGTTTTTGTTTTTAGCTTGGCATATTTGTCAAGCTTTTGAATATCCGCTGTCAAGAAATTTCTCTTTGCGTCAGCATGGGAAAGATGTTCCCCTGTGAGAGTCGGGGTCAGAGTTGACCGTGCATTTATCTTGTTCTCGTAAATTGCAGCCAGCGATTCTATTTCCAGGCAGGGAGACACGTCTCCTCCGGTCCCCAATTCGAGTTTTAAAAAAATCAAGAAGCTCTTTGAGCTTTTAAAACCCGCATTGAAATGAATAAGATTAGGGTCCGATGGAAGTTGATTTTTAGACTCGTATTTTATTTTTATGTTGTGATATTTCATGCCAGTAGGGCAGCTTTATCCGTACCCACCATGATGTTTAGTTTTTAATATTATTTTATTTTAGCAAAAATATGAATGATTGCCTATCAAAATATATTTTTATAAACAATATCTTTATTAATCCATTTTCGGGATTGTTGGTCGTGGCTTTAGGACTTAAAATCAATTTTTGGCAAAAACATCAACTAACTACTTTATAAATAAACCAAATTAGTAGACGGGAGAAATTTCTATTAATTAAATTAATTAATTTAATAGAAATTAATACGGCCACGCATCATTTGTTTGTTATCTATTTAGTTCGTTTTATTTGTAAGTAGTTAATTGATGATTTTGCCACTGAAGATGCCCTCCGAAACAGAGAGCGAAACGCATGGATTTAAAGCAAAGTCCTAAAGCCAGGAATAACAACAATCCCGGAAAATGTATTAATAAAATATTGAGTATTCAAGTCATGGAAGCAAGAAGTTTTTACTTTATTAATACCTTTATATTTGCATCTAAAATGCTTTTTAAGCTTCCTTAATTTTTCTCAACTTTAATTTAATTACTAATTTTTACATAAAGGTCATTCCAGTATTCAGTCTCTCAAAATCTTTCACTCATAAAAGTGTTAGAACGAAATTCGCAGCATATCAAAGTATGAGCTGGTTAGCTTTTATATATTCCATAACATTTCGGAAATTGAGACAACTTAACTTTAAACATCCAATATTATAACTAAAGATTGAAGGCTCTGTTATTTAGTTTCGGTATTTTACTATCTACTAGTATGCCGATGCTAAAGCATGAATGAAAGAATGACTTGTGGTAGGGTGGCTACATGGCTATACGAGAACCTTAGCACTCCGACCAAAGGTCTGTTGTACTGTGCTAAAGCATAAAATTATGGATACTTTTCTTGCAGTAATATTTTTTCCATCTTGGAATTCCGCATTTTTCCAAAGTTTGTTACAACCACAAAACATTGTTACATTGCATAGCACGTATTTAACTTCTTCAACACATACTTATGTCATTGCACATACCTCTAGAAGCGGACTTTGTTATCTTGTTTTGACATGTGTTGCTGTGACAGCTGAATGGAAGGAGTTGTAATGGAACGAACATGTCAGTCGGTAAGAGGACGATATGTTGTCAACGAAAACTGAAAGGGCAAGCCTTTCTCTTTTTCACCTTAACAAATAGATCAGTGTTGAAAACCGTGATGTAAGATGTGAATTGTATTTTTTTTTTGAAAATGTAACAAAAGAGGAGCAGTAAACACAAATATTTTAAATTTCTCAACAATCTTAACATTTGTATTTCGATTGGAGGTTTGAGGATGCATTTTTTTATCTAGTTCTTTATTTTGGTAGTAATGGAAGCTACGATGAGAAAATAAAACTTAAATCTATCTTTTACATGGGAATAAATTTCAATTTAAAGTATATTTGTTTTAATCCTACATATTAGAAATTAATAATTATACATCATATGAAGGAATCAAAGTGTTAAACCAATAGAAAATTGTATGATTATACATGTAGAAATTGAATTCGCGGATTACTTTTACGATAAAATTCAATAAGATTAAATTAGATTTCATAGTTTAAAAGAAATTCTTTACCATTTAAATTCTTAACAAATATTATAATCTTAAGCTATTACGCAAATTTGTGGATGTGATACTGCTGGGTTAGCATTTTGTTTTGATAATTAATATGCATTTCTTCCGTCATTTTTATATAGCAATGCCAGAAAGTTCTAACCAGGTTTTAAATTAGGTCTGAATAACAATATAGTCTCGTCCACTGTTTTGAAGATGATACCTTCCATTGGCTTGATAGCCTGCCTGACGTGCATATTAATGGGCGATCACTGTAGTGTAAAGATGGTCGGGGTTGCATACAAATTGATCGTTTGACCCCCCCCCATTGTCATTCATATTCCTTGTAAGTGGGTGATACTCTTCTGTACAGAGACTACTTGTTCAATACAGTGAGTTAGTAATAGTTACAGTAAGTGAAGATAGACGTGTATAATTTAAGGAAATGGAAGACGTGAGTACGATATGGAATATGATAATCAAATCAGCATGCTAATTTGAATAATGTAACATAAAACAATGAGTGAAAATTTGTAGTGTTTAAGATTATAATCATGTTTTTGGTTAAACGAAACAAAGACATGATAATTGCATTAAAAAAAGCTCTACTAAAGATAAATTCACGCAAGCAGTCGTTTTATTATATAAATAAGTTTGATAATAATTGGGGTTTCATGAGAAAAGTTGTCATGCTTTTTGGGCACAATGGGAAAATTCATATTAAAAAAAAATTAAATTCTATGGGCACTATTTTTTTAAATCAAAGGGTTTACAAAATAATTCCCTCATTTCACAACTTCCCTTAAAATTTTTAGGAAGTCTTACAAATTTTACTTTTTTGTTATTTTTCCACGCAATGGTTTCATACTAAATGAATTTAGGTCTTAACTTAACGATAATAATTCAATAGTTTCCAATTAAATCAGTTTTTATAGTTAGCTAATTAACGAACTATGTAATTTTAAATTTATGAGAATGACTATATGCAAATGCGTACTACAATAGGGGTAGTTAAAGGACATTGAAATGTTGTTATATCTAAACTTCAGTTATCATGTGGATGAATTTAAAACAGATAATTTTGAACTAAATGAATACTTAATACATTAAGAAAACCTTTTTAATATAAAAACATAGGTGCTTTTACTTTGAGACATCTTAAGGTTAAGTTCTTACTGAAAAATACATTTTAGAATTAGCCTGAATTCCACAGCACCTGTACACTCATTGACCTTTCATTCGTAAAGAGATGATGGATTAAGACGTGAAAATAATGGATGAGTAATAAGTATTTAAATTAAGAAACTCTAGTAAGTAAGATATCTATATTCTATATCTGACCCACTGACTAGAGTTTCTAAATAATTACATATTCTAAGAAAAGGATCTCTCCAGCTTTATAATTGCAATAAATTTGTTTTTGAAAGTTATGCTTCAGACTTTTTATTGTGAATGAAAAAGTATTACATCTTTTTTATCCGCGTTGGTTCAATTCCGCTAACAGTCCTGCTAAACTCCACCTTGCTCTTTTGAACACAAAAAATTAAAAATAAACTCATAGATTTTAATGTCCAGTTATGTCAATAACTGTTCAGGAGTTATATCAATAAAATTTTGTCGATATTTGAATATATGGCGTTTAAAACAGCTTAGCAATATTAAGCGGGACCGTTAACAGAATTGAACAAGAATAATATAAACGAATATTATCTCCTTAAAAATTTTGAGTGGTAAGCCAGAATTATTTGGGTAGTAGAGTAACAGTAAGGAATTTGGAGAGAAAGTTAAGAGTCAGACACAGTTTGGGTAACAATAACGATTTGAATTATCCCTAACTTTAAATATCTATCCTCCACCTTTAAATGGGGACCAATGCAAACAATATTTCCATTATAGCGAAATTTTTTAACTAGGTCTTTTTCTCATGTGAGGCCCCTAGTTTCAAAAACGGACTCTTACCAAAAACAAAATTTTACAGGAGGGAGAAAAAACTGTCATCATGACTAAAACAAGAAAAATTTGAAATTCAATCTATTTGTTGTATTACAGCAAATAGATTGAATTTCAAATTTTTCTTGTTTTTCGTTTTTGAAACTAGGGGCCTCATGTACTCAGTCTCTCGCATAAATAAAAGCTGAAGTTATTGGTATAGTTTCAAAATTACCAACTGTAAATATCTGGGGTGGTAACACAGTGCTTCTCAAACTTTCAATATTGGTTATCCAATTTTCATCGCGCCCCCTTTCTAGAGTTATCACACCCCCATGGGGGGTCGTGCCCTAGAACCGCTGTGATAACAGTACCGCCCTATATCGACGCCCATAAACGAGACATAGCAATTTCGAAACCATAATATCGCGAATATAATCGGAACAAAAAAAAAATCTTGATTTAGGGTTTCAAAAGGGTACCCGCGATGCTCCAGAAGTCAATATAGAGTAGGAAACACCCGGGGGTGAGACTCCTCTCCCATAATTCAACTCCACTTTCCTTCCTAACGATTTTGAGGGTAAAAGCGAAATCAAATCAAAGAGGGGGTAGCTGCAGAACGTGAGGTGCCCACGCCCTTCCTTCTTCGCGCATCCCTTCAGATAACAATCGCTCCGTGATGCGCCTTCCGAAGGAAAGGTCGTCTTCTGGGGCTGACCCTCCCCCCCCACGCCCCACATTCGCAGGGCGTCGCTCACAAGAGGAAGCGAGAAGGATGGAAGTAGGCCGCGGGAAAAAACGCCGCCGACAATCGTCCCCTTAATTAGCCCTTTATTCTTTCGCCATCGGACAGTTTATGACGGTCTATTGATGGTTAATTAAATGGACGGGGTGTATGGAGAGTTGGGCAATCGTCGTCTCGAGGAGCAATAAAGCGAAATGGTTGTCTGGGGGTTTGGTATTGTTTGTGTACGGATGCGTGTTCTGGGTTGGTGACTTTTTGATGGCATAACAAAAATGAGGGAGGCCTCGTTGAGACACTTATTTGCTTTGTGCGGAAGACCAACTGCTCGTGACTTCGATATTAATTAAAAACTTCACCTTTTCCTTAGTTCATTATGTAACAAATTGGTGTTTATACGAGGTCTTCAGTTTACAAAGGAGAAATTGAATATGGTGTTTACTCCGTTCCAATGTAGAATTATTTTTTTTTTGTCTCTACTACATGATTGTTTTTATCTTGAGATCCCCTTTCTTACTCTCTCAAAATACGCAAGGAAGGATACCAAAGCTGTGGAGTTCTAGGGGAAACTTTCCGTTGAATTCGCTCCTTTGTATCTATAAGGCCTGATACATTTTCTTGCAGAAATTCCTAAAAAATATGTGAAGATAACGATTTTAGTCTCAAACTTTCATAGACTACGAATATATGATTTTAAATAGAGGAACTGATGAGATAGATGATGAAAATAAAATTTTTGTGTAATCGAAATGTGTCTTAGAATATTTACAGAGTGAAAGAAATTTTTTTTCCTTATCCTTCATTTTTAATTCGCTATTTCTATAAGATATTTAAAAAAAGTTTAAAATTGTCTTTAAAGTAAGAAGAATCATTGTAAAGTGCATCAAGAATTTTTGATAAGCTACGTGGGGACTAAAACCTCAAAGAATCACCAAGAATACATCTAGATTTAACTCAAAAACTCTATTTTTAAACCGAACAACCGCATAGATCTGATCTGATCCAGATCAGATATATAAGCAAAGAAGATAGAAGACTCAAAAACTCTTTAAAAGTAATAAAAATTTACTATCGTCATATTGTGCCATCCATAGATTGTTTAGAGCCGGAAGAAAAATTAGTGCATTAATTTAACTTGAAATTAAGTGCATTATCTTCATTAGCCATTTCATTTCCAAAAATAATTTCATATTTCCATTATTTCAATCACAGGCGTTTCGTAAAAAAAAACCCGGTGTTCCTGAAAATTGGTAAAAGGTCTCTTTCCCACTCCGTTAAGGGCGGGTGGTCTCTTTCATATATAGGTCTTTAATTGAATGAGAAAGGACAATCACCAGTTGGAAAGGTGAAAGAGGTGTTCTTTGTGATTCACTTTCGGAGAGAATAAGAAGGAAGCTGGCGGACTCCTTCTCTTCGTGTTTAGACAGCGTAATAGATGCGTTTTTACTGGTTTTTTCACGACTCAAGGTTCATTACACGAAGCGCTTGACTTAGAAGCAAACAGGCAAATAAGCGGTGACTGTAAGAAGAACAAGAGAAATCCCTTGTTTGTGATTTGTTTTGAAGTAATGTCTATTTAGTGTTTGTTTGGTGTACAATACAAAACACGATCTTCGATGTGATTGATAATACCTAATATTAGAGGTTTTCACGGTTTCATAATTTAAGCTAGTAAAGGTTATTGAACGCAAACTTCTGTCACGTGTATAGGAAGGAGGTATATTATAATAAAATTTATTGGTCTAAAAGGCACGAGCACAAACATAAATGATTTTCGTGTCTTTAAAAATCTATTTCTGAACAAAATTGTTAGTTTTTAATGACTCCTCGGCGGCTCCGGTGTTCCAAAATTAAGATGTGTCTTTATCTCCTTTTAGTTATGCTCTTTCTTTTATATTCCCCTTCTCTTTCTAACCACGTCCCTCCTTCTATTTTCTTATTCCAATATGCTTCTAGAAGGTTAAGCACGGTAACTATCAAGAAAGATGCAAAATAATTTTCATTCAATCTTAGTTTAATGCTTATTTATTTTGAATCTTGCTCATATCTCTCTTAAACTCGACTACTCCATATTTCTTCTTAAAAAAGTTTCAGTCAATGAACATAAGAATTCTTGATTCACTTGCTCAGTTAAATGTTTGGATAAGGCTTCATTTGGGTCTCTTTCTATTAAGAAGGGTCTATAATTCTACTCTACCCTAGGCCCAAAACGTACGTAGTACCAAAGGGGCAAAAGTGAGATGGTTTTTGCACTATTTTATTCACAAGACAAGGAATTCGTTTCTTGCTCTAAAAGTGGTTATCAAAATAATGGAAATACTATCTGTTAAAATAGTGATGATTATCATGGTAGAATATATATAAGTAAGCTTTTAGAAGTTTTGCACCTTTTAAATATTTTTTAAAATCGTAAATGTGATAGGTTTCCTACCTATACTTTCAAAGAGGTCCTATTGCAAATTTTCACCTAACATGATTTCCCTCACAGCCAGTGTTATTCCTAGGATTTTTTTTGGAGGAGTAAAATTACTCCTTGACTTTTTTAGGAGGAGTGAAATTCAATTGTGAGGAGTGAAATACGGAAATAGCATTAGCTACATATACAGAGACAGATTTTCTATTAAAAACGCTAACTTTTTAATGGACAAAATGAAATTGGAAAAACATATGAGGATGCTTTTTTAGGGGTTTTAAAAATTATAGCATAGTATTAATAGAAAATATTATACATTATGCACGGTACATTTTTTAAGCTAAACCTTCGTGAAAAATTCAAAGAGTGAAAATACTCCTGGCTAGTTTTTAAAGGAGTATTTCCGATTTTCAAGGAGTGAAATACTCTCTCAGAGGAGTTAAAAATATCTCTGCTCACAGCTTTGAGATATTTCTATAGTAAGAAGTAAGGTGTCTTGAGTCATGACAACGTACACACATCACTGTAAAACAAGCTCGGTAAAGCATAATAAGTGTCGAACAAAGTAAATGATTTCAAAAATAAATTGTCAGGTGTTTCCATTGTTTTTATATTCACCTACCTGTACCTTCAGCATATATATTATTTTTCAATTATAATGCCAAAATAAAACTTTAGGAAATTTTACCGGTGTGTACAAAACCCTTTGTAATAGGGTTGAAAATAGAATGGTTTGTAATAGAATGGTTGAAAAGAGAGAAATTTCATATCGCATATATTTCTAGGAGAAAATTAAATTAGATTACAAAATTAGAAAAAAATTTAACATCGATTCAATCATAATCTGGATTTAGTGCTTTCTGGTGAGGGCGGCAGTTTTTGGCAAAGATTTTTCTTCGCTGAGAATCTGACCCGCATTTAGAAGTTAATATCTTTTTAATTTGGGACCAAGATTTTCCAAGAGATAAGTTATTTAAAATTAAAAATTCCACTTTCGGACTTCTTTCATCTGTTTAGATTATGTGCCGTTAAATTAAAATGCTATTTTGGTGAATGGATTTGAGAGTTGCACAATGGACAGTTTATTGAAGGAGGAATTCTCCTCTATTATGTTTACGACATTCTAAGAATTAAAGATAATTGTGTATTAGTACTTCCTACAATGTAATGTTTTTAGGTATACTTTATAGATTGAAATATTATTTTTTATGCATGTTAAACGTACCGGGTGTTAAGATTTTAGATTTTCTAAAATCTAGATATAAAAAATTTCAGATACATCGTTTAGTTTTATAGAATACCACAACTTATAAACGTTTCTAAATGATCTTTTCATTTAACAAGTAAAATACTCTAGAATTACATAGTAGCTAAAATTTCATTTAATTGTAAAATTATATTTCTTTTATGTAATAAATTCGTTTAAACATTTTATTTTAAACTTGTCCCTCTTTAAAATCCAGCGATTTTTTATGTTGCCTCCTATCAATATTACTTACATTTAAATTTAATTTTAGAATTGGTAAGATTTTCTGGTAAAAGGTGAAACACACGCAATGCAGTATTTAACCCCTTCTTCTTCTACTATAAATTTTACACTAGTTTTCTTTAAAACTATTCAGAAATTGCTTTATGACATAAAGAATTAAATCGATGCACACCATCTTTTGTTCTCAACTTTAAAGAGTGTAAAAGGAGTTACAAGAAATAAACAGTTTCAAAGGAAGAACTTATTTAAATTTAAATTAAAAACAACCTTAATAACTGAACCTTAAAAATGTTCACACACCCTTTCTCAGCCCTGCCTATAAATTGATTGCACAGAAAATTAGAAACTGCTTTCGTGTAAATGAGATTGAGAGAGTAAGACAAGAGATAGATCACACTGGCACGGAAATAATTATTTTCTAGCATTATCTGGAGGAGGAGGAACAATCCCGATCTGATAACTTTAAAATCGCCATAACTTGTTTATACCTTCAAAATGGAAATGTTCTAATTTCATATACAAAATCAAAGGAGGGAGCGTCTTCCTATTTTTAACAATGGACGGACAAGTACTGATGATGTGTGGAATATTACATTTTCGAAACATTTGCCCGAGTTTTTCTCGTCTGAACTAGATAGATATCGTCTGAGGAAGAAATTTAGAGATAGATACGGGTATAGCAATCGTGACATCTTGGAGCGTTATCCTCCACAGAATGAATCAAGTCTTTCTAGTTATCTGTTGCAAATGGTTTATGCTTCTCACATTTGATTTGTTTCATGCGGCTACATAATATATATTTTTTCTTGCTTCCATTGAAATTTCTGTTATGTTATTCAAATTTAGATATTTCTAAGTCAGACAAGAAACATACGGAAGATGATTAGGATGATGCCAAGAGTAGTGCCATAAGTTGTCAAGAAGAGTGGCATGGTTGTAATATAGCACCGATTACTTTCTTTTAAGAAGGGCCTCAAGTTTGATGCCCTGTTTAGCCAAAAACAATTGTTAGTTCCTCTTCCTTTTATTTAAAGTTATATTTGGTTGCCTGTAAAACGATGCGTATACGAAAATGACGGTGCGTAAAGAAAATTACAAATGAAAAAAAATCCTTTATACGGAATTTTATAAATATAAACTAAAAAAAATTATCTCGAATTTTTTCATGAAAAATAAAGAAATCATAGCTTTTATAAATGTAGTTTTATCCAATAAATTAAAATAAAAAGTAAGATTTTAGTGAATGTAAAAAGTACCAAGCGAAGGAAGTATTTGAAACAGGTCCTCCATGACCAAAAGGACGATACGAAGATTTTCAGTATTTCGTGTTAAATGAAATATGGGCTCAATTCCTTTCTTTCCCTTTAAAAATTGACAAGCTGTTTTTAATTCCAAATTGTCTGATGTCATATTTTTATTACTGTCATTGATCCGTAACCACCTTGATAATATGACCAGAGCAATCAAACGTCATCAATGTTGTCTGTTGGCTTCCGAGCATGCTCGCATTTGCAATTTGTTGCGATGTTACTAATATTTGGTGTCTAAAACAGCTTGGGGACAGATTAAACGAAATTGGACTGGAATATGTAAAAAAGGAAGACATTATGTCATGAACATATCAAATTATTTAATTATACTTGAATGAGTACCCTATGAGGGAATTAATTGAAATAAATATCCTTACGTTATTTATTAGTATTACCCTACTTTTGATACTGTATCTACGTTATTAACACTGCTCAATTGCAATTTTAAAATAAAAAATATTTGAAAAAAAAAATACAGAGTGAAAGAAGAGTCCCAAAAAATTTATATCAATTGCTGCTCAGTATTTGTGTTTTTTTTTAAGTCATCTCACTACTTGGAGCACTGCTTAATTTATTCGAGGGATTAAAGTTGAACTTTAAAGAGTGTTCTAACCTGATAAAAAACAAACGTGATCTTTGGATTTATTTTCATAACACAAAATACCCTTAGCATAAAGGAAACTGAAACATATCTGATTTTTCTTTCAACTCAACAGTAAAAATATGTATCTAGTTATCTTGGTCATATTCATGAGTAAAAGAATGAAGGATTTGTGCATTAGATATCTCTTCGGTTTATAAGTCATGTTATTATGACCTTTTTTTTAAAATTTGGTTTTAAAATTGTTTAAGAATTAAACTTGCTTACTAATTCTCTGGGAAGAATAGTTGGTTAACTGAGATAATTATTAAATAGTTTAGTTTAAAATTGAACGGGGGTTTATAGCGCGTTACATAGGAATTGCGCAATACGAATTCAATCATCGTCTTTATGAAATAAAATGTTAAGCAGAATTAGCTTTTTTTAATTTTATAATTTTAGTAGTGAATTATAGTAGTTTGAAATTGATAAATATGAAACAGTTTACTGCATAAGGAATATGAATGAGATTACTACTACAAAAACTTACAATAATAAACTAATTATCTCTTCATTAGAAAGAGAATATTTCTAAGGAGGTTACGTTCTTTTCCTACCAATTTAGTATGACAAATTACTCCTAATTTAACTTTAAAAATTTGTCAAGTTTTGAATTTGTTATTTAAACATTTTTTGCATGTAAAAAGAGAGTTTAAATATCGAGAGTACAAAAAATATGCATATTACAGATATTCAAAGCTTAAATATTAAAACTAAGAAATGATATTAGAGAAATTGTACTGTTTACCATGCTTGAATAGTTAAAAATTTATATATATAGCTATTAACATACCTTTGAAGGGCCTAAGTTTGCCCCATCCGTGTGAAAAAGTTTGGCATGGGAGAAAACACTGTTTAAGGGTTGGAAATAGGGTTTTTAGTTTTTCATTTAATCCTGATCTCTGCCAACACTGCTTGATGAAATATGGATTATTTAAAGTTTTCTTATTAACTGTAATTGCATCAGAACCATTACAACAGGTATTTGATTTTTTTATCATCTGAAAAACATGTGCAAAAAGTTACTAGTTGTCGTGTGGAGTCATATGTGATGGCCAAGGCTTTTATACTACCTCAAGAATTAACTAGGCTTTTTTTATTACAAATGGTCTTAAAGTTTATTTAATTTTTACTAATACTGTATTTCATGAGAGAAAAGGAATGACTTAGCTCCACATTAAAATTGGGCAAAAAGTGATTTGTAATAGATTAACAAGGAAACAAATCGCTTCCTGTGAAGCTTCTTATAATTTAATAAGAAAAGGTGACAGTTTTTGCATGAAGAAGTCCAAGCATGTTCCTGTTCATAACCTGATGAAATGCAGTATGAAGGGGAAGATCTGGTTGGTGCACCCAAAAAGGATTTTTACAATATGAAGCAGATATCTGATCGATGGGAAAATTCGAGTGTAAATGCAATTTTTAAATTAATTTTAAAATTCTGTTGAGGAATTTTAAATGTCTAAAGTTCAATAAAATGAATGTGCAAAAAGGTTTTTTTTTTAAACAGATGGTTTTGAAGTTTGGGCTACCTAAATTTGGGTTAATTTACCATATTACTGTTCCTTTATTATATGCGCCGAACCGTTTGCATTTAAAAATTCTCTTTAATGTAACATTCTAAGTAAGAGTGATTTAAATTACTTTTACTGCAGGTAGGTGATCCTCGCAATTTCTTTCGAACTGTTGAAGTATTGCCGAAGAATTAGAGAGACCATTATAAGAGAAATATATTGAGATTGATGGAGTTGTGTAATTGTCCAGGACTTTCCTCAAGAGGCGAAAGTTGGAAAACTGGATTGGTTTAGTGTCGAAAAAATAATAAACTTCTTTGAGTTATCAGGGAATTTCACAAGGAAGTGTCCCAGGTTCATTCCACTAGATTTACTCATGTCACTCCATTTTCACTACTTCTTGTCGAGATGACACAGATGAGTTCAGTGAGAAATGTCCAACGAACTTTTCAAAGAAACAAAATGTCTCCAACCTAAAAAGGTCATCTCTCTTTAGACGGAAGAGGGAAAAAATAGTGATATTTTAAATTCGAAAAAATATCGTAAGATTTGGTAATGGCAATATTTTTAAATATTTAAAGCATATTCTAAAGATTTCTGGAAACACTTTCTCCATGTATCTATGACAACTTAATAAATAAATATAAAAAATTTATGTCTTGGAAATGAATTTTGGAAGATCAAACGTGTTAAAGGGATTTTCCTTTAAAAATCTAACTAATTTGTAAAGATTTTTTTATATTATTATTCAGTCGAATCCCGCTATAATGAATATACCATTTTTAATTACCTCTTTGTTATACTGTCCAGACGGAACTTTCAACTTATTGACAAAATCTGTTATAGTTAATTCTGTTTAGAATGAACGATTTTTAGAGTTCCATGAGGATTAATACTATAGGGGGATCCTAATTTTTCAAACTCTGAATTCTTAATGACAGTATACCAAATATTTTTCTGATATTTTAATATTAATACGTGCCGCATCGCGATTAAAGTTTTAGCGCTCAGCATTCAGCACCCTCCGTTTCGTAAGCCAAGGTCGCATAAGCGCGCTAACTACCGTAAGAGGGTACATTGAAGGGACGGTGCACGGGCGGTCCCTGCAAGATCCTTTTTGAAGAGGATATAATCAAACATTTTAATGAACCTTTAAAATCTCTTATTTCTCTTCACTAGCCTTAGAGTAGGAGATTTTAAAGGTTCATTAAAAATTTTTGATTAACTTTACATTGAGACAAAATGTTAATTCCATCAAAGATTGTAAAATAATTAACAATTATAATTTAATCAGTTTTCTTTCTGTAATAAATGATGTTTAAGAATGGTGAGTTAGGCTCATTTCAGATTAGGTTAGGATATTTTAATGCAAATGAAAAATCTCTAAAAGTAAAATTTTCTGAATTTATAAAGCATTTGCAATCAGAAAAATATAATAATATAATAAATATAATTTTTAAAAACAAATTTAATAATTTTTCTTGATTATTTTAAGTTTTTATAGATTTTAACCCTTCTTGCGGCACGTGTTACCAGAGATTCAATGAAATAAAAAAAACACAGTAAGTATGACTAATAATCCCACAATACGTAACTCCTTATACAAACTAATTAATTAGTCATCTATCTTTCCAACTTTATTATTCTTTGAATTGGTTAAACGATAATAACTTACGACTTCCCTGAGCAACAAAACATCAAAGGTATGTATTATACGTTAAATCAAATCAAATCAATTTTATTTACAAATTATAATTACAATTTTATATTACAATTTAATAGAACAGCACATACACAGAGAAGGAAAAAAGAACGAAAAAAAACACAATAAAACAAATAAATACCAAATAATAATTAATTAAAAGAAAAATATTTTTTAAATGTGAGATATCATAAGAGCTGTAGCTCGTACATGATATCAAAATTTCATATTCCTATGATTATTGACAACGCTATTGGGATTTATTTAGATATTGTTAAAATATTTTCAATCATGTCTTGTGCTTCTATGAAATTGATGATATTTGTTTTAAAATCTGCGTAATTATTTGTTAGTTTAGTAGCTTCATTTAATTTATTGAATAAATATGGACCTAAAAACACATGCGATTTATGCAATATTTTTTTATGAGATTTAGGAGTTAAGTAATTACCTTTTGTTCCTCTTGTTACATAGTTTACTGGTTTTAGTTCATAAAAGTTTTTGTTCTTAAAAAATGTATTGTGTAAAAAACAATGATTGTTAAAATGGTTGTAACACTGATTATCTTACAAACATTGGCACTCAGACAATTCGTTTTTGTGTAAGTTTTCACTGAGCGGAAAAATACATTTAAATTTTTGAAATTTTCACACTGAAAAGTTAGTTTTCTCACAATACAAAACCTTACTTAAGACTTAAACCTCTAGACCTGGAGAATGACAATGCAGATCGCTTTTCATCGTGAATAACAATTGATAGCACGTGTCCACGAGCGGTGAGTTTTGACCCCTAGCGAAAGGGAGACAGTTGGGGGGGGGGAGGGTTGAGAGTAGGCGGGAGATCGAAAAGGAAAGGAAGGATGATTCTTCTTCTGGGGAGGTCACCAGACCGGAGGAAAGTGGAAGACCAACTGACCCCGATTTCGACCGCTATAAAAGCTGGGACGATGGACCCCAACAGACATTCCGGCATCAGCATGGGAACTAGAAAGGTAAGTGAGGTCCAGCACTCACTCTCTATCCACCTATGCTTTTCCAAGAACTTTCCTACAGTAAGACGACGATGCACTAACTCAGTTTTCTCCACCCCCCCATGTTTATTATCCCATAGAAATTCCCTTCCCTCTTCATCCTCTTCAGAATACGAGGGTCCATTTTTTTATGTCTATTAAAGGTGATATTGTCCTCGAGATCAGAAAAAGGCTATGATCTCCTCTTTAATGTCCTGTGTCTTGTTACATACCTGTGGTGAAGTTGTAATGATATAATGGGCATTGTAAGCTTTGTGCTCTGGCATACTCGTATTTCAAGTGTTCTCCTTCAGCATTAAATTTCAGGAGTAGTTCCCCAAGACCAATCCCTAAGGACTAATTTTAAAAAATCAAATGACTTCAGCCCCCCTTTACCCTTGTGGTACTTTAGGGTTAGGCCAGGGCAAACATTAAGTTTTATGATAAATCGTCCAAAGTAATCAAATATCAAAATAAATTGTAATTTGTAATATTCACCAATAAACTCCTAATTCAGCTACTCTAAAGTACTAAAATTGTTACTCTTTTTTAATTAAATATCCTATATGATATAACTCCAATCCCTAAAAATAGTTGTTAATTAAAACTGCACATTGAAATAAAGTAAGCAATTCTACTCATATAAAAGAAGTTTTAGTGGCAAATTAAAAGTTACAATATCTATCTAGTGTCTGTTTAATAAATTCCACTTCTAACTCTTTTAATAATAATAAGAAAATGAGTAATAATAACAGAATGATTGCACTTCGAATATAAACTAATTTTGAATAGTTTTAGGCTCAAGTTATATTCAGTCATGAATGTCGGTTTGTCCAAAAATAAATGCATTGTTCTGCCTGCACTGAAACACCTTGAGTAAATTGATTATGAAAGAATACCTAGACCAGAGGTTTCTGACCTCTTGCAGCGTCTTTTTGGAAGAAAAAAAAAATTCTAATGAAAAAGCCATCACCGCTTCGTGAGGCACCATAGTTAAGGAAACTACTTATCATCACTACTTTACTTATGAAAAATTTATTATTAAGAATCACTAATTATTACTGTTGATCCTTTCTTTTGAAGAAACAAAACTAACTCTTAAGATGTTTTTATAAACTACTGCGGTTTATATTGAGTTGATTCGTTTTTGACTTTAAAAGTGTAACTCTACTTGCATTCTTTATTAGTTAGAAACTGTTCTTTGGAAGTAAGATATGAACGCTTTTTAAAGGAGGTTCATCTTCTCTAAATGCTGGATTTCTTTTTTCAGAAGCTTATCACTTTAGCAGCTTTGAGCTGTTTGCTAATCTCTGTTGATGGAACATACAGCAGTGGAGGAGGAGGCGGCGGATACGGTGGAGGAGGAAGTGGAGGATACGGAGGAGGTGGTGGAGGATACGGAGGAGGCGGCGGCGGTGGTGGTGGAGGATACGGAGGAGGGGGAGGCGGTGGAGGTGGAAAAGGAGACACCATCTTCATAGCTGTTCCTATCAAGAACGGAGGCGGCGGAGGAGGAAGTGGAGGAGGATACGGAGGAGGAAGTGGAGGATACGGCGGAGGAGGATTTGGAAAAGGCGGCGGCGGAGGCGGCGGTGGATATGGAGGTGGTGGTGGAGGATACGGTGGAGGCGGTTTCGGCGGAGGTGGATTTGGAAAAGGAGGCGGCGGCGGCGGATATGGAGGTGGAAGTGGAGGATATGGTGGAGGTGGATTTGGCAAAGGAGGTAGAGGAGGAGGATACGGTGGTGGTGGTGGTGGAGGAGGACACGGTAAGTTGTGATTTTTATTATTTCATTCCCACTTAAAATGATTCGAAAATTAAAATTTTATTAGAAATTTATTTCGTGAAATATGGAGTGACTTTTTAGATACAAATACTAAGATAATGTTTTTACAAAAGCATTAAATATTCATTGGATCAATTAAAAACTTTTAAAACTTTAAAGGTACATAATTAAAGTTATAGGTCTAAAATAGTTTATTAAAATTCATCTTTAAGACAAACACTATTCTTAATAAGCATTAGTGTTTCAATGTATTTTTGAATGATTTTGTAAAGTAAACTTCTTAAGAGTAGTAGGTTAGTGATTTCCTTGTTTTTATTTTAAAATGTAGATTGAAAAAATTTTTTGCTTTAAAAAAACTGCTTTATCAATGAAACAAGGGTTAGAAAAAGTGCTTTTAAGGCAATAAACATAATTCTTGTAGTAAAATGTTTTTAAAACACGCACCATATTTAAAATTGGAGTAGTGTGTTTTAAAGAAACTATTCGTAACCGCATTCGTTATTTCTTTCTCAGGCGGAGATGGCGGAGTTGCCATTGTAGGAATCAGCCTGACCAACTTGGGAGGAGGAATCGGAGGTGGAAGCTATGGTGGTGGCGGAAAAGGAGGCGGCGGCGGTGGCGGATACGGAGGAGGCAGTGGACTCGGCGGTGGATATGGTGGAAGCAGTGGATTTGGCGGTGGATTCGGAAAGGGAGGCGGCGGTGGTGGATACGGAGGAGGCAGTGGACTCGGCGGAGGATACGGAGGAGGCAGTGGACTCGGCGGAGGATACGGAGGAGGCAGTGGACTCGGCGGTGGATATGGAGGAGGCAGTGGACTCGGCGGTGGATATGGTGGTGGAGGAAAGGGAGGCGGCGGAGGAGGATACGGAGGTGGAAGTGGAGGATACGGTGGAGGTGGATTTGGTGGTGGTGGATTTGGAAAAGGAGGTGGTGGAGGTGGATACGGAGGATTTGGTGGTGGAAAAGGTGGATATTAATAAGGTAAGACGCTCATTATTTTCCATTATATTTATTCTCATTATATTTAGTTGTATTTTTTAGCCATTTCATAACTTACCTTAGTAAACTAAAGCAATTTTTATAACCAATTATTTAAAAGTTAAGTTTCATAGTTAACTAAACCAGTTGAGTTTTACAAACACTGATCTTTGAACCGCATGAATCTAAACCAGGGATACAAATTCTTATAAAGATGGTTTGTTCATAAACAATATAATTTAAAACGATTTTTATCTCACTCATTTATTAATAAATATCCCATTGTAAAATACTATGCACGCAAAATGCTTTTCCCATTTATGTAAACTTAATATTTCATTAATTTAAAAATGAATATGAATTTTCATGAATTTTTTATTAGTTTTAAACATAAACAAATTTGCTTTTATCTCAATGGATAAGGAAAAATTTCGCCTACATATTCAAGTACTAATGATGTTTTACTTTAAATCCTCATTCTGATTATTACTTTTTTTTCAGAGGAACAAGAGCACGACCAAATAAAATCAGCTGCTTTCTCTTTCGAGAAAGTCTTCACTCCTCTTCGCTGTACAGTTCTCCCTTCACAATCAAAAGCCATTACGAACTGTATATTCAACTGTACCCGCACAGTTTTCATGATGATACTCCGTGCTTTGTTAGAGCAGTCAGGCTAAAGTGATCCAAATACGGCCCAGCTCTTCGAAGCATGTGTTGCAATAAAATGTGATTTTTGTACAGAAAAATTTTGTGTATTTACTTCCATTTATACTGAATTTTTTCTCTTGAGAACTTACAGAGTTAGATAAGATTAGAACAATTACAAGTTTTCTTCAAGACGAGTTCCAATGTATATAGTTAGAGATGTAGTACAGAGATGATACAGACAAACCAAATACTTTAAGATACCCTAAAATACTTTTTTTAAACTAAAAATATTTGAACTATAACTTTTTGAATTATAGGTAGTTAATTCTTCTCAAGTAAATAGTGAAAAAAAAATCTACGAATTAATAACATTTTGTAAGCATGCTTTTATGTTATCCCCCCTCTTTAGTAAAAAAACTTAAAGATTAATTAAGAATAATATCATAAGAAAAGCAAGCAGTTTTTTATAAGAGTATGGAAATATCTTACATAGAAATGTATAGATGATTACATAAATAGTACTTTTAAAGAGTATGACACCTCTTAAAGATTCATGAAAATATGTTTCCAATTTAAATTGTATTGTAGTGTTCTTATAGGTAGATAATTTTTTCTGCTATCTTTTCTTACCAAATGAGTTATTCTTAACGTTAAAAAGACAAATATATAATTTTTAAAGGATTGAGTTTCTTGTAGTAATTTTATGGTTTTCTAACTTCTTCAGAGACTTATTAAAAAAACAACAACAATGGGAATGAGAAAATTGACTATTGTTCAAATCGATCTACATGCCCCATTACGAAATGAAAAGAAAGTACTAGGATGGGCAATTAGGCATCTCTGCATATAAAAGATAAAAGAAAATCCTCCAAAAATCCACCAAGGAAAAAATATCATTGTTGAAATGAAAAATGTTGAGATGATGTTGAAAAATTAATGAGTTTATGATATTGTGGGACACATCCAAAACGTATCATAAATACCTAATAAATTAATTCTTAAAGCTGATAAAATAAAACAAAGAATTATAAAGCTATTTTTTAAAAAATAGTTAAAGATTGTTTACAGTTAAAAAATGTTAATTATACTTTATATGAAAGAGAACATTAAAAAAAAAACAGGTAACACATGATAACTCATGAATCCAAGATAAAACAATGCATTAACATAATTAATTCAAATAAATTATTCATAGCATAAGTTGTTATAATGATTAGGACTGGAATTTCCATGTAATTACATACATTTTCAGATATATTATATTGAAGAGTTCTCTCAAATACTACACGTTTCAAGGGATTTTGAATAGATTTAGACCATTTTTATTTTACATATGTTTACATATTTCGGTTTAATTAGCTATTTAGTACATGTTTTTAGGTATATCAGCCATAAATACATATTTTGCTACATACCTATTCATTCATATTTTTATCATATTCATAGCTTTTCCAATTTTTAAAATAAGTTTAAGTTATATAATATATTATGAAGTAACATATAACATTTTAGCTGTAATTTAGTGTACTAAATGCTTATTTAAGCTTTTAAACGGTGTGTATTTGAAACATACAGGGTGTTTCAAAAGTCCGTTTCACTTTTACGACTTTTATGTGGAACCAACGTCTCCTAGGGTCATGGAAGTAAGGTCTACCCCTAGGTAAAGTGACCATGGAGAATCCATTGAGACGACTTACAGTGCCCCTAGCGGCAAAATAAAAATTTTAAAAAAATTAATTAAAAAAACTAAAAGAGATAGAGGAAAAACCTCAAAAAGCATATTGTTGCCAATATTATGAAAACTGACAGGAAAAAGGTCCATGAAAATATTTTAAATATTCAATGAGATATTAATTACCAAAGTTTTTTTATCTTTGAAAAAGGGACCGTCCACAAATTCAGAAACTTCTCCAATGTCACGAATTTCAACGAATTTGAATTCAAACATAAAATAATCCCATTTTTGAACAGGAGAATATTTTTAATTTTGGACGGCACCTCAGACTCGGTTTCCCCTACTTCAGAAAAAAGTCAAACTTAGACCCTTTCTGAGGAATGAATGCACTGAAAAAAAGTTAAAATTTTTAAAGATAAAGTTGGGGATAGGGATGGTCCACACGAAGTTCAAATTTAAGTGAAGTGGTCCGCAGACAATTGGGAATCACTGCTTTAAGAGTTCTGTTTAAAAAGTAATATGGAAACCTTACCTACTTTTTTTCCTCCTCACTTCTTTTAAATAATTTATTTTTTCCCATAAATACATCCAAATTATTTTTTACCTCTTAAAAAACTTCGTGTATGCCTCTTCCTTCTTCTTTATAATTCTAACTTTGTTATACCGGTTATACTTAATTGAACAAAATAATATCATGTTTAATATCGTTTGCTCTAATCACACAATTTAGTTTTATCTTCTTAATTAATTGTGATTATAAATGTTTAAAAGTTATAAATGTTATAAATGTTTATTAAATAAAACGGCGCAAGTTTAGACTTGCGTATGCGCCAAGTTTTTAGAGTTATTGTTTCCTTCAAATTCTGTAAATTAAGCGCATTTAGTAAGTTTTCTTTGTGAAAAAGTCATTTGAAAATTTTTTTGAGAATTAATCACAGCCAGTTTATAATATTTTGATTATGATGTAGTTTTTTTTAATTATTTTAACGACTATATTCTATTGTTTTAAGAAGATGGCGCCACAAACAAGTTTTTAAATATTTTCTCTCTTAGATTCTGTGAGAGTTTTGAGATATTTCTTCCGGTTTTTTCTCTCTCTTTCCAAAGCATAAAAAAAATTCCCTTTTGTAAAATATGTTTCGATTGTCTGTTTCTAGTATAACGAAAATTTTTAATTTTAAAAAAGTTAAAAATTTTACTCAGAATCACGGATCCAGGGGGGGGGGCAACTGGACAATTGCCCCCCCCCCTCCGTGGACCCGGACTAGATGCATCAAAACGAGTTAAAAATCTGTTTTTAGCGGGTCAAATTTCCATTTTCCAAATTTCCCCAGACCCCCCGTTTTGTATTTTATAACATTATTTAATTTACTATTTTTATACTAAGTTCTTCAAGATGCATATATACTATCTCAAACTCTATCTAATTTTTGAGTCCTCTCCCCCAGTGCACAAATCTAGATGCCACTGAAATGATGAAAAGAGAGGGAGAAAAAGGAAGACCTGTGGGGCAATCAGAGCCCCATGTGTCTTGTCTATTTAGAGGGCATATGCCATCTAGGGCAAGAATGACCGCTCGTCATTAAGATCTCTCTCTGTGGAGGGAACCTTATTAAATCTCGTCTTAAAAGAGACTACATTTTAAGGTCTAATTTTAAAAAAACTTCTGGAGGAGGACCCCCCAGCCCCAGACCCCCTTCCTTCCCTGGGACGTCATCTAAGCATCGCCAATAAAACATTGATATTTTTGCCAAAGGTCACATTGATCTATAAATTACTCTGGTAGAGAGACTTTAGGAAAAGAAATTGGCCCTTCCAAACCCTTCCAAAAAAAAGGGTCAAACCCTTCCCAAAAAAAAAAAAGTGTTGTTGTACGGCCCTTTAGACGACCTAAAATGGGTTTTTAGGGTAAAAATTACAAAATTTTTCTGGAGGAGAATCCCGCCCAATCTTAAAATCTGGTTGCCCCCCCTAGATCCAGGCTGGATCCGCCACTGCTCAGAATCAGGGCAAATAAAATGAGAAAGAATTGAAATTACTAAAATAAGAAATTGTTCATAAAAGACAAACAAATTTCAAAGTAAAATTTAATTATAAAAGTTTATATACACACATTTTAGGTAAATACATAATAGGTACATGGTACCCAATCTATACAAAATAATCAGAACTTATAAAAAGTTCATCATTTCAAACAATGGCAAATAAAAATCTATCATAAAACTACTAGGTATACTTATAAAATACATCCTAAGTACTATATTCACCAATATGTTTTAAAGTATTATAGTTCCTTATATAGCAATACAAAAACAAGAGGAAATTCAATATACCAAATAGAATCTATTACATCTTCTTGTAAAATGAAATTCACTTGTTATACATAAAACTAAAAAAAATGTTAAATTTTCGTTTGAAAGTGTAAGTATTTGATTTAAAGGTTATATAGGATTGTTTGAAAAAAGTTCAATATGTGAAATTTTAACACTTCAAAAGTGCAATTATGTAGTAGTACAATACAATAAGTGTTAACCTCAATTTTATACATCACAGCGCATTAATGTAACAGTTAATTATTAATTATTTATTTAGGTCGAATTACAAATGAGGGTTTGGTTAAGTTGATCTCCAAAAAACTTAGGATGATGAGTAAAATTTGACCTAGTGTTATTAAAGTTTACTGGGTTTATCTTTTAGTTTCAAAAATAAATATACTCTTAATCTTTAAAAAAATATTAATTAATTTTTATTTGTTCATATATAATGTATTTATTTATTTTAAAATGTTCTTTTTCAAGGCATGAAATCAATGTATGAAGTTAATTGTGAACCGCATATACCTAAAAATGATCATAATTATAAAACATGCCCTCTCTGTTTATCAGTAACATTTTCTTGAAAGCACCTTTTAGTTCAGAGGTTAAATAGTATTTTCATTAAAGTAAAATTACTTGGCATCATCTTCCCTGTACCTTCCTCTGAAATCAGAGAGAAAGAATCTCACGTAATGGTTGAATGATATGAAAAATAAATGAGAGTAAAAGATATTTAATGAGATAGTAAACTGGGTTACACATCTTTTTTTACTGCGAACTCTTAAAAAATCCTAGAAAAAGTGTTGAAACTCTTGGTTTCATATCATCATTAATGTAGTTAATTTGTGTGTAAATTAATTACTTCAATTTAACATCATTTTTTAACTCCTTATGATAGAGTGTGTGAGAGAGAATTAAAAAAGAATGGATATGAGAGAAATGGTGTATGGGTCGGAGAATACAAGAGAGAACCAAACACTACTCGTGTTTCCTTTACTCTTAATTCGGGCTCTGCTAAATCACTATATTGTCCATGTTAATTCATTTATTAGATCAGTGGTTCCCAACTCAAATTTGTCTGCGGACCACTTTACTTAAATTTGAACCTCGTGCGGACCATCCCTATACCCAACTTTATCATTAAAATATTAACCTTTTTTCAATGCATTCATTCCTCACAGAGGGTCTGAAGTTTTACTTTTTTCTGAAGTAAGAGAAACCAACTCTTAATATATGTTTCTTAATGGAACTGGAATTCAAATAATATATTAAACTTAAAAGAAAAATTAACATTACTTTAATCATAACAGTACGTAGTATTCCAAAGGAACGATTAAGAAAGAAAATAATAATTTATCTGTTTAAAAACTTTTGCATTTCCACCAATAAACTTTTCTTATATAGATGTTTTTTTTTTACATTTATGGTTTTTTGACTACTTCTTGGATTGTGTAATGAGGAAAACTATTATTTTTTTAAATTTCCACATATTTTTTTTATAAGTTTATGAATCCACGGACCACCTGTTGGGAACCACTTTATTAGATAGATGATCAGTACTGCCACCAGTCCTTCATAGGAAAGTCCTCCTCATCCTCTTCCACAATCTTGTACCTCCGCCTGCCCTTCTTCTTCTTCTCCCTCAGATAGTGCACCACCGGATCGGTCCCGTAGACCTCCCCCTCCCTCTCTTCGTCCTCATCGTCCCCCTCTGGGTCCGGGGACCGGCCCTGAGTGGTGGTCATCTGCTGCTTTTTCTTCTTGGGCTTCTTCCCGATCTCGATGCTGTCTGGTCTTCGCTCCGGGAGGCGGCGGAAGTCGTCGAAGTCGTACGCCCCCTGATGGCGTTGTTGAGGTTGGTTGGGAGGTCGACGTCGACTCTTGCGGTCCCTGGTGTCCTCCACCTTCTCGAACTCCTCCTGGGAGAAAATTTTTTTGTGAGAATTAAGTGATGTGTGTTTTGTGACCACTGAGAAATTTTATTGATAATCCTAAATTTTTTCATGTTTTCGTAAACATTGTGTACAGACTTTTATATTTGTTCAATTTTAGGCATTGCTGTGGATTTTAAGGGTGATATCGCAACCACCAATTCGCTTTTGTGGTCATTTTGACCTAAATGCCTATTACCCAGTGCCTGAGACAATTGAAATTTCCAATTGATTTGTATAAAACCAATCAATCTGTTTTGAGTATCTGAAAAAACCTCTACTCTCGATAAACTTTAAATGCGTTTTTCTGAAACCTAGGAAATAGAAATATAGCATACTATAGTATATTGTCCTTTCTCGTGTGGTTATACAAGAAAAGTCACATTTTATATTTAACTTTATCTGTGATGATTGATCTGTGATTCTGTGACGATAAAACCTCGAAAGGTGAATATCTGTTTCATTTTTAAAATGAATAGGTTTTTTTAACCAATTTAGAATTAACATAAAAGGGAAAATAATAGAATCTAAACAAGGAAAAATAGTTTCATCAATAGACACACGGAATATTAAAATTATGAACATATATAAGAAATGAAGTAAGCTGAGCACCAAAATTTAGCATTTCCGTTTAACAATCAACAAAGGAGGTAATGGGGGTGCATTATCTTCTTGTTTAGATAATGAATTTTTTTCGTATAATAGGAAATGACTTAAGCAACCCCTATAATAGTACCTATCCCTCAGGAAATTTTAAATACATATTATTATCGTTGTGTGGTCTGCCCTGGTTTCTCCATTGTACCTAAGCTCTTCAAATATTGAAAAGAGGGCCGCGAGAATACTTGGATCCAGTCGGTGAGTCGTAAGAAACGTTCATCTAAAGAAATCTAAAACAATTTCATTTTTCTGTGCTTTTCGCCAAGAGGAAGTGTTACATTAAGTCGAATAAGGCAGTCCGACCTTACCTCAGACTGGTCTTGTTGAGATTGCTGTTGAGTGGTGCCACTGATGTAGTCGCTCAGCTGAAGCACCATGAAGGGGCTCTGGCCCCCGCCCCAGCTGAGGAAGGGGCCCCCTTCCGAGTTCTGTTGCTGTCCGGGGTCGTAAGCCCTTGGGGCCAAACGCTGCTCTTCTGCACTGTTGCCGCCTTCCTCGTGGGTTGGTCCCATCGGACCCATTCCAACACTTAACGGCAGAGAGATGAGCAGAGGTCGAGGGTAGTCGCTGGTACATAAGGATATCACTGTTAGGAAACTTAGCAAGAGAAATCCAGCCTGCAACAAAGATACGATGTGTGAAAATATACAGATTTTTTTTCCCTTTTCACTCTCTGAATTATCAAAAACTGGTGTGAGATAATAAGTTTGATATGAGTGATGGATAAAATTGTAAATATGTATTAAAAATTTAATTCAACAAATTTATGAGTTCTGATAATCTGTACTTTTATTGAATGAAACATCAAGAACAGGAACACACAAATACAAATTCTGTTCAACTTTCACTAAATATTTTGACTTTTAATTTTTATCATGATAGAAGTAAAGTGAAAAATTCAACAATAATTAAATAAAAGATAAAACCACTAATTCAATACCAAGTTTTCTTTAAAATCTAACTCCTTTAAACTAAACATAAGATTTCACCATAAGTTTTAGTTTTACTCTGACTGTCAGTGAAACAGATAATTTTTCCACTCCTCCTTTTCCCTTTCTTTAAACTAATAGGGTTGGTTTAGTTTCTTGGATGAGATAAAACAATTGTTCAATTACCAAAACAAGGTCTTGTATTTAATTATCAGATGAAACGGCTACCACAGGAAGTTTTTTTTTCATTAGTCTTGGGACATTTCTACTTCTCTTTTTCCTCTGCCAATGTTTAGACTTCTTGGAATTAATCTTGTCATTTTTTTGTCTTGAACTGTTAGTACAGATATTTATTTCAAAGAGGATTTATACAGAAAAGACTCAGGATAACTTCTGTGTTCTTATATAAATTTTTCTTCAAATTTACAGAGGTTTAATGGTTATGCGCTATTTCTTACGAAATTTAAACTTAAAATTTTAATTAACCAAGCAAAAAAAAAACATTAACCGAATAAAGAAGAATTTAAACTTCTGTAATGCACACAAATGAAGCAGTGGAAGTTTTTTTTTATTTTTAATTTATAACTTGCACCTAACGCTCTATATTTGTAATTTTTAGCTTGACGTTTTTAAGCTTGTTTAACTACCTTGATAAAATTTTTCGTTTTAGTTTTTTCCATTTTTCTTTGAATGAGGCAATTTTCCAACAAATTATTTTAGTAATTTAATTTCCTTTTCTCTTATATTGTCAACATGTAATCTATCAATTAATTAAGAGCTTTTAAACGGGTTTTAATACTTTTATTTGTTTTAACTTCACATGAGTGAAATTAATTTATATATTTCTCTATAAATATTCGGTGAATAATTTATTTATATTACCAACAAAAAATATAGTTAGCAAAATGTTTAAAATATTGTAGTAGAAGTTTATGTCTATAATAATTTAATAGAACATTTTACTAAAAGGGTTTTAATTATTCATTTAGAAATCAACAATGCCTTTAGCATTAATGTCAAGAGCATATCTTTTTGGATATAATAGAAAAGTTTTAAGCTAGCAATTTCTTAAAAACTGAGTTTCCTACAAAATCATACAAGAAAGAACACTAAAGATAATTTAAAGAAGACAATCATTTAATTACTTAAATAGTATAAGATTTGTAAAATATAAGATGTGTTATAATCTTAAAAAAAATTCCTGCGCTACTTAAAAACCCTAGAAATAATAATGTGGTTGAAAAGTTATTCTAATTTTACTAGCACCCACTTTTAATCTTTCTTTTAATAAAAACAGGGAGAAATGGTGTTCTGCCTCATCCTCTTACTTTTAAAAATAAAATAGGTTTGATTAATGAAATGCTTATAAAAAAACTTTTTGAAAAAATTAAACGTAAAAAGTTAAATGTTAAAATATCTAACGATTTTCATTTACTCGTATCTTATTTATGATCATAGTTTATTTCTACAGATGCTACATTTTTTATTCCATTTACTTTTATAAGTATAACTTTTCCAGGGATACTTTTTATGTAATTTTAGAAGTTATCATTTTTATTAGTTCTAATTTCAGCTTCATTAAAATTTTTAAACAAGCAATTTAATGTTTATAAACATCCAATCTATTCAATACGAACTGGAACAGTTGTAAACGTATGTTTTTACTTTCAAAATTAAATTGCATACAGTTATGATAAACAACCCTTTATTGTGTAAAATGCTCCCATCTTTATGATTTGATCGCGGAAAACGCTTTAAAATTCTACAGCTCATTAGGTTGTTTAATATTTAATCGTAGGAAAATTGTCAATACCAAAATACTTGTTATTATTTCTAGAGAGATAAACAAAATATTATTTCTTTTGTGTTAGTAAGGACTTTTATATAAAAGTGTCTTTTTTTAAAACCTTTTACACTCTATTAATTTCTCCTAGAACTTTAGTTTTACCCATTTTTACGAGCTTATTTCAGAACTAAGGATACACAACAAGCAGTTAATCGAGCTTCCATAAACTTCTTATTTTTGTGGACGGTAATATTGTGTGAGTCAATTACTATGGTAACAACTTCTTTTGACTGAACTAATAAAGCCGGGACTTTATAAATAGAATTTCTTGGAAGTCCGAAAGCTAAAATAAGCTTCATTTCGTTCGGCACTTAAGGGTAAAATGAAGGGGATAAAGGGTTGGGTTGAAAATGGAGGCAACTATGAGTGAGGGTGGGAAAGTCCTTAGAAATTCTTTCGGAAGCATCAAAATTCTCTCTTCTTAAGTAATCGGAAAGAAAAAGGAAAAACCGATATTTTGAGATCCCTTGTGAATTATTAGTTTTTAAGAACTTTTCCGGTTTAATATAAAATATTTCTTCCTCAAGCTCCTTTTCTTTTTAGTTTAATTTGGAATTACGTTTTTTTATCGCTTTTATGTTCATCGCTTTAAATTACTATTTGAATAGAATAATTTTCACTGTTCAAAAATGACAGTTTTGCCCTATTGAAACACGTAACACATTTAACCGTTTTGTTGAAAACCAAAAACACAGAAAAGCATTGAGCTGCTTAGTCATCACAGTGATGATAGTAACAAAATCTTGAAATAACGTTTCTTGTAAACTCAAAGAACATTAAAGGCTCATTTACTAGTATTCACTGTTTCACTTTTAATGTTCATCTTGAGTGATCCTCTCC
This sequence comes from Tetragnatha montana, assembly GCA_963680715.1. NCBI lineage: Eukaryota > Metazoa > Arthropoda > Arachnida > Araneae > Tetragnathidae > Tetragnatha > Tetragnatha montana. The sequence continues at coordinate 15,089,832 of OY796680.1, read as the reverse complement.
GATGAATCACTCGTTTGCATAGAAAATTGCTGGAATGAAGAGTGAAATGACAATTTACACTTTTAACTTCGTATCATTCTTCCAAAATGAAGATTGAAAGTGAAAAGTATAAAAGAGCCTTTAAATAAGACTTATATTTTTCTAAAATAAGGTTTCATGACTTCTGGTCGATTCTTAGGGGACATCCATAAATTACGTGAGGTTAAAAAGATGGGGAGTGGAAAAATCTCCCCAAATCTCACCAAGCGGGGAGGGGGGGGGTCGATTAAAATCTCACGTCAACTTTTTAAGTTAGAAATTATTAGAGAATTAACTTCTATTTATTGCTGTCATTTTACAAATTTCGACCGGATGATAACATATATTGTTCTTTCCCCCCACATTATTAATTATGTAGAGGTTTTAGGTGCTATGAAGCACTAAATGCAAATGAATAGGATAGAAATCATTTTAAAAAAGTTGTTGGTAAATCTCACGTGGGGAGGAGGGGGGGGGTCCAGCAAAATCTCACTAAATCTCACCAAGGGGGGAGGAGGGGGTCCAGATTTTGGAAAAAACACCTCACGTAATTTATGGATGTCCCCTTTTTTAATATCATACCTAAGTTAGTTTCTGTTATTACAACACGAAAAATATAGTTACACGTTTATAATAGCTATTTATGATTATAGAAAACGGATAGAAAACCTGAAAATACATAAATAAAAAACACCTAAACATTTATGGGATTTATGGCGCAAAGTTGTTAGTAGATTTTTATAAATTATGAAAATCTGTAATAAAAGTCAGTTTTCTAATAAGGACACGATATTAGTTTAGTAGTATTAGTAAACTGCACCCCCATTAGGGTACATTTTCTAATTAAAGTTTCCATTACTTTAAATTATTAAAGAGCCCATATCCTATTTGTGTTTCTAAATATAGATTATGTTATTTAAATTTCTAGTTAATATACCTTTAAATAGAAATTTTTTTCAATACCAAATGGAGTGGGGAGGAGAGTTGATTACATCATTTTCCAATTTAGTATGATTTGTTAGTAATTAAATCAGGTTTATCGTATTTTAATTAGTGTTATCTGACATAATCATCATTACTATTTGAAGTAACTTTTCCAATCTTTGTCAACTTAGGTTTAAAGTTATACGTACTCCAATAGTTTTTCCAGTAGAATAATAAAATAATAAATAATTTAATGATCTTTCAGTGTCAAGGAACACACAAAACTTTTCGGTTCAGTTTTTAATAGCTTAGGGAAGAGAACATGAAAGCAAGTCTGTTATAGTATTTTGCCTTCTTCGACACTTAGTTTATGGTGTTAATTTTTTATGCTGAAAATAAGTAGGAAACTCTAAATATTAGCAGCTGCTGGTTCTTTTAAGTGGGATCAAGACCTTGCTTCTACTAAGTTCTCAATGAACCCATGTCTTTCTCATATAAATTTAAAGATAAATTGCAATAACTTATAAAGAGGATTTGCCCTATAACTTAAGATTAAAAAAAGTAAACAAAACCTTGAAGAAACGCAAGATAATTTTGTCATTTATTCTTCTGTGGATTTATTGGTATGCTTTTTTGGATACTCATTATTCGGCTCAGTTTTAAAAAAAGGTTTTTATACTGTTTGAATGTTTCTGTTATTTGAAATAAGGTAAAGTAATTTTTGTTAGAATGTTGAACTTATTTTCTCCACTCCCCCCACTCTTAGTTAAGTTAAAGTGCACCTTATGATAAATTATAAATCTTGATTAATCATAATCTAGCTTTGATGTACACTTACTCGAACAATATATAGCAGTTTACTTTTGGGAAAACGCCAAGGCCTCTAGGGGTGCCTCAACACTCCAACGCTCAGTTCACAAACTCAATATAGTTAACAGAATACATAGATGAAAAAGCGGGGACTGTTACGATTTCTCGGAGTATGAGGGTCAATTTAAAAATGACGTCACGCACTTTGAAATGAGGAGAGAGGAGAGAGGTCTTGTATGTGAGTCTTGTTACCCCCTATATGACTAGGGGGTGTTTGAACTTGGGGTAATCCCCATTGGCACTTTAAAAACTGTTTTTTTTTCTCTCTGCTGTTACTATGCCATAGTCTGTTCATTTAGAAACTGCGCCTGAAACAGGATCAAAAACGCTCAATAATGCTTCATAACGGTCATGACACAACTTCAGTGACCGATTTTTTTACAGTATTTTAACTACTTCTGTTTCGGCTGTCTTGTCATTGCAGAAGAAAATGCTTTCGATGATAATTACAATAGTAACTGCTTCTAATACATTTCGTCTCAGGCGCCAATTGTAAATGAACAGACTATAAAGGAGGCATTTCATTTTTGAATTTATAGACGTAAGAGATGTAAGAGGTAAATAATTCCAAAGTAACAAAAATAATTAGGATATGAAATTTCATAAGATCTAAATTAGGGTTTAATTTAAAAGTTGACATCTACAATGGGGGAGAGGTCACCGAAATGTGAAAATGACACGAGGGTAGGGTAAGGGGCTTAAAATGGAAAAAAAACCCCATGACGTAATTTTTCAGTAAAGAAAATTTTAGGGTTATTAGTCCCGACCCCCACCCCCTGGGACATATCGCCTTCCAACGAAGGATGCGAAATCTCACTCAACTCACCCTCCATGAAGATGTCACTCGATGTATCCAAACGGGTGTCATCGCCAAGCCGATTCGAGTCCCTGTGTGACCTGACCACTCCATTAGCACACCCCTTTATAAAGGCGGGCTATTTTTGGAAAGTGGGTTCGATCCGCCACCCGATTGCACGAGGTGTGTGTGCAGGATAATTCGGCAGAAATAAACTCCCGATCGTCCCTCGCGTGCGGACGAGGGGCTTTTTTGGGTCGGTGCAGGAAGTCAAGGGACGCTGCTTTCGCTGTGGGAAAAAGGAAATCGATCTGAGGGGTTTTTTGGCGGTCCTTTTTCTTTTCTAGCCTTTACGTGAGCGATCATCTTGTGGAAAGTGTGAAACGCACGCAGCCCGCACGGACGGAGGAAAGGGAAGCGGGTTGTAAAAAAAAATGGAAGATGTTCAACTCGGATTCCGATCGTAAAACTCGATGAGTGAGGTTTTAGTGCTTAATTATGAAGGCGGAAGACGTTTCATAAAAAGTGTCGTCGACGTAATGAGATAGTTGGGTGAAGGGGGAAGCTGAACCACTAAAAATATTCCAGGGAAGGGTGCATAGGCGCTGACTTCGTAGAGTTTGGGTTGGCTCAAGCCCTTATATTATGTTTTCTGAGAAGGGAAGGGTCTGAGTCCACATAATAATTTAAATTTAAAGAATCGATGAAGAGTCCAGAGAAGTTAATAGTTGAAAAGTTCACCACATCGATACTAGTAAATAAATAAAAAGACTTAACTCGCTCACTAAACTGTTTGGTTTGGCAACTGTAGCAGACTAATTTCGGAGTTTTTCCTACAAAACTAAAGAGAAAAACGAAGGAGATTCAAAACGCGTTGAGAAATCACATTAAGTATTTGCACTGTGCAATATACGAGCTCTTATTAGAAGACCTCTGTAAACCCATAAAAGTTCGGAAAATTAAAATAAATATGAACTCTCATGAATAAAGATATTTTTTTTTGAAAATTTTATGGAAAAGCAATCAAAAGTCGGACCTCAGTTAAGGTATATAGACATAAAGTGTAAAGCAATTTGAGCAGTGTGCACCTTGAAATTGGATTAAAAAGAATAGGAATGTCTGGAGAAGGTCTTTTGCCTACTCGAGGTTGTTTCTCCGATATGAAGAATTCTCGCTATGAAGATTTTCTAAAACAATTAAATAATTTAATGAAAAATCTTTGTAATCTTTTCTAAATTTACATCAATCGTTTTATTTTGACTACTAAAATTTAACTCTTATACACACTTTTTCATTTAAAAAAATACATGATTTCCAATTGATTTAATAAAGAACTAGGGAACTACCACCCCCTGCTCGCTGTCGTTCACTAACCCCCATAAACTGCTGACCTTTTGGATTCTTCACGAAACCCAGCTCATTGAATTTAACTCACTCTATAAAACAATAAAAACAAAAGTAGCAGAAGAAACGTCAACCAACGTTTCAAAAGTACATTACAGATAATCTCCATGAATAACACTCTTTTAAAAGTTTGAATATTTATTAACTCTAATTTATCAATAATTTAATCAAAATGTTTTCCTTAAATAATATCCAGCACGTCTCTATTAATAACTATTGATAATCAATATTCTGGGGGAAAACGTGCACCAATGAATCTTTTAAATTCAATATCATACCGCCTAGTAACTCGTTAGTACATCTAGTGCTTTAGTATTCATATTTTTGTTTAAACACAGACTTGTTAAACAATATATTTTAAGCCATTGAAATAATAGAAGAAAACCTACATGACACTCAATGTTTACAATTAATTTCGATTATCAGAACAAAAATTATAAATTTCAGACAAAATGTGGGAAATTTTAGTATGAAATAGCATACCTGAAAGTTTTTAGATTATTTTTATTAGTCTTCAAATGATATTTAATTTAGAAAGTAACTACTTTTTTAAAAAGTGAAAAAAATTTGTTTCATCATAAAATATGGCGTCAATTGGTCCTTTTTATTGGTTGCATAATAAGTTGTAATAAGGAGGTACTTGCTTTGTAACTGTGACCTTATCCGTAATCTAAGAAAAATGGAAATAATTTTTTTAGAAATTCTAATGGCTCATTGCATATCCTCAAACGAATCCGAACAGTAGTTTGATCCCGAAAATCCGAACAATAGTTTTATCATTATACGGATCAGTAATTTAAATGTTCTTCTCCGTTCACCAAAAACGTTTTTTTTTTATTTTTTTATTTTTAGAATAGAATACACCTTGGGAATAAGTATTGTTTTTGTTAAAAAAAAAATTAATAGCATGAGTTATGTTTTATAAGTGTTTGTATACTTTGTATAGAGGTTATGTTTATTTGATGTAAGAAGATAATCAAGCCGAAGTATGTAATATTTAAAAATATAATTGAGGCTCTTGCTGTAACAACGAGCTAACTCCAATGTAAAGCGCCTCAAATCTAACCTGAATAATTTTAAAAATATCAATGTCAGGAGTCAGGTTCGAAAAAAAAATGTTCAAAACTGTGTGAGAAATGAGACAAAAGAAAATGCAGACAACGATCTATTTTTGGTTCACATCTCTTTGGGAAACGAAACATGAAAAACTGAAAAGAATTTCAATCAAAAAAATTACCAGACTGAAAAGAATTCTTTTCTTTTTCTTAGTTTGTTCTTTTTCATAGAATAGTCCGTTCTGTCGTAAACAGGTCATGAATCATAGTTTCTCAGAAATATTTTTGGATGATAGGTTTAGATAATTTAGTTTAGAAACGTCATAGAAATAACATGACATATGAAACAAGCGTAGGAGGATATATTTTACAGAAAAATAATATAATAGTTAGCCTTGAGAGTCACTTCTTTTAACTTTTAAAATTACATCGGTTCTAGTTATAATAGTCACTTTTTATAAACTATAATTCTTTCCATTAATTTTACTAATAGGTAATAACCACTATAAACAACTATAAACATAATTACTTCTCCTTTACAGTGTACCCTTAATTTGATCTTATTTCATAAATCCTGAACATAAGCTAATGAAGTTATTTAAAGTAAAATCTTTTAATCAAATCTTTTAAAAAATACAGGTACACATTGAAGATGCATGAAGGATTTTATAAACTTTATAATAAGATAAAAGGTTTCAGCTTATAAACATTTTCAAAACTATCAAATTTTATGTGTCATTTTATAAATTAATTTAAGAATATAGTTTAAAAACCCATTAGAGCGTATAAAGTCTGATAAAATGTGGTTTGAACAAGTTAGAGAAAGTTTTGGGAGTTTTCAAAAACAATAACAGTATTTAAGACACGTGATACTCATAGAACACATTGATGTTTATCAAGCATTCTTTAATTTCATTATTTCATACCGCTGAGAACACCAAAATATTTACTAAACTAATGCCTCGTAACGCCCAATTCAGCAATTGGGGATGTTGTTTTTTAGGAAACTCGGGTTCTAAGTGAAACGGTTGCAGTTAGAAACATTCCAGAAAATACTTGACGAGGTCAGGGTGGAACAACCTTATGGAACAGAGAGAAATCCGATGGAAGATAACGGCGGAAAGGGTTCCACGAGGACCCACGGATGCGTGAAGTTGAGTGGCTTTTTTCGCGCGCTTTTTATAACTTTTTGATTCGGTGGTCTTCCGAAACGGAGATGTTATCTGCTGAATCAAAGGAAGAGTTAGGTTCCATTAAAGAGCCACTCAGAGGTCTTGAAATTACGCTTTATTATTTTGTTTTCTGTTTATTTTTAGCTTTCGATTTTTATTGTACTTTCACACGCCACTGATATGAACAAAGGAAAACGAGATTTTAATGGCTACGAATGAGTATTACGCTTTTATGTGTTATTTGAAAATAAGGGTAAAAGGATGTTTTTTACCGTACAATGTAGTACCTACTATTATAAAAGAGTCAGTTTGTAGAAAATCAATAGTTTTTGTAGTTTAGGTTATTATTACCGATATTATTTAAATATTGGTATATTTAGTCGTGGAAAATGAAAAGGGCCATTTTATTAGAGGGTTTACCATATCCCTAAGTGGTTTTCCTAAAGTGGTGTTTGGGTGCATTTAGAAATTGACTGGTTTGAAGCCCTGTTTGCTTTTTATCGAGAGTTTAAGTACTTCTCTTGAGATATCGACCCAAAAGTTTTACCTAATAATTTACTTATGCAGATCTCTTATGCGACAACTCATATGTTGCTGAGTGTTCCTCTTCTATATTATAGATAGACCATAGTAAATTGTAACTGTTGTATATTTAATTCATAAAATTACCCAGCCATATAATTTTAATCTATTTAAACTTTGGCACAGAAAAGGACAATAAAAACCATTTAAAACGTTGATACTTTACAAAAAATAGTTGACTCTAATATACAGGATAGCATAAAGCAGCGGGAGGTAACAATGTTTTTTTTTTCAAATTGGAAATCCATACCTGACTATAAAACGGCTCCAATCAAACTATCTCTATACTTTATTTTGAATCATTTCCAAACTGTGAATAACAGCGTAATCGTTATTTACGGTTTTTTCTTTGAGGATGCTCTTCGAAGTAAAAGACGAAACTTTTGATAGTAATATCCGAAAGACACGGCCTTACAATCATGATTCAATAAACTGTTATTTAGGCCGTAGAAGTTTCCATGATTTTATCTACTATATTCTATCAATCTATTCCTTTTACCTCCTGTTCCTAAATATACTTAATAATGCGGTTCAGTTGATAAATGTTAACCGGATGGGCCTGCAATGTGTAACGGGGCTGTAACTAAGACTGGGATTATATAAGGGATCTCGGGAGCTCTAATCCTCTTCAATTCAATGAAATTGCTATAAATATTCATTGAGGTTTTTCTTCACAGAATTTATATCTATTAGTACTTCTAAAGTTTCAAATCTAAATTTAGACTTTTAAGGAATTAGTAATGAAGTATGAGATAGGGTAAAAAAGGAAGAGAGAGAGATCAACCCATATGTTTTACCTAACGTGAATAGAGAGCGAGTCGGAATGTGAGAATATAAAAGTGAAACTATTTTCCGGTTAGTTCGGTTACTAAATCACTCGGCAGTCGGTACTCACTTGCCGGTGTAAAGCATTACATTCCAACGGTTACCCTAACAAACGTTTCTGATCCATCCCAACCGGAACGAAAATTTAATTCCGCTGTTTATCTGCAAACAAATTACCAACCGAGGCCTTTTAACCGACACTCAATCATCACATTACTAGATTCCACTGGCGCCGGATGGAGAGGATTCACGCTGGCAGGACATAAACCGAGAAACCGCTACCAGATTATTAAAGCACCGACTAAACGCGAGATTTTAGGAGCATCTTTCCCTATGAGGATGGTATATGATTAATATTCTATTTAGTCTAGTATCCATGGCCTTAGCCAAGGCGGTACAGAGAAATCCCCTAGTATGTTTCTTTCTATCAATTTTGTTATCTATTGCCAAACTATTTTATTGAGCAATTTAATTTTAAGCAAGGTCAAATGTAGTATCTAGGGTTTTTTTTATCACATGAGGGTATCTAGTTTTTGTTACTTGAGATTTTTCTACCAAGAGTAGTTATTTTAATTCTATATGAATAAATGTTTAAGATTAAAATACTTTTTATAGTTTAAATTCATTTAATTTAAATGCTTTAAAATTAATTATCCTTAATTTATATACGATTTTCACGGGAATATTAAAATGCTTATTGTTTTAAGATATGAATAAAAACCATTGCATCCAGTATGAATTCAACATGATTATTCAATCCCCTATACGTGAAGAAAGAAAGGTGGTTTCTTTGAAATCAACTCGCGAAATAGACTTGTAAAAAAGCCACTTCTCCACTATAGTTTACCGGTACTATATATTGATGAACCTGTTAGAAGATGTATTTTTATGAAAGTAAAATAAATTTAATTTGGTATTCCATAGCCGAGTTTTATGAATGTACAAAAAGAATCCCAATAAATTAAAGTTTGAACCTCACGAAGTAATACATATACCTAACGAAAACCTTGAAAATGTTTTCTTTTACTTACATTAACAGATTTAAAAAAAGGGTGGTATTTTTATGAAAATGTAAATTTTTAGATTAATACTAAATTTAAAAAAAACTGTTGTTTTTTTAGCTGAATTGTGTCTTAGTCTGAGTTTTTAATTTTCCTAAATGTAATTTTATACTTTCTATACTGATAATTCCTAATCTTTCTCATCTTAATTCCTAATCTCATGCATCTGAAATTTTAGATTTATAAATAAATTACCTTTAATAAATGAAGAATTCACTGACAGGGTAATTTGAAAACTATTATAGAACTTGAAGACTAGTATAAATGACTTAGAAATTTTAAAAACTTAACTGTGCAATTACTTTTCCTGAATGAGTGGTACTCTTACGAAAATAGTTTAGTATTGAAATTAATTACGTTCACACACACACACTGTACTTCTTCTAAATATCTACCCTAGATCCCTACTTTCTTTTTATACGCTCTTCTCGTGAAAAAAATATCCATCCCTTCACCAAAACGAATTTACATTGGAAAGATAGAACAGACGCATACAAAACAAAAGAAGTTTATTGCCTCTCCAAGCAACCACACGCCACTATAATACAAATGCTGCCGACATCGCTGCCAAAGCGAAAGAGAAGGGATCTGCTGCTCTACTTTTTGGGCTGGTCCCGCCTGCGGGCTCACACTCCGCTGCTCCGGTACTCCTCGGGGCAGTGGCTCCCGAAGGGGGAGTGCTCCATGCAGATGATGTCCAAGACGTCGAACTGGAGGTCCTCGAGAGAACTGTTCTCTGAAAAGAAAAAGAGAAGTCAGAAATCATTGTTGAGAGAGTGGGCTATCGTTTGTTAAAGCGAATTGTCTAAAATTGCGGAAAAAATAATTTTCTCTGAAATTTTTCTATAAAACTGACAAATAACTTTAGCTACAGTATTAGGTTGTTTTTAAGTCATTCAACAAACACCGCTACCCATTTACTGTATTCTGTGACATTGCAAATTTTGAGTGTGTTTTTTAAAGAATATGCCTTTTTGTATCTAGTTATATGCATATATTTGGTTGGGACATTTCCAGCTGAATTAGTCCGAATAATTTGTGTTTGGTGCTAAAGTTATTACTATTATTTGGCTGACAACAATTGCAATTTAGATAAATAAAAGGATGTTAGAATCTAATGTCAAGCAAGTAAAGGGCTTTCATTAGGTATATTGAATTAAATTACTAAATTACATTATTTGTTTTCTTTAAAAATTCAATTAAATCATCAACCGCATAAGTACAGCCTAAAGCCCTGGATAGTCTACCTTAGTAGCGACATCACGCTCAACCGGCCTCCATTACGGGGAGAACTCACAAACTAGTACAGTACTTATTTGTTGTACAGTCTAGCTTATCGTCACTAGTAGTAAGTTCTCCCCGTCGCGTCGTCTTGATGTCGCTAGGTAGAGTATCCAGGGCTTTAGTACAGCCAACTGATTATTGAAAACTCAAAAAACTGTGTGTATAAATTTAACCAAAAGCAAGTTAATTGAGTGAAAATAGTTGGAGCGAACTCGAATGCGAGTTACAAAAGTAAAAATATAAAATTTAATGTAATAATTATAAGGAGAAAAAATTCAGAGGAAAGGGATGCTGGTTTGGATGATTAAGACGCTTCAGAGCAAAGGGATGCTCAAGAGAAGAAAGTGCTTTATATACAAAATAATGTTAAAGAGCAAAGAGATGCTAAAACATAAATGGATACTCAAGTGCAAAGGGATGAAAATGTTAAAAGGGATGATCAAAATCAAAGACAGACTAAAGAACAAAGAAATGTTAAGAATCAAAGAGATGGATCAAATAGGATGATGATGATGAAGAGACCATTAAAACATCCCTAATTTTAAGTTTTCGTAAAATATTTCAACATGGTAAATGAATTATAACCTAAGTATTTTGTCACGGCTTCAAAGTGTTAGGGGTCTAGGGGGTCCGTGAATGATAGTAGTAGTTGCCTGCTAACGTTTTCGAGATAAGAACCACTGACAAAGAAAAAACTTTATTTTGATGCGTGACATTTAGAAAAAATATAGATTTTCTATTCAGTTGCACAAACATTATAGCACACGGCCTTGGGGCGACCCTTAGTTATTTTTTACCTTGTTTGAAATCTTCATAGAATAAAGGATAGATATCTTATTGTTTTGGTTAGGTTTGTAAGTTCATGATGCAGATTTACTATTGAAATGGGAAAATTTCGCGATAATTCATCAGGAAGGTCATTGAAAGATAAATATGCATGTTTTTATGTGAAAATCATACATCATATTTAAATAGGTACTAATTTATTTAAAATATAAAAATAGCATATTTTAATCCAATTATGTTGGCTATTCATCTTTAATGAGAGGTAAAATTATTTAATATGTCATGCCAGAAAAAGTGAGTAAATGTTACATAAACTAATATAAAAAATATCTTATTCTTTTTATTTAGATACTAAATATTATTAAATTTTAAAAGTACTAACCCTAAAATAAAAAATCGCAAAAAACTATTGCTTATAAGTTTTGATTTAGACTTACAAAATTAAAAGTTTATAATGCTAGAGCCATTATTTTTTTTTACTTTTAACCTCTTCTCCACACGAAATTTAGACTCAATTTGAGAAAAACGTTTGACTGATGAGTTTAATAATTGATACCATTACATCATAGAGGAAATGAACAACATTCATAAATTTATTCGTGCGATTAGAATCAATCATTCATGAAATCAAGCGAGGGAATTTAATTTAATTAAGAATTGATGCCAAATTCATGCTTAAGTAAACACGCATCCATAATGTTTGAATTGTCAAGTTTCATGAATTTACAGGGCGATTCCAAATAAATAGTTTTAAATGACATATTAGTAGTGGTAGACAGCTCTAAAGAATAATTGGTACATTGGAATCTCATAGGAAAGTGTGGTGGCAAACTTACACCTTTAAAGTGTGGAAGAAGAGACTAATAGCAAAGAAAAATATGCTGTGAGAAAGCCGGCTTTGGAGTAGAAATAATATTTATAATCATGTGTCATTTTTTTCTGATTTAATGTGTTTTCAAAATATACGGTTTGTCTATAGATTTAACGAAGAGAGTTATTCAACTACTATATCTTTAAAAAACCTGTATTATTAGATGAAATGCCATATTTGAAATTAAACATCAAAGTAAATAATATGAAACTACTCCCATTACCAGGCCTCAAAAAACACCTGTAATGTCGTGTTATGAATGACTTAAAATATTTTAGATGCCATCTCATTCAGGTTTTGATGTGAATTTTTTAATGTTTGAATCAAAAGCTAGTAATTTGTTTTTGAGAAAAATAGTAAAAACTGTTTATCTCACTACTCTAAGAAACGTTTTTGGTCGACTTTTTCCAGACAAAACCTTTTTAATTACTGGTCCGAATGACTAGTAGTTATAATAAATTAAGTGTAGGTTCTTAATTAGTTTTAATTGTAAAAATTAGTCTCATTAATATTTAACGCTAATTAAAATAATTCTCAGCACTGAAACAAAAACTTTCTAAAATGCGGTTTTACATTCAGAAAATTTATCTGGTCTCTTACTACTTTAAAACTCACCCCTTAACTCTAATTGACATCTAATTCTCTTATAACCTCTTTTAAGAACTTATTGGGGCACCATACGTTTCTTTGCCGTAAAATTAGCACTAACTCTACACTAAATAACGGGGAAACATCGAGTACAATGGAATACCGATGGAGGAAAAAATTACATTGCTTCAAAATTTACTTGAAGCTTGCTGAAGATTGGTTTGTTTTACAAGTGAAAAAAAAGGAACGCAGTTCTTGGGCTGAAATAGATATCACAAATTAAGACGTTGTCCTAACGTATGCATTTTAATTATGAGTAGAATATGGTGTAGGGAAAAAACGGGACATAAAATTCACTTTACCTCACCACCACTCTTCGGCCGCTGCTTCCTCCCATCCACCACCACCTCCGCTGGGCCAACCACCTCCGCCTCCACTCGGGGACCACCCGCCGCCACCTCCCTTTCCACCTCCACCTCCTCCTGAAGGCCAACCGCCTCCTCCTTTGCCTCCTCCACCTCCTCCAGAAGGCCATCCACCACCACCGCCGCCTCCTTTACCACCGCCTCCTTTTCCACCGCCACCTCCAGGAGCAGTCGGAATGGTAAAAGTGAGCAGGGTCACAGGGGCACCTCCACCGCCACCTCCTTTTCCTCCGCCTCCTCCTCCCGAAGACCATCCGCCTCCACCACCACCCCCTTTGCTGCTTCCACCGCCTGAAGGCCATCCTCCTCCACCACCTTTACTTCCACCGCCACCACCGGAAGGCCACCCTCCACCGCCTCCTTTTCCTCCACCTCCAGTGGAAGGCCATCCACCTCCTCCACCTTTTCCTCCTCCGCCTCCACTGGAAGGCCATCCACCACCTCCACCTTTTCCTCCTCCACCACCTCCACCGGAAGGCCATCCTCCACCGCCACCTCCCTTTCCGCCGCCGCCACCTCCAGCTGCCGTCGTAAGCGCGGTCAAAGTGAGTGGTATGGCGAGGACAGTGATCCCACCTCCTGTGTCGCCTTTCGAGCCTCCACCACCACCTCCGCTGCTCCAGCCTCCACTGCCTCCGCCCCCTCCACCTGCATTCCAACCACCACTGGACACTGCTACCACGAGGAGGCAGCCCACTGCCAAGTAAGGGAAAACCTGGGAAAATAGAAAGAACAGCTTTAACGACGATTTACAAGATTTTCTCTAGTGATTTTGTTGATGAGCAAAATTATTTATGCTCTTCTGTGTTTCTTAACAACTGAATATGAAGTATTGAAAAGTTATGGATATTTATTTGTATTTCCGAGCTTTAGTTTTTTAGTGTCGATAACTAATCTTAATTCTTATGAAAAAGCTACTTTTTGCACAACATTCTTTGGCTTGCAACTCAATATTTACATTTACCTATGGAATCATACAAGAAATATCGAGTGTAAGAACGAATTTGAATTCAAATATTATTGATCAAATTTTTTATTAATGAATGAATTTTTATTCATATTTAGAGTGTATTTTTTATAAATACTTAATATTTCATAGTACCTATGTTAAAAATCAATTTATGTAAAAAGAATGTTTAAGTCCTTTGTCTACACATACAGAGCATTTTAAACAGTATTATGAAATTAAAGACAAACTTATTCAAAACATATAATATATGATAGGAGGTATAATAGGAGTATTCAACCAGGAAGGGAAGGAAGAAAAACGAATGAGACCAGTAGAAAATCATTGGTAGAGTAAAACATTAAAATTTCATTTTCATAAGGCGGAGGAATTGCTTGAAACGTAACAATGCTTAAACAAAAGATTGGAAATGGAAATCAAATTACACCTTGTTAGACCACAATATTTTTACGTATTGGATAAACTTCTTCAATTTTTAATCCCGCCACTCCCTCTCCTCTGTAAGTAAGTTAAGTTATAGATTGTCATGATGCTAAAAATTTTCATGATATCAGTCGTATTTAGCAGTGTTTTTGAAACATAAGGCAATATCTAAATTTGAAGAGTTTCATGGCCCACTAAAAGTTTCACGGTGTCGCTAATAGGATCAAAACAAAATATCCCTGCATCTCCCGGATTAAAAATCTACACGGACAATTAATTTGATACATTAATGGAGGCAATATCCATTTACAAGACATAGCTTCTAGACGCAGAACTTGGGATATACTCCAAAAATAAGGTATCAAGGTAAGACACCAAAGGATATAATGACCTGACTCATAGGAAGGAGACCCTGGAGCAGGCACGGATCCAAGGGGGACACTCTGGACAGTGCCCCCTATGGACACAAAAAAGGTACTCAAACGAGTTAAAACCCTACTTTTACAGGTTAAATTTCAAAGCATTATTCTGGGGGAGGACACCCATACCCCCCAGCGGTACCAAAAGGGGATATTGATCCCCAACATTTTGACATTTTTCTCAAAAGGTTAAGGGGATGTTCTAGATAAGTGCCCCCCTTGGAGCCTTGCTACATTCGCGCCTGATGGAGGCATAATGATCTTACGTATGTAGAAAAACTACAGAAAAATAAAATATTCTAAAATTGTAAGGGGAAGACATTGCCCCCTATGACCCCCCTGTAAATCCACTCATGCATGAGTGCAAGGCAATGCTATTTTCAGGCTCAAGAGGGGCCTAATAGACAAAAGGATGGGTCAAGCTATTCTTTTCTTCCTTAAAATATATTCCGTAAGCAGCAAGCATTGTAGGCGAAATGATTCTCTACTCACCCGTGTCATCGCAGGTTGGATCTGTTCGAGTGGTTTCTCCTGAAGTTATGCCACCGCCATGGCCCGTGCTCTCTTTTATGCAATCGCCCGGGTCACACCTGACCGATCGCACCTTCCCCCACCCCCGGCAGCGTCTTCTTCCTTACGGGCGGAAGCCAAGCGGAATAGATGGCACCCGACAATCCATTCCGCCCCCTTTCGTGCGGTTCTCCCCCTCGTAAATCTACCCCGGTCACTTTTCCGCCTCGATATCAGAACACCTTCGACAATTAGAATCGGCGAGATTCCTTTTGTTCGATAACGGCAATTATGGAATCGTTTGCTAAGCAGGAATACGGTTTCCTGGTAGTCGGTTTTTATGGGGAGTTGGTGTACGCGGTTTATGTAGGCAATAAAGCAGCAAAGCAGGAGTTTGCATTGTCCGAAGGAAGGGGAATTTTATGAGGAATAGGGTTAAGTGTGGTTGTTTACTTATGCAAATAGAAAAGATCGTGCATCTATTAATTATTCGATAACAATACACGGATAACTTGACATCCGGTTGTCAAATAAATTCTGCATGATATTACATAATAGCTTACAGAGCCAATTTAAACCGACTGCTTCAATTAATATGAGTGTAAGCAACTCTTAATAGAATTTAAAAAATCCTAAATTACAAGTATAGAGTAAAGTATATAGATTGATAAGTATCATTACAAAAGAAAGCTTTTTGAAAGGAGAAAACATTTCATCAAACATATTGCCATTTTACATTTACTCGTATATAAAAGTATTTCAATAAAAAAATCTGTGTTTTAACTTACTCTAAAAATGTTCCCTAAATTAAATAAGTGTTCAAATAACGGTAAAATGTGTCCCTATCTATAGATTTATTCCATTTCATTAAATTATTTTATTTTACCATGTAAATTTCTCCTATCTTTTTCATTTCTTTATCCTAAGTACCTAAACTAAATTAAACAAATTTTAAAATACTGAAAATATTGAGAATTCAAATCTTCAAGTCGTTCTAACGTCATGCGATAAAAAATTATTTCATTTTGAATAATTTTATGAAAGCATGTCGTTTTAAATGAATTTGGGTATGGAAGAAATACTGGTTGTATACCATATTTTGAAATTTACATTATTTCAATTAAATGTGAATCTTTTCTAAACAATGTTTTTGTAGACAAATATAAGATTTTCGGTTGTTTTTCAATCGAAATTTACAGCCAATCACTGCATAGGATAAGAGGGAAAATACCGGCATCATTTTTATATTAGAAGGAATGTCAACTGAACTTCCGTCGTAAGAATTCCATTCAAAAAATTGATCGCTTCGCTTAACCTCGATTCACAACTCTCAGTCCGATTTTAGAAGCCGAAAAGACGATTTCATTTCATTTGCATACAAGGAACAAGTGCTATCTCTTCACAAAATTGGAAAGGTGACAAATTTTCTGAGGTAAATATAGATCTCTGCTATAATTTATGGGCAGAATAAAAGAATCGCCGTTTCATAAATATATTATTCCCAACACCATTTTCCAAGGATTCCGAGAAGTCTTTGAATAATAGCGATCATATGAAATACTAAGGTAGGAATTGAATTCCCAAAGCATTGATAACACGATATATTTTTCAATGACCTAATTTTAAAAGCAACCGAATCTCGTTATTTGCTTTAAATGTGCTTATGTTTAGTTATTAGATAATGTTAGGATTTGGTATCCTTATTATCAAATTATAAAAAAGTTATTGATAGTAAAACATACAAAATATGTAGTAAAATTGCATAATAAACATTACAAAAGAAACAGGTAAAATTGAAATATAAGGTAAAACCTATGCAGAAATTATAAGGTGTGTAAACTACCCAAATAAAATTCAGAATCACTCTGGTAAATGGGTTCCACGGAGCAATTCTAAGGCGCTAGAGCGCCGACAAAAGTTGCCACAAACAATAAAAAAAGGGATTACTATGAGCAAACGATATGGTGGTAAGGGGTATAAATGAAATTCCAATGCTAATTATCAAGCTTTAACTTATTTATATAAACTGTGTGAAATGTTTGGCACAAGAGAGCACACAAGGTGGGTTGGAAAAATTACTTAATTACTGTAAATAACGATATTGTCAATCTCAGGAGAAGCGACAGCTCGTATGTGTACTAAATATTACCTGCTCTTTTATTCGCAAGTCTTGACTTTGATGTTTGAAAATTAGCTAATACCTACACATGCAGTTTGACCCTAAAATTTTGTGACAGTCCCCTCGTATTTTTGAGCAGTGAATCCTTTTCTTTAGACTGTTTCTCGCCAGAATTTTTATTCGTGAAAAATAATATACAGAGTTCTCCAAAAGGTAAAAAAAACCCAGAGGATGAGACCTGGAGGAGATTTCTCTGACCTTTCCAAATGGGAATGGAAGCTCTTGTAACAATGAAGCGTCTCTCTACCCCTTTACGTTTTTTAGAACAAATTTTATTACATGTCTTATGTTTTCACTCAGTTGAGAATATTATGTCTACTTGGATCAGTTCTGTTCTGAGATGCTTTATTGAAAAAAAAAGTATCCTTGCCTTAACTTTTGGAAGGTAGTGTAATGCTGTATCTACTAGCTCTTGATAAGCTCCAAAATTAAAAAAAAAAAAAAAAAAAAAAAAAACACGAGGTACAACTCCAAGTAGACTATTAAATAGTTTATAGTTTTATCCAGAACATAGGCTGATAGTAGAATTATAATGGGAACTTTTAACCGATGTAGAAATTTTTAGCATACTGTTTAGAAGAGTTTAGTACCATTTTCAAGTTAACCAACAACCTTTCCTTAAGCCTGGAACAAAAGGGCTTAATTACTTAAACTTGTAGAAATACTCAAAAGTTTAAAAGAGGCAAACAACTTTGAAGTTTTAAACAAGTTTACTAAAAGATGTCTTCTTTAACATCAAATCGTCGTTTAAAATGAACAAAAGCAGGGAAGAAAAATTATGTGTTCAAATACTATAAAAAGTTTCAAACGTAATAAAGGAAACCTAGTGGTTATTATTAACTTCAAATTAAGTATTTAAACTCATGTCATATTTCATAGATTTTTCTATCTCGTAAACGACGAAGTTTCAATCACTTGTTTAAGGAATAATATTCCTTTTATAAACATTAATTTTTTAAGCATTCGAACTATAATATCGTTGGCTTACAAGAGAAACATAATAAGTCACTTTCGGCTCTGTTTTAATTTATTAAAATCTCTATCTTCAGCGCATACCTTCAAATAGCTGTACCCGAAACGTAATTTCGATATAGTGAGCAGTTAGGCCTCCAGTCTCTGATATAACTTGAAGTTTTTTTCTAATCACCCTGTGCCTTTAAGTTTATTTCCATTGTACAATAATAATTGTATAAATCTTACATTTCAATTAAACCCTACAAAATATGTGAAATAATGTTTTAAATTGTGAAGGTGTATAATTAATAGGGATAGTTTTATTTTAAATAGTACTCTCATCTCTATTCAGATCTTATTTTAAGATGATAAAGCATTATGTTTTTTTTTTAAATAGACTATTTTATTGTTTAACACATTTGTTATTTTCTGACGGGAGATATTAAAACTTTCGAATGTTTTTAAAAAAATTATTTAAAACTTAAAAACACACAAGAAAAATTACTTGCCGTGTCAATTCATATTCATACGATAATAAATAGCCTACATAAAAATATCAAATGTGACAAAAGTTATTTTAGCCACAAACTTATGCTCACAAACCTTAGAAATGAAAGCAAACATATTCTTAGGTAGTGCATTTTCAAAAGCAGCGCTATCACTTTTCAACTGAAATTTATGCCTCTGTCAGGAAGAAAAACGCTCGAGATGTATTTAGCGCTTTAGATTTAGCATGGACGTTTATTATGTTGATGGAGGTTACTGGGATCTTTTTTCAAAAGCTGCACGGACCACCCATTGAGAAACCCCGAGAATCGATCGACCATCTACTCAGTCAATGGCTCTCACAAGAAACGTCTCTGTTCGCATACAAGAAAAGCTGTTCTTTCAAACCATATATAATATCACTAATTTAAACTAAACCGGTATTTTTTGATGATTTTTTTAATTAGTTTTGAGAGTAGAACGTGCTTGGAAAGGCAAAACATATGAGTCTCTATCTTTATATCAGGTACCTATAGAATATCACTAAACACAAGCAAACTATCTCTCGCCATAATACGAAGTTTCACAGTACATATTAACATAGAGTTATATTATGCCAAAGTAGAAGCATTATATTGCATTATGGAAGATCCTTTTTATATCCAACTTTTAAAACTAATTGTAACTGTGCTCTATAGTTTTGATGGATAGACTATGGAAAGTTTTACAGTTGAACCAATTTAATTAATTTGAAGCATATATGCTTCAAATTTTGATAATTTCGTGCGACATAACTTGACTAGAAAATATTTCGAGGAAGAAAATACTAAACATTTCTTTCGGCTATAAAAAAACACTCCCTTTCAACCATAATTAATAGTTATTGTTCAGATATATTCATGAATAATTTTGATCATTATTATTTACGGCTGGTGATTGCCTATTTAACTTTGAAATATGTATTTTGTAAAATAGTTAAATTTAAAGGGTTTATAAAATTTAAATCATTTTATTAAAATTTCACTTCAATCGTGTATTTATTTAGAATTGGAAATTTATGATAACAACTTAATTAAGAGATTTAAAGAAAAGAGAATAAATATAAACAAACAATAACTTATTAAATCCAAAGAACAGAAATACGATTTATAAGAAATGCATTGATTTTCCAGATAAAAACCTCATTACTGAACAAGATTTTAAAATAGTTTTTTCCTTGTAATCGTTGGGAATAGTGCAATATCCAGACTTCTCTTAGGAATATAAACTGTTAGGTATAATATATTTAAGGATAAGCTATTCAGTCTGGTTAGCCTTTTAGAATTTTTTAGCATTAGACAAGATACAACTTAATACTTTACTAAAATTCAAGTGAACTAGACATGTTGCAAATATAGATAAAGGTAGATCACTAACAAGTATTTTTAAGGAAATTTGTATTGTAAGCTTTAATTCAAGACAAAAATGGAAAAGTCATTGAAAATAAATGGAAAAGTCCGTGAGTAATGTTTTATTCGTTCCACTCCACGGGGTTATTCCACACTTGAAGACCAAAGTTGCACAGCTTTCACCTTGCTGTCACAGCGACAGATATGCGATTTGGGTTAATGGACGATTCAGTATTTTCGTGACACTCTTTGTGAAGATAGCCAAAGCAAAGAGATTACTTTCTAGCCTGATAGTCATGAACTGAAAAGCGATTAAATCCCCTATTTCATGGAAAAGGCACTTTTTTTACTCCAGTTATAGATTCAGAATATAATTTCACGATTTGATAATCGTAACTGTAAAACGCATTGGGGTATTCCAATTCATAAATTATATCATTATTTTTAGTACAGAAGAAATTCATACATAAGTACATATTATTATTATTATTATTATTATTATTATTATTATTATTATTATTATCATCATCATTATTATCATTATCATTATTATTATCATCATCATTATATTATTATTGTAAAAAAGGATATAAAATTCAAACTTTGAGGCATTTTTGGTAAGCTTACAGAGCTATGAAGAGTTGAATATTATTTCGACATTCATTTTTTAATTAGCTAGTACTAAGTAAAAATTTTATAATTTATGTTTGAAAAAAGGACCAATACTTATTATCTCATCCTTAGGTAGAATATTTAAAGAACATATAATGTACAAATATTCAACAAAGACATCACTTAAAATTATTCAGAAATAAAAGTTATACCACATTTCTCATACAATTATGAGTTTATTTTATAAGTTGGATATCTCACGACAGAAGAATAATGATAATAGTTAGTGATATCGCGATGATATAATGGCTCTTCAAAAATTTGTGATTTTTGGAGGGGAGCCTTGAAGAATGTTACTATAATATGTTATAATCCGTCTGGATTTTGATCAATTGTTTTAAAAAGGATAGTGTCAAAAATAAGTGAAGGCACTTTCACCCCCTCCAACTTTCGATCTCTCTCGAAGAAGGAGGAGGAGAAGGAAATCCCTGTCTCGTGCGCCCCACGCCCCGGCGACTTTCGGGGGCGCCCCTCCCATTCTGAAGATGGACGTGCCCGACTTCCTCTTCTTCCTTTCTCTTTTTGGGATTGTTTTGGCGAACGCCTCTTTTTTTTGTTGTAATATTGTTGATGGAGGAGATAGTGCGGATTGGTTATTTGGGAGATGGACGAATCTGTGTGAGTTTTGGCGGTTCTTTGACCCGTTCCGGTGGGATTTTCCTTTTATTTGATTATGTTTCGGAGATTTTCTCTTGTTTTATTTCAAGCGGAAGGTGTTAGGAAGTTGTCTTTTGTGCTATAAAAATCATAAAAACGCTTGCGTTTTTTACGTACATCCTAACAACATTATTAAAAAATTGGAATAGTTTTTTCTTAACTATTTTCTAGTTTTTGGGTTTTATGGTCTATTACTGAAGATCCCAAACTTGTTTACTTGAGTTGCTGGGGAAATGTCATGTAATATAAGGAATATAAAATTTAATATTTAAAACCGAGCGCACTAAGAAGAATAAAGGGTAGCATTAAATGAGTCAAACACAATTTTTATGTGTTTTTTAACAATACTAATAGGACTCTGTGTGTGAATAGAACTATACTTTTAATACATAACTGTGTCATTGTAATGTCTTAAAATTTGAGAAAGTTGACAGAACACTTGAAAAATATAATTTTTTCTTGGAAACATTTTTAAATAGAAATATATGGGCTGGATATACTCTTGTAGTTCTTGGATCAGTGGAACGTTTTTAATAAACTACGGTACAATTCTAAGAAACACATATTGTAGAGCCTAATATGTTCTAAAAATCTAAAACACTCACAAACCAACTAGAACTTAAAAAGAAGATACTATTTCGATTAATTCTGTAGTTTTAATCTATTGTTTTGAAATATTTGTTCACATTTTACAGAGGATGGGCCTGTAAGCAGTTGGATTATTATTGCTTTTCTGAACATAAACAACATGACCATGAAACAAAGGTAAAGGTATTTTTACTCTGTTGGTTTTTTTTTTCAAAACGTCAAGTATAAATTTTGTTTATTTCTCTGACTAAAAAAATTTTACTAGTGAATAATCTCCTTTTCAATAGGTTGCACCTTGCACCCAAAAGGTTCTATAGGGTAACTATTTGTTTCAGAATCTAGTTTCGATTACATCGATCAGTATTTATTGTATTCGAAACATGAACGTACGTAGAATCTATCATTACAGGAGATTCAGTTATAAAATGAATAATAGTTACACAATATTTTCAAGAGTAAAATATCTTTAATGGTAAGAAAAACTAGGGGAGTTAATAATACATTTCTTAAAAATAATAAATCATTAAGAAAATACCCCTATTTCAATAAAATTCTCGTAGTAATGATTATTGATGATAGTGTTTTTTTTCTTCAATAAAATATAAAACATTTTCATGGATACCAAAGCAAAATGATAAAAGCAGACACCTCGATATTCCAGTACGTATATTACTGAAACAAATAGGACCTACTGTTATCAAATAATAGCAGAAGACGAACTAGATTGAATTTTCTTTTATCAGAGTTACATCTACAAACTATCCGTGACTACTCGGGATCTTTTCGACTCAAAGAACATTCAGGAATACTGAAACATAATTGCAACACAAAAAGATGACAGACCACTTTAGATAGGACCCCTCTCTCTTCTTACTGTCATTCTCATCTTTCCTTGTCCATAAAAGACCAAAAAAACCCCCTACCTTATCGGTTGCTGATTTCCAAACTTTCCTTCCAAAATCTCAACACAGGTAACGGAATTGTATAACTGACACAATCAGAAGGATAATCGTTCCTAAAACGTTTCTTGGATGAGTACTCGCGTAATAATATGTCAGATGGTCTATCTCTAGAAACAATTATCTCGTTTACAAAGCTCGTCCATACTATCACGCTTTGAACATCTTTCCACGTGTCTCTGTCTTCGTGAGCCTATACCAAGTCAAGCAATTTGAGTTCACCATTCGTTATGACTCATTTAAACAATATAGCTTCCCTTTACCGAAACTTAAATACACAGTGAAAAAGAGAATTAGTTGGGTGGGCATTATTTGGTCGCTTAGAATACCCAAATTCATTAACAGCATGTTTTCAGGAAATAAGTACACAAATTTAAAAGAGAGAAAATCTATCATAATACTGTTTTAGGTAGTTTAAATTATTAATATTAAGTAGTGAGGAATAAATACACAATATTGAGATACGAGGTTAATTTGAGGTTTCTTCGCCACCGTTGGTACACTCAACACATATAAGAAATGAGAGTTGGAAAAACTTAACTTAAATATTCAAGGTAAGATTTATTATTACATAGATTTGTATATTATTTTTCAAAAATTACTGAATGTGTTAAATTAAGCTAAATTTTAAAAATAAATAAAAACCTTACTAACTAAAATCTTCTAAAATGAATATTATAGTTATTTTAAATGGTTATTAGTAAAAGCTTTTCAGATACGAAGAGCAAACTCGACATCGGGTGAGAGAAACAAATTTTTCACCTTTTGAATTTAACTTTCGTCGTAATTCCCCTTCTTATCCGGAAGGCCTCATAAATTTCCTTAACAACTATTTACTTAACCATTCAAATAAATTCTGTTCCTATTTTATATGAAAGCCCAAAATACTTTATTAGCTCTTAGCATGTTGTGTCTGAAGATTTCACATGCAATTCAGTTACCTCTCTTATCTTCCCATAAACAAGTTCACAAAGTAACTCCTGTTCTCTGCTGTATACTTCTGAATAGCATCAAACCCTTTGCTTATACCCGTTTCAACAAAGCTGGCGGCTGTTAGATCCTAAATTCAATTAGCTTTCACAAAACGACGATTCGAGATGGATTACTATCAATACTGTTCATTCATAATTTCTCTCACTGAGCTGGGCGAACGGAAACGTGTGTCTAAAAACAGGCTTTCTCTCTCCCCACAAAGAGCCGACTCAGCGCAAGAGGGTGCCTTTGTAAATTAAAGAGAGCCGTGTGTGACGCAAACACCTTTGGAGAGTACATTCCTCTCGCTTTCTACTTCGTTTGGAAGTGCCCAAAGGGTTGACTCTTCTCGCCTGTGGATAAAACTTGAACTTTTATTCCTTTCGGATGGTGTTGAATTATGGACAGTAGTAGAATTTAGTAAGTAATTGCTATTTTTATTGAACATTTATTTTCTAATAAGTTTGAACATTTATTTTCTAATAAGTTTGAACATTTTATAATTCCAATACGCGACTCACAATTATTTTCAAGTAAATAATTGTTGTATGTCGTATTGTAATTATCAGATCTATTAACTATTTAGGAACACACATATATTCCAGGCTATAAATTCAAAACCGTTCAGAAAAATGTTTTAGCTCATGATACTGAAGAAAACTTGTGTCTTCTTTATTATTCGTAACTACAGGGATGTCAGTTTTCTTGATTTATGCCTGGTTCTCCCTAACCTTTTCAGAATCCTAGTTTGGATTTACTTTATTAGCTCTTTTCACTTAAAAGGATTAATTATTTTATCCTATCTTAGATTATAAATCCATGCTATAGGGGAAATCAGGCTAATACGACATACTCGGGTAAAATGACTTTTTCGATTTTCTTGAAATTAAGCAGAATGACAGCACGTGTCAAGCGCTTTTTTTCTACTTTTATTGCTTCCAAAACGATACAAACAGACGCCATTGTTTGAAAAACATTTCTTACCTCGTGGTGAACAAAAATAAAAAACGTGAGTGTCAAAATATTTTTTTTGTGTTTTTATAATGAGATTTCTCTTATACAAATTCTTTCATTTACTTAAACTAACATTCTTGTGTGAATGTATGTTCAATTAGGAGTATATTTCATGCGATAAGTAGTTGCTTAGACTTTTTGTTTTACGAGAAATTGAAAATAAATAAAAATAGACCTTTAAGGGTAAAATGACATAGAACTCATTGGTATAAAATGACATAGTATGTCATTTTACCCACACAATGTTTTCATACATATACTGTCGATATTTAAAATACTTATTTATATTATTAGTTTATAAGACCTTTTATGGGCCACTAAGAGCATTCTACGACCAAGAAGTTTTGACTTGGTTAAAAGGCAACTAAGGGAAAACCCCTTTTATATCAGAGCTTTAAAAAAGAAAGAAATGGAAAGGCTGCTACCATGGTTAATGCGAAGAGTGGATTCCTAAACACTGGCCTTTCTCCGGCCAACCCAATGTGTTCTCAGTTCATCTTTTTGCTCCAGCAAAAGTACTGAAGCTCAATGAACATGTTTCAGAAGAGGCTTCTGACATTCTAATAACTAGTAGGTGGGTTGCCCAGTGAATGAACACTCCCAGTGAATGAACACATGGTCGTATAATCTCAATTATTAAGCTATTTGAACTCTGTAAAGACTATTACTAAAATTCAGTAGTTGCAATGAGACCTCCTAGAGGCCAGGCAATCGTTGATTTAACCGTATATTCCGATTTCAGTCTGTTAAAAAATTTTTACTGATACTCGAGCTTCAGGCCCATGAAAAAGTCTCCGGTAAGTTAAGATTTGACTTGATTCATTCATATTTTTCTAACTTATAATTGCGCTTATTATGATTTTTGTTCTTTTTTATCAAATGTTAAAGACTTAATCTTTGATATGGCATAATTCAGAAAGCTGTACTTTTGAAATTGCGATAGATAAGGGGGTGTTCACTTACTGGAAGTGCAAACTGTGATTTCCCAGTGAATGAACAGGTGTTCATTTACTGGGGAAAATGCATATTTCGTAAAACCTCATGATTATAGTTTTATTTGATTCATAATGATGTAAGCTAAACTATGTAAAAATGCGCGATGATCAAAATTGTGTCCTTCCAGTAAATGAACGGGGTATGTTGATTAGAAAGTACAAGTGTTCACATACTGGAAAGAGTAATTAAACTAAGATTTACCAGTAAATGAACAACCTTCATACTCTGGGAAACTGCTTATCTCGTGAACCAAAAGACCTATAGGCTTATTTGACAGCTTAAACTAGGACTAGGTTATAATAAAGATCAGTAATGTCTTTCCATAGAATAAGTTTTTGATTTAAAAGTCTAGGTTTATACAGGGTGTATCATTGTGAATGGGAAAACTTTTAGGGGAGGTAGACATCATAAGGGTTCAGAATTGCATAGGAACCCATGGTCCCAAACGACAGGCATGGACGTATATAAGGGGGGGTTAGAGGGTCCAGACCCCCCCCCAAAAGCCTAAACCTTATGTCAGCCAAACAAAAAGGTCCCTGTCCCAAATAACCAAAAAATGAGTGAAAATGCAACTTTTTGGATAAAATTTTCTGGGAGAGGACCCAGACACCCCTCTTTTGCTTGAGGCCATGTATTAACCACAAAAATTTGTGATTAAGTTCACAAAAATTCACATTTGCCCTACATTTTACTCGGAAAGGGAAAACTATTAGAAACATTTTGGGTTCCAGAATCCCTTCAAAACAGTTTAGTAACGGCTCCTTTGGTTCTGAGGTCTTATAGGTTCCCCCCCCCAATCAAAAAAGTTGAACTTACGCCTATGATACTCCATTTTGTCCCCCCCTCGTGATAAAGGTTAACCTAAGCTTTTATAACCCCTTGCTACGCTCATGGGGAATTTCAAGGTATACAACCCCTCTTTCGCAACCTCAAACTTTAAATTTTTCCCCATAGAAAACGACCAACCAAAGTTACTCCTTAATGAAAAAGTGGGTAAATAGGGTTCGGGGGTCCTCCTCCAAAAATGTTTAAATTTTATATAGTATGCTAAAAAGTCTTCTATATAGCTACTTTTTAGGGTTTTCAGGGAGCTTCGCGGGCCGCATAAGTCCCGCCAGTTGGAAAACCCTGTTTTAGATACCCATTGCGACCCCTGAAAGAAGTTTCTTGAACCCCCCTTGTAAAAGCTATATTGATTATTAATAATAATATTGATTATTAATTTGGTAAGATGGCATATGCAATTAGTATAGCGTCGCAATCGATGTCTGGCAAGATTTGCACCCACCTAATCCTAAGTATACCTTTTTTGTGTGTGTGCGCGTGCGTGTGTGTGTGTATTGAAGAAATTTTAGAGTTCTTAGTAAAACATTTTCTATTTTATGTAACGCAGGCTGATCAGTTGAAAAAAATCATGGTATTTTTCAGTGTTCATTCACTGGAAGACACTGTTCATACTTAGGGCAAACTTTGTTCATTCACTGGGTCTATCGCACTTTTTTCACTCAAATCAGGATTCCTTCAAAACTATTGATTTCTGAGATCTGGAAATACTTCGATCATATTGCCAAGAAAAAGCCGGTATGGAAACATACTTAATTTTTAGAAATTGACCGAGAAAAAGCCCTGAAAAAAATTTTTGAAGTGGGAAAATCGCAAACCCAAATGCTAAGTGTTCATTCACTGGGCGGTTCACCCTATAGAGCATAGACAATCCACAGTTGCTGAAATAGGTCCTATCCCTCATGTTCCACAGAACTTAATCTTAAGCGACGTTAACTTCAGAAAAAATGCATACTTTAACTGTTAACTTTAACGCCTCCATGAAAGAAAAAATTAAAATTTTGTTTTGATAAGCACATTACAGTTGTTTTTTTAAATTAGCTGGTTATCTTCCCCAAAAAAGTAATTATAGATTATGCCAAAGTGCTTAACTATTAATATAGTTATTATTTGGGATCAAATAAAATTGCTTTTGCCAAAGAAACTACTTTTTTTTCTAATAAATATTTACTATGTCATTTTATCCTTATATCGGGTAAAATGACATATTTTCTACTTTTTTAGAAAAGTAAGTTTTTGAAAAAGAAAAAAGAAAGATTATGATATACCCAATTAGGGGGTGTTAGAGCATTAAATAAACATTTCATTGGCTTTGAAAACTAAAGGAAATCTATTTAATTAGTCTTTTACGGTTGCTTTGAAAAAGTGGTATGTCGTATTAGCCTGATCTCCCCTATTATTTAACTGTTTCTGATTGAAAACTTTTTTCCTAATATTCTTGCGTTTTCTTGTTCTTTACCCAGATTTTCAAAAACTAAATGGGACTGATTATTTACTTTCAAACTATGCTTAAATATGCTGTCCCAAAGGAAAACATAAATTTAACCACTGAATTGACTTTTTTTGTTTGTTTTAGCTGTTATTTAAATAAAAATATATTTAAATGTGAAACAACTTTAGCCTTTAATAAAAAGAAAAAATCTGTAGTATAGTTCAGTTAGAAAGATACGTAAAATATGATTATAGGCAAATTGCTTTATTTAGTTTTATGAAATTAAATAATAAATTTTTTGTAACCTAATTTTAGCATTGGAAAAACAAATTAGTAAATATCTTAAAAATATGAACTTTTAACATGTTGTAATAAATTGGGATAGCTTATTTCTTGCGTTTGTATTTTTTCCAAATGAGTTAAATATTTTATTGTTCACTAAATATATTTAATTTTATATCTATTTAAAAAAATAATTATAAATGTTTAAAAAATGGTACACATTTTGAATCGATAAACAAAGTTTAATTTATGGAAAATAGAGTGTTTTCTTTAAAATAATGTATCGGATTATATGTATTAGTTCAAGAAAATTTTTTCAGCTTTGCTTAGTAAAAGACTTGACGTTTTGAAATGGAGTAGCATCTTATACAGCTAAAGGTTTATGAACAATTGCTTTTTCATATATTTTGTACGTAAAACACTTATTTTGATTTTGATCATTACGTTATGAAGCTTGAAAAAGTTAATTCTGAAATGTAAGTGTATAGTGAAAATGGCCCAATTACGTTTGCAAACGATTAGAAACGAAATTAATCAATTTCACATAGTATTAAGTCTTCTTTACTACTAAATTTTATTAAATTTAAACGACTTAACTTCAATGATAAAATTAGGATAGCCACCAAAAACGCAACTAAAACCTGTAGTATGTAATATAATATTCGTTAACTCAGAGTGATATGATTGCTGTAGAGTCATTTGATGAACTAAATTATTAGTGAAATAATTAAAATAAATGTAGTAAAATATGGAGTTTATTTATACGATCGCTTTAAACTTTTATTTCATGATTTACACCCTAAGTGTGTAATAATGATGTGTCGCACCACTGAGAATCATTATGTTTATTCGTACACGCAAAACGACGCCCCAATTCATATTTTTAACTCTTTCAAATGCTGACAAGAAACAGCTTTTGACAAATTTAGCTCGTTCACCGCGATGTGACATTCGTCAATTTGGTTGCACGGGTCTTTGCTTGGAATTCAACTACTATTTTTGGGAAAGTGGCTGCACTCGTAAAACATCAAACTTGAGTGACACTCGATAGGTTCAGAATATAATCATAACCTTTTCGGATACAAACCATATAATTAATTGAAAGATTGTTTTTGTAAATTCAGAAAAGGCGGAAACCAGGTGTATCCAAAAATTACTCTCATATCTCAATGCTTGCAATTTCCGTTGAAGTTTTACAAGACTATTATGCTGTATTGCAAATCAATTATATGCATAGATATTAAACAGAAAAAGAAGAATCCTTAAAATCCTAATAATTCGAAAATTAATAAAAATTTTTGAGGAGGTTTATGTACAATCTGCTTTTCAAATTTACTTTTGGTATGGTCAGTCATACATCGTTACAGTTAGTTCATTCATTTTAAAAATGTGTCGAAGTTACATATAGCCAATTCAAAATCTAACTGCAAAAACTATATCAGGTCATCATACAGAAAACATCATGTTCCTTGAATATTTTTACCACACTCCCATAATCAGCTAGTTTTATCTGAAATATGTCTTTTTTATTTCTGCAAATTTTTAGAATTTTTTAGCATAAAAAAGGGAACAAAATTTCAAAGCCTATCAAAATTTATCTTTAAAAATTTATTAACATGCAGAGACTATCGACTAGACTGAATTGACGTATCAGTGTTCAATATTTTTATTTTGAAGTCAAGTTTTACGTTACTAAGTGTTTTTCACTGTTTTTTATACCTATTTTTTATATAAAACGTTTCTTCTCTTTTGTCTATAGATTTCACAAAATAACGTACTTGACAATATCTCATATCCTTATAAAGACTCCCAGCAAAATATAAGCTCTTCTCTACAAAAAAAAGGACATAGAGTCTCTACGGAACCTCGATTACCATAGGAAAAAAAAAACTGAATCCCTAGAAATAGAACGATTCACTAAATGTGATTTATTTCAGCTCTCAACCCCCGGGGTCGGATCATCTATAAGCACTCTTTTGGGACTTGATATTTTACGGTTTCACGACTTCATTTTGTCCTGACGGTTTTATTTTTACGATCGCAGTTCAGAAATGTATTTTTAAACTAAATGTAGTTGTAACTTTGACCGTTTATAAATTAAATGAATGTGTATACCCCTTGGTATTGGATTACGGCCTGATGTATCTTTAAATGTGGGCTCAGGGAATTCTCTTGAGATAGATCATGTGGTAAAAAATGGGATGTGAGAGATACTTTTAGATATTATTGATAGCCTTTAGTAGATTTTAGGATGTAATATGTTTTAGACTCTATGTAATAGTGTTATACAGTGGTATGCAGTAATATTTTTATACAGTGTAACATTTGTTACAAAATTTCTAGATATGCATACCTCTTTTAGCATTTCAAGAAGTGTAAATAAATAAAAATGTTCTTAAAAGCTATATTTCAAGAAACAGTTATAAAGAATTTCGATATTCAATAGCTTTTGATGGTTAAAATATATATATGATGATAGAAAAATTATTCCTTCCACATATAATCGTAGAAATAAACCATTCTTTTCCAAAAATACTCTAAAGAGCATGACACTATTGCCTACTGAACTTTTCCCTTAACCTTTATTCATTTCAACAACAACAAAAAAAGGCGTGATAAAGATACCTTCTTCAGAAAAAAATGCTCATCTCCTCTCTAACAAAGCGATCTTAATCAACAAACCACTGCCTATTAACTTAATTAATTTGCTTCCGTCGCTAGTTAGAGAGCACCGTTCTCAGTTCCGCTGAAACCGACCGGCCTGGGACTAAAGTTGCGGCACAATGCGGTCCTTTGTCGCTGTCCACAGTCCGCTTTTGTCTCAGCTGCGAGTTTCTCGTGTTTATTATTATCTTCTTGCCGCTTGAAGCGATCGAATGGTAAGGCTCACGCCGCTATTGGCATTCGAAATAGCCGGCGAAGGTTGTTTGCTGCTGAATGGGATGCTGTCATTAGGGACTGTGGAAGTCAAAAAGAGCTTTTGGGTGTTGAAGTAGGGGTGTAGGGAGGGGGAAAGGCGCATTGAAGTCTATGGAGAGGAATAATGAGATCTTGTTGGGAAGGTTTAATTAACTTCCAATTAATGTCTACTAGACCTGTTTTAGTTTTAATTTCGTGGGTTTCAAACAGAGCTTTTTAGTTAAATGATTGGAAGAAGACGAGAAAAGAGAAGAAGCTCTTTGAATCTTCCAAATGAATCTATACTGGATCTGACTTGATGTTGGGCCTTTAATTCATTCGTTCCTCTTCTACAATTGATTCTTTGCGAGGAAGTATCAATTCAATTAAATAGCCAATTCTGTTTGATTCTTATATCTTACACTTTTCTTAACAGATCCAAATGCGACCAGGGATAAAACGGTTCGGTTAAAGCGATGAAATTTTTTTTTAATTTGGTGAAAATTACTTTCTTATCCTATAAAGATTCATTTATTAAATGAGTTAATTTATTACAAAAATTTTTATATTCCATAAGGAGGAATGCTTAAAAAATTTAGTCATTCTTTTCTTTTAGTCATGTTTTCTGTATAATTTTGCCATTCTTCTTAAATTTGTTCGTAAAAAATTAATTCCAGCTCGTTAAAGAGCGGAGATTCCAGACTGTGTAAGAGGAATTCTAGTGTATGAAAATCCTTACAATTATTACTGCTGCTAATTATAACAATTTCAAAATCAAACAACAAATTCAATTACAATTAATTAAGTAATTTTTTAATTAATCATATTTTCCATTACCTCATACCCTCTCAAGAAACTTCCTCACGTAAACAAATTCTTTCCTTTTTCTTTTTTAATCACAGAGAAAATTATTACAAAAGGTAATTTAAATATCCTTTAAAATGAAATTCGCAAGCTGTATAGTCAATAATTCTAGATACACGAAACAGATCCAAGTGGCTGCCAGGGGTTCAATTATCTCGATTATAAAGCTTCCGATCCGATTGACTGATAATCGTCCTTTCAAATGCCTCTTCGGCTCAATTAGTGTAGAGGAGCGGCCGTCATTTGAGCGTGTAATGCTTTCTCAATTAGGCACCTGAGAGTCTTTGCCGTGAATGCGCGTTACTTGTTTCCAATGGGGATTTTATTGTAGAGAAAGAGGGATTATGTATCTATAAGTAATGTAAAGGTTTGGATACTTTTTAATTTTTTCAGTTCAATTATTGCTGTTGCCATCGAAAAAACTGTAACACAGGTCTGATGGAATGAAAAAGCTGTTTAAGTTTTTAATCAAATTCCTATGTATTTTGGGATGATGATAACGAAAAAACAGTGGAAAAATTCCTAGACGTAATGAAATTATTTTTCCCAAAGGTTATGCATTTCTATAAAATTATTTTTATTTATTCATGTTGTGTGTGGTTGCTGTGGAGCAATATCTTGACTTAAAAGTTATTTAAACAGCAAAATATTACTTATTCTTTTAATTTACGATACAGGTGATGACATTTACATTTATATTTTATACTTGTACTATAGTGTAGAAGAAAAAAAATGGTTTTTCTGGTCGATTTAATAGTTTTTAATGAACATAGACTGAAACCTTTAACAGATAGACAGTTTTAGTTAAAATATTATTGTAATTTGAATTCAATAAACCATATTTCGTTCTTTAAATGACTCTTAAAGGAAAGGTCAATAAAGTTCTTTTTTAACACACGTAACGGAAATATATTATTTTATAATAAGCAATGTATAAGGTTTTTGAAAAAAATATTTTATGGGATAATTACCCAACATATATGGGTACATGTAAAAAGAGGGTTCAATTTTTTTTTAAACTCGAGACGAAATTGGAAATTATAGAATTCTCAGATCATAAAACTTTTATCACTTAAATTTGCCTACATATTCTCTTTTTTATAATAGTATCATAGCAAAATACACTTATAGTTACTTTCATAACTTCATATTAATTTCCAGTGTTATTTATTAAAGAACAGTGTGTAAAAGTCACACATTTAACGGTGGAATTGCCTTGTTGAATTTTCGAATAAAGTCTGCGAATGACTTAATTAATTTTTCTGTTCTATCTTTATACTACAAACACTGTAGAGGAGTCTCATAACGTTCATTGTTGACATAACACTTCAAGGAAGATATAAAAATAGCAGATAAAAGCTTTAGAGGTTTAGGTAACTTCTATTATTTTTTCTCTTTAGTCATAATATACCGATAAATATTTCACAGCAAAGCTTTATAAAAGAAAACACAGGCATAGAAATGTGTAATTACGTATAGTTTATGAAAGTTTAACCGAATTATTTTCTATAAAATGTTTCATAGAATTCCTTGTTTTTAATATTTACGTAAATTAAACAATTTTTCAAATTAAGTAGGTACATACTGATCTTTTATGAAACAAGATAAATAAATCTTTATAAATCATACTAATGCATAATATTCAAAACCTAAGGTAGGTACATACTGCCCTTTAGAAAATGAACTTTTCGTATAAATTTTATGGCTATTGCATTGCCCAAAAACATTAGGAAATTTTAAATTGTAATTTGTCTCATAAAACTTCTCAAATACTTAGTTTATTTTGGGAATATAGTGTTTTATTCTGAATTTGAAATTACGAGACAATTGTAGTAACATCATGGCCTTTTCTATTGAATTATATTCAGCTTTCCCATACACTTTTCATTGCTCTATTTGTGTTCCTCTCATTATTGCTAAAGTATTCAAACCATCGAATGGAATGAATTCCAGTTTGTTGCCATTGTTAGAGTGTAGTCTGAGAAACAAAACATTCGGCGCACCCCTTTTCGAAGTAGTGGCATTACGACTCGCCTATCCCGTCACGTGGTCAATAATTGTTCTTAAATGATGCCCTCGTCATCTCAAATGTTTGCCCGCTATCAAAGACAGGGTGAGTACTCGATGTCGTTAATATATATACTTTTTAGTTTACGTTCATTCCTCTAACAATAGCGTCCAATAGAAAGCGAAAGACCACCACTTATACTTGATAAGTGAATTTATTTAATATATTATTATGTGATATTCAGTTATTTACTTTGAAAACATTAAAATTCCCATGTGGGATATTGTTCAAATAATCTGAAGCAAAAGTCCTCTTGGTCAGAACTATGACCAAGAGGATAGATAGCATCTGAAGATAAGATAGCATCTGAATGGGTAATTCAGTGTTGAAAAAACTCAAATGGGTCTTAAGAAAGTATCTTTTTTTTCCTGGAGAATTAATTTACGTGCACAAAATAAATATTTATTTGTTGATATATTTAAAATCATCAAATCAGTTTATAAATATTCGATACAGGAAAAATGAAATAATCAAACAAGGATATGGTTTTTTTTGCGTAAAAATCATCACGATGTATTTTAATATATGTAGATATTGACATAGAGTATTCCAATCTAAAATCTTAATTCACAATATTTAGCCCTTTTCCCGATTCCTTCATTTGTTTCAATTTCATAAAATGAGCATTTTGAAACCTTAAATAAACCTTACTTAAAATCATCACTTCAGGGCGCTTAAAATCTATGTTTTGTTCCCATTTAAGAAAATATATTGACAAATCAGAAGATTTTATTAGATACAACTAAACTAATACAAGAATATTGGTTGCATAAAACAAATTCAAGCTATTATTCAATTGAAAAAATTTCATATAGATATTAATTTGTCATTTATCTTCTATATGTATTGGAAATACCTAAGAAAATTATTTTTATGAAGTTATCTGAGTAGTTTTTAACAATAATTATTTAATGATCCTGACAACGATTCAACTATTAATAATTATTTAATATTAAATAATCTTCAATAAAAACAAAATCATCTCGATGATTTTTCTAATGTATGTACTTTTACCCCCTTTACGTTTTCTTGAATCCCTTTGAATATAATAAACACTTTTTCATAGTAAAATGAAGCTTTATTCCCCCGGTCTAAAATGGGTAAATTTTTCTTGGAAGAATTTCCAGTATTCTAAATTTTCCCAAAAAACAATCTTTACAAACGTTAAATTAATTCGAATAATTATTATTCTATTCCCCATTCTATTTTCCTGAATTACAATACAAAATTCAAATTCTTAAATATTTGAATAAGGCGCGCACTAATTAATCAATTGAATCAATCACTACACTAATCAATTGAATTTAAAATTGAAATAATGCATACTATGATTGAAAAATGCTTTACTTTTTTTACATAGCATCTTTATTACTTACATTCTCTTTAATTAATTTCTCAAGCACAAAGCATGAATTTCTCAATATTTGATTAAGCTGGTTTAATAAGTTAAGAATAATGTTATAAAAAAATAAAACATTAAATAAACAGTTTTAAATATATTTCTTGATTGTGCAAAATTTGTTTACTTAATATTCCCCCCCCCCTTTTTAGTGCTAATTGTTCGTTTCAGAGTTTC
This sequence comes from Tetragnatha montana, assembly GCA_963680715.1. Classification (NCBI taxonomy): domain Eukaryota; kingdom Metazoa; phylum Arthropoda; class Arachnida; order Araneae; family Tetragnathidae; genus Tetragnatha; species Tetragnatha montana. Next base: position 15,054,024 of record OY796680.1, on the reverse strand, counting down.
TCCAAAATTAGTTTTCCTAAACTAATACATATCTTCAAGAAAACATTAAGATATAAAACCACTATATTAAATTGACAAATACTTCATGGTTATCCTATAAAAACAAATACATACTCTTACACTAAAGTAACTATCTATTTTCCTATCCTCCCAGCACCGCTTAACAAAGTATTCCGGTTGAGGAAGCTTTTAAGGAGAAGAACCTTGTAGCCTCCTATTACTCACCCCTAGCGCATTACATACCGGACGAAGAACACCCCCTATCATAATCCAGCCCCCTGAATGCCACAATAACTTTATTCCACCCTTTTCAGAGGGGAAAAAATCGAACGCAGCTCCGCGAAGCATTTAAGAATAAATTGAAAGCGCGGAGATAGCAGGATAACGAAGCCATAAACCCAGAGCCCTCATCCTCCATGATTCAGTTTATAACCGAGCGGTATATTTCACTTTTATGATCAGTGGTCAGTCTGAGTTGTAAATTTACTCTATCTTTCAGGGTCTCTCCCGATTTATGTTTATTTGGTTGCCGAAAATACCCGGGCGCCGGGCAAGTGAATGGCCGGGTCGTGACGTATGAAAGGCCGTCTGCTCCCGTTTGATTGGCTGTGGAATTTATTTAAGTTTTGAATAAGGTTTGATTTTCACTTCACGGTTGTTAAGGGACTTTCATGTAAATCATTTTGAGCTGATGCTATTGGTAGAGAAAAATGTCCTATTTGGATGTAATGGAATGGTATTGGGGGTAGGGTAGTGGACGCATTAAGATTTTGGGATGTCGTTTGAAACGGAGAGAATGGCTATTCAAAATATACAGAGCGCGTCTAATGACGATATAAAATATATTTCTATGTTTTGTAATCAATTTTTATGTTTTATGGCAGTCAAAGTTAAAAGATTCTGCTCAGAGCGATGTGAATGTTAAAAAAAATATAAATGGAATAAAGTCAATAAAATTTGTAATAAGACGTTCTCAAATGTTCCAAAAAAAACCCACCTCTCTACACAAAATTATCTTACAATAGAATTTGTCTGTAATGCCAAGGCTAAACTAGATCTGTTAACTGTGTTATATAACACAGTTAACCGATCCAGTTTAGCCTTGGTAATGCATAAAACTCGTGCCCCCCCCCACAGACCCGACCTGTGACTTTTCGGAGCATGACTACTAAGAAACCCCTGTTTGGTTGGAGAAATGTAATTCAATCGTCCGTCTAGATTTTCAATTTTAAATAAATACGGAATAAATTGAAATTAAATGTTTTTAAAAATCTAATTTAAAAAAAACCAGGATTTTTTTAATCTTAATGACGCAAATAAAAGTGTAATTTTATAATATTTTTACTCATGTACGAAATAATATATTTAAATACATAACATTTACATAAATAATAAATATCAATATTTTTACTCATGTCGAATATAAATTTAGTATTGCGCTATATCCTTAAATAATATATGTTTTTAAAAATAATGAAACAAAAAAAAAGGTTATGAATGAAATTTTTTAATACCCAAGGAGATTATTACTTGTTTATCCTTTATCTGCCATGCTTTCGATCGATTTTCTTTCAGTCGATAGCAATTATAAATTATAATATATAAGTAATTGCTAATTCGTACAAACGAGTTTAATCATTGGAGCTGTTAGAGAACTACAAAATTCGATGCTGGAATAAATGAGTAAAATAATCCAGTACACCTTTCTCCTACGCAAATTCACAAATGCGAATACATCTTAGAAGAGTTTACGGTTGTCATTTAATTGCATTAAACATTCCACGAAGCATCATGCATGAAGACAGCTCATTAGCTAATCATTGTAAGCTCAGAGGAGCCGTATGAAAATGTTTCCCGCTGATTTGGGGTTATGAACTTTTCTCTTAGGAATTTGAATCTTGCCCCCCGCAGACGCGATAACCGGTGACTTTTCGGAACATGACTACTAAGGGACCCCCTGTTTGGTTGGAGAAATGTAAATTAACCACTTTTCTTTCAGAAACTCAAGATCACGGAAAAAGAAGAACCTTTAATGTTGAATTAATTTTCTGTTTCAATGCATATGCATTAACAAAAATACCTGCCTCCCGAAATGTATTCTAGGTAGGTTAGAAATTGAAAGGGTTAAAAGTGCTCTCTGTATGAAACAAAGATGTTCTTTTTTTTAAAAAAAAAATAGCCTATAGTTTAAAAAGAAAAACTCTGCCTATTCAAAATATTTTATGTTTTTTACTATATACTAAAAAACTCTTTCTAGCTCCTCATTAGTTTAGCAGACAGCTGGATCTCACAAGCAATATCTTTATAGCAATTACGAAATTTTGTGATACTTAAGTTATCCCTTCACTTGTTTTAAGGAAGTTTATAGCTTTAACGTATTCCAAACTTCGGGGTTTCATATGCTTTCAAAACATCTAACTACACTACTACACCAAGTTAGGAAGTTAGATGCCATTTTAATGATGCCATATATTAAGATTATGAAAATAAGGTCTTGTCGTAGAAATAGCTCCACTATGAGAGTTCCAAAATGTTAAGACGAGACATCATTATATCACTAAATGGTTTTTTATATAGCATAGTTCTCAAGAAAAGAAAACAAACTATTAAAAAAATATATGAAAAGAAAGATATTCTTAGCCGTGTTTAAAAGATTGAAAAATTATAAAATATTTCAAAATATATTACTTCTTACTACACATAATTTTTAAAATTTGGTGTGAAACTTCATTAGGTACTTTTAGTAGTGAAATTAAATTTGATTAGATGCGTACATCACAATTTTAAACGCGGGCCTTAATACTTAACAATTATGAACTTATACAAAAATCAGAAGATCTAGCATATGGATATCCCATGTTCACTCTCTTACTCTCTAATTAAAAGTAAATTAATTAAAAGTAATTAGTAAATTCATTATAAAACTTTTCTGCATAATATAAAAAAAAAACGAAAATTGAAATTATTCCTTGAATTTCTTTGGTAATAACTGATTTGCGAATCAAAAATCGGTAAATTTTTAAACTCTTTTATGTCTTCTTTTACTAATTATTATGTGGTCTCGAAATCCCGGGACATCACAAACGACAAGTCCATATGTTTATGTCCAAGGTGAGGGATTTTGGTGATGTATACACCTCTCCTCAAATTCAGAAATTTTTCTTTTATTTCCCTTTAACCTTTGAAAAAGGCTGAAGTAATCCAAAATTCGAATATCCATCTCTCCGACCATTTTTTTACTGTACTACTTACCAGTGGCGGATCTAGAACATGAGCAAGGGGGGGGCTAACTTAATCTGATTGAGGATGATAATGAAGTAAAAAGCCGCGCTTTTTACAATATTCATTAATGTCTTAAATATTGAGGGCAGTGTTGATTGTAAATGACTAGTATTGTTAAAAATAACTAATTAATTAGTAATTAAATTAGTTAATCATTAAATATATCAAAATAATAAGGGTGTGTCAACCGGGAGGGTTTTTTACGATGATTTGAGTCAAATATTTTTTTCCAAGAATATAGATCAAATGTGAATTTTCGTGCACTTAATTTCAATGTTTAGTGAATCATACATCCATCCCGAGGCATAAGGGGGGTTTGGGGGAACCTCCCCCAAGAAATTTTTTGAAAATTTGACCCTAAAAAGTTGTGTTTTGACTCATTTTTGGTCATTTGGGACTCTGAGTGTCACACGAAAAAGATGATTTTTTGTACTCGTTTTCAAAGGAAAAAAAAAAACTGTAAGGTATAAGAATTTCATGGGGGTGGTTTGAACCCCCTAACCCCGTCTCTATTTTAACAGAGTAAATGTTTTGTAAGAGACATAGCACATTAGACCCTTTTAAAAGGTGAATCTTATAAAAACCAGGGAGTTAAAGATCTTGCAGAGGGGCTAAAGCTCATAACCTTTAAGATGTGAAACAAATCTATAAAAATGTAAGGGGCTAAGTATTTTGGAGGTTATGCTTTGTAAGGCTTAGAAAGCTCATTGGAATCTACAAGTTCTGAATCGCATTTATATTAAAGTGCTGAAAACTAAAGATCTTGGAGGGGGCTAACGCTTTTAGGCTAAAGCTCATTAAATTGCGAACTAAACACTATAAAACATCTCAAGGAGGCTAATTCTTTATGGGGGCTAAAACTCATTGGCCCCTTTAAATTGTGAATTGAATCTACAAAAACTCAGGGCTAAAAGCCTTGTAGGAGCTAAAGATCATGGAAGGATTCATAAGGGTTAAAGCTCATTAAATAGTGAACCAAATATATTTAAAAACGCAAGAGGGCTAAAAGCTTTGTAGAGGCTATTAAAGAGCATGGAGGGGGCTAATATTTCATAGGGCTAAAGCTCATAAATTTGTGTAACAAACATAAAAACGCAAGGAGGCTAATGCTTTTAGGGGCTAAGCTCATTGGATTGGATAGATTCTTTAAATTACGAATCAAACCTTCAAACATGCAGGGGGCTAATAATTTGTAAGGGCTAAAACCTCTAGAAATCCTTAAATAGTGAATGGAGTTTATAAAAATGCAGGGGGCTAAAGATCTTGGAAGGGGCTTAATGCTTTGTAGACCCTTTGAATTGTAAAAAAAGGCTACAAAAAACTGAAAATAAAATTTTCTAAAAACTTAATTTTTTTTTCGAAAAAGTTCAATTTTATGTAGTGTAAACTTAAGTCCCAAGGGGGGGGCTATAGCCCCTATAGCCCCCCCCATAGATCCGCCACTGCTACTTACCATACCGTATCTTTATTCAAGAAGAGTCACTCTGAGAAAATAGCTTTGAAAATACGTACCTCGTTCAACACAAGTTGATTTTAAATAAATAAGAAAAAAAAAACATTTTTCCTTCGAAAATTGCATTCTCCCTCCCCCCTCTCTTTCACCATATATATCGGACCAAATTGAAAACTGCGAAAACAAATAAATATATTCCCTCATCATTCAGGGGCGGGTCCAGGGGGGGGGCCCTGGGGGCCATGGCCCCCCCCCGAGAAACCCTAACAAATAGCTTAAAAACACTTTCTTAATGTTAAAATTCAAAAAATTTTCTGGGGGAGATCCCCCAAACCCCCCCTTTAATATTTTGACATCCATAGGCGCCAACTTTTGTAAAATATTGGGAGGGAGGGCCAGTACAAGACATTAAAAAACATAAATTAAAAGAAACAACCATTAAGTTTACGTGCCTAATTTTGTATCAGATGTATAGATTAAATTTCGTTACATGTCCCTTTAAATATCGCCAAGGTGTAATATTTTGAGGTGTATTTAATGTAAAAGTTTTGTGTAATAATGCGAGCTCGAAATAAGATGGGGGTCTTGGGTATCTCTCCCAGAAAAATTTTAGAAATTTCTCTGTTAAAAGTAGCATTTCAGCTTAATTCCAAAGTTTGGGGGCTCTCCCCAAGAAAATATTTAAAATTTGACCCTTAAAAGAAATTTTTAACACATTCTGAGACCTTTTGTGGTTTACCCTCTCCCCAAATAACTGCTCTTGAAGGGGATTCCAAACCATAAAATATCCAAACATCACAAAATATTGGGGGGGGGGGGGGCTTAGCCCCCCTTCAGCTAACATTGGATGGGGCTCAAGCCGTCTCAAACCGGTAATACTATAGTTTAAATGGGCGTATTTGCAAAAATTTTCAGGAGAGGAACCCCGGCCCTTTTCAAAATTGGGCATCTATTTATAATTTCATCCTTGAAAATTCTGTGGTTTACATGCTTTTAAAATGAGCTGAAACTTTATTTTTAGAGGCAAATTTTCAAAAATTTTCTTGGGGTCACCCCCCAGACCCCCTATTAATTTCTCATGGTTACTTATTTACTGTTTTCTCCTTGAATTTGTTTCTCTCCTCTCCTTTTAGGAGTACAAGAAGTTACCCTTTTTAGGTGTTATCCAATGGATACCAAATGTACAAAAATGAGTAGAAAAACTTCTATTTGAAGCCAAATTTCAAAAAATTTTCTGGGGGAGGACCCCCAGACCCCCCCCCCCCACATTTGCTTTCGAACTAGCATTATCTGAAGAAACCTTTATAACTTTAACAAAGTTTCGCATTTTATTTATGTTATGCTCGGAAAATTGGGAGCCAAACACCTCACGAACACAAGTATTATTATGGCCTTACAAAAATGTCCCCCCCCCCACTTTCTAAAACAATGACACGGGCCCTGGCTATCCTCTAAGTTACTATAAACCCCTAAAAAGCTGCTTGAAAGCAAGCACTCTTCAAAAAATTTTCTGAGGCACTGAAAATTTCGAATGTAATACCCTCCGACTTTGACATGGCCCCCCCCGAAAATCTGGTCTGGAACCGCCCTTGTCATCATTACCTTCGGAACCCATCAAAGCCCTATGGCGCTAAAATATGTGCATTCTGGTCAACATCATCGGGAAAAAGTTGGCCCCTTGTTATGGAAACAATAAATCAGACCCGATAAAAAAGTGCAGTATTGTTATGAACGAATTCGGGCATTAAGACCGACAGAGGCTCCGACCCGAAACTGTTCAGCTGATCGATAAAAGCGCCATCTTTCGGCATTTTTACGAGCTGCCCGAATTCATTGGGATCCGTTTTAATGATATTTCTTTTGACGCCGCCCGTTAGTTGACATCTGCACCTGGTTCTTGTCATTAATAGTCACCGATGGATTGACCTGCGTGGGTGCTTTTTATGTCTGCTCTGGTGGGATGGGAAAGACAGATATATTTCTTGGCATTACGAACGGGTTTTCTTAGAGATATGATTGTCTTTCGCTGTGTTATAACAGCATGGAAAAACGAGCTTCTGTAAATCTTGGTAAACTGAGACAAAACAAATGATCACTCAGGACTTCCTAATGCAATGGAGAAAGTTTTTCTAGAAATGTTATGTACCTACATTGACTATATCTAATTTGAAATAAGGAATAAGACTGTAATTGTTCCTTGCAAAAGGGTTCTCTTTTATAAGATTTGTATTGTTCATTAAAGACTAGATCAATACATACTGGAAAGTGAGTATTGCTGGATTTTAAGTTCTTTACAGACTTTCTTTTTATTTTTCATTAACTCCATTCGTCTTATCCATGCTTTAAATTCGATAGGCATATAGACAGAGGGAGAGAGAGATGGAAAGAAGAAGAATAGACCCAAAATGTTCAATTTTGTTTTCTAAAGTTAAACGTAGTAACTCTCTAGGGCATGAACCCTAGAGAGGACATATACGTCAAAATAGATTTTAGGGTAATTAGTAGTTACCATAAAATGATGCAAAGAAGGATTTGAGACAAACTTTGACTATAATTTCCTATTTCCATAAAGTGATATTAAATTGAATTTCTACAGTTTTTAGAATAATTAGTTTATGTGCTTAAAAAACTATAGAAATTAACATGTACGACTCATACGCAGGTTTTAAAAAATAATTACCTAACGTGGAATCTTAGTTTTATAAAATAGTGTTTTAGCTAATTATTATAATAATCTTATAATTTAAGAGGAATGCTGAAATGTAAAAAGTTTATTTCTCTGTAGTTTTTAAATAAGATTTTGCAAATCCTTCCGGGGAGGAATCTTCCCTGACCCATCCCCCTCAACATTTTCTTTCTGTCGACGCCTAATTGTTTGAGTGATAGCCTTATCAATGCTTTTTTTTAATATTTTATAAATAAGTTATGTTTTTTAAATAGTGTTGGTGTGATGTGAAAAGGTTAGGGCTAATAAAAGAGTTTTGTTTAATTTGACAATTTAATTAAGAAGGTAGCGTATACTACTCAAATCTATGTAAAAAAATATAGAATAAGATAAGAATTTAAAAGTAATTAAGTACCTTTTTTTCTCTGGACCACGATAACAATTTTCAAAATTAGTTGGACCCCACGTAAAATTACTTGCCAACTACAGCCCTATACTATATATTATGAAATATCTTTAGTACCTAACTATTCAATTGTAAATGGATAAAATATTTAAGACGAAATAAATATAATATGGAAAATAAATATTGACAATTTTTGTATCGTTTAAAAACCAATACTTTTGGAAAAACTAAACAAATTTTAGGATGAAATAATATATTTGATGATGTTCAATCGTTTTCATTGAACCATCATTTACGCTTGGTTTAAAAACTTCTGAACATAACTGTCTGTATTTGCATTTTGAACCTCATATACTATAATTATTTAGTTTATTAGTTAGAATAAAACCAATAATCACCAGCTTCAGTCTTCTCTTTGGAACTTTTTGTGATAAAAGATTACTTTGGTATTGACGGCATTATTTCTAATATAGGACTAAGAAAATCAAGTTCCTTACGTGTTTTGTTTTACATTTTTCTCCAGGGGTATACTTTCAAGAAAGAAAACTCTTCTACAGATAATTTCTATCTATCCAACTGGGAAGAAGAATTGGAGTTTTTCCTAACAAGACTAACTATTTGATAAAGCTACTGGAGTGCAAAAATGAATTTTCTCAAACTGTGAATATCTACTGGAATCACTGAAATAAAAACTAAATTCTGGGTAAGGAAATCTTTTAAAGTTGAATCATTTTATTCTATAATTTCAGAAATGTATAAATTTTAAAAAATTTACATTTTTAATTATAAATAACTCTTTCAGGTTACTTATGTAAATATTGTTACAAGTTTTGGTGGACTAATATTTATAATACTTAGTTTTTAAGTTATCACTTTCTATCCAAAAAATAAGTTGGTAACAAATATTGGTAAAAACATTTTTAATGATTAAATTAAATCTTACGAGCATTTATCATTTTCTGATATTTTTAAAGTGTAACAGTAAGTTATAAAAATAAATCTCTATAAATATGAATCTATATATCGTTACCTCAGAACTACAGTGGGACATCTTCCATGCTACCTCAGAGCAACAGAAGGATATCTTCCAATGTGTGGACATGAGGTAGTATATATGAGTGTTAAAATCACGTAATTAAAACTATTGAGAAGGAAATTTAATTATTCATTAGCAGTTACTTTTTGATCAACTTTTTTTTATCAACAACTGTATTTTAATTAGTGCAACGCTTCATAAGGATTTCAAAAGAATGTCTTTTCTGTTGGCAGTATGAGTTCTTTTCGATATCGGAAAACCCATTCCTAAGTTGACCAACATGTTTCTTTAAAAAAAGTATCATATTTATTCCTTGATTTAAAAAAATTCATTTATTTCAGTAAGTTTTATAATAAAAAAAAATTCTTTACATTTTGTTACACCCCTACGTCTCAGTAGTCTCTCTTATCCTTTTAAGTAAAAAGTTCCATAAAAGATAATTTTGGTTATTGGCAAGAGGGGAAGATCCCATTAAAATTTTGAATCTCCAAAATACAACCAGAATTAAAATGGGTGTTTTCCCAATCGACTAAAAACCATCTCTTAATCTACTAAAACAAAACAAAATAATGCATAGTTCAATAATTCTTTACTGCCCGTATCTTGATAAAAAAAAGAATAACACCCCCTAAAAAAACCTCGCTTATCAGTTGATTTTTTACTATCCCAATTCCCCTCATGGAAGAACTTTGATCCCCCCTCCACTGCCACCCACCCATTCCGCCACTAACTGCCAAACTTCTCCATCTCCAACAGGCAGTCAGCGCCCTCTTCCGCCCGCATCCCTCCTCGCGCTCTCCCTCCCGCCAGAGCGATGGGCATCCGCTCGAGCAGGGCCGCTCAGCCCCCGCCGCCCGAGGAGCCCTTGGAGGCGCCCCCCACGCCCCCTGCGCCCGACCCCCGGCTGCCCCTCACCGCCCGACAGCTCTTCGCCATCACCAAGTCATGGAAGGGCATAGCACGCGCCATGGAGCCCACGGGCATCACCATGTTCGTCAGGTGAGTCTTCACTTTTTTAATTGGTTTAAGAGTAAGTTGTGGGGTAAAATTTCATTTTGATTTGTTCAGGGTTCCCACTCAATTTCAGAAATAAAATTCCCTGACTTTTCCAGGTCAATTCCCTGATTTTTTTAGGCTATTTCCAGCATTTTTCAGATATTTCTTGCTCTTATGGATATATGTTTTCAATAAATGGTCTATTTTTTTCCACTTTCTAAAGCCAAAATTGACACCAAACATTAAAAATTGTTCGTTTTCCAGGTATTTTGTATGATTTTCTAGGTTTTTGGCCAAAATGAGCGATTTTCCCTGACTATCCTCTGACTTTTGAGGTAAAATTAAAAATCCCTGACTTTTCCAGGTTTTTCAGGTATTCCCTGAACAGTGGGAACCCTGTTTGTTTTGGTTAAATGCGAGGCAGGCGGAAGGCTGTATGTTTCTTTTTAGAAGTTACCTACTAACCATTCTCTATTTCTTGTTTTTTTAATTTCTGCACTCCTTCTATTCCTCTCATATCATCTCTCTTATTCCCTCCTTTATTATTTTCTCAACCTTTTTTCTCCTCTTTCTATGTATCTGTTCTTAGATATTTTCTCTAATCCTCTCTCTTCTCCTTATTTTCCCTCTTCCTTACCTTTATCCAAAATTACATATACAGTCGACTCCGCTTAATGTGATCACGATTAATGTTACAAATCGGATAATGTTATCGAAATTGACTGGCCCCAATGACTTTTATTTAAATTAAACCAAAATTTATCGTTTTATGTGATCATTAATATCGTTAAATGTTATCAAAATTTGGTGAAATTCCCTAAAAACCTCTTTTTTCCCGTTTGAAAGCCAATTTTAATGCATAAACATACAGAATGAGTCATTAATGTAGTAGTGTTGTAGGATCAACTCTGATATTTTTCTTTAAAAAATTTTTAAGTTGCAAAATGTATACTTGAGCATCATTTTAAATATTCAATATAGACTACACATTCGTGATTTTAATGCAAACACTCATGGTACAGTGTTTGCCACTTTTCATCATAGAACCGCTTATTATTATCAATCGGATATTGTTATCATTTTTATCTTGGACAAAAAGTGATCACATTAAGCGGAGTCGACTGTATTATTCCTTTTCCTGCCTTAGCACTAACTTTCGTTCTCTTCTTATTTTCTCATTCTGTTTCTTTACTCTGTTGTTCTCTCCACAGGATCTTGTCATTCCTTCTCCAATCCTCTCTTTTATTCCGTCTCTCTCTTAACCCCGTCCTTTTATTTCTACCTCTTCTCATTCTCTATTTCTGTATCTCCCTTTCTTTCTTAGTCTCTCTTATTTGCCCTTTCTTCCTTTTCTACTAACGAGAGGCACACTGGGGACTAAAAGAGATACAAAGAAGTTTAATATAATTATAAAAAAGTCTATCCCTCTTATTTATAAAAACTGTTCTTTAAAATATTTTTAATACCTAATATCAGATTTTCATTAAGTTCTTACATAGTATTGATCGTTTAAAAATGGCTGGATAAAATAAAATAATCAGAAAATTGATAATCATGCAAAATAAATCAAGGAAAGTCTTATAAACTCTTTGGCTAACAAAATTATGAATTTCATTCTTCTGAAGATATTCCGTAATAAAATTTTCAGTACACTCGAAATTACCAAGGTCAAGTCGTACTACTTGTCGTGTTAATAAAATATAAATTTCTTTTAATTTTCGAATACCTTAATGATTTTAATTTTATTTCGTTTGATTGTCGCTTTTATGTTTGAGAGTTCCTTTCTTATTTCTCATTCCTTTGTTTGAATTTATTAAATTCCCAACCATTATTACACAGTTTCTTGGAAAGTTTCCCATTTTAAAATTATTCTCAGATGAATTGATCCTTTCAGAGTGAAAGCATTGGTGTTTTCAAAGGATCTCAATTATTTTTAAGTCTTCTTTCACAATAGTCTTAATACACCGTGAAAACTATTTCATGCGTACCTTCAGAATTCCTCTTGGCGACTTTTCCATGTTCTGTAAGTGTCTGTTAAAATTGCTTTTAAACAAAAGATGGGGGGTCACATCCTCTTTGATGAAAATTTATCTTCAATAAAATTTAAAGTGTTTATTGTGCACACTTATTCAACTTTACTTTTTATCATCTTTAATGAATAACAATTATTGTATAAATCCCAAGAACACGTGAAATTTATTTAAAGCAACGCAAAAATACCATTAGTTTAAAATTTTTGGAGTTGCATTTATGAGTTTATGACCATTAGGAACAAAGCCATTTTAATGTAATAAAACTTGTCAAAGTTGCACTCATGTTTTATTGCGCAATAACTTATTCTTTAATCCAAACAGTTAAAGTTTTATTTGATTTCTTTCATAAAGAAAAAAAATTATGAATGTTTTCCAGCATTTTAGCTCATTTTCAATTTAAATCAAAATTTCAATTTACGAAATCATAATCTTCCTTCTGAATTATGATCAGTTCAATTTTATGTATATAAGAAAATAAAATTTAATTTGCTTTATAAAAGGCTGGAATCGATTTGAAATCGGAAGCATTCCTTGTTGAAAATTCATTTTCTTAAAAGCATACACTGCGACCAGATCCAGTTTTTATTATTAAATGCAGCGAGCCTTTAATAATCAAAAACATCGTAAATATCTCTTGTCAAGGACAGGCCAAGTTAAATCGTGTTTGCTTTATTCACAAGCCTTTTCTCTTAAGAGAATTCAGACTTCTACAAAAATACAATTCGAAACAGTATTTTTGTGTTCCAGATAGTATGGTCTATTTACTCAAAATAAATTAAAATTGCTTTAAAATTAGCTCTAATTGATTTTTTAATAGAACTCATTCCTTAATTTTTCACCATCGTAATAATAATCATCGTTATTTTCTAAATGCCTTTTAGATTTTAGAATGGGTCATACTCCTAATATGTGTTTTTGAATAACACACTTTCCTTAAGTTAGTATGAATAACAAGATAATTATTTAATTGGGGCTACCCCCGAACTCATTCGATGTTCCATAATCATTACTCAATGTTTCTCTATATTCATACGTCTTCTCTTCATATTTAATTGTGAAAACGCTCCGTTTATTCAGGTGTAGGTATATTATGGTATAAAACTTATATAGATGTTATATTCTCTTAAAAAAGTTGTTTCGTATAACTAAACCCATGTAATCAATTTTTTTGTCTATCTTCAGAAATACCATCACAGTAATGCTTAAGCTCATATTTATTTTCCTGTAGTATAAAAATTCCATTACACTAAAGTGAACCTTATTTTCTTTTCACAGAGTTCGCTTATTCCAGTTTCTCAAAATCTGTTACGCTTCCTGATGCTTCCAATCTTATAATAACAAACTGTAGCGAAGCAGACTGAGTTGATACTCAATTTACTCTACTTCCAAAAATAAACAGTCATCTCTTTTTCATCAGAAAACAATTCTCTGAAATAGTTCAATTGAAAAAATTGTTCAAAACTCTTTTGTTTTGAACTGTATGAGATGATATACAAAAATACTTTGTTTTGAGGATTGATTTTTAAGAAATCAAAACATCATGGATATTTTGTTTTAAAACTTGAATAATAGATTACCTTCTTTGGATTGACGAATATTATCTTGTAATTCTCCACATTTTTTCAGCTCGGTAATTTAAAACAATTGTGGATGTAAGAAAAATATAAGCTGATGCAATTGAATTATATCCGAGAAGAAAATAATGTTATTTGTAAGATTTCATATGATCAAAAAGGAAAACAGTCGCTCCTACTTAACTCTACTAATATCATAATTTAATAATTTATTGTTCAAACAAGAAAAGAAGCACAGTTAGGAGAAAGGAGGGTAAGAGTGCGCAGTCGGGTAAAAGTACGCAGCGGTTCCCTGCTGGCAACAGTTTAAGGGGGAGCAAGTATGATCACATGGGTATATTATATAATAAGGTTATTATAAACTATCCTAAAAGACTGTCATTATTATTTTCTTACATTATCTATTTTATTTACCAGGTAAAACATAGTTTCTTTGAGTATGCATTTATTTTTCTGCGAAGGAATCTTGATTTTTTTTTGTAAATAAAGAACTAATTGTTGCTTTCAAAGTGAATACCGATGTGAGGTATACTTCCTTCTGAACAATTTGGCATCATTCGAATTTAACTGTAGTAAATTTTAAGGCTTACCCACTTGGGCCACCTAGTGGGGCAAAGCGGTTTTTTTGACGAGTTTTTTATTTGCAGTAATAAATCATTATTTGGCACAATCCGACGCTATCGTTTATTTTATTTTATAGTTCGATAACTCACCTATTATATAAAGTCAAATTTGTAATTAAAATCAAACAATAACTAAGATAATTGAGTTTCAAAAGTTAGCATACCCTCTTTGAGCTAGAGCTACTCTCCTGCTCATACCTTTTTCATTAAAAATAAATCAGAATTTACAGGTTCAAGTTCTTGTATTCCCATGTCGAAAACGAATTATAGGAAAGAGTCTGTGTAATTCTGTTTGCTAATTTAGTGATTGTATTCTCGCATAACAACGTGAAAATATCAAAGCTATGTTAAAGCCTCAAGAATTTCAATAAACATGAGTATTTATTAAATATTTAGATTTATAACCCAAGGGTACATAAAAAAGACAAGTGGACCTTGCCCTCCCTCTAAAATTAATTAACCAATATAAATACTTTGAAACAAACGTTATTAGGAACTTTTACCATTAAATAGTAGCTATCGCTTCTTAAAGTGTAAATTTTCATATTTCTTAGAATAAAGTCCAAATTAGCTTCATAACATTTTGAGTCTTTCAGAAATACATTCCTATAAATGCTATTTTAGAAATCTTTTAAGAAAATAAATGTCAAGAAAAATCCAAAGGAAATAAACTACACCTGCTTCGATACAAATAAATCAGAACTTTAAAGTTCAAGTTCTATATCTCAATGACGAAGAGGTATGACAGAGAGTGTTATTTGGTGTGGTGCCAAGTGGTCCGGAGCCGTCGTGGCTACTGTTCGGATTTGAGGACCGAAGAAAGATTGATGAGTTAGTGCTTAATGGAATCGCCATCCAGATCGGGAAACAAGACATGATTGTGCGGGAAAAACAAAGCTTGAGCTGTTGTCACTAAGGCATCAAGTGGTTTTCGGATTCAGTTTGTCGGAGTTTTCGGGATGCTATTAATGCAAAATGCTCTTTATGTTTGCTGTTAAGTGATTTCGTTCTTTAGAGATGGGAGAGGCTGCTTAATCGTTTGTCTGTGTTACTTTGATTTTCTCTTTTTGGTTCGTAAGGAATCCTTGAAGTTGTGAAATTAATGTCATGTAAAGAAAATTTTCCTTACTTTTCTTTACTGTAACGAAACGTGGGAGATTCAAGACACTGTTTCTTTTTCACGAATGTTAACTCAAGGCAAACACGAAAACAATGCATGAAATTTAAAAACTAAGATAGTATTATATGTAGTAGGGGAAATCAGGCTAATACGACATACTCGGGTAAAATGACTTTTTCGATTTTCTTGAAATTTTGCAGAATGACAGCACGTGTAAAGCGCTTTTTTTCTTCTTTTATTGCTTCCAAAATGATACAAACAGACGCCATTGTTTGAAAAGCATTTCTTACCTCGTGGTGAACAAAAATAAAAAACGTGAGTGTCAAAATATTTTTTTTGTGTTTTTATAATGAGATTTCTCTTATACAAATCCTTTCATTTGATTAAACTAAGATTCTTGTGTGAATGTATGTTCAATTAAGAGTATATTTCATGCGATAGGTAGTTGCTTAGACTTTTTGTTATACGAGAAATTGAAAATAAATAAAAATAGACCTTTAAGGGTAAAATGACATAGAACTCATTGGTATAAAATGACATAGTATGTCATTTTACCCACACACTATTTTCATACATATACTGTGGATATTTAAAATACTTATTTATATTATTAGTTTGTAAGACCTTTTATGGGCCAACTGAGAACAGTCTACGACCAAGAATTTTCGACTTGGTTAAAAGGCAACTAAGGGAAAACCCGCGTAATACTATCAGAGCTTTAAGAAAAAGAAATGGAAAGGCTGCTACCATGGTTAATGCGGAGAGTTGATTCCTAAACACTGGCCTTTCTCCGGCCCACCCAATGTGTTCTCAGTTCATCTTTTTGCTCCAGCAAAAGTACTGAAGCTCAATGAACATGTTTCAGAAGAAGCTTCCGACATTCTAATAACTAGTATAGACAATCCTCAGTTGCTGAAATAGGTGCTATCCCTCATGTACCACAGCGACGTTAACTTCAGAAAAAATGTATACTCTGTTAACTTTAACGTTTAACGCCTCCTATGAAAGAAAAAAAACTAAAATTTTGTTTTGATAAGCACATTACAGTTGTTTTTTTTTTTAAATTAGCTGGTTATCTTTCCTCAAAAAAGTAATTATAGATTATGGCAAAGTGCTTAACTACTAATATAGTTATTATTTGGGAACAAATAAAATTGCTTTTGCCAAAGAAACTACTTTTTTTCCTACTAAATATTTACTATGTCATTTTATCCTTATATCGGGTGAAATGACATATTTTCTACTTTTTTAGAAAAGTAAGTTTTTGAAAAATAAAAAAGAAAGATTATGATATGCCCAATTAGGGGGTGTTAGAGCATTAAATAAACATTTCATTGGCTTTGAAAACTTCAGGAAATCTATTTAATTAGTCTTTTACGGTTGCTTTGAAAAAGTGGTATGTCGTATTAGCCTGATCTCCCCTATATCTGTGAGTTACAAGATTCCTTGGAAACCCTAAATTTCTCCATACATTTCCCTTTTAAGCTGCAGTTAAGAGAATATATTAAGGCAACATTGAACACTATATTGCTAGCCAAATCCATTTTATCACTCTCCTATATTTTTCATAAATTTAAACCTTTTCTGAAATCCTATTCATATATCATTTGGTCATAATATTTTCTTTTCCTTTTAATAACAATAATCTTTGGAAAGCAAAAAATACATCAAGGTATTTTTCTTTCTTAAATCAGATTTTTCAACAGTTTGAATACATTTTTACCTACTAGATTATTTATAGTGGGTGGCCATTGAATTAGGGACACTACTGAAATTTTTATAATTTCAGTATTAAACGATTTTTAAGCACATAAATTAACTTTAATTATGTTTATTTTATTTTTTATTGATTCTGGCATTATTTTATAAGAGTTTTATGAGTAGCAACACTAGATAATTGTTTTATTTTCGAAATTAAGGGATTTTATTCGAATCTGGAATAAATTTGCTGAAAATTGCTAATAAAGATAAGTTAAAAAAATAAGTTTGAAATATTCCAAGCACGTTTTTCTTGTCCAAAAAATGTATAGAGAACATGCCCCGACGCGTAAAAGCAGTAATTTCAGCAAAAGGCGGTATTACAAAACACTGAGATTTTTCTCATCAAATTTCTATTTATTCATACATTTATTCCAAATGAAAAAAATAGTAATTTTATAAAATAGTTCTGCTGTATTTATTATCTTAAGAATACCCCCTTGTAAATAAGAAGTACCCATGAGAGGTTTAAAATAAATAACTTTGTTGAAAAATGCAGTCGTTAAACTTGAAAAACTGAAATCCGAGAAGTGTCCCTAATTCAATGGCCACCCACTGTACACTTTCATTTAAGTAACAACTATAAAAAGATAAAAGTATTGTTTTTTACAAATGGTTTTTAAAAGGTCTTATTTATGTAAGAAATAATTGTGCATGAAAAGTCTAAATATAACTATTTTTTCGTTTTATGAATTAAAAAAAAATAGTCAAAACCCAATTGCTTTGAGTCAGCTCGCCCTGAAGGTTTGCCCTGAAAGTTTTTGCACATGGCTCATTCAAGTAGTTTGAGGGCTCTCAGCAGAACATCAGAGAAGTAAAATTGTTGCAAAAGTATATCTATAAATATATCCGCAGAAACGGTGAAGGGACTTTCCTCTCTCGAAGAGAATTTACTAGCGTTTAAGTGGGGTCATAGTGAGGAATTTACCTAGTTAAAAAAAAAAATTTGGAGGCCAAGTGTCGTGAGTACTTTTTCAAACATGGGGATTCTAAAAGCACTATCCCACTCTTCTTGACTAAATATACATAAATTTTTCAGGAAACTAATGGAACTAAATTAAAAATTAAGATTAAAGTGTTTGAAATATTCAATAATTTTAGTTTTAAAAATGTAAATTAATATTCATAAAGAAGTATATCTCATATAAAAAAGTGAATGCTGTCTGCCATTCAATAAAATGTTTTTAATAGTTTGTTTTACTTTTTAACATTTTAAAAACATTTTTTCGTTTTCAAATCTTTCAGTATCTAATGCTTGAATTTTAAAACATTTTAAGAAATCTGGGCTGGAATAAATACAGTAACAAAATTAGTTTCAGCCCTTAAAATTGTGAAAAAGTGTGTGATTGAGTGAAAAAGTATGATAACCCTCCAAAAAAAGATATTCAAAGAAACATTCTAGAAAAAAATTAGGTCAAGAACGTTTATACAGGATCTTTTTATAATGAAAATATTTTTTAAAAAAATTATAAATTAAATTTTTTAAAATATCCTAAATTTAAAGAGTGTCGTTTTTGGAAAAAGTTTAAATAATATTTTTAATTTCTTAAAGTATAAAATAAGAGATATTTTTCTGTTCCTGCCAAACATACATTTTATTTCTTTAAATTTGAGGGGATTTATTGCTATCAATTTAAAAAGATTTTCTTAATGCATATTATGGACAGCAATAGTCTAGAAGTAATTTCAACAATTTTATAAATAAATTTTATTTGAAACAAAAACTTTAAATTTGATTTCAAATTATGTATATAGAGTTAAATTTTATACAAACTTTTTTTTTATAAATATTTAGTCACACTAAACTGTTTGAATGTATTGAAACTTGACACAAGCAAATGCCTAACAGAGGTAATCACTTGCAGTTAACATTCCTTAGCAAATAATTAGAAATAGCAGTGATAAAAGAACATCATATTATTTTAAATTTTAACAAATTTTTACCTTGAATGATTGTTCCGGTGGTATAATTTACCACCCCTACCTCTTTGTATCCATCAACTAAACCAATATGTTACATGAAAAGACACTACGTATTTGGATATTTATATATGACCAAGTACCAATGATTTACACAACCCATGCTTCCGACTCAAAAAACCTCGCAGCATCCTGATAGAATGACAATATGTCTTCCGTATTGTTCCGTGGTGGGATCTCATTTCTCATCCCCATCCCCAGTATTCGCTGCGGGATGCGGACATCTTCGATTCTGCTCCTTTTCTATATAACTCCATTGAGACTCCTAGTGGTGTGAAAAATGGATTCATGTGCTTTTTTTTAAAAGCTTTCCCTACTTTTGTGTTCCTCTTTATGATTTATAGCATCGAAAATAAGAACGCATGAATGGTCGGTGTATATTGATTCGAAGCATGCCTTATGTCCCAAAGGAGAGGGGAGAACCACAGTAGAGAAAATACATATATTGAAAATATAGATAGAAGAGTTGCGCTTGAACTCTGTACATTTTCTAATTGTTTTTCGTTGAGTAGTATATCCGTAACACTTATATTGATTTCTGTAAAAAAAAAAATAGCTGAAGTTTTCGAATACTAGACGTCTGGAAAGAAAATCTTTTCAAGAACCATTAAATAAGATTTTCCATAAGTCTGAATTTCCCAATGTCTCCACGGACAAAACACAGTTAACGAAATTATAACTTTATCATGAGGTCGTTTACCCTCTGTCTACTGTTTCCTTGAACTTTTCTTGATGCACGTCTAATTTTTCTAAACATTTTTGATGGATGAATTAGATTTATTATAAAATTCAATTATATTTTCTGAATATTATTTATTTTAAGAATTGGAAACTCCGTCTGGGATTTTTAAGGTGATTAAAATAATTAGTTTAATAAACCCAAATTATTAGAAACTCCAAATGAAAACCCTGATTTTGAGAAAATATGCCTTGATAGCAAATTGTTAAAATGAGAATAATCCCAATGTAGGATTTCAGTGTATGAATTTCATAATAAAAAAATCAATATAATAAAATATTAAGATAAATAAAGAATTATAAATTTAGTATGTAAATGTCAGGGGGGGCTCATCTGGCTCTCCGATTACTTTCAGCCAGGATGACGTAATCGGCTGGAAGGCGTTGAAGTTTTGACAGGAGTGACCAATCAGGGTTACATAGGGAAATCGCGCAGCTTGTTATAGGGATTTTCTTACGTAGAAGGGAGTAATATAAGACGCGGAAGGGAAAATATAGACCTGTGAACTTGCCTAAGTAACAAATCATATATTTAAATATCAATACTTGTGATCTATATGGGTGCATTCAATTTTTTAACTTCTGATGGGTTAAAACTGATTAAAATTTTTCATTGAATTAAATTATGAGTATCTTGTTTTCCTTCTCATAAGCAACTTGAAGAACAAGTTTATAGCTTACCAAATAGTGGATTAAATACAAACTATGAAATTTAAAACTGATTCCTATGCATAATTACGGAGGTTCATTACTTTAATCAATAGTGATCAATTTGTAACAATATTTTAAAAGTTAAACAAATTCCCACTATCTGTATTTTAGAAAATTCTAAATACAAAGAAAATACCGTTTTTTAAAGCAGTATTTAGTTACAATCCAATACTTTTAGATCACTAAAAAATCCTCAAATTGTGAGCTATTTTTGGGTTGTTCTTCTTTTGTATGTTTTGTATAAAATTGATTACCCTACTGATCGCTTTTATTACTAATTTATTAAAATTCAAAGTTAGTTTATTAGGTACTAATTAATCTGATCTCACTGAATTTATTATTCTAATGTATCTTGTATTCTGATTATGATTGTAGTAACACTGATCTATCTCTAAGACATATTGATCAGTGTTAAAACAATCACATAATCAGATGATAATAAATGATCACTTAGATTCTAAGTGATAGTTACATGAAGAAAAAATCAAATAATCTGTTGATTTCGAATTCAATTTTGATTAAACATGATAAACATGAAGGAGATAATTTATTGGGTATAAACCTTCACCAACTTGCCGACTCCCACATACGATCGCCAAAAGAAACTCGAACTGAAACGGTTAGTTTTGAAGTTGGATCAGTGTTCCAAAGTTACGATATGATCATTTTATAAGATCTCCAAGGTGAGGTCACATTGATCATGTTTTAGTGTAAAATTTGAATAGTCTTCAAATTAAAAAATGATACATAATAATAATTAAAAAATATTGTCAAGCTTTAATAATATTAATCATTAAGTCTATAAATTGCTTTTAGTATTTTATTTCAACTCTTTTCAGTTTCCATGAAGGGAGCTAGAAATATATTGTCCCTCCCAAATCAAAATTGCTTTTAATCTAAAAGAAATTAATATGTTCCTAAAACCAATCTATGGATTCCCCTTGCCTTTGGGACGATCTACTTCGGTTTCTTACTTCAAATTAACAATAGATATTCATCAACATAAAGCTATAATATCAATTTAATCTAAAACGAAAACCCTTTTAGATTCATCTCTTAAATGCTTCAAAACTGAATTGTTGGATCAAAGTTTAAATTTCCCTCTCTCCTGTGAAAAAAATCCCTATTCTATCTGACCCAATCGAAGGAGAAGCTGGGGTATCACGCGAATTACGTAATCGGCTGGAGAGCAGTACGTCACACGAATTTTCATTCCTATGTGAAGAGCCAACCTTATCTTATTCTATTAACCTTGTGTAAATGTAGACAGGACAAATGAGTTACAGGACTAGGAAAGTCGAGTCGACTCAGAAAGCCGTGGAACTTAAATGACTGCTTTTAGGTTAAAAAAATCCTTTACAAGTTTCTTTAAATAAAATTTTGCTTTATAAAAGTTACATTTAGGAGGACAGTTGAAATTTAAGGGTTTTAAGTGTAAGGAGGATATTTTTATATATAGCTTTTAAGTTATTCCTTTCAGTTTCCGGCATTTCAGCAATACTTGTAGCTTTGCAAAGATTGTGGGAATAATCCTCCCAAAATTACCTTGAGAAAACTGTGTTGTGTGGTTGTTGGAAGGGCAGTTTTGTATCATACATAGGACCCTAACTTCCCCCTAGATGTGTAATATAATTTGTGAATGACCCTGAAGGCGCTCGAAGCGAGTGACTTAACGATAAAATTAAATAACTTCAAAACTGCTTTGTAAAAGGAATCTTTTAAAAACACGGTAACAAAATATTCATGTCACAATATTTGAGAGCAATGCGGCCTTTTGCTAAACCAGACGGTTTTACAATCTCGTTCCAGGCTGTTTGAGGCAAACGAGGACATCCTGCGCATGTTCGAGAAGTTTCAGCACAAGCGTCTGGCTGAGCTGCACCGGGACAGCATGGAGCTGGCGCAACACGCTTCCATCGTCATGAGCACCTTGGACCAGAGTATCCAGCGCCTGGGGAACGTGGACTACTTCATGGACTACCTGCACGCAGTGGGGAAGCTGCACACCAAGATCCCAGGCTTCAAGAGAGACTACTTTTCGGTGAGGCCTCTCTTGCCATATACACTCGTGACTGTCGGTGAAAAATCGAGGCATATTTGGTCAAGTTTATGTAACTGGTACTAAAATTAAACGAAATTTGGCCATACATAACAAAATTGCACGAATCTTGAACGTTTGTGCTGCTTGGTGAGTTCAACCGAAACATGACCAAGACCCCTTTCAGTGAATATTCCATGACATTGAAGATAAATGGTTTTTCCGGTTTAACCCTTTCAGACCTAGCAACCCGAAATTTCCCATTGGATTGTATATTAATCTCGGGCAGCTTAGGATTGAAAGGGTTAAAAGCTATACAGTCGAAAGCCTTCAGGGTCTTTGTGGTGTCAGAAAGTTAAACTTTTCTATTGGTCTTTTAGCGACACTTTTGCTAAATTGACCAGTTGAAGGGTTTTCTATAAATTTGCAATGGTTGTGGCAAAACACAATTTTTTTTTAAATTTTCATTATTGACCTTTTTTGGGGAGAATTCTTGTGCTTAAAATTATCGGTGGAGGCTGGATAAAAGTAACATATCCCTGGTGCTGGGTGGTATATGTTCTAGTCATAAGCGTTCATTTTAAGCTATTTCATTCCTTTTGAATACTTTAGTTAAGCTATCCCAATTAAAATCTGTAACATCTTTCTTCACAGAGAATAGAAAAACCTTTCCTGGCAGCCGTGCAAGACACCCTCGGAGAACGATACACGGACAACATGGAAAACATCTACAAGATCACCATCCGATACATCCTGGACACTGTGGTCAAGGGCTTCGACCTCAGCAAGCCGCCCGTCAGCAAACCGCCAAAAGCCTCACCAGAGTCATCCCCTCCTGCCACAGACGAGGACCCCGTAGACCAGCAGACTTCCAAGCAAGACATGTGCAAAGCTCCATCGTAGGGGGATAATCTCGACACATTCACCACATGCTTTTGTTAGCATTGTGGTTTAATATTCCATGAAGTTATAGGAAAAACTATTTGTGATCAAGGTGCTTTGAGATTTTTTCTTCTCGAGAAGATATAAGATGGTTTTGAGGAACGGTAAATCCAATTTATAAGCCTTTGTGACGGTATCTAGTTAAGTATGAGTTGACTGTGTATATCAAGACCGTACATTTTGGTATATGAGGCGATCCGTGTCTAAGCCAAGATAGATTTTTCCTTCAAATATTTATCTCATTCGTAACTCCTTGTTTTTTTATATTAATTTTGTATACGAAGCCAAAATATGTTTGGCATTTTTCTGTAAACTATGATAATATTTCCCAAACAATTTATTCTTCATTTTTATGGAGATCCCAAACCTGCAAAATCGACAGTTTAAGAGTACAGCTTATTTCACACAAAAAATGTAGTTTTAATTTTTTAATAAAGAGTACCATTACATTTTTATGAAAATCATCTTTTAGAAGTAAACTATAAAAATAAAAATGTGCGATGATTGGTTAATTCATTGTTTGAGACCACCGCGACCGGTCAATGGGAAAAGCTTCTACATTTTTGAAACTATATTCTACAGCTGTTCCCAGGTCTAA
The DNA here is from genome assembly GCA_963680715.1 of Tetragnatha montana. Classification (NCBI taxonomy): domain Eukaryota; kingdom Metazoa; phylum Arthropoda; class Arachnida; order Araneae; family Tetragnathidae; genus Tetragnatha; species Tetragnatha montana. Next base: position 15,030,071 of record OY796680.1, on the reverse strand, counting down.
AAAAAAAAAAGAGGCGAAGTTTATTGACTCATACACGAAAGTATTACGGTATTATCATTTATTGTACTCATTCCTGCTCATCATAAAATAAATTTCATTCGTTTATTAAAATAAATTTATTTTCCAAAATGCCGTTCACAAAGAATTAAAACTTTGAATGATACAGGTAGGGGTACAGTAGCCAGAGTTTAGTAGAATATCAGAAATTATATTTTAAATAAATCTTCCGACTATTAGAAATTTTTTTTCAAAATTCTACTCCATGGGTAAAAAAATATAATATTTCATAAAAATAGTTATATTTACTATGTCAGAGAGGCAATTAAATATTTACTATGTCAGAGATACAATTAATCACTGGGTACTTAACCTCATTGTAAATATTTGATTCAAGGTAAATTTAAATGTTTTAACTGAAAAGTAAAAGGTGAAAAAAGCTCTATGAGAACTGTAATGTTTATAGTATATATTACTTTATTGTTTAAAAAATATTCTAATATCTTTTATGGCTTATTATACACTTTATGAGAATATTAATATTCATAGAGAAACTTAATATAGAAGTTTTGTAATTTTGATTTGACTATTCTTTTTGTGTGAAAATGGAATTTACTACACCTTACCGACATATTTATTAATTACACTGGTAAACACACATTTTGGAGCCTTAGTTATTAAACTTGTTTGTACAGTAGCAGTTCCAGGTTTTGAGTTATTCTACAATGACGTTTGAAAGAATTTTGCCATACGTTTTATTCAGTATGGTGATATAAAAGTGTCTCAAAAATTTTGAACAGTGGCGAATCCAGTAGGGGGGGCTGTGGGGCTGCAGCCCCCCCCAGAACCAAGACGTCCAAGTTTTGGTATAGTTAAAAATTGCAATAACGTTTTATTTTTTTAAAAAATTTTGGTAGTAGGTATTATTTTAGGGAGGCTGATTTCCTTTTCCGAGATATTTTTTAGCAGAATCATTATTGTTCAGGGTCTGTAATAGCGGCTTTACACCGCGCGATTTGCGACAAATTTTGACAACCGCGATTCGAAAGAACTAATAGGAAACCTTGAAACCTGTCGCTATTGCAGCAAATCGCGTGTTGTTAAACCGCCATAACCCTAGTCATTAGGTAGGTTTTTTTTCAAAACATTTATATAGTTAGAAGGTTTTTTTCGACGGTTTTATGTTTTTGAGGGCGCTGATTACGAATGTCAAATTTGTCCCATTGGGAAGGTCGACTTCATATTTAAAAATCGCAACATTTTTCGATTTCTTGCTTATATTTCAAAAACTACAAGTTTCTCGATCATAATCTCAATTACAGAGTTGAAGTAAACAAAATTTCACTGCTTAAATTTGATTTTCTGAAGAGTGGTTCTGCCGCTAGAGTGTGCTGAAAAACGACGATTTTTTCGTCTTTATACGCAAAAAAAAGTGAAAAACATGCGCTTCTACCCTCTACAAAATGAAGTTACCATGCTATGGGCCAGAGGCGTATATAAGGGGGTTAAAGGAAGGGGCCCAGCCTCCCCTTCTAAAGTCGGACCAAGTGGATAAAAACGTGTTAATTCGTTAATTGCTGTTTTTAAGGGTCAAATTTTCTAAAATTTTATGGGGGAGGAACCCCCAGACCCCCTTTTTACTTGGTTTTCTATACTGCCCACAGATTTTTTACGTCCGAATTTTCAAACTTATTTCATATCAGTTTTAAGTCTCAAGACAGCTTAAGCTTAACAGTACTAGTTTTAAAGATATTATTTTTTAAAAATTTATATCCCAGGGAGGACCTACTTTAAATTGAATATTCCATCTAACCTCCCTCACCCACAAAATTGCATTAATCCGCCACTGAACCCGAACTAAATTGGCAAAAATTTGAGTGTTTTTTTTTTTTTGCATTTTTTGATGTGAAGGTGACCTAAATAAACTTGAAATTTCCATAATTTAATCTATGAATTTAAAAATTGATTAAATTTCCGAATATTTTATTATGGTGTTGATATAAATATTAATGAAGTGCAGGACAAATTTAGCCAAAAGGAGCCGAGAATTAAATTTTGTTGTAATGATTTCAAAATTAAAATTTTAATAATGATCATGTAAGTAAAAATTTAAAAAAAAATCTGTAAAAAATGTGTACCTTATTTATTATTGATAGGTTTTTAAGGTCACAGTTTCTTTGCAGTATATTTTAGTACCATATAAAAAGTCTATATAATAGGAGTTACGACATATGAAACTCAGCCCCCCCCCAGACAAAAATCCTGGATTCGCCACTGATTTTGAAACCTCACTCCCCAAGGTTTTTCCCATTCCTTTTGTTCCCAATAGAATACAGATTGTTACATTTCACACAAACAAAGTCAAAATATAAAAATATTCTTTTTCTTTAGTTAATACATTTAGGGTTTATAAGCTTGAAACCGACAATATCTGTAGAAAACAGCTTTCTTTTAAAACTGAAAGCTTGGGAGGTACTTTAATTGTTATTTCAGTGATCTTTATTGTATATAAAATTACACTTTTAGACCAAATAAGTACCTCTTTTTAGAAGCTTACTTAGAAAAATTCGGAATTTATGCATTTTGACCACCTTTGGATGCTAAAGCGTTTCTAACGCTTTTTAAATTGAATAACAGGTGTTATGGGGTAAGAAGTAAAAATAAGTATAATATGCCTAAATAAGTTCTAATAACACAAAAAACCATTTTCATCCCATTGGCAAACTAAAAAAAAAATTGTTTTTTAAATTCTATGAGGGGGAAGGGAATTGTTTTCCCCCTTTTTTGTAATTTTAGGGATTTTTAGGTAAACTCTAAAGCTAACTTAGAGGGATGAAACTTCATACAATATCTATTGAGACCAAAAAGAATGGGAAATTATGGAGTGAGGTTTCAAATTTTTTTGAGACACCTTTTTATCACCATAAGTATTTTAACCATAAGTATATAAAACGTATAGCAAAAGCCTTTCAAAAAACGTCATTGTGAAATATTTCAAAAACTAGAGTTGCTGCATAAATTTGGATACTATTTTCTGTATAAGCAGGTGAAATATATACAAAAACAGCTGTAACATTTCTAGCACCAAGAGAAAAAAAATTTTTTGTAGACCAGTGTTATCTATAAATGAATGAGCTTCGATGTACTTTAGATAAAATCCTGGAAATTCAAACTAGAATTGTATAGCCTTGTTAAAAAAAAAACGTCTTTGCCCTAACTTTATACTCACTGGTTCGTTTCAATTAATTAAGTAGCTAAGACCCTTGAAACTGTAGTTTATGCAATAAGTAAAGCTATATACAATTGGCCATCAACGAGCTAGAACACTATTTTTTGAATTGAAATAAGTAGTAGTAACTGGTAGAGGGGTAGAGCCTAATTAAATTTCTACGGTTATGTTTTCTAACTCATGTTCTACATGCTATGGTGTTTTTGTGTACTTTGAAATACGTAAATGCGGATCATTTTGACTACTTTACCTTAAAATGCATTTTTTCATACATGTATTCAGTACATTTTTTGTGTAACTTATAAGTACATACTTGAACAACACCATATTTGATCGTTGATGAAAGTAGAACATTGTATGATTGCCTGCTATTTTATACGTATTATTTTTGTTCCGTCTCAAATAAATTTATCATAAAAATAAAAATAGTCTTTATTTTTACAAATAAGAAAAAGGTAATTCGGTATAGAAAATTCGTCATTTCATATTACAAAAAGTAACTTGGTAGTTTTAATTTTTCTATTACGATACAAGTGTAATGCAATTTCATACAGTTAAAACAAATTATATCATTGGTCAATCAAGATTTTAACTAATATCTTCACCATTTCACTTTCTGGCAGGTTGACACCTTAAAAATTTAGATGTGCTCCTTCAGAATCTTTTCTACAAGACACAATAATTCTATACATCAGGGTTTTCAAACAGGCATTTGTTTTTAGAATTTAGAGGCCAACATTACACTTTGGGGGCTGTAGTAGGTGTTAAATGCAAATAAAAACTTAATTGCAACTTAGATAGCCAACTGTCTTTAATTCAAATACTTTTCTTGGTCCCTTTCCTTTAGCTTTCTATTAAATAATTAAATGGATTTTTCCTTACAAATTTGAAGTTTCAGACAGTTCAAACTTTATTAGTGGTCCTTTTAACATTCAACTTTCAATCATGCAAGTAACACCATATTAATCATCAAAATTACAAGCCAATTTATGAAAAAATACAATTAGCTAGTGTTTTTTAAGAATAATTAAAAACAATTAGTACATAAAAAGCATATTTATTTTTACATGTTAATGAATTTACAATCTCAAACTGATGATTAAGAAAATTTACAATGACATAAGTATGGGCTGCTCAGGATGAATGTGGTATAAGTCCAAAAATACAAAATTTGATGGATTTGGATTCCTTTTAGATCTTTTACCTAGTGTGGTAGCCGCCTTAATCAAAAGCTCAATAAGTGACCCGTAAGAGCCGCCTAAAATATGCCTTCTCCATAGGATTAACACAGGCGACGTTGCAGAAAACCTTCAATTACCTAAAACTACGTTCAGTGAACTTATACCACTTTTATTCTAACCAACCTAGAACTGTACATAAAAAAGAAACATGGAAATCCGGGGTACCCTGGAACCTAAAACACAATATCCCAAGGAATTAATTGATACCATTTTTCTAATTACATTTAAGCAAAATATATCTATAATCTTTAAATTTATGAAACAAATATTTCTAAATAGACCTTTATGTATACCTTTACTTGCACAAAATGAAGAGAACCATAAAAATTTTGGAGGGATAAATAATAATGTTAAAAAAATCAGCTATCAAAATTTTCTAATACCTTAATTTTCCTGTTAATTCAAATTTAAGATGGAAAGAAAAGTATATACTTTTAGCAATGTAGCAGGAATAATAAAAGAACAGGTGTCACAAAGTTTTGGCCCCTCTCTCCCCCTTCTGTCAAATTGTGTCACACATACAGATAGATCCAGCTCTAGGCTAATTTGACTTACATGCACTGAATTAGGGAGGGTCCAGCACTGCATTCAATTCCTTAAATTATGTTGTTGTTTTTTTTACATTTTCCAAATTTCACTGTACTATTATTGCCATCTTACATATATACAAGGAAAATGTAGGAAAATAATTCTCCAGAAAAGAGGGGTTCACATTAAAGGGTTCACAATAAAATTAGGGAGACTTTGAAAAGGGTTCCAAGCCCTGTGTAAACCATAAGATCAATCCTCATACAGAACCTTTTTTTTCCACTAAACATGTGGCATAATTTACAGATGGTCCCTTAGTTTCACCATTCTACAAAGTGATGAAAATTTGAGCTAGAACATAACAATGAGCTAAAATGAATCATTAAACCAAAAAAGTTTTTCATCCTATCTTTAAAGATAATTCACTATCCTCAACAGATTTAGTAGTAGTGGTATTAATACAATTTGTAGATTTTGTTTCAAAGTTCATACATTTAAGACACGTACAAGATATTTTTTCAGAAATATCAACAGGTTGATTTAAAAAAATTTTATCAGTTTCACTTTGAACATTTCCTGAGAGAGAAGTTTCGTTATCATCTGCAATTTTAATTTCTGGCACAGATTCACTTTTTTGGACAGACTCTATTTTACAGGGTGTACTATAACATCCACAAGTATGGCATTCACTGGGTCCTAAAATGACTTGAACACGTTCAGGCGATTTTTGAACATGCTTTGTTGGTTTATTAGCTGAATGAGGTAATATATCATATTCCACCTGCTTTATTGTTTCTTTACCTTCCTCTTGAACATAATTTAATACCATCATAACTTTATTGTTTGAAGATTCAGTTAAACTTTCCATAGGTTGAACATTCTGAACACTACTACCAACAGGATGACAAGGTTCAATAACACCCATGAAATATGGAAGTTTTATGCGATAATTACACTTCATTACCAACATCAAAAGGATAAATGCAATCATAAAGATCTTAATTTCTACAGTCAACTCATCAAATAGATGTTTTAGAGACTTATTCAGAATATGAGAGCCTGTAGACAATGGTTGTAATATGAATGCAGCAAAAGCTTCAGATATAGCAACAGTTATACTTACTTCCCAGAACGGATCAACTGAGAGTGCCTCATGATACTTGACACAACCATTACTTTTGAAAAAGCTTTTAAAATATTCTTGAATATGTTCAAAGAATCCAAAGTCATGTTTTCTACATTCATTTGGAACATTTATTGATGACAATTCTGCTTGTTTGAAAGCTACTCTCTGTTGGAACAAATGCATCCAATGCCAGAAAACTGCAAGTGCCAAAAAAATGAAAAAACTAGTCAGGTAGGGATGATTTAGGCTTGAGATATAGAACAAATACAGAATAAATATTGTAACACTTCCTGCAGCTATCACCAAAACAATATATTTAGTGTAATCAAGCACATTAGTCCACTCATATGTTTTTTGCTTAGATATGATAATATTATCGAGCAAATTTGTAAAGAGTTCATCCACTTGGGATATTTCTAATGTCTCATCATGGGACAGCTCCTTCAAATAACTAAGTACTCCTTCATTTAAAGAAAAAGATACCAAGGTTGATTCATCAATGTTCTCTTTTTCTACAAGTAGCAATAATTTTTTTACCCAACGAGAGAAATAAACACTAATAAGAGAAGATTCTGCATGGTCATCGGGCTTATTTTGTAGTATCTGATGATGAACATTAATCTTGTTAGGTTTTATATCTATTTCATCCTTTGCAGCATCACTTGAGGTTTCTTCATCACCAGTACTGATAGTGTAAATGTTTTCACTCTGTTTTACAATGTTCACACATTCTCTAGATTCACAACTTATCATTTGGTATGGATTAATCCATTGTTCTTTAACTTTGTTTAAGGTACTTAAATAACCTTCAGCGATTTCTTTACGACGCTGAAGTTCATCAGCTTTCTCTCCTTCATTTTTCGATAAAACTGATATTTCCTTTTCAATTAGAAGTAACGAGAAAGCAGAGGTAAAAAAAATCATGCAGAAGAAAGCATATAGAAACGACCGACTTAATTTTAGCATTTATCTTGGCACTATTAAATCTACTGTAATTGATAATTTAAGAGTTTGATTTGTTTTACTTAACTTAAAATTTCAAAGCAGCAAAAATCCACGGGAACTGGCAAGAGGTACAAGTACAAATCACGCCAATCTCGAGAAAAATCTCTCTCTTTGAAGATCAGCTGAAAATGGTAAATATTATTATTTCCTTTGTTTACTATTTGGAGGAAACTTTTACATGGACATACTGTTCATTCACTCATAATTAAAAAAAAGGAAACCTTTGAAAGTAACTCTACAAACGTTGATGGTCTGAAAAATAAAGAAAACAGACCACAGAAATTTTTATGTTTTAATTTTTATTATCATTTTATATTAGTTGATTATGGTCTGACAAATCAGAGTACAAATATCCAAAGTTTCTATGATAAGAAATGAAAACAGCGTTATTCTTTTTCTCAAGTTGGCAACAGTTATCCATTTAAAAGAAAACAAATAAAGGTAACGTAAACATTGAATGCGGAGTTTATTTTAAGGATATTAAATTATTTTATTCTCTTAAAATAGAGCAGTGTCTGTTCTTTGTTTGTTAGAAATCGTTTAGGATTGCACGTGGAATAATCTCTTAGGTAAAATCAATTAAATTCCTTCTGACCCAATTTTTACTGAAAGGTTGAAAATGCAAACGATGCATTCCTTCTATTGTTGCTTGAAAATAATGTGAAGTATGAAGTCAGGACAGTTACAATTTCATAGCTTTTACAGAACATATAAAATTACTAAATCTTTTCTATGCTTTTAATTTTGAGCAAAGTAAAGCTACAATACAAATCCGTGAAACTTATGCTATTCATAATCAACTCTTGAGTTAAGTAAAGATATGTGTAAATCCAAACAATCTGGGCTGGGTGATATTTAAACTTTTGGCTAAGCCGTTTATTTGGGAGTAAGCAATTTAACTTCTACAGAAATGGGTTGCTATATTCCATTATTTTATCGTCACTTTTGATACCAGGCCGAAATGTGAGCACAGATTTGAAACAGGCCAGGTGGTGTAAAGGGCATTGGGTTACTAACAGCCATTAGCATCAGTGATAAATAAGAGGTCAAAGAAGGATCCCACTGTCAGCAAAAAGCTAATTTTCTTTCTTTAGCTACTGGTTAACACAGGCGCTGATAGCTGTAAAAATGGGAGATCAGCTGCTGCTACAGAGCAGTCATCAAGTTGGCAACTGCTCTAGTTGGCAGGTTTAAATCGGTTCCTGAATTCTTTGGATTACCCAAGATAGTACAGATGATCTCTGTTTTCTTGTCTCTAAGGTTCAGTTCTGCTGCCTTATTTGTCATGCCAAATATTTGCAAGCTGTTTTAAGTGCCAAATAATTTTAAAATCACCAAATTCTTTCCATTGTTATTGAAATGGTTCAATTCCGTAAACTGTCCTGTTTAATACCACCAAGTTGTTTTGGACTCCAAATATTAAAAACCTCTTAAAAAATTTTAAACTAATATAAAAATATATATTTATGTTAATGACAGTCGTAAAAATTTGACAATTTCAAAACAACTTGGCAATACTTAGTAATGGGGCAATAAACAAAATTGCACCAATATTTAAGTATTAGGTTGGGTTCAAACTTTTAGCAATATTTTTAATCTTTTCCAATTTCCATTTCAAACAGCTTGGTAATATTTAGTGGGACAAAAGTACAGTTTTATATTGAACTATCTCTAACTTTGTCAATAAAATTTATACTATCAGTCTGATTAGATTTGTCAGTACTATGTTATAATTAAGTACCACTCTCTTCTAGACAATTTTGAGTTGACGACTATAATGATGTTTAAAAAAAAATTCTTAGCTGCATTCAAAGCAAACTGACATATCTGTCAATTGTTTATTTTACTTTATAATAAGGCTGTCTATTTGCAGGATGTCGCTTGTTGCTTATGGAAATAGTGATAGTGAGGAAGAGTGTGAAGATCAGGATGAATCTGTGTCAAGTTCTTCCACAATTCATACTTTGCCCAGTAAATCCAACAAGACCTCAGTCACTGAAGAACTTGTTTCAAGCTCTTCTACTGGTGCTAAAAAGTCAGGAGAAAAGATAAAGATTTCTATACCTTCTCTGAAAGATGTAAGTCAATATTTTAGATAACTAATAATGAGTTGCAATTTTCAATATTGATATCCCTGGTGAACCCAGCTAACGGATAAATACCCCATTTACTATACATTATCCTCTTTGTTGAAATTATTATAAATAATCTGTTACCTATTTTATTTTGATGTAATTGACTTCTGTGTAATAAAGGAAGCCATTATAGGCATAATTTTTTTTTTATTTTTACCTATCTTTTAATTATGCTATTATTTATTTTTTTAGTTTGAAGATGATGAAGTAAAACCTGAACCAAAGAAGAAACCAACTTTTAAAGTAAGGATCAAATATTTTTCACATACAGATGCAAGCAGATAAATGATAAAAAAAAAACACTTGGAATACCATAACATTATAAATGAAACCTACAGTCAGTGTTATTCCTAGGATTTTTTTGGTGGAGTAAAAATACTCCTTGACTTTTTATAGGAGGAGTGAAATTCAATTATAAGGAATGAAATTATATATAATTTACATATACTGAAACAAAATTTCTATTAAAACACTTACTTTTTAATGGACAAAATGAAATTTAAAAAAATGAGGATGCTATTTTGGGTTTCAATCAAACAAACAGACGATGTTCATAGACGATGAACAAATATTTTGTGCAAAATCTGCTATCATTTGGCTTATCTTGTACTTTTCAGTGTTTTATTTTTTCTATCTGAGTTTAAGTTTTTCTCCTGACAGTATGACTATGGTTATGTTTGAAATTTGTTTACTTTTACCATTTACCAATTAATAAGCAATGCTTATTTTTTACAAATTAATTATGTATTAGTTTTTATGTAAAAATATGAAAGCTCATTAATATTATATTGTTATCTATTTGTAATTTTTTTTTATCTCAATCAAATTCAATTTTGTCTTTATGGTAAGAGACTAAAGACATCCATTTTGACTGAATTAATACACAAGTACTTATAAGAGATGACAGAAATATTATAGATAGATATGGTAATATCAGCATGCTGACATGGTGATAGTATCTGACTGAGAAGCCATATGTCTGGGGTTTGAATCCCTGTTTGGCATAGATGAATTGAATGTGGTCCCCTGTAAAAAAGGGTTGTGCAAATGTGTATGTGGCGTGGGTAGCAGTACCTCACCTCCATGTGGCTCCAGTCCACAGGTACCCTTTGGATTATGCTGAGTAGGTACTTCTTAGGGCAATTTATGGGTTAAGGCTGATAAATGCAAATACCTGCCATTTGATTAAAAAAAATGGTACTATCAGATTTTAGCATCATAAAATTTTTTTAAAGTTTTAATTTATAAATAACATTTTAAGTCAAAAATAATGTTACAGAATTTACAAAAATGTGAGATAATGAACCATTAGATGCCCCTGAAATAAAATTAAGAAAACTTTTATCCAAAAAAATTCTATCATAAGGATGAAGCTGCACAGCTATTTCAAGTTTTTTCCCCAATAAAATAATTACTTAAAAAGTATCTAATGACCCCTATAACAGCCGCTCAGCATACCTATTTTCGCTCAACCTACCAAAGCCCTCTAAAGCTTTGCAACCGTTTTCACCAACTTTGGGAACCACTGTAGAGATGATGATACTTTATATGTTGTAAAAAACTTCACCCACTAAAATCATTATTCATGCTATTAATACAGGGGTCAGAGTTGTCCTATATTTCCTATATTTTTCCAAAAACCTTAAAAAACGTCCTATATTGTCCTATATTTTTGCGAATGCCCTATATGTCCTACATTTCTCATCTCAGACCCAAAGTTGAAGCAATCCTGAGGCATTAAAATAAATTGTGTACAAAAGTAATGAAAAATGGGTGAAATGGAAAAGTGGGCAAATGGTTGATAGTAGTAGAAAAATAAAATTCCAGTGACAATTATCATGTTTTAACTTATTTATAAAAACTGTTTAAAGTTCTTGTAAAGAGGTCATCTTCAAAGTTTAACAACAAAAAAGCAAGAAAGTTATTGTCTCTTCTTGAAGACAATCTCTTAAGATCAAAAACTTCACACAGTTTTTATAAATAAGTTAAAACATCATAATTTTATTTCTGCCTCCAATTGTTTGCCCCCACAATAACTCATTTTACATTGGTTCTGGCAATTTTCATCAGTACTCTAGCACCTTAGAATTGCTTCAGGGTCCATTTTCAAGGATAATTCTGAATTATATTCGAGAAGTTTCGATCTGATCATGGCCATAGTGGTGTAGTGGTCAACGTGCCTGGCTACGAGCATTACCGACCCAGGTTCGATGCCTTCTGCTTGGGTAGCTGGTCATGGGTCAACTCAGCCCAACTGGGGGTCCAGCGTCAGGCTAGCCACTCAGCCTGGACACAAGCTAAGTAATTAGCACCCCAGGCCCAAAGGCTAATGAAACGAAGATAGAAACCGCCTGTTGGGCCACTAGGCCTGGGCAGAATTTGATTTTTTGATTTCGATCTGATCTGTCTTTATCCCTCTATCATTTTTGCCTGTGAGTTTTGAATCACCCTGTGTTATGTTTCAATCTGCATTTTAGAACATTTAATGAATGTTTTTAGTTTTATCTAAAAAAATAATATCTTTATTGTTTATCAAGTCTAAATTCACTGAGAGGTATCAGTTTTTAAAGTTATAATCTGGAAAAATGTAAATAAATATAGTTAACCCTTTTCCGGAGGGTCCTATATTTTTTGTATAGAATGTCCTATATTTAGTAAAATAGTTGATCCTACCCCTGTTAATACAACTGTACTTTAAAAAAAATATCCAAAATTCTTTGCTTAATTATTTTTTCACTTTTAGGGCGGAGTTGGCCTCTTCAGTATCCTTCCTCCCCCAAAACATTCAGGTCCCTCATCTACCACCAGTTTTAAGCCTCACATTCTCACCAAAGCCAAAGAAACAAAGAAGCCGCCTCCTGCAAAGAAGCCTCCTGGACCATCCAGTTCTGCTGAAAGCAACCCAGACTCAACAGATGATTTTAATTTGGACTCAGATCCCCTTTCAGTTACTGAGAAGGAAAAGGATGCATTAGACTCAACAAGTGGCTTAGGTTCTTTCTTTTTCACCTTGCCTGAACCTGTTTCGAATTCATACGTGTTACCTGAAGAGGATGTTGTGCCTGTTAAACCACAAAACTATTATGACACATCATCTCATGAAATGCCCATGGAACATAGCATTCAGTCTACATCTTCTTATGTAGAACCAGTGGTTCCTGATGTACCTGAACCATCAAGTAGTGAAGGGAGTTCTCAAGAATCTTCTTTCTTGGATGATGAAGGGGTAAGTGATTAACAATTCTTTATCCTAATATTAAGTGTTGTTTTAGATTTATCAATTTTTAGTTAAAGTTTGAGTTTTATTCAAATCTCAAATGGAATTTTGATGTTTTTCTATTAATTTTCAACTGATAGTCTCAACATTTTACAAACAGAAACCCAATTGGAATGCTGACAGCAAAATTTCTATGACCATAGCATTCCTAGTACTACATTGGAGGGATTCTAATAAAAAAATTTTTTTTAAGTTTTGAGCAATGAATTATTAGAGTCACCTAGATTAAGGGTCAAGAGATCCTCAATGAAACAAAAAAAAATCATTCACAAAATATTAACTGGAAAAATTATTTTGGTATTTTTATAAACATTCTTTTGCATCTCTACCTCATATTATCACATTCAATTTGTGTATCTTTTTTGAAATTTTAATACTTTCATATTCTTTTCCACTGCCTGCCCATAGAACCAGTTGTTCATTACATTCAAATTAGAGCAATCACTTTTTGGGACCTCATTGATTTTTATTTCACTGGAGTGCATGCCAAAAGGAAATAAAATCAGTGGGATTTGTCGTTTTGAAATTCTCAGAAAACTGCAACAAGCTTTTCAAAACAGGGTCAAGAAATGCTGTGAGATGCAAGAGGAACTGTGTTTCTTTATATCAATGCCTGTCCTTAAATTGCTGCTGCAACTTCCACACAATTTTCAATGTACAAACCCCGACTCTTCTCACATAAATTTTGCAAAAATGATTCCCATTTATTGAATTGCCTTTGGGCACAAATTCCACCAAAAAACAACTGCTTTAGTTTGAATGGAGGGACTACCTGGCTGGTGGTAGAAGAGTGCAACATGGAAATTCTAAAGGTCTTCTAAAACATGTTTGGTAAAGGAAAAACAGGCCAAAAACATTTAAATAAAGGTGATCATTAACCGCCGTATTCACCGGTAACTTGACCGGTGGTTAACCGGCAGTCAAATTTTTGATTGGCAGTTAAAGAAGGAAAACTAGTTCACTGCCAATCAAAGGTTTGACTCCTGGTTAACTGCCGATTAAGTTACCGGTGAATAGGACCATTAGTTGGAATGTGAAAGAATGATTCAAAGGAAATAACAAAACAGATTTTTTTCGGAAAATCTTTAGTGAATGATTTTTTATTCTAAAAAGATCCCTGAACAACATTTGTAAATAGAAATGTATTCACTAAAACCACTTGTCAGCAATATTACTTATGCAAACTTTTGGAGAGAAAAAAGAATCCATGGGTGTATCCACATTCTATTCCAACATTTATGTAAACATTACTAAACTAAATAAAGTTAAATATTACACTTTAAAAAATATATTGGTTACTAAGTATGAAGTTATGGAACAATAGATGTATTTAGTTAAGTTTGTTTTGCTTTCAGTTCCGCAAAATTCTCGGAAAACGCGGAAGAGAAGAAATCAACCTTATTGATGTGAGAGGAGAGGATCAATTAACTGGAAAAGACCAGTGGATGATGCGCTCTTTAACAGAAGAGCGCGCAGAGAGGCCCAGTAAAAAGAGGCATGGAATGCCAACTGCGCAACAGAAGAGAAAGCACCAGATAACCTATTTGGCCCATCAGGTGAGAACAAGCTTATATATGGTGTAGCACTCATTGATCATTAATTATAAATTAATTACATAATAATGATTTCGTGTTTAATTAAAAGTAGGGGAGAGTGGGGATGTATGGGACAAATTTCATATATATACTAATATTGAAAAAAAGTTAAATTTTTCAATTCTGTAACAAGTTTGAAACCAATAATGAAACTATTGGTTACATTATAAATAAATGTATTCAATCAATAAGTCATCATTTAAACTGCAAGAAAAGTTTTTATGAATGCATGTATTTTGTCCCATTTATCCCTGTGATAGGGATGAATGGGACAGTTGAAAAAGGTAAGAAATTAACAAAATAATGTTTAACTTTTTAAAGGAACAATGCCCTTCTATTTTCCGAAGAAAAAAATTAAAAAGGCATTGTAAGGGAAAAACTACCTACTTTTTATTTAACTTCTTGTCACGTAAAATTAACATTGATTGATGCAAGTTCTTTTGTTCTTTCAGTTCAATGGTTTAGCCTTGGTGTTATTTTTATTAATGCTACTTGCTCTTGATGAGTTTGTATTTTTAGGATATCAAATAGATAATTTTTGATGTTGGGGCAAAAAACCCAAAAGCCATTAATTTCCTACGGTTACATTTTCCTGCCATCCCAAAAGAACTTACTTTTCTTAAAAATTGGGAATTTTCTTGTTTGAAACTGGTTTAATCATAACAGAATGAAGTTGCAAGTATTTACTTGCACATTAAGAATTTGTATATAAGTTTGAAACATAAAACATAAGTTTTTGCACCCTATTTTAGTTATGTAATCAGAAATTAATAAAAGGAGTTGATAAAGCAATCTATTGATGGAAAAATTTGAAACCAGAAAATGAAGGGATGATGGAACTGCCCCATTCATCCCCATACCCACTTGTTCTTAAAAAACTAAAAGGAAAAGTAGGCTTGGAAATTAACAATAATTTTTCCCTATTTAAATTGTAAACTAAGTACATTTTCAACACAGAATATCTTTTTTTAGCTTTAGTTAAATTATTTTTAACAAACTCTTATGGAAGTAAAAAACAAAAAAAAAGTTACTTTTGGTATGGAAAAACACATTTAGTTATCCATTTTCTACACGCATGGAAACTGATGTTAATGAACACAATCTGTGGAATAAGCTAGGTATTACTATCTCCTGGGTAAAATATGTAACATTTAAAAGAAGGTTAAAAATTCAGTTGTCCCATTCATCCCCATTCTCCCCTAATTTTGTTTTAACAAGTACTTAAAAGATTTTTTATATAAAAAATACTCCATCACCTTATTACCAATTTTCCAAATCTCAAAAACGCTTAATAATATTCTTTCAGTAATGTTCTACAAAGGTTTTGTGTTTGGCGTTCAGCCTTACTGAAGGTTTAACTATTCTTAAATGCTAAAATTTATTTTTATTGTTATTAATTTTTTAAGATGTGTTAATCTGCACCATTAATTAATTAAAATTATATGTTTATTTTCTTTCCCCTTGAATAACAGTTTAAGGAGATTAAGATTTTTATAAAATGAATTTTACAAACAGTAAAACATTTATATTTCAATCATGATTTTGTCAGTAAACTAGTCTTACACAGGATTTTGTTGTACCAAAATGCATTAATTTTAGTGTATGAACTATATATTTACTTGGCTTATGCTTTAATATGTACTTATGCTTTTAATGTGTATTAGAATTAAATTTTTGGTTTATAAAATGTTTATTTTGCAGGCTAAAGAAAGGGAATTCGACCTAAAAAATCAGTGGGCTTCTAACAGCATGACCCGTAGAGAAACTCAAGCAAAATATGGGTTCTAAATTCTGTTCTTTATGTGTCCATGTAACGAGGTATATTATATTCACAAGTACTTGTACCTTTACACTAGTTTTTTTTTATGTGGTAATAAATTATTTTTATGGTTTAAATTTTCTAGCATTAATATTTTTACTGTAAGTTTTTATTTTCTGAAATGATTTAGATTTAAAATTTATTTTTGAACAAAAAAAATGTAAGTTATAATAGTTTTGTCTGTTAATACCAAAACGTTTACCAAGAACTACTAAAACGTTTACAAAGATACCAAATTTTTACAGTTTGTTCCTTAAGACGTAAAAAGGGGTGCCAGAAGTGGAGACCTCTCGAAAATGGCCATTTGAAATTTTATGGCAGCCATCTTAGATTAAAGGAACTTGCTGTATCTTGTGAATCACTGCTCATGTAACTATAAACAAAATGTTGACATCTATATTTTGGGGGACAAAAAAACATCTGCTGGGAGCCCTGAATTTAGTTGAAAAAAATATGCCTTCCGCCTTCTCCAATTTCACCAAGTTTTTGACAGCTCAGTTGCCAGCTTCCAAGCTGGATAGAAACACCAAACTTCCACAATATGTTCTTTATAATGTTAAGAACAAATATAGAAGGGGAGAAAGTTGAAAAATAAAACGCCATTTTGAATTTTACAGCTGCCATATTAGATTAAAAGAATCTGCTGTAACTCAATCTCCACTCTACACTTAATCATAAGCAAAATATTGAAATTTATGTTTTTAGGGTCAAGAAAACCAGGTTTGATATTTACAAACTCTTAAAAGAATAATTTAACTAAATAGAAAATTACCTTATTTCCAATTTTACTGAGATTTTTGGCAGCTTAATTCAACAACTCTAAAGCCGAATAAAAACACCAAACTTTCACAATATGTTCTGCCTAAGGTTTAGAACAATTGAGTCGTCTAGTTTCAAAACCAGATAGATCCATTTTGCCACAGCTTTGATTAGAGTTGAAAACAGCGAAACGTTCGCCAAATTGGAGCTGTATCATGGCCGATCGGTCAGTCGCCCATTCCGGACGCCATGTTTTTCCACGGATCAAATGTTAACACTTGAGTACGTAACGATGGCTCCGTTCAATACAAACACAACACTGACATACAACAGCAGCTGCTAAATAACTAAGCCGGCAGCAGCTTGTGACACTAGTGGTCTGGCAGACGATGGAACCTCCCCACAGCAATCTATCTAATTTTGATGCAAACTTTGTGATCTATCTGGTTTTGAAACAAATCTCATAACTTTCTTCAAGTGGTATAAATTAGATCCATATTTTTTTTTTGAAGCTTAAAACATGGCTATTTGCTAGATCTGTATATATTAACAATCAGAACATAACATAAACTGAAAAAAAATCATCTATCTGGTTTTGAAACTAGACGACTTATTTTACTTGAAGAAACCCGATACATGATGATACTATGTTTAATTTATTGTTTTTAAAACTATGCTTAATGCATTTTGCAAAAATCTTATTTGTGTACTTATTGCATTGCTTGTATTTATGGTCTCTTTAAACGGAGTCATCGTTACGTTACATTTGAGACGTGGAAAAACATGTCGGCTGGAGCGGGCGACTAACTGATCGGCCATGATATAGCGTCAATTTGACGACCGCGACTCTTATCAAAGCTATGGCAAAATGGATCTATCTGGTTTTGAAACTAGACGACTCAATTGTAGAAGTAGAAGGAGATACACTTGAAAAAAATCTCCATTTTAAATCTTACAGCTGCCATATTGCATTAAAAGAACTCGCTGTCCACTGCCCATACAATCATAAACAAAGTGTTGAAATATATACTATTTATTGATATATTGATTTTATGGGGATCGTAAGCCTTGGCTATAGGATATTATATTTAGACTCTGCTTCTAAAAGCATCCTCCTTCTGTTTTTATTGTGTTAAAGCATGTTAATAAAATTTGGGACTTTTATGGGGCTTATTAACTGAGCTGTACAAGTTCGAAGTGAAATAGAAGGCATAACTTCGTAGTTAAATTTTTCTCTACAGTGCTGTTGGAAAATGGCATATTCAGTTTTCTTTATACAAAAAATATACATTTCAAAACATTGTTTTTGATTTTGTGAGCAGTGGATCTAGAAGTACAGCAGGTTCTCTTAGTTCAATATGGCACCAAAAAATTCTTAATGGCTGTTTTCATCCAGTGGATCCTCTTCTGAAATGATTTTTTATGGTGTTAAAAACATGCTATATAAGTTTGGCATTTTTTCCAGCTTTTAAGTTATTGAACTGAGCTTTTCAAGTTTAATGTACAAGTAGATGAAGATAGAAGGTATATATTTTTAAAATTAAATTGGTTTTTTTTTGAGTGTTCGAAAATGTCATATTCGGTTTTGTTGACGCAAAAACCATATATTTCAATTCTTTGTTTATGATTATATGTCCAATCAATTTTGAAATACTGCAAGTTCTTTAACCCAAGATGGCACCCATAAAATACAAAATGGATGCTAATTCAAATGACTCCTCATCTAAAATATTTTCTTATGTTCTAATGAACAAATTCTGAAAGTTAAGTAGGGTTGTTCAGTGTGTAAATATTAAACACTTTTTGGGGTTAATAGACCGGACTATAACAAACAACGGAACACAAAAACACTCAATTGTTTGTTTTTGTTTTTATTGTATTGTAAAAATAACTGATATACATCATCTTCTCACTGAAAGTAACATGAAAGTAATACATTATAAATATAAAAGGACAGTCTGATTTGTGATTTCCGCTGAGTAGCTGACCTGCAAGTAAGTGCAATATTAATGGAAAAAATATGGTTGATATAATACCTAAAATGTTTACTGTTCAACAATCTGTTAATGGTCTTAAAACTTGGTTAAAAACGCAAAAAAATATCTATGAGAACTTGAGAGATTAACCATTGATTTAATTTTTTATGGTGTTTTATTATTATTAAGAACATATATAGCTTTATAACCATATTGTTTTTAAACAAAAATTAAGGAAAAAAGTTTCAGTTCTTCAATTTAAATATGAATTTCTTAAAATTTTTATAGTATCATTTATACAAAGAATTTAAAAAAAGGAGCCATTATATGAAAAGCTTCTTTTTCTGTTACTTTTCTATTGTTTCAATTTTCATTTCCTTAGTTGTGTTAATTATTTATTAGATAAATTATAAATTCACCCTTTATTCTTTTACGAACTTAAAAATTTTCAGATCTCTTTCTTACCTCATTCTTGATGGTCATCTAAGTATACAACTGGTTTATACTAAAAAAAAGTAATGCAATTAAAAATTGTAACTGAAGTTATGATAAAGCAAAAAGGGCTGCAAATTTATTTATATTTAACAATTTTTATGGAATTTATTAAGTTAGTTGAATAAAGACGTATTTTTATTTTTTTGTATTTAATTCATGGAAGCTTACTAAACTAATACAGATTTCTTCTTTAATGATGACACCTGCTTAATTAAAAATTCTCGGAAGGTATAGGAATTATATTTCTTAGAAAACTTGTTCATTTGTGTGGATTATGGAAAAATTTTATTTCTATTCATCCATAGGGTGAAAGACTCATAATTTATACTTACATATCCCAATTAAATCTAAAAGATAATAAAAAGGCATTAAATATTGTAATTAAAAATTGTTTTTATTTATAAAGAAAGTTTTAATTATTTTTCTTACCTCCTAAACCTTTTCCAACTGTGTTAAAAAAAAAAAAAACAAGTAATTAGAAATATTTTCTATTTTGTTAAGGGTAACAAGTGTAAAGGGTTTATTATTCTATCCTTAAAATATCAAAGTTTTCTTAAGTAAAGAAAGTATACATATATATTTTTTTACTTACTGGCAGAAACACCATCTGAAAAAATTATAAAGTTGAGTTTAAATGCAATGTTTATAGAGTACACATTAAAAAAAGAGTTCTTAATAATTCTCTGTACTTTGTTAAATTATTTTTTAAAAGAATTTGTTCAAAAATTAAAAGTGTCTTTAGTAATTATCTTAGTTTCTTATTCTATATTCTTAGTTTCTTATTCTTATAGTAACTTATTCTGCTAACACTAAATAATAACCAGAAACTAGGTTTTTTGGGCCTTAGGTCATTTAGGAGAATAATGCTTTTGTAACTCATGGTTTTGTAGAATAAAAGAGATTTTTTTCTAATAATGTACAGGACAGTTAAGATACAATGGAAAACAAAGATTAAAGCTTTTTGCAATTTTGATCAATATTAGTACACCAAACCATCATGATTCTAAAATTTCCAATTTATATGTTTAAAACTTAACTTAAAAACCTGATCCCCTTCAGAATAATAAACAAGTGGAGGTCTAAAACTAAAATCAGCATGAAAACAGAATCCAGGAAATTTGTTACCCTTTTATTTATGATGGGATATTTTTCATGGGCTTGTGTTATTATCCAAAAATTTTCGCTTTTTATAATAGTAAAAACTAATTTAGCTAAGTGTACAAAATTTTTCATTATATTTTGGTTTATAAATACATACATAGGTTTATAAAATAAAATAACACAATCGACTCACCTACTACTGCTGAACCAGCTAAAGAAGAAAAATTATTACAGATTAGTCACAATTTGCAGATATTTTCACCTTTTTAGGTGATGATGTTAACAAACGACTTGTTCATCCTCAGAGTAATATTAAGATAGTTTTAAACTGTTTTCATTAGTTACCTATTCATCAAATTTTAAGACCAGGGGTCAGAGTTGTCCTATATTTCCTATATTTTTCCAAAAACCTTAAAAAACGTTCTATTTTGTCCTATATTTTTGCAAATGCCCTATATGTCCTATATTTCTCATCTCAAACCCGAAGTTGAAGCAATCCTGATGCATTAAACTAAAGTGTGTACAAAAGTTATGAAAAATAGGTGGAATGGAAAAGTGGGCAAATGGTTGATAGTAGAAAAGTAAAATTCCAGTGACAATTACCATGTTTTAACTTATTTATAAAAACCATGTAAAGTTCTTGTCCTAAAGAGGTTATCTTCAAAGTTTAACAACAAAAAAGCAAGAAAGTTATTGTCTCTTCTTGAAGACAATCTCTTAAGATTAAAAACTTTACACAGTTTTTATAAATAAATTAAAACATCATAATTTTATTTTAGCCTTCAATTGTTGCCCCCACAATAACTCATTTTACATTGGTTCTGGCAATTTTCATCAGTACCCTAGCACCTTAGAATTGCTTCAGGATCCTCCTTTCCAGGATAATTCTGAATTATATTCGAGTAGTTTCAATCTGATCTGATGATCCCCCCTATCATTTTTGCCCATGAGTTTTGAATCACCCTATGTTATGTTTCAATCTGCATTTCAGAACATTTAATGAATGTTTTAAGTGTTATCTAAAAACATCATTTCTTTATTGTTTATCGAGTCTAAATTCACTGAGAGGTATCAGTTTTTAAAGTTATAATCTGGAAAAATGTAAATAAATATAGTTAAACCCTTTTCGGAGGGTCCTATATTTGTCCTATATTTTTTGTATAGAATGTCCTATATTTAGTGAAATAGTTGCTCCTACCCCTGTAAGACTATTTTTTAATTTGTTAAAGTTGAAGAAAAACGTGTGAACCAGATTTCTAGATATATTTTTGTTTAGTAACATTTATGAAAGTTCTCGGATTTATCAATAATACAAGGAGTCCTCTTCAAACAATTATCATGGCCTTCTGCTGAATATATGCAGCTATTGTCATAAAAGTGCACTAGACACCCTTTATAGTAGCGATTTAATTGGGTTCCAATCAGCCTACATACATTTGATAAAAACTCAATTATGCCGTTTTAAACAATATTTAGAAATAAGCATGGAGACATTGATTTCATTATGTGTCTATAAAAAATAATAACTGTTCATATCAAATTTGTAATTTTAGAGATTACCTATGATTTTAAAGACACACAAGTTTGTTAATCAAAGGTGGAGTATTATCATCCCCCCATTTAAGTATTTGTATTACATACTCTTTACACATGTTTGTTTCTATAATTGTAAAAAAAATCTTACCAGCTTCAGCAGCCTCTGTAAATTTAAAAAAAAAATATTTCCATTAGAAGTTACTAAGTTAGTTAAAAAATTTTTAATAATGAAAGAAATGTGGGAATAGAACAAAATATTTAAAAACTAATTTCAGTGCATTTTTTTTAATGATTAAAGTGTTTTTATTACATTCTTTCATTAGAAGTATTGAATATTTTTTCTAGATGCACTGGTTCTAATTTTGTCGGAAAACTTTATCGTGTTTAGAATTTATCAAACACCTTCTTTTAAAATTATACAAATTCAATCTAGTCATCTATTCCAGGTTAAATGTTTTGTGCACCTTCACCTTATGTTCAAAATATGTATCCAGCTCTAAGTCTATTATGCACTTGTAAATAAAATCATAGCATGATACTTTTAAAGAAAAAAAAAATACAAATTTACTTGCTATAATTTATTTTTATGTTAATCATATTAAGCTAGAGCACTTGATAGATTTCTACTATGGAGTTTGAATGCAATAAGCATAGTGAAAAAAGATAAATGGGAAACATCTTTAAAGATATTTTACTAACAAACGTACCTCCAGCAATACCAGCAACTATAAGAAGTAAAGAGTTTAATTGGATTAAAATACTTTACTGTACTTTACTTGCATACTTTACAAAAATTATACATTATAGGTATCTACTAATTTTGTGCATCTTTTTTAAAAGAAGATTTCTATGGGGATGTATTATAAAAATTGAGTCTTTTCCTTAATGTAAATATTTTTTGTATATACTTTAGAAATTTAAGGTGAAGTTATTGTAAGTAATTTAACACATAAGTGCATGATATCTTATTTTTCTACGACATTTTTATAATAACTGTCTAAAAATAATTTAATGACTTTACTATTAATATTTATTGAACAAGATTTGGCATTAATTCTAATCTGATATGCCTTAACCACGGCTTACTAGATACTTATACAGGCTAGCCCAGTTTTAAACAATGAAAACCATTTGACAACTTTTCCCTCTTGGAGCGCTACAAGACCTACCTATATCACCCACCGCCTTCAACACTGTGGATATGCTTTGCCAGTTGGTCCAGTATTGCCATCTGGATTTGCAATGATTTCCGTACTCGACTAGCCTGTATAAGTATCTAGTAAGCCGTGCCTTAACTTTATATTTGAACTAGTTAACCTAGTTTACTTGGCTATACTTGGATCACCACCAGCAAATTCCCTTAGCCAAAATTAATAAGGGATTTACAAGTAAAAATAAAACTTTTTTACTTACTTCCTTCAGGTATAGCTGCAAGCATACAAACATTATAAGTTTTTAAACATTTCCAATATTTATGAAATTTTATGTGCAGAATTACTAAGTAGTGAATATTGTTCTTATAAATTATAGCATTAATAATGATTAAATTTAAATGATTAATACTGATTTTCTTAAAAAATAGTATTCGAAATATTTAAAATTACAAAAAAAAGAATAAATATATAAAACTTATTAATTTTTTTAGAAATTAATTAAATCATTGGGTAATTACATAATCTAATTTTTGTAATCTACACATTTTGAATGTGATAAATGAAATGTTTCATAGTTAGAAAAGGGTGTAAATAGATGCTTACCTAAAATTCCATCTGTTGATAAGTAGAAAAAAATATTAGATATTGGATTATAAATGTCATTAAATAATATTTTCTTTTATTTGGTATCTGTAGGTTTTTTTTTAATTTTAAACTTTTGTCTCCTAAAATCTACGTAAATCTACATTTTGTATTCCAACACATAGAGATTCCTAATATTTTAAATATAGATAACTTTTAGGAATTTTTTTAAAATACGTGTTGTACCTAATTAAAAGTTTGAGCCATCTCAGTGAATTTTAAGAAAGAATCTTGGAAATATGTACTAATAAAATTTTATGTAAGAATTATACTGAAAGCAGGAGATGATTTTTGTAAAACCTACTTACCTCCTTGGACTAAAAAATGAAAATATAAGGATTAGTCATAATATTTTTTTTTAACTTTTTAAAAACAAGAAATTATAAAACATGTTCTTTGTGTAAAAATCCTTAAAATGTTCCTCCTGATCCAGCAGCTAAAACACCATATATGTATTTTTTTCTTAATACTAAGTTCTATCTAAAATCTAAATGAATGTTTTAAATATTTTGAGTAAAATATACTTTTTTCTGACCAGAAAATATTTTTTTAGTGATAGTACTTCTGTTTTAGCTTTTTAATATTGCCTTCCAAAAATTCTACATGTTATGACAATGATTTTATAAGAACTCTCTCCTTGTTTGTTTTAACTATACGAAGAAAAAAAGTCCATAGTTAAATTAATTATAAATTATGCAAGTCTTGAAAGCTTTTAGTATTTGACAAAGTATTGCCTTTAAGAGGAAGAACTAGCTTATTATTTTAAGGATTTTAAATACTTAATTAATTACAAAAATGTAGTGAATACCCTGGTTATGACGTACCTACGCACAGTATGTTTTGTTTAATTTTGTCTTCCTTTCGAAATCACACTCCCGGGATTCGAATCCCTTTTAAACATGGATGTTAATTGCGTTCCCTGGTGGAGATAAATGATGTGGCCCTCCTGTAAAAAGGGGTTGCGCAAGCGAATGTGAATGTGGCTCGGGTAAACAGTATCCTGTCTTGATGTCCCGTGGTCTTGGTCCACAGGTGTTTGCAAATGGGTACTATTATCAGTTTGATATACGTTTGGTTGGTTGGTTGGTGTTACATATATTTTCAGGTTAGGATGGGTTGAAAAATGTAAACAAAAACAAAGTCCTAGAGACTTCCGGTACAGAACCTCAACATAGTAGATGCATTTGGCAACTTGGCGAGGTTAAAAATATTATTTTTCTCTCTAACCCTTTGCTAATAAAATAATAATAATAAAAGAGTGAATGCAAGAAAAGGCTGATTACTGAATGAATAAAAAATAATACATTAAAAAATTAATACGAAAAGAGCAAAACGAATTTACGTGGTCGAAGTTGACTTCGAAACATAAACAAAGAACTAACAAGAATGAAAAGGATGCCAAAGCAATGCCAAGAATAACGCTAATGTGGTAACCCGGAAATAATATATTAGCACTGCCAGATGCAGAACGAAGCTAGTGAAACCCATCCATACACCTTCGTCAAGTAAGACAGACACAACAGAATTTTTACTGACACAAAGAGGGAAAATACACCCCACAGAGTATAGAGCTTAACAGAGGGTCCATCTCCATAGACGCTAATGGCAACTTTTAAAGCATGGTTTTTCCCATAGAACGTGGCGCCCCTATGCGATAACGGTGGAACTAACCAGAGAACAGGACGACAGTGCAGGACGAACGTTATTGACTCTCTTCAATTCGCATGCAATCTCTCTCTCTGCAACCTCCTCTTTCTCTATTAACCCCGCCCACCTGGCCAGCTATCATCCCTCACCTGTCACTCAAATCGCTAGAAAGGGAAAAAGATTTCTTCTGTTTTCCCAGTTTTCAAACAGCTACGTGTGTCTTTTGAGCATGCGCTGGGGAAAGAGGAAATTTCTAACTTCGGCTTTTGAATTGGAAATCGCCTTTTACAGCGATTGATCTGAATAATTTCTAGACTTAGAAATTGAATTATCTTTGTAATTTTACTTTCACCAATTGAAGTTTTTGTTATCTATTTCTATCGCGAGTTTATCTTTTTTCATTAAACTAAAACAATGAGTTGATTAACTGAGTGATTATGATTTAAGTGCATTTTTTAGCATTTTGCAAACAAAATGCTATTTTTTTTGGTTATTCAAAAGTAGTAAATTTATTAAACTTATTTCACATTAGATTATGCTATAGTATATTCGAAAACTGAACTGGATTGCAGGTGAGGTAGAATGAATATATGGTGATTTATAATATAAACAATTCTATTATCCATAAATAAAACAACACCATAAATTATACCCAAATATAATTTTTCTTAGGTGAAAAGATTGGAAGAAACATAGAAAATAATTACTTCATATTAATTTCAACACAGTGAATACAAGTAGTAATAAAAAATAGTTTATTGAACAGATATTTACAGATATTACAAAAAACTAGACAAATTTTATGTAAAGCATTTCTGATATCTTAAGAACCAATTAGTTGAAGGGATGTATGCAAAAATATAAGACAAATTGAAATTAAATAAAATGACACAAGTGGGAAAAATCCCAGTTACAATATAACAGAATTTGACTAAGAAAAATGATTAGTAGTGATTTCTAAGTCATTGCAAATAAAGCATTTTTCCTTTTAAAAAATTAACAGGAAATTTCAATGATTTAGACATAGAAGTGCCTTGACTTCCTTCAGGGATTTTGCCAACCTATTCCACAATAGAATTTGAGATAGTAGATAATTTCTATATTTTTAAATGTTTTATCAGATTATTGTTTATTTTAGTATCTGACTTATGTAAAAGCTTTTGCTTTCACAGGCACACAATACTCAACCTAAGCTTAAAACCTCTTACATAAAAAACATAACTTTGAATAACAATAACTCAATAACAATTTTGACACTGCAGGGTAATATAATGCAATCATTCTTGATAGCTTTGAATTCAACCAATGCAGATTCAAAAGCCCCTGAAAATTGATGAATTTATCAGATTTTTTTCAAAATAAGTATTTTAAAGTGATTGCCTGCATTCCCAAACCATGCTTTATTATAGTTTTTATTACAACATATTTCAAAATTTCAACCATTACTTAGATTATACTACTTGAGAAAGGTAATTTAAACCTATTCAAATAATTAAAAACTGCAAAAAAGTTTATCATGGCTTCATTTAATATAGTTATCAATAAACTGAAGAATATACATACAATAAGGGAAAAGGATACAGACTTGATTTACAAGTCAACAGTAATTACCAGAGAAGCATAGTTCCAAATTAATTATAAAAACATGACTCAAAAAGCACGAATATAAGATTAAATAACATTTTCACAAATAAAGTAACTCATCAAAACTCAGTGATAAAGTAAATAATCAAAAGGTAAGAATAGCATTGAAACGTACTTGCAATTTATTAGCTATTGGAAAGTTGCTTTATAAAAATAATAAACTGCATACTAATAAAAACTCAAGGAATGAATTCAGGAAACAAAGTAGTACTCGCAAACCATTTATAACATTAAATAACATATAATTGATCTTCAAATATATATATTACCAGACGATATTTAGTAAAAAAAATAAAGATTTCATTTACAGTTCTAAATAACTTTCGGATCATTGTAATGGAAATTCACCCATTTTGTTTACTTTTTTTCATTTGATAATTGGCAAATTTTTACTATAGTAATGTCTTAATCCTTTGCTTTTTTTATTTGATAAACAAATATTCTTAACATAATCTTGCTTTTTAAAACATTGATTTGAAAATTATTAAAAAGTCATTACCCACTTACAGTTTATCCTTTCCCAAACGAAAATCATCAAAACTGGAGGAAGTTGTTTACAATTCAACATAAACGTGTTCTAAAAGCAAAAGAAAGACATTTTTAGAAAAGAAGCATTTTTATAATTAATCATAGGATTTAAAGTTATTGAATAAAACAATGTTAAATGAGACTTACTTGGAGAATGATGCAAAATAATAATATCTGCTAGAGCAATCACTGATGAGACCGAGACACTACAAATCATCCATGTTTATTTATGGGGAAATTTTACTACCGGCAGGGAAAGTTTAGGGAAAAGTTCCTTGATCTGGGGAAAAATAACAGTGATTGCGAAATTCCCATAAAAAGTTCCATATCCAATCAGAATCACTCGTTCCGACTTGTTCCCTCCCACTTGATATCGATATGATATCGATTGACAACTGGGACCATCAGCGCCACTATGCGATAACGGTGGAACTATTGTCTCCGAAAGAGTAAAATCGCCGCTTGGACCCTCTGTTAGAATGTATACTCTGTGATACACCCAGGGGCGAGGTGAGAATCGAACTCACGACGGAACAGTGCGCAGACTTTTGATATACGTATACTAGGATATTATCCTTATTCGCCATTGCCAAAAGAGTTCCTTAAATCTAAGTTCGTCTTACGCTGCTTCAAAGGTTATATTTTCTGATCCCAATTTTTTTTATACGGGACATTATTAAAGATAGATTAGTTATAGAATCTTTAGTTTATTACAGGTGTAAATTTGTGCCATCCTATTTTTAATATTAATAATATAATTGAAGACTGGGCATCAAAAACGAGCTAAGTGTCAAAACTAAAAAAATGAGTTAGACCCGAAAAACCAATCTAAGCCATGACCAACAACCTATAAAACCAGCTAAGTGCCACGACCATGATTTGTAGTTAACTAAACCTGATAGATTACTTGATATGTATGTTCCTATGGAGAATCACATTTAAAATGATCAAATATGAAAATTTTACTTTTTGGCACGTATCTCGTTTTTTGAAGTCCAGTCTTCAATTAGTTTTTTAGTTTTAGAAAAATATAATAGCTTTTACAACACATTTTTGGACACAAAATTGTTTGAAATACTTACATTTAAATGCATCAACGACTGCCAAAAGATAAAGTTTTGATTAATAGGGATAGTTATATACAGTTGGTTTTTTTTCAATATTACACTCATAATCATAGGCCTAAATCATAGAATGTAAATAAAATAATCCCAGGCCTACCCAAAGTACCCAAGCTTTAATATCTATAGTAAAATTTTACTCTTATTTGAGAAAAATAAGCAGTATTTGAAAAGTGTCACTACTTACGCCCATGCTTGGCATCTGAAAAGAAATAAATATAATCAAAATATGAATTTTTAATCAAATTATTTGCAACAGCTTTGAAACAGGTCCTCCAAGGCGAACCCGAACTAGGGCGACCAATTACCCTTTTCACCATAGGAGGACCTGTTTCAAATTTCTGCCAAATATTTTTTAGTTAGATTGTATCATTGTAAACACATGTAATTTTTAAAAAGTTGTAAAAATACCCTTTGGTGTTACAGAAATGTTAAAGGTTAGATAATATACTTACAGTGGGTTGCAGAGTCCCCTATAAAAGTGAGAAAAATATTTGCATTACATATTTGATTTTAACCACATAATTGTATGCAAATTAAGATGTATTTTTAGATAAAGTTTAGCGATACTCAATATCACTTCAATTCATAATTTCAGTATTATGAAAATAATTATTAAAATAAATTATTTCATTTAGAATTAATTACAGTCGATAAATAAATCTAAAATTATACTATAGGGAAGATTGTTGTACCTAAGGAAAGTTGTAGATACATACGGATACTGAATTTTAAAACTTGAAATAAACGGAAATTTTAATTGCAGGTCGATATTGAATGTAAACAGATGCTATCTATAATTGCTAACGTGAAATCAGCTCTTTGAATTAAAATTTTAAATAAAAGTGTTTTTAGGTGCTCAATGTTACTTTTAGGGCATAACTACATTAATGTTTTTCTTCCCTTTTAATGATGATGTGACCAAATGGGATGAAACTATTAACCGTAAATTTCTATTCGAAAATTCCATGTGATTTATGTATTTTTGGTAAGAAATCAAAACAAGTACCTATCAATCAAGTTCGTTTAAAGACCATTTACGCTCTAAAAGTAAGGGTGTTCCAAAAAAAGACTCACTCATTACATTTTAAAAATCAATAACCGAAGGTACAGCACACAGTTTCTCCTATAGTAGTAGTAAAATTCATAAAAATTTAATTTATGCTCAACTTATATAATTTTGAAAAAAAAACTGTCAAAATTTTTAAACTACTGCATTTTTATGCATAGATTATCTTACTGCATTATTTCTCATTGCCATATTTAATGAAATACATACATTAGAACTAAATAAAGTTAACTAATTAATGTATTGATACTTACAGTCACTAGCAAAATCTAAAGTAAATTTAAAAAATGATTAAACACTCTAATAGAGAGACAAATCCAAACACAACTAAATCGTAGATGATTCATTAACATATTTAGGTATTTTTAATTATATTATCTGAACCTCGCATTGAGAACCTTCGTAATTATATTTTAGTTTTAAGAATTTTTGTCACTCAATCTTTTACTTCTTCACAGTGAAATCAGAAATAAAGACTCATGTGTATTGTTAGATATGACTAATTGTACTATATTTTAATTTATTATATTATTACTTTATATTAATTTTAATTACATAATTTATACTTATTTTACTTTTTAAAATCATTTCTTCGTACTCTTGGTTATTGCAAAATTGTTGGTTGTGAAATCTTCATTATTTTATTATGTAACTCAAGTCCCTTTCTTTATAAAATAATTTCTTCTCTATTTGTTTAAAATATGCCCTCTTTAATGAAATATTAAGAAATTATGAATAAATCTTCCTTATATCCTTATATCCTTCCTTATATATTAAGAAATATCTTCCTTAAGTTTTTTTTTTAATTTGAAACCAGATTCAACTTGAAGTAAATAAGCTTAAAAATTTCAAGAAAATTATAATCTACAAATTATTATTTAAATTTACTCTAAGAAATTGTGCTGCATTAAATTTTGTTAATTATAAATTATAAAATAATATAAGTAATGCTTACCACTGCCAGCATTTTCAACTAGAATAATATATTAACACATCAATTCGTATTATAAATAAAAAATGTCATCAATCAATGCCCGATAAAATTATTGCAATCATATAAAATTTTATTCAGTAACTCCCAAATTCTTTCAGCCTTTAAAAAACTATTGGAAATTCTTTTTTAAGAAAAATGAGTGACAGCAGAGCTTCTACATTACTAAAGTGCTTTTTTACCGTTATGTTATAATATTTATTTTTTGAATTGAAGAAACTTGCATTTTTTCCATAATTTGAAGAAACATCAGTGTTTTTATCAATGGGCCCTCATTATCATTATGGGATCAATAGGCTCTCATTAAGTCTTTGAAATTTTTGAAAACAGTTTTTAAATATAATTTTGTAGGGTACGAGATATCCTAATAATCTTCACTATCACGAGAAACCTGGCTGGAGCGTATTGATTTTAACAAATTACTCTTTTTAGTAAGGTTTTATTCTAGTTTCAGCATAAGAAAAAACACCCTTAAAATACGTTTTCCAGGCTTACTAAAATTTTTCTATGAAATACGAAAGAGAAAATGTAAAAAGATTCTTCTGTTTTATAATTTAAAAAGAATCTTCCTTTATTTCACATACTTCATCCACCACATATTTCATCTTTCACATACTCCTAAATACTGCATAGTATTTATAGATTGTTCTGGATAGAAATATTTCCTCAAAAGAAAAGAAACTGAACTTTAACGATTAATTTAATTTTCATTGTTGTGCTGAGAGTCCTACCCTGCAGAAAAGTATATTTTAGGAAGTAGAATGAGTGCGGAATAGGCATGAAGTGTAAAATCAAACTTACCTCCGCAAATGAGAGCTAAAAAGTTAAGCATATATTAATACATGCTTAGTGCTATTTAATTTAAACAAAAGTGGTTAAAATTTAAGAGCAACGCAATGAATTTTAATTGAATCTTCATTGAAAGACTTTAAATTTGTGTACTAATACATTATAAATACTTTAACCTAGTGTCTAGATTAAAATATAATTTAGAGCAAATGAAGTATGCCATTCTTGCATGTTAGTTTCAGGGTTTAATAGGTTTTAATTGCCATACTTATCCCTATTTTCACTTACTCTTAGTTAACTATTTTTTACTCATCGTTTACCAAACCTGATAAGTTGACTTCACATTAAAGTTAAATTCATTTACAATAAATTATTTTCTATTAGTTTTTTTCTTAATTTAAAAACTGAATTTAATTTTACTTTAAAAAAACTCATCAAAACAAATTAATTTCTTACCTTCAATAGCTCCTTGAGCTATAAAGTGAAAATAAAAAGTAGTAAGAAGTAAGTTAGAATATTTTTAACTCCTCCTTTAATTTATATTAAATTAACATACAGTATATTGAAACATTTCATTACAGTTTAGAAACCATTTCTTTAAAAAGGTGTAAAGTTTGAAATTGTGCATTACATAATGTTATATTTAAATGCTAATTTGAAAAAAAAAACCGAAGAAAATTCCGTTACAAGTATAAGGTGACAAATCATTAAAATAATAATAAAATTTTTATTAATTCTTTAAAAAAATAAAAACATATTTTCATAATTCAATAAGATAATTTTCATACTTACTGCCATTGAGAATAGCTGTGAAATAAAAATGACGCATTTCAGTTTTCTTTCTAACAAAATTTTTATGCCTAAACACAACATAAATTACTCCCATATGAACTAAAATTTTATTAGCGAATATTAAAATCGAAACAATTAACATTTTGGAACATATTTTTTTGATGTCATAAAATAAAATTTGTCAAAAAATATCTTTCTCTGAGGTGAAATGGAGCATGCTGTAAACTGAATGCGTTGAGTTACGCACTCGCAGGGCTCGTAAGTCGCAATTTACGACTCCTGAGGTATAATTCATTAAAAAAAATTCATGCTTTAATTATAATTTTTCCAAAAGGTTTGAACTCAGAATCATTAACTTTCGATTAAAATGTTAACTTTCAAAATTAAGTGATGAAATTATCAATCAAGAATAATTAAATTAGTATAAAATTGCATAATTTGGTGAAAGGGGATGCTTTATCTAATATGTGCATGTGCACGTAAAATGGAACATTATATGGAAGATTTATCGTAAGAAATAACTAAAAATAGGTTTATTTAAAAAAACTTGGGTTTAATTTAAAAGACTTATTCATGCCTTAATCCTAATTTCTAATCACAAACAAAGTTTGTTAATAGGATAATAAATAGCCTTCTTTATTTTTTGAATTGTAATTAGCGTTTGCATTTAACCTCATTGTTTCTGGAAAAATGTTGGGACGAGATCTATCACCTCTTATCAGTTTTAACTACTATAAATTTTATCTCCATCTATATTTAATAGATAAATAATATGTAGTTATAAAAAAGCTTTGTTTAAGGCTTACCATCAAGTGGAACGATTTCTGAAAGACAAGAAATGCAGATTTAATTGTGATCTCAACTATTCTCCCAAAAAGTACTAACACGGAATCTACAATTTTTAAAATTGTTTACCTGGAAGGACGCCTTGAATGATTCCATTTACTGTAAAGAAAACATTTTATGAGAATTTGAAAAAAAAAGTTTTAAATTAAAGCTCAGGGTTTTTTTTGTCTTTTCCTATTTTCATTTTTTAATGATTAGTTTGTTTATATATTCTGTACCCTCTATTGGGAAGTTCCAATAATTAGAACTATAATGAATAGAATAACTAATAATGAATTAATTAGTTAAATTTAATTAATTATAATTTATTTAATTATATTTATTTAATTATAATTTATTTAATTAATTTAATTCCTTGTGTTTCTGTCCTTATACATTCTTAATGTTGAAACACATTTAAAAATACACTATTAGATACTTAAAATGGAAAAATTTCCAATCATAAATACAGCATCTTGCAATCAAAATGCTCAGTTCCAAGCTCTTCATTCAAACATTTCATCATATTTGTTAGATAACCACACTGTAAAAAAACTGTTGATTTTTGACAGAATCCTGTTCGTTCCTCGGAGCTGCAAATAAAACTCCATCCCAGTCGTAAAAAGGGGGATGTCGGGCCAGAGAAGCCTCTTTAAATGCTCGGTGAGAAAGGACGGCGCGATGACAAAAACACAATTGCATTTCTTTTTAGAAGCCTTAGATCTTTTAATGCCTTTCTTTATAAAGAGTCTTTTTAAAATTGTAACCATGCATGACTAACATTTGATTTTTATTTCAGACAGTAAATATCAAATTTGTTTTATTATGGAAAATATGAAAATAACTTACCTCCGCTCAAAAAGGCTTAAAAACAATAGTAGAGGTAAAATTAGTTTAAAATTAAATATGGGTGCTTTATTTAAAATTATTTACTACTAACATAGAGATGTGATAGTATCTATTAGATCTCTCTAAATAATTAGTAGTAGTTAGTAGTTTCTAATTCTTTCTACGAGTAGTAAGTAACGTGTATGCAGAAAATATTTGAAATATTATAAAAAAATCAAAATTGAAAAATTTATCTTCCTGTATTCATTTAAGGAGTTTAGTTATGAAAATATTACATTAAGTATATCAATCTATATTTATATACTCGTAGGAACATAAATTATTAACTAACAATATATATTTCCCGTGAGAAAATTATGCTTGTTTAACATGAAAATCTTCATTTTCAGTTATTGAAAAGTTATTCAAAAAATCTTACCGTCTCCGGCATCTCTTGCTGTAATGTGTGAAATGAGATTATTATTGAGTAATTGATTACAATATTAAAGAGTCATCACCTTATTCTACAATTATTTGACTTCTGAAGTAAAATGGACTTGTTAAATTATTACGCTGACTGAGTGTGATACAGTCATACAGTGTTAATGAAATTTTTAATTATAATGATTTATTGCAATGAATTTAATTACAATGATTTTATTTCTTTTATTTTTCTATTAATAACCGCAGTTTTAAACTGCATGTATATTCTGAAAATAAATTATTTTCATTATTACTTCCCATAAACAATTGCGAACCCGTGATTTTTCACTTACCTCCTCTGATAAAATCTGTGTCAATGAAAAATAAACTATTATTAGAATAGTATTTTAATATAACTTAATAGTCTGAATATTTTTTTTATATTTAACAATTTTCTTAGCAGTAAGTAGTATTCACTGAATTAAAGTAGTTTTTGTAGGAAAAATTTTATACTTTTTATACTGAAAATTCATATACGATATTCATTAGTATTGTGGAGGTTAAATCTTTAACATTTTAAAATTATATTTAAGGATAATTTGCAAAAAAAAAAAAAAAAAAAAAACTTACGTTTCATCACACCATCTGTAAATATATGAAACGAAAAGAATGGTTAGTATTTTGTCTTTATTTCTTGAAATCGTAAAATCATGAACTATCTATACAGTTCTTTACAATGTTAAAGGGATTCAATCCAATTTACTTACCATTGAATTTGTCTAAAAAGGGGAAGAAAAGTAAAAGAAGGCTGTATTAGTGATGTAAAATATATATGCTCTGCACATTCTAACTGCAAAATCTATGTTTTATTAGAATTTTATGAGTACAACTTGAATGTTTTAATCCTTCATTGGTATCTTCTAACTATTCCATCGTAGTGGGAACATTCACAAAAATAAAATTTGGAAAAAAGATTTTTTTTATTAATAGTTCTGAAATTGAATTCATGTAAAAAAACATTTCTCTTTAAAAATCTAAATAGAAATAAGTATCATTATTAAAAAATACCATTTAAAAAACTAATAACATTGTCAATTCATATTTATGATAGCTAAACATTTCTTTTCGATGTATCGATATTTTATCCTTTATTGATTGTATCTGATTAAATGAGCAGGACACAAAAAATAACGGAATTTTTTTTTCTCTATTTTCCCTGGTTATGAAATTCGCTTTATAAAAGCGAAAAAAATATATATGCTAATTGATTTCTCCATAATACTTACATGTATCCTCACCTATAAAAAAGTAAATTTATTAAAATTTTTATAGTTTTTAGAAAAGTATAAGCAACTGGATTTTCAATTCATTTGACAATTAATCAAAAATTCTACTAATAATATAAAACACTAATAATACTTTATTAACATTTATAAAGTTATATATTACCGAACCAAGATTATTTCAAAATATTTTTAAGGATATTTAGTTTTTTTACTGTTACAATGTGTATTATTTTAGTAAACCTTTCCAAAACATTTTCTGCTGAAAATACCGAATAAACCGAACAGCTGAATTCGGTTTATTTGCAATATGAAACATAAAATATAGAAAGAAATAGATATTATATGACAGTATTTTTGTGTATTGTAAATCATAGTAAATTCCGTTCTAATTTTTAAAATAAAGTTTTCTTTATAGATTTGAACATAGTCTGCTATAAAGTTTCTTAAAAAAATCCTGAACAATATTGTACTATCATTTTATATATTTAATCATATTATCATTTTAACACTTTCAGTCCTAGCTGCCTCAAATTTGCTATGGGATTCAATGGTAATCTTGGGCAGCTTAGGATTAAAAGGGTCAAATATATTATCTGATAAAACATATATAGTATATTTCAAATTATAAATAAATTTTAAAACTTGATGACTTTTCATATGTAAAAGAAATTAATATAATTCACTTACAGTCTTTAGGTTTCGCTGGAAAAAAAAAATAAAACAGTGATTGAAATAAAGTCATAAACGCATTATCATGTCAAATATTTTATTTCAATATTAAGTTAAGAATTTATACATTAATAATGATGTATAAACTATTATTAATGTATTTCACTAGCCATGAAATTTAACAGTTTATATAGTAATTTTTATTCCCATGAAAATTAAATAAGTCATTTTGATATTTTTATAGAGATATAAAAGTTGTGGCATACCAACCAAAGTATTGAGAGACATTTGTTATTAGCTGTTCTTTGGATTTTTCTTTTCTTATTTATGCATTTAAAACGTCATAGAGAATTCTTTTTTTTCCCTTTCACAAAGAAATTCAAAATGTATTCCATTTCTTTTCAAATCTCCAAAATATTTTTTTAAATTTTTTTTTTCAAAATACATCTTCATTTTTCCTATTTTCTTAAATCGTATAGCTAATAATTAAAGAATATATAAAACGAAGTGTCCAGCATGTAAAAAATTATCACTATTAATGATGATCGTTTTCAATTACCCATGAACCACTAACCATAGATCTAAGATGCTTGCAAGTATTATTATCTTTTATATAATCCCTTCTTCAATATTTGGTTTGAGAAAGCTCAGATATACTTACTGCTGTCAACACCTAAAAGTAACAAGTAACAATAAGTAACAAAATTATAGTAGAATGTGTTCATACATGTTGTGTTAATTATCTGGATGATAAAAAATACATATTATGCAATTTACTTACCAAAGTGGCCATCTAAAATAAGAAAAAAACAAGAATTTAGAACATAAGTAAAGAATGTGTAGGTTTTTATACTTTTAAATTTGTATTGAAGTTATTGGTTTAAAATGGTATCACTCACAGAAGAATATTTTTATAAATACAGAGTTCTGAGACATAGACATTTTTAAATATTTGTTAGTTTGTCACAACATCAACATTTCGTTTTGATGTTTTCAAAAGAAAGATAAATTGAGATACTAAATGACAATTTCGTTATACTGATAGTGATCTCTAATGAACTTTTGCTTTTTTTAGATGATGGGTAAAGTTTTCCTTGAGGAGACATTAACAGCATTCCAATCTCTAATTTTATTTATCAAATGATTTATTATTGTGAAAAAGAGAAAAGAGATGAAATACTTACACATATGAGTCTTAAGTTCTATAAAAATAAATTAATGCAAGATTAAAATTAGATAAAATAATGTTCTTAATGAAGGAAATTTTACTGAATTTCTTAAAGATACGAAATAAAAGTTTCAATTTTCTTCATCTTTGAAATTAAAATTTTTATAAAGAGGAATAAATGAATATAGTAAGCTAAATATAGGTCTCAAAAGTTATACAATTTAAATCAATTAGCTTCACTTTTATTTAAAAAATGTGATCTCTTGCCCCAATGGGAATTATTTTTTAAAACTTTAAAAATGAAGTCTTTTAAAAATAATCTAAACAGTGGTGGAGAATTACAATAAATTTTTTTGAGTTATTTTTAATACAATTTTATTAAAACTATGATATCTATTGCAGAATTTTGTATATCTATCAACAAGGGTCCGAAGTCTTGACCTCTTTGAATAAAAGAGTTGAAAAGGTTTAATAATAACTACCACTTGTATAATATGTAATTAATATCCTTAAGTAGTTCATTTAAAAGTAGAGTAAAATAAACCCGGGTACTTTATAAAATTAAATCAACTTCATTCACTGATTTAAATGCTAAGAAAACGTTAAATATGGAAACTCACTAGCTATGAGGGCTGGATCAATCCCTTTGAAAATGTCCGCTGAAACAAAAGAAAGAATAATGAATTATAATATACTATTACCTGATAAATGAAACTTAGTGAAAAAAAAAAGACTTGCAATTATACTTACGGACTGATACGGAATCTCCACCACCACTTCCGGAATCTAAATTGACAAACATAACAAAATATTATAATTATAACAATATATTTTTTGAAGTACCATTTTATTCATGGGGAAAAATGTTTTTTTTTAATATTCGGCTTCTGAAGGTAAAGAAATTCCCAGACAATATAACGGCGTTATCACTGTATCATTATAAACACTTTTACTACTAGTTGTCAAGTTAGCAAGTGCGGTCCTTTTTATTTTTTTCTACCTTTATAAAAATAGATATCATGTGAGGCTTCAAATCTCATTGAAACTCTACTTTGCTGGGGAAATGTTTTTTTTTAAACCTTTCTTATGTTTGAAAACTCCATTTGAGAAACTGAATCGTCAGTTTGAAAAAGGGAATAAATCCAAAAACAAAGTTATGGAAAAATCGGAAAAAATAACTGCTTTTGTAGTAATGGAATTTTCTTTGTATAACCACCAGATTTTCACTGAAAATTCTAGACCCTATTTAAAATATAAAAAAATCATAGGAAAACTATAAAT
This sequence comes from Tetragnatha montana, assembly GCA_963680715.1. Classification (NCBI taxonomy): domain Eukaryota; kingdom Metazoa; phylum Arthropoda; class Arachnida; order Araneae; family Tetragnathidae; genus Tetragnatha; species Tetragnatha montana. Next base: position 14,991,395 of record OY796680.1, on the reverse strand, counting down.
ATATTCAAAAATATTGTACAGTTGAAAAAAACTGATGGATTTTTTTTTTCTTTTTCAAACTTTTGAAATTTCAAATGAAAAAATATGATGCACTTAATTTTGACAATAAATTAATTTCTACAGCACAAAAGATAGAAATAGAAAGAATAATTCAAATAAAATTCAAGTAAAAAACATTTATACTAAAAAAATTGAACAGAAATGTATAATTTTATTTATTCATTTGTAATACTTGATTCAAAAGTAGTTCGACTTAATTTCATCATAAAATTTACGACAAGTATAAGTTCTAATTAATTTTTACATTCAAAAAATATTTTTACAGAAGATATAGAAAGTTTCTGCCTCTTTCAGGAGACCAAATGTTTCTCATGATTTGGGGGGGGGGTTCTTAAAAAATAAAATTTTTGTGACGAAGGTTTTTGTAACATAAATAATACATAATATTTAGTCTACATAGAAATATTTTGAATAAAAGCGTAGGAAAATTCATGTAAAGAACAATTTAAATAGTCACATGTCATAATTTTTTATAATGATCATGTGCATAAATTAACTCCATAATTTTTTTTAGCTTCGAGTTTATTTGATTGAAAAATCTAAAGAGTGTCTTCCAAATGCTTCATACCTGGTACTGTAAAAGAAAAAATGTATAAGTTGTAATTAATTTTTTTTGGTAATTAAAGCTTACAAATTAAAAGTGGAATAATTTTAAATAAAAACAATACCATTTGCAGGTGCAGCTATATTAAATAAAAATGCATATTAGTATTTGAATTTTAATCATAATCATTCTTTAAAATTCAGACCTCAAGTCAGCTTTATAAAACAGTTATTCAATAATATGTTTTAATAATGTTATCATGATAAACATGACACAGAAAATTTAAAATTTACTTTCAAAAAACTAAACGGTAGATACATGAATTTATTTTTCAGCAATCTTCAAAATGAAATCATTCAGAAAGTTTCATGAATTAATTTAAATTTAAATTCTTTATTCATTTTTGTTACACTAAAAATTTAAAATAAATTTGTTATAAAATATTTTATTGTTTTTTAAGTTGAGATTTTTTAAATGTGATTTAAACATGATTTAAAACAAAGATACTCACAGTCAGCATCATCATCACCACCAGCACTGACTATTTTTTTGAAAGAAAAATTAATTAGTTTGCGAATAATTTAACTTTAACATTTGAACATTAAATAATAATTTTTAGAATTTTTATACGTTGTTTCTATAATTAAATACATTTCTTAATGTCTGAGTAAAATAACTGATTAAAATAAAAATATCTGAGGGGAATGGCGGGTAAGAGTGGAGCAATCGGGGTAAGAGTACATTTTCCGTAGAGTAGGTTTATTTCCGTGTTTGCAACAGTGCAAGTGGATGCAAATGGGGTCATATTCATGCGAGGTATTTTCAGCTATCTCAAAAGACTAGACTATCATTATTAATTTAATTCCTTTCGTATTTTATTTATCAGCCAAAATGTAGTTTGGTTGTGTTAGCATCTAATTATTCTGTGAAGTAAAGATAACTAAGAAGTGAAGTAAACTGTGAAGTTATGAAGTAAGATAAAAAAAAAACTTTTAGGGAAATTCATGGACGATTCAGAAAATTAGTACTTAGGTATGGAAAAGATAGTAGATAATTTGGTCGAAATAATCGTAAAATCCTCTTATTTTTCACCAATGATAGAAATATGATGCAGCTGTTAAAAAAAAGTGTATGTCCCCCCCCCCTTTAAAAGCTCAATACTCATCTGAAGCTAAAAAAAAACCCTAACAAATATTAGTAATATCCAGGAAGAGTACACTTTTCATGGATATTTTTAAAAAAATGAATAAAATGAGGATTATACACAAGGGGATGGTGACATGAGGGAGAAATCGTCCAAATGAGAAAACAGTTGATTAATTGATGGCTATTTGCTAATTTTTGCGTCCTGCATACCGCCATGTCTGCTCAGGGTAATTGTTCATTTTTTATTTTCTTTGTGATTTTAACATATTTTTGTTATAAAGATACAACTTTCTGCTTTTGTAACTTGATTTGTAAGTCATTAAAATTATGTTCAGTAACTTTTTGAGGATCTCGCGTTTTAATTTTCAACTTTATAGACCTAAATCATATTTATGCGTACTCTTACCATCATTTCCTTTATTAATAAATTTTCCTGCCTAAAAATCCTAAGTGTAACATATATATATGAAGTAAATAATTTTTGAAAAATAGTTTGAGTACTCATGCAACACTTTTTAAATTTTATTTATTGAGAACTTAACTTACCATCAACATCCGTTTCAGTATCTAAAAGTTTTTACAAAAGTATTAAAGAATGTCATGAAATTTAACTAACATTACTTTTAACACATTGCTTATGTCTTTCGACTTAAAAACCGCAGTATATTTAAAATAAAGTATTTCCTTTTTTTACAGATAAAAAATAAAAACTTAGAATACAATTTCATGACTGAAATTCATTTATTTATTTGTTCATTTAACTTACTCTCTATTATATCTTGTATTACAATAGTTTTTCTATAAATTTTCTCTCTGTTTAAAAATTATCTATACTTATTATAATAATTTGTAAATAACCAGACTTAGTAACATATTATGTATAAAGTAACCAAAGTACTTTAAATTTTATAAAAGGTTGGGTACAGTAGACCAAAGCGGGTATGCTAACTTTTGAAAGCTCAAAAATCTTAACTATTTTTTATTGTAATTACAAATTTGATTTTATTTAATAGGTTAGTTATCGAACTATAAAGTAAAAATACACGATAGCGTCGGATTGTGGCAAATAATGATTGTGATCTAACAACACTCTAACAAAATCTGTTGATTTAACAACGAAATCCTGTAAGCTATGCTAACAGAAAACCCTTGTAATTTGTGCTGGGAAATCCTCTTATATTTATACAGAATCTGTGGACAGAGTACAGAGATACAAATTACATGAGTTTCCAAGTAGCTGGCTAGAAGTATTTATTTGTTGAATCTAACAGGTTATTTTTTAGGGTGCACGCAAAATATTTTCAAAAGGAAAGGATTCAATTCCGTAATCTGTTCCGTAAAAAATTTACAAAATATTTTTAACGCCAAATATTCAAATATCGATAAACTTTTGATTGTTTTATTGATAAACTGTATATTTTAATCAGCTGGTTTAAACTTATTATCGATTGTTCTAATCTTTAGCGTTCGAAACCGCTTGGGAATATTGAACGGGACATGCAAGAAGCGGAATTAAACCTTCAAAATAGAAGCTCTTACCTCCGCCACCACCACCGCTTCCGCCAACTTTGACGTCTGAGAAAAAAAGATTGGTTATAATACAAAAAAATCAATTAACCTCAAATCAAAGAAAAATCAAATTTTCTGTCTGACAAAGGTTTGATCTGCAAGACAAAATATGTCCTGGATAATTTTTACCTATGTGTGTTGGGAACTTATTTATCTACTTACTTCTTTTATCACATCCTTATTTATATCATTGAAATGGGCAATTAATGTAAGATTTAGAGTTGAATTTTGAGTTTATACTTTTGCAGTAAAAAGGGGGAAAAGATAAGCTAATACTCTCACATTTATTTTTGAAAATTTTTGGTAAAATTTACAGAAGTTCAACTTTTTGCCACTTCTACCTTAAGATTTGGGTGGATTCTAAACAGTAAAAATAACTAAATGGAAAAAGTTTGTAAACTTGTCTCATTGATCAATTCTAAGGGTGGATTAAATAAGAATGGGTTTAAAAATTTAAAACAATAATCATTAAAAACAAATGAAACCCATTCAAATACTTGATATATTTGGTACTACGTATATACTTACGATGAACGTGGGTGCCTCCTAAAGAGAAAAAAAAATATTTTTATCTTTTAAAAGCATTTAAATGTTCTTATGAAAATAAACCTTAATAAGAAAAATTTGCTGAAACTCAATGATTGTAATACTTTTAAAAGAATAATTGTTTAATTAATATGTCTTAAAATATTGCTTACCATCAGCATCTCCGTCTGAAATTTGAAATAAAATATAAATATCTCATATATTTTTTTTTAATCTTTGCAAATAATAAATATCTCTATATATTGGGTAATATGCCATATAAAACAAATAAAAAGATACTATAAAATTATTTTAAAATTCAATAATTAAATCTCCTTTATTATTTAATTCTTCTAAAGGTAGAATGACTAAAATAGTTTTTAATTTTTTAAAGTTTATTTAAGTTATATTAATACGAAAGTAAATAAATTCTGAATTAAAAAATAACTATCATGCATAAATTAAATTAATTGACTTTCTTTTACAAATTTATTATTAGGGTACTTCATCTTTTACATTTTACGTCTTTATCTAAAAATGTTTCCTTTTTTTTTAGAGGAATATAAAGTTCTTTGTAAAAACTTCTAAAATTGGTGAGTAGCAAAAAGACGATTTGAAATAAATTTATCTCTTAAATATTTTTTTAAAAAATTAATGTCAAAATTTTGTTTTCTCTTTCAGGTGCGTTTGAACGCAATCTTTTATCGCTTGTAAAAACTCTCTTATCCATACACTAGGTTACCTAGTTGGCTAGTTTCTCTAATTTGGGACCCAACTTAATGATTCCGAATTGTCTTTGGACTGATTCCATCTTCTTAGCAAATGTACTTGATTATCGAATCCCCCTGTATAATTTTTAGAACCTGCTTCCCTATATTATTGTTTCCGTCTCTTTCTAAGTCGATGTGCTTATTTCATAAGTTGTAATTAAAACAAATGATCCCCTTAAACATCTTTCGCATAAAATGGCATATTTAAACATAGTAACTAAAATTACCGACATGCAAAATAATTTTTTTTAAATTATTCTCTAAGAAATTTCAATCCCAATGAATGTAAATTTGGTTTAGTCTTTACTCCTGTACTAGATAGCACTAGTATAATACTAAAACACATATCCCCAACAGAATTTGCATTTAATTTTTTTTTCCAATTTTCCATTTAAAAATATTTTTAATAATTATTAAGACCTTACCTCCTCCTTCTCCTCCTCCTCCTCCGCCCCCACTACTGCCTCCACCAGTTTTGAAGTCTGAAAAGCAAAATTAGTCAGTAGTAGAATAGATACTCGAGAAATACACAGACGTAAAAAAAGAGAGATTTCTGAACCATCTCATTAATTCTAATTATATGTTAATTTTGTTATTATTATTGTATTGTATGTACCCAACACTCTTCCAAAAGTATATTTGAGTTTTACTTACGATGGACATGAGTTTCTCCTAAAAGGGAGAATAGTGAGTTCAAAATCAAATTAAAATTTGAAAATAAACATTAAACATTTGAAACAAGATTTTAAAAGTTACAACTGAACCGTAAATCAATCATTTGGTTTTTTGGCGTAGATAACTAAATTATTTTAAACTATTTTATTGAATGTATTGTACAAAAATGTTGAACCAAAAAAAAAAAAAAAAATAGGGATCCTTCTCATATTTGTTGATGAGTGTGGATTTTGCTCATTATTTTCCCATTTTATTAAAGTATGTCAACAGAAAAATTTAATTAAATCTCATAAATTATCCTTTTGTGAAAGTTTAATGTTAAAATTAAATTGCGTTTTATTTTCCTTGCTTCAGGTGTAAAAATACATCATTAAGTTTAATCGTAAGGATATAAATTTAAATTTCTTATAATAAAAGTAAAAAGTACTAAATTATAATAGAATATTATTCCATTTAGCCATTTGACTACTGAGACATGTGTTTCTTGATTATTTTAAATGATTCTCAAGAATAAATATGCCTTTTCCTCCTAACTTTATAAATATTACTTATGAAGCTTTTAAAAATTAACTTTTTACTAGCATTTCTTGATCACCCTTTGATGATTCTTGATTCCTTTGAATGTTTTATTGTTGTTCCAGAATGCTTATAAATAAATAGTATTGTTCTTTGATATTTATTTCGGAAAACAATTAAAAAAGGGGGGCTAACTACATGATAATTTTTTTTAGCTTTGATTAGTTTTGAATACTTTTTTCCCATTATTAATTTTTATTATTAATATTTGAACCTAATTGAAATAAACTCCTTTTAGTATTTCCCACTTACATCATGAATTTAAAGAACAATTTTATCTAAACAATTATTTGAATTTTAACAATGTTTGTACATACCTCCCGTTTCATGATCTGAAACAGATGTCAGGTGAAGTTACATAGGTATATGTATAAAAAATGTAAATAATTATCAAAAGTTAAAGAACAAATAATAGAATATAAAGAATCAACAAAATTAAGAAAATAGATACGTAACAAGGCGTTTTTTAAGTAATATAATTTCATTTATACTAATAGTAAGGGCTTTTTGGAATTTTTTCTAAGATCATACTTACGATGTACAGTTCCGCCATCTGTAAAATTGTTTAAAAAATTTAATGAATGTCATGCAAAATATCATATACAAATTAAGAAGTAAAACAATTTGTATTTTATCATGAACATTAATGTAAAAACTTCATAAACGTTTACAAGAGGGTATGTCGGTAATGAAAGGCTGGTGTAAAAACCAATGCCATATACTATGAACTTCTAAATCTGATCGTTGAGATAGTCGTAAGGCAGCGACTGACTAATCGAGTGATAAAATTAAATAACAAATCAGTCATTCGCTACCTTACGACAATCTCAACGATTATGTGAGAAGAATAGCTGATGAAGCCCGACACAGTTTTGCTTTTGAGCAAAACAACCGAATTTTTACCATCGAGATCACAGCAACCCAGCCCGGAAACTTTTACTTTCAATGTTTATTAATTTAAGTGTTAATTATTAATGTTTCAAGTGTTTGACAACATTTTTAACTTTAGTTTATGATGTTAACGATCGAATTTAACTTATAAGTCGTATTCCAAATAAACTGCCTTAATTATATATTTTGCTTAGAAAAAATATTAATTTAAAATACCGGCATGCAAAAGAAAGCAATTAAATTCATTTTATGTTTCCAAAGAAGAATTTAATGCCCAATAAGGGCAGTAATTTGGTTTATTCTTTACTAGTATAAGCAATAGAGATTTTGACTTTTAATTTTATATTTTCAATATTTAAAAACAGTACCTCCTCCGTCTCCATCTCCACCAGTTTTAATGTCTGAAAATGACAAAAAGTTAACGCACTAAGAAATCATTAATTTGTATTATGATAAGAATGCTATGAAATTATCTATAAGAAAGAATCTGAAAAAAAAATCAAATCAGAAATTGATATTGTAAGATACCACCACCTAATTTATCAAATTTCTTATTTCTCATTTCCAGTTTGAACAGAAAAATTAATCCAAATTTGAAATCAGCATAAAAATGCTTCAAACTCCATCTTTTAATCACTGGTGATTTTTAGGTGTTTGTCAGCATAATTAAAGTAATTTAATTCAAAGAGATTGTATTATAAATTTAAAAGGCGAAAAAGAACCAACACTCTGAATCAACATTTCGTGTCCATTGGTCACTATAATTCATGTACTGAACATTTCTAAAAGAATGTTTCTGTTTTACTTACGATGAACATGAGTTTCTCCTAAAGAGGAAAGTAAAATAGGTTAAATTAAGCAACTAAAAAAATACTTGAAGAGCGTTTTAAAGCAACAACTTAAAGAAACTTTTCCTCTTATCATCGTTTTCTGGCATTAATATACTAATTTGATTGATAGTCATTTTTCAAATATTTATGGGTTAAAGCCCACTTTTTTTCATACAAACTCAACTGCAATTTCATATTTTTAAGAATTAAAAAGAGAACTATAAAAATTACTCAAGAATAACTTGTACGTATCAAACCAACTTTATTCTATTTGTAGAGTTAGTAACTCTTTATTACTTTTAATAATTAAAATGTATCATTATTTCTTTTATAAAGATGTTAAAAACTGAATACAAAATTTAAATTTAATCTTTAATTTCCACATAATAATTTGTAAATATTGTGTCTTAAAAATATAAAAAAGGTCCTAACTTTCTTAAAATTAATAAAAAAAACATAAATTTTGATATTGAAACTATGTTAACTATAAATTTCTTTAAATCACTTTTTGAAGCAGTTAAATTTCCCACTGTGAATTCTAAATTAAGAGCAGCAATTTAAAAGTAAAATATGATATCACACATACCTCCTGTTTCATGATCTAAAAAAGATGTGTGGAATAGTTGCATTAGGGTATGAATAAAAAAAATATTGTAATAATAATACTTTTTTATTTATTGCCTGGTGTTGAAATAATTCCAGTCCATGAAATTTTTTGAATAATCTATTAGATACTTACGATGAACATGTTTATCATCTGTGGAATTTATTGAAAAAATAAATGAGTTTTATGCAAAAAACTATCTTAATATATAATTTTTAGAGCACAATTTTGTTTTGCTAATAATACATAAAAGTCACATATTTATAAATAACTTCTAAAAGGTATATTGGAGCAATATAGGCCTGATAAAATTTATTGAAAATTAATAAATCTAAATTTTTTTAGATAAAAAATATAATAATTGCTTACCACTATCACCTAAATGCAAAAAATAAAATGTAAGTACATATTATATACATTAAGTAACAAAGCTATTTGTTACATATATTTAAAAACGAAAATAATAATCCTTAGAATCATTAGTAAAAGTTTCAATGATATGAAATTTTGTGGTCTGCATATTGGAATTTGATTAACAATCAAACTATAAAAGATAATCTTTGTTTGGTTAAAATACATCTTTATAGGGAATATTTATTCAATCTGGACTAGGGAGACCCAAATTACTTTTTTTTCAGGTAGAGTTATGGGAACCCTCTTAGGTACCAACGTTATAGATATAATGTTCCAGGTTTTGTTCTTTTATCACCACTTTTTATTTATTATTATGTTTTTTTAGTTGTTTTGTATAAATTTGAATTTGGACTTTTTTACTCCTCTTAGTCATCGCTTTCTAATTATGGTACAATGCCCAAACTTTGCCTGAATAGTTTTCTCTGTAACTAATTAATTAATTAATAATTAATTAATCTGTAACTAATGTAACTAATCTAAAAAATTGAGGGGGTGCCTTGGCAATTTCATAACATTTTATTTTTTCTCATAGAAAAGTGGGCCACACTAATCTGGACCTTCTAAAAATTTGCCAAATCTACTTAATAAAGTGGAAGCTCCATTTTTATTTTCATTTACTAAACAGTTGTATTCAACATTATGCTCAGAAAAGCACTATTTCTAACTATTCAAACTGTGTATGAAAATTTAAAGCTTATCCAAATCAAGTAACTTCCCACACTTTCACCTTCATTCACATAAAATTCTTGTTAAATAAAATAATGACAACTAAACAAATAACAACATATAAACACGTTACTAAATAACTCTGAGACTGAGAACAAATTCTATACCTGGACTGGATGTATAAAATGCGATTAATTTGAAATTTGAAAACAGGTGACATTAAAAAGGAAAACATACTAAAGCATTCTTACTTTTTAAAGGGGAAACTACAAGGGAGATCTGCTGCTTGTACCCCTCAACCCTAAATAACCCTTTTCTAAATCATCCCTTCGTTTTGTAGGGATAAATCTTTCTTTCAATTTACTTTTTAAAAAATATTTTCTTTATTTATTTAATTTTCCTTTCTTTTAAATCCCTTTAATGTTAATAAAAAGTATGCAATCCATCACAAAATATGCATTTTTTATTCATAAAAATATTCTTTCTTACCGGCTGGTCGGGAGGAGACTGTAACAAATAAATATAATGATGATTAGAATAATCATTACTAGTATGATCAAAATCGTAAACTAATTAATTCAGAGCTCTACTTTCTTGGTCGGAGAACATTTTATGAATAAATTATTATAACAATAATTAGTAATTACTCTAAAATACTTTCTTTTTTTTTTTGCCTTTTCCTTTCAACTTGATCTTTCATAAATAAACAAAGGCAAATTTCGTATACTTAACTCACTTTATTATACTACTATGAAGGGGAAATAAAAGCATTAACTTATCAAACTAAGCTTGATTTCAATGATTAGTAAAAACATATTGATTACGGTGTTATTTTTAAGTTTTACAAAATATGAAACATAACATTAAAAATGCCATAATTATAATAGAATAGTAGATGTTATAAACGAAGAAACTTTAAACGTTTTTCTTATATAATTATTTGCTGCTAATTTTATTTTTATCTTTCACTAAAATAATTTTTACAGTGACTTAATTTGTGCTCTAATTTTCTAAAAAAAATTACTGAAAGATTATTTTCCTTCTTTACTAGATTTGATGTGTTAAAAGGAAAAAATATATCATTACATAGACAGGAATCATTAATATTTAAGTCCTAACATATTTGAGTTTTTCTTTAAATGATTGTGCTGGCGATTTAGTTGTTGCTTTTCTCTTTAATTAAATTAACACAATCAAATGTCTATTCCTTTTCAATACAAATAATCGGTAATATTTTTAATTTAAAAAGATTGTATTGATAGTATTTCCTTTTTTTTTTTTTGTTTCAAATAGTAGGTATACTAGATCTTCTAGTAAAAAGTATTTACATTGGATTAAAATCTATAACTTATTTGTTTCTTCAATGTGTTCATAGTTTATTTTTTATGGAAAAAATTTAAATTTATATTTATTTAATAACAATAAAATTATACATTTTCTTTTTCTTTTAATTTAGTAATTTCGAACTGTAGTTCCCCCGTTCTGCCTTTAAAAAACTTATTAATCGTCTGCGTAGTTAAGAATACCCAAATTATCTTATCCATACGTCTCTTATTAAGAAAACCCCCAAAGGCTTACTTTTGTAAATTTAAATCCCTACTGCCCTTACCCCCCTTTTTTTAAAGCCCATTTTTCTTATTTCAAACGTTAACAAAATTCTGTAAAAAAAAACGTGAGACACACACATTTGTTTTGCCTTTTTAAAATAAATATATTGTGCTTTTGTTCAACGATAAATTTAAATTAGTAGATTGTATAATAATACCGATTTTGGATTTCCTTTATATATTAATGTATTTTAATGTACAAGATTAAAAATAAAGCACAATAATTTCCCCTCCTAAGTGAGTTTCGTTACTTTCCTTATTTCATTTCGTATTATAAAGGGGCCCACAGACGAGCAACTTGGTCGTCAACCGGGTTGTCAATTTGCGATGTTTGCAACCAAGTTGGCCGTCTGTAGGGAAGTTGATGGTTGAAATTCAGGTTGATGATCTGATAGTCAACTTGATGGGCGGAGCTTAATCGGAACATGTTATTAGGAAAATAAAGGAAACTAAGCATTAAAAATTAAAAAAATATAATTCTAGCACGAGAAAATAATTAAATAAAATATAATTTTGCATTTAAAGTAACAAAATAAATTAATTTGTTACAATCTGATTAATTTTTTCTTCATTGTTTACATTTTGGTTGACGACCAGATTGGCCGTCTGTGGGAAAAGTATCAACCTGGTTGACAACCAGGTTGACGACCAAGTTGCTCGTCTGTGGGCCCCTTTACACAATTTATACCATTTTGTACTGTTAGTAACTTTCTGACCCAAACCTACAGTATAATACTCTCGTTATCTCAAAGTCAAAGGGACCAGAGAAAATTTCGTGGTAGGGAGTTCTTTTTTGAGATAACAAGGAAATGGAATAAGGATAAATTATTAAATACTGTAACAAGTGAAAAGTTATAACTTTAAACATCTGAATTCAATTAAAGTTTATATAAAATAAATTTTCAAAAATTATAAAATAATTTAAATGAAATGAAATGGAATTACTTTAAGGAATATCTTAAACTGTTTTTCTAACTACAATAGCTAAAAATGAATAGATTTTTCACTTCTTTTTCTTAATAAAAACAATTAGCCGATTTGGAAAACCTCTATGACAAGTGTCAAACAGGCTCTCGTTTTATAACATTCCATACTTTGTGCATCAAACAACTTTTTGAGGGCATGATCTATAATTTGTATCTGAAGATCTGAATTACCCTCTATCTACTTTGAAATTTTCAGAAAATAATTCAGGTTTTGTTCCAAAAATGTTTCGACTTACCAAGGGATTAGCCGAAGGTCTTCGACAAAAGAATAGAAATTACAAAAAAAAAAGAACAATATTTCTTCATGATATAAAAGCTATCAGGATATGTTTAAAATATTCATGATGTACCGAGAGTATATTGTAATTTAAAGTAATTTAAAAATTTCCTTACTTATTCCTCTTATAATTATGGTAAATATTTTTTTTCTTCCCGCCTATTCTTAAAATCCCCCCCCCCTAAAAAAAGTATCACACATTATCATGAAGTCTTACTCAAAACATAGCTTATCCTCGAATGGATAGTTCATGGATAGATTCAGATGGATAATGCATAGTTTTCACTTCAGAAAACAGATTTGAAGTAATCCAAGATACGAGTAATAAATCCAACTCATAAGATATTCCATTAGATGGCGAAGAAAGCATCTTTGTTTCGACTTGTACCACTACAGAAGACGTAGACTCTCTAAATATCCAATTCTACGTGATCACTCCAGACTTTAGACACCAAGAAAAGCAGAAGAAGCTAGTAAGCTAGTTGTAGGTAAGGGCACTTACTGTTCTCTATGAGGAATGCAAAGGCCAATAGGCAAACGCCTGAAACTAGCAACTTAGCGGATACCATGATGATGATCGAGATTCTGAGATAACCCAAAGGAGATCCTTTTTATACATTCGGACACTCTATCCATCGCGAACAGCTGCGATCGTAAAAGTGAAGGTTTACTGCCGCGGATTTTTCAATAAAGGCTTTAAAGCTAAAGTTTTCAACCCTAGTATTAGCATCTCTGGGATAGATACTATTTGAGTTTTAATAAATGATTTGTGACATATTGTGTCAACTACTTAAGGTTACAAAATTAATGAAGTTTGTTATGCTTTTAACAAAGCAAAAATAATTTTTCCTTTTAAAAGTTAACAAGTTAATTTTTTTTAAAAATTGCCCTTTTTTCTATAATTTAAAGAATGAAATATTGGGCTTACTGTTAACAAATGTGAATAAAAATCAGGGAAAGATTGGGGGATAATCTTTTTAATAAAATATTTAGTTTTCATAAAGGTCTCGATATATAGTATAAATCTATAACTATTTTTGTTGGGTTAGGGCCCGTTCAAATATTACATTAACACTACTTCGTTTTTGTCTTTTTAAATTGCATAAATTAAAAAAAAAATCATTTTTTGATGCATGAAATTGGGGCATTATCATGACATTAACATGACATGAAATTGTGGCATTAATGTTAGTGGCATTAGTGACATGAACTTAGCATGACATCTGTTAACATGACGTAAGAATTTTTTCAAATTTATGTAACATTAAAAAATATAAGTTACGGACTTGACAAAATCCCTACAAATACTGTGAATTTCCTCTTTAATTATTTTTTTTATAATTTTAGATTTATTAGTTTACATAACCTTTTATAAGTTTTTAAAGCTTTCTGAAAAGCATTAAATGCATTGAGTAAACTTTATTGAAATTTATTAAAGAAACTATGATAAAAGTCTAGTTTTTGGTTAAATTTTAATTTCCGTCGATCTTCATTCATTAATATGTATAATTTTTGTAACTTAATTTTTGTTCAGTCCAGCATTGATGTTGCATATAAAGTCTATAGTACTAATTAATAAGGCAAGCAAACTTAACTTAACACCTGTTCGTTGCTAATGCATCACTATAAAATAGTTTTTAAATAAAAGTAATGAGAAACCATAATGTATTTTAAGATTCAGATTTATTTTTAAAACGTTTACAATATGACATGACTAAAAAAAATATTTACAAAATATAAATTCACAACATGCTAGATATAAGTATGAATTGAGACAGCACTTAAAGTTTGAACTTCCAATTCATTGCTGACACTTGAACTATAATTCTATTATTATTCATTGATCTTCATCCATTAACTCCTTAGGCTAGAAATTACTCAATTGGACTTAGAAAAATTGACTTAGAAAAAAAAGACTTCCACAACTTGAAAAATGCTTATTTTCTTTTTTGGAAAAATAAAAACGACAAGGTGGGTCACAAATTACACCACACTATTTTCGGGGGCATTTAAAACCCCTCCCACACCCTTGTCACCCCTTTCAGGGACCTCCTTCCCATTGCGATGTCACCCTTTTGAAATTTACTTTGAACCCAATCTGAGCATTTTAAACTTGGCATCGTCGTCTTCTTTTCTAGTAAACTGATATTAGCTTTATTCGTAAGTTAATTAAAACTACCAGAGTTAGAATACAAATGGTTTTTAATTCCCTCTACTCTTTTTCAGAAACTGTGTAACACGTGGTTTGTTCCACTTCAAGTGAACCAACGACGTTTACTATTACTTCACCATTTTTGATATTCTTCATTTTTGGTACATAATACTACTTAAAAATTACTTGAATATATTTTTAAATTTTTTACAACTTTTATTTTTTTGTGTGGAAGTAGAAAATCGTAAAATACACAGAGTACTATACCACGTATAATTTATTTATTATACTATTTCAGTCTAGAATTGTTTCTTAAATCTAGGGTATCTTTTTAAAGAGGAATAAACAAGCTTTAAAATTGTGTAATTCAGAATATAAGTTTTTACAAATTTCAAATTCAAATTTTAAATTTAAAGTTTTATTAAACTTAAGTTACAAAGAAACTATATAATTTTTTATTCTAAAAAATATACAGACTCATCTGTGTTTTTCCAACTTTATACAAAATTTCAGGAAGGCATCATATTGTGTTAAAAAATAAAATGTTCAAATTTTTCACTGCTATCGAGCTTCACGGTACATCTTCCGATCTTCCGTAGATAAAATACGCATTTCTTGGGGGGGGGAACTCGTATCATCATGAAACTTTGGCTTTTAATCACTATTTACATAAAATTGAAGAAAAGGAAATCTTAAAATTTTTTAAAGAGGGTTAGGTGGTTTTTAAGGGGAGGAGGAGGATTTCGGTTTCTTTACTTGAATAGCAGTCATGTGAGATATCATTTTAAAAGATTTTTTTGCGTCTATTAGGATAAAATATTTGACAAAATTAAAGGAATCATAACCTGTAAAGGGGGGATTTTTAGGGAGAGTTACAATTATTTCATAGAACAAACTCCCCACCACTCCCCCTAAAAACTCCCTCACCCCTTTACATGTTATGAATTCATGAAATGGCCGTATATTGTCTCCCCTCAAAGTGTGATGTAGTTTGTGTGAATCTTATTTTAAATAGTGAAAAAATGTATTTATCAATGGACTCTACAGCAGTGTTTCTCAACCGGGGGTAGTACTCCGAAAGCTTTTAAGGGGTACGCCATCAATTATTTATTTTTCAACTTTCAATGATTTTCAGCTTTTTTTGTAGCCTTTTTACTCTTGTAAATTTCCAGTAACCAAATCTTGCCCAATTAAGTCATTTTTTGTGTCTTAAAAAGCTTCTTCCTCTTGGTCGGAAGTTTTACTAAAATCCAAACTACTATTTGTTTCTTTTTTTATTTTTAAGATATTCTTTTGAGTGGAGAATTTAGTCGAATGTGATAAAAATGAAGGTGTTTTATTCAAATACATTATTAATTCAGGTGAGTCCACAGAAGTGACATTTTCAGAAGGTGCTGGTTCATCTGATATCTGACAAATCAAGACATTAATAAAAGAAGACCTCGGCAGTGCCAAGATATAATATTAGAAAAATATATTTACGTGATATATTTAAACGGTGATATTTCAAGTACTAGCTGCAACCACGATCGTCGATTCCGGGGGGGGGGACAGGGGGGACGCGTCCCCCCAATAATTAGGGACATTGTTTAAAAAACTTTACTTTTAAATTTTGAGGAAGACCGAAAATTTGCTGAATGTGTTTCTCCAACCTTTAATAATAAAGGATGGTGCCATTTACCAATAGCACCTAACATTAGGAGCGTATATAAGAGAAGGACGGATATAAAATTTGATTTAGAACACGATTTCATTTAGATTAGGTTGAGTCCAATGCTGATGCTGAGAATGGGAGGGCATCATACCAAAAAAATACTTTGTTTCTAGCAACAAAAAAAAGGGGCGAGCCTCCCTAAAAATTTCCAGCTACAGCGCTGGTTAAAGCATAGAAAATTTCAAAAAATTTCTGGGGGAGGATCCCCATATCCCCCCTTTTTAGTGAAAAATATTATTTTGGGGGTAGTTAATCATGATTTTGTAAAATCCTTCTGGGGAGAAATCCTAAATCCTTAGGTCCCCCCCCCAATGTTAAGGAACCGACGACGCCAATGGCTGCAGCGAGGGATACGCAGGGGAAAATATTTTTCCTTTGGGGGTGCAATCGTGAAAAAGGTTAAAAACCACTGCTCTAGAGTGTACTTAACATAGACATTAGAAGACAATTAAGTCACTGTTTTACTTACGAAAACTTACCTAGCACTAAAAGACGTTGGTTTTAAATAAAAGCCTGGAAACTGACTTTTGAAACATCCTGTATACTAACAATAGCCGAGCATTTTTCATTCAGACTCTTTCATCAAAACGTTTAGGGACTCCTTACTCGATTGCTTCCTCAATTTGTTTCTTTTCTCCAAGTATGTATTTGAAAAGTTTTTTAAAAATACTACTGATTGAATAGGCGATATTTCAAAAGAGAGCTTCTGTTTTTTAAGAGTATTTCTTTGTTTACTTTTGGAATCAATTTTTAATGTCGAAAGAGTTGTCCCCTTTTTCTATCTTAAAAAATTTTGGAGAAGAAATGGAGGACAAAACACCTTGTAGTGTTGAGCATTTTTCTTTTGTTTTCTTTGTAATTCTGGTTTGAAGTAATGTATGTTTATTGTATACAACCAACAAATCTGTAATATTTTCAAGTTCCCAGTTCTTAAACTTATACATTTGATGCGATACCAAATGTTAAAGAAAGGTGTTTTCACTTATTTCTTACTTCAGTGGTTCCCAAACTGTGTGCCGAGTTGCAAATGCAGCAAATGTTCATATTCTCTCCTAATCTATATTAATATCTCATATAGGAGAAAGTATTTTACCTCGGTCCTGCACTGTTTTTAGCTTAACTTTTTGTAGTATGAAAACACTACACATAATAGAGCATTCGCACATGACGTCACTTGGAGGACAAAATCAACGTTGCTAAGGCTGTTGTTAGGGGCGGGACATAGAAGTATCCAATAGCAGCATTCGCACATGACGTCACTTGGCGAATAAACAACGTTGCTAAGGCCGTTGTTAGGCAGAGTCATGTGATTGAAAATGCTCTATATAGCTTGCATCCTATACAACAAGAGCTACCAGTCTAGCTTTAAAAAAAAGTCAAGAATTTGAGATAATATAGGTGTAATTTTATTAAAATAAATGTGGTCTAAAAAATGTCTCGTGTTACGAATGCTATGTCTTGTCATGTTACTGTTATAGTATATCCTTTAAATGGGTTTTTGACAGAAAGATAACGTTGACTTTTAAAGCCAGTTAAAAGAGTTAAAACTAGGATGTAAAGAAATACTCTATATTTCTTAATCTCATACATCTCGATTTCTTATTCAAAGCTTTCAACTGGATTTTAAACTGTGTTCTAAAAGTAACATTTCTGGGACTAATATCAAAGTAATAAATCGACAACTTGAGGATGATGGTGACAGCAAACCATAACTCATTCAAAAGTGATTTTTTTTTAATTTAAACTTTTTTCATGTGACGTCACGGATGGAGGCTGTTTTAGAAACTAAAAATGAAACTTGCTTTGTTCTACACAACTTAACACTTATTTCACAAGAAGTATAGAATCCACTGTATGATTTGTGTAATTTTAAACTGAATCTGATTGGTCATGGTAATTTCGTTTTTAAAATTTTAAGAAATGAAAAGATAGTATTTTCAATTGCAGGATTATCTTTAAATAAAATTAGTGCATTTCAATTTTCAATAAATACAGTAGTAGTTATAGTTTCTTAAATATAGTATGTTCAATTGACTAATTTAATTAATTGCTTATTTAAATATTTAAATCATAGTTTCAAATTTTTATTTTTACTATTACAATTTTTATCATTATTTTTTTTTGTAAATTGTACGATAATTATTTTATTTTTATGTTTACTATTTATTATTTTGGATTATTTATTATGTATTATATTATTACAAAACTATGATAGACGACTTTATAAAAGTCCCCTCAATACGTGAATGAAGTAGTTCACTATAAATTCTGTTAAAAATTCGGTTGCAATCCTTGAAATTTTTGGAACTACTGCTCTAAATTAAACTTTAGATTAGCACAATAAAGCTAAAAACATTTTTAAATGGTCTTATTAAATCTTATTTATTCATAATAATATTAAAGCAATTATTCTGTTTAATAACGACATTTTTAGTTAATACATTAGTTGCACCCCCTTGAAAGCAATTAAGTTTTTTTTTAAATTATCTTTATAACTTCTAAAATATCAAACTTGTACAGTTTATGATGTTTTTATAATCAGAGGAGGTTCTGGCATTGGCTATCACAAAGTAATAAAGCAACTTTTTAAAATGGTACGATGTACCTCCTACGCCAAATGTAATTGTAAAAGTAAAATAATACGTTGGTTTTACAGCTTTTTTTGCTACTTGCCATAAGAAATAGAGATTTTTTCCAATTTTCTTTAACGGCATTTTACTTACTTGTTCAGTAATTCTTGACATTCTTTTGAACATCTCTGCACACATCTTGCAGTTTGACTTCCGAAGCTGACGTCTTGATATCACCAAGAAGTATTTTAATCCATTTTTCACTCTTTGTCAAATTTCTGAGTCGGGGAGAGATGCAGCTACAGTGACGCGAAACACCGTTGACACAGTAAAAGTTCAGAAAGTTTTACCTCAGAAGTTTCATATTTTTCAACGACTTTACTTTAAAGCGTTAGATGACCCTCTAAATTGTTTCTACTTTCTTTTTAATAGAATCTCTACTTTTCCAAATGTTCAAATGAATAAAAATTTTATCAGTTTAAGACTGTTTTCGTAGAAAATTCAGTTTTACTCTTTGAGAAAATGTGTAAAAGGATGGGTCTTTTAATCATCTTTATATTAATTTTGTACCTTAAAAATATTTTTATTATTTTCTAAAAACCTTTATAGAGTGTTTTCAGGTGACGTCACAACCGGTTATTTTCTTTTAACTGTGTACCTACTGTAGGGCTTTTAACTGTTGCTAAGGCCGTTGTTTATCTGTTGCTAAGACGGTTTTTTGAAATGGGATCACGTGATTGCAAATGCTCCAATAGAAGAATTCCACGGCTAGTCGTTTTCTGTAACTGTTAACCTCTGTAGGGCAAAAAACTGTAACATCTTCTGTTGCTAAGGCCGTTGTTAGGTCCGAGTCATGTGATTGAAAATGCTCTATACCTAATCCTATAAAAATAAAACCATATGCTTCTTTCATTCGCTTTTGTCATTATTATGGTTTATTTATACAATGATTTATTTACATTTACATAAAGATAATTTTATTTAAAAAGATAAGGTAGATCAATGATTATTTTCTCCTATTCTTATCTTTAACTCAAATTTCAAAAAGGGAGTATAATAAATATTTTTTAAAGTATTTTGAAGGTAGCATTCAATTATTATTTGCAATTTCTGTCTGAAAATTTCTAAACTGACGTGGATTACATTATCGATTCATCGAGGGAACAAAAAATGTTCTCTTTTTACTATATTTAAAGTTGTCTTATCAATATGAAGGTCTTAAAAGTAAAAACGTTAACTTAAAATATAAAAGTCCATCAAATACAAAGAGATTATATAACTAAATTTGTTAAATAAAGTACGTTGAAGGACGTTAGAATTAATCATTAATTATTTTTTGTAACAATTCCTTTTTTTTTCTCTGTACGATCAAAAATGCTAGAGGATTTGAATTTCTAATAATAAAGTTAGATTTAGATTTGAAAAAGCTTCGTCCCGTCCAAATTTTTGCTCAATGCTCCATATTACTAACTATTCTGTCAATAATTAGCATTTTTATTCCTTACAGAAAATGTTTTAATTACGAATAATACGTTAAAGATGAGTATTGTAATTAATTACATTTAATTACAATACTCGTCTTCACTAAATTTTTGAAAGTTACTCATTTAGTCAAGTTGAACAAATTGATTTACAAGTTACTATAAATGTTGTAAGTCAAGTATAAATCACATTTGATTTTCTTGTTTTTTGTATGTACTATTTTATTTCATGTACAAAGTTATTCAAAGTAATGGTATCAATTGTTTCAAAGGAATAATTGATAGTTCTATCTATGAATTTACTTGCTTCTTTGTTAAGCAGGGCGATACCAAATTCACTATGCAGATTTTTAGAAAGAAATCATTTCTAGGGTTACGAAGGCGCTTATAAGGTTATAGCGCTTAAGGCGCTATAAAGGACATATTAAAGTTTCCAGCAGCAATGAAAGTGATATTAAGGGTAAAAATCTGAGGGTAAACGAAAATTTGGGTGTACACTTTCATACATCAATTGAATGCTGGTATTCTAAAAGAATGTGTAGTAATATTTTTTGTCCTTGAGAAGTCATTAAATTTTACAATATAATAGACAATAGAGCAACTTTATAGACAAATCGTCATTTCGAATTTAATGTGAATACGGATCATTTAGCACAAATGCTTTGCATCGTTTGCAGAATAAGTTTAACTATAAAAATTGACACCCAATTTCCAATCCATCTTGCTATTTTATTCTGTAAAAATTTTCCTTATCAGTAAATTCGAGAAAAGTTAAACTACCACTATTCTGTATTTCATGCTATCAAACTAGAAGTATCATCTTGACACTTTCTCATTTAAGGTAATATATACTTTAATAAAAAGTATGCCTCTAGTTATTATTATTTTATAATTTTGTTATAAGATAGAACCATAGTTCTTTTAGTGATTTATAAAGTAAATATTCTTTTCCCTTTGTCCATCAATCATTTAGCTTATACTTATGCACATAAACCAGTAAAATATTGGTATATACAGTTTATTTCCATTACTTTGAGAAATTATAATCTAAATTTTAAATTAGTTTGATACTTTTTAATTTTTTATTCGTTTTTATAACAGTTACATATATCATGAACTATTTCTGACACTTGAATTCATTTATTTGTTTCTCGCTTTTCATAATATTTTAAACATTTCTTAATAAAAACTAAAGATCGAAAAACCGTATCCAAATGTTTGTAAACATAAATTAGCTGATGCATTTAAAAACACTACTATACCTGTATGGAAGAAAAATCTTTTCAGTAATAGAAAATTCTGAAGGTTATAGTTCTCTAAAACTATAACAAAGGGGAAAACGTGGTAAACTCGTGGTACGCGTAACATTTTACTGTACTAAAATGTCAACATTTTCTGATTTCTTTCGAAATGATTTTTCTACCTGTTTTCTGAATCTTTAAGAAACTTTATAATAAAGTACAGGGTTTTTTTTAACTTTTTGTGTAGCACAAATTACTTGGAACACTCTAAAAATTTCCTTTGAATATTTCTCGCAACATTTTTAGGAGTTTTTAATTATTTTGAAAATATCTTCTGAATTCATCAATTAGTATAAAGAAACATCCGCCTTTTGAATAGTATAAAAATGCTAGTTCCAGCACCAGTAGTATATTATTTGAATTTTAATTGCTGACTAACAAATAGTTGGGAATAGTTGGGCAAAAATATCGCTTACTTTTTTTCAAAAAGCTGCGAGCATTAAAAAAGAAATTCCCTAAAAATGTTTAAGCACTCCAAGCGATTTTTCAAAGAAAAAAAATATAAAGTTAATTTGACAAACGGTATGTAACTATATTCCATACATAAAATTGATTTTTCTAGTCACAAATAATTTTTTTATTAACATTAGCATGAGTTTATATTACGAGTTAATTTATTAAAATGTAATATTTTTTAAAATATTGAGAATCCAGATTTTAATAAAAAGTAATAATTTTGCTGGATTTAGACTGTATAAATCTATTATATTGAAGTATAAATAATTGGCTTTAACACACTTAACTTTAACACAATAAACAATTGGCTTTAATTGACAATAAATTGGCTTTAGCTATAGGTACTATGCATTTATATTTCCAACTAGAATTCCCCATTTTACTGTAAAGCAATATTGTTAAGCCAGTGTAAAATATTTTTCTACCCAGTTTTTTTTTTTAAATCTTTCACTTGAAAAGAATAAAGGGCCTAAATGGTGTAGGCACATCATAGAATTTTTATACTCGCAACGGATTTGACTGAAGAGAGGCCACCTTTAAGAGGTGTAAACAGGTGTCATTCACTGTGCCATATGACGACGTACATGATGTGATGTATACCATTCTTTACTATTTGGTTTACTATCAGTATCTGTCAAAAACGTGATCGCTTCTACAATAAGTGTTTGAGATTTTACATATACTGACCTAGCTGGATGCACTCTAGTGATGCTAGAAAATCTTCTCATCAAGATGCTGGTATGAAAGAAATTAATTTTCACTATTAGTTTCTTTTAATTTCTTTATTCTGTAAACATAAGAGTGTTTTTATAAAGTAAATTAATAGGCATTTAAAAAAACTTTAATGTTGAAAGTTTTATCGTTCAAATAAATAAAATTATTTATTTTAACATTATTTTAATATCTGCAATTTTAGTTTTTTCAATTTTGTACTGAAAAGGAGATATACTCAGTAATAAATTTTAACAGTAATAAATATAAATAAATTAAAATACAATATAGGGTGGTAAAAATAAATTTAATACAATTGAGCATGAAAAGTGCGTAGTAATAGTTGACTATGTCATTGTTGTAAGAGTTGACAAACATAATATGTATAACTTCAAAAAATTAAATGCATCAATATTTAATGAAGGAGTTTGATTTGAGCATTTTATCTCTAATTAATGATGAGATTTTATAGGTAATTTTACTGAATAGAATATAATTTGTTTTGACTTTTCGGAAAATTTTAAAGTTATACCTAAGATAAAGGCCACTGTTTATAGTTTATACTCTACTTCTGTTATGCTGTTTCAATTTTTTACTAGCTCAGTAGTCACTGCAAGTAAGTTTGAGCAGTTTTTAACTTTTAAGTACTTTTACTCTATTCAACTATTCTGCATTCTTTGACAAAATATATCAATAGTAGCTCTAAATTCATATAATTAAACCTAAAACTGTCTTTGTCAACTTTAGGAGTCAATTTTATGAAGTCAACTTATGCTCTTCAAAAATACAAATTGCTTTTAAAAAAATCCTAATATTGCACACAAAAATATGATAAATCTTAAGGGTCCAAGAATTAAAACATTTCTCAAACTTTTCACCGCAAACGGTATTTTAATTTTTCCAATCTTCCAGTCTAGTTCAACCAGCTCTAGTATTATTACACTATTATCTGAGAAATCAATGGACTCTAACCGTCTGACGTCACACGGAACCAACACGTGACCTACTGAGCTTGCGATTGGTTACCACAGATACTACACTAGTAGATCTACTAGTGTAGTATCTGTGGTGACCAATCGCAAGCTCAGTTGTAGGTCACGTGTTGGTTCCGTGAAGTCTCGAACCAGATAGGCGGTTAGAGTCCATTTCCAACGTATGTGATACGTAAAAGGTTATTTATCAATGATAGTGTAGCGGCTCTGTACATTGTTTTAAAAATTATTTATCTTTTTACGATTGGCAACACGTGTTCAAAATTATTAATGTTTAAAAAATAAAAAATGATTATTGCTGTTTTATGAATTCTAGGTGTGTCGTGTTTTTAACGGCTCCTATATTGGTGACCACCGGACTAGAACATTAGTTAAGCGAAATGGAAAACATCAAGCCCGAAGATGAAAATCCCGTAATTACTCGGGTGAGCATAAAAATTCCACCCTTTTGGAGACCCGACCCGTCTATATGGTTCCTACAGATGGAGGCACAGTTTCGAAATGCTTCAATAACAGCTGATCAGACTAAATATGATTACGTTATAAGCTCTATTGACGCTGAAATATTGACACAAGTGTCTGACATTTTGATAAATCCACCAAGAGATGACAAGTACCAAACAATTAAAAGTAGACTTATTTCTATATACGGAGACTCAGAAACTGTGAAAACCAAAAAGTTATTAACGGAAGTGGAACTGGGTGACAGGAAGCCATCGCAGTTATTATGTGAGATGAAGAGTTTGGCCCCGGAGAGCGTAGGAGAAGCTTTTCTTAAAACTCTTTGGCTTCAACGGTTACCTATAGAAATATCAAGCATTCTTTCAATCAGTAATGAAGATTTGGGAAAATTAGCGGCTATGGCAGACAAGGCGTGGGAGATGAGGTCCATGTCATCTTATCACAGTGCTGCTGTTTCATGTTCCGAGAGGGAAAACGATCTTGTTAAAATACAAGATCAACTAGCAGATTTAAAGTTACAGATTAACGAGCTAAACAAGGCACCTTCCCCGGATCGAAAACGATGTAGATTCCGCGATAGAAGCAACTCCGTAGATAGGCGTAGTAATCGAAAATACAGTGTATGTTTCTATCATTCAAAATTCGGAGAGGAAGCTTTCAAGTGTGTAGAACCATGCGACTGGCCTAACAAGAACTCCCAGAGACTGGGAAACTAGATCCCCACCTCTCACAGACGACAGAGAGTAAAGGGGTGGAGCTATGTCGTCTATTTATTAAGGACAAAGGGACCAACACCCAATTTCTCATCGACACAGGAGCAGAAATTTCTGTTATTCCGCCGATACCGCAAGAAAAAAGATCTGTTGGCAAGTTGGAGCTCTTCGCTGCAAATGGGACTAAAATTAAAACATACGGGCAAAAGTTACTAAAATTAGATTTAGGTCTCAGAAGAGCGTTTGATTGGCCTTTCGTAATTGCGGACGTTAATAAACCGATAATAGGTATTGACTTTTTGTCTCATTTCCACCTTTTGGTTGACAGTAAGAATCGGAAGTTGATCGACGGCGTAACTTCATTGTCTTCAATAGGCATGCCCTGCTATCGCGTGGATACTCTAACTGTAAATGCAGTTCAAAACATATATGAAGCAATCCTGAAAGAATTTCCTGACCTAGTTCGTCCAACACTTATGAATACTAAAATTAAAAGCCACAATATCGAACATTTCATTGAGACCAAAGGTTTCCCTGTCGCCGCTAGAGCCAGAAGATTGTCAATAGAAAAATTAAAGGCAGCAAAAGAAGAATTCAGCTTTATGATTCAGCAAGGTCTCTGTAGACCCTCAAAAAGTTGTTGGGCAAGCCCTCTGCATCTAACTTTAAAAAAGTCAGGAGATTGGAGGCCCTGTGGTGACTACAGAGCCCTCAACAATATCACAATTCCTGATCGTTATCCCTTGCCATTTCTTACAGACTGTGGGGCAATTCTGCATGGAAAAAAGATTTTCTCATCCATAGATTTAGTTCGAGCTTATCAACAAATCCCTGTTCACGAAGCTGACATTCCAAAAACGGCCATAATAACTCCTTTTGGGCTCTTCGAATTTCCTTACATGACATTTGGCCTATGCAACGCTGCACAGACTTTTCAACGATTTATGAATATGGTATTATCCGAATTAGATTTTACATTCTGCTATTTAGACGACATTCTTATTGCCTCTATAGATGAAAAGACGCATCAAGAGCATTTGCGAATAGTGTTCAAAAGGTTGAATGAATATGGGCTATGTATAAATGTTGCAAAGAGCGTTTTTGGTACTCCAAAAATTAAGTTTTTGGGTTATGAAATTTCAACCGAAGGAATCAAACCCCTTCCTTCGAAGGTGGATGCAATCCAAAGCGTTCCAGAACCAACATCAGCCACCAACTTACGAAAGTTTTTAGGGATGGTTAATTTTTATCATCGATTCATTCCTAATTGCGCCAAACTGCAACAGCCTCTAACATCAATGCTAAGCGGGAAAGGCAAAAACAGCAAAATTCCGTTACAGTGGACTGGGGAGTCTCGAGATGCATTTAGGAACCTCAAAAGTGCTCTCTGTCACTCTGCCATGTTGGTCCATCCATCAAATAACGCCACCCTGTCCCTCACATGCGATGCTTCTGACACCGCCATCGGGGGTGTCATACATCAAATTGAAAACGGAAAAATGCATCCCTTAAGCTTCTTCTCACGGTCCTTGACTGATGCACAGAAAAGGTACAGTGCGTACGATCGGGAGCTATTATCGATTTACACGGCAATAAAACATTTTAAATATTTATTAGAAGGGAGGGAATTCACCATTTACACGGACCATAAACCTATCACGTTTGCCTTTCAACAAAACTTAGACAAGGCCTCTCCTAGACAAGCAAGACAGTTGAGTTACATAGCCCAATTTTCAACGACTATTAAGTACGTCAAAGGAGAGGAAAACGTCGTGGCCGATGCTCTGTCCAGAATTAACACTATTTCAACCCCATCTCCAGTAGATTATGCGACTATAGCTAAATTTCAAGATGATGAAGACTTAAAAATATTGCAGAATAACCCAAGATTGAAAATAGTGCAAGTTCATATCCCGGGTGCGGAGAAATCTATCTACTGTGATATTTCTACCAACAATACTCGCCCTTACATTCCACCGAAGTTTCGTAAAGAGATATTTTTATCTATTCATACCCTTTCACATTCAGGTATTCGGAGCACAAGGAAACTAATCACGAAAAGATTTATATGGCCTAATATCAATAAAGATTGCCAGTTATGGTGTAGAGCATGTCAGGAATGCCTAAGATCTAAAATTCAAAGACATACGCATTCCGCTCTGATGGACTTCAAAGTTCCTTCCGAACGATTTCAACACATTCACATTGATATCGTTGGCCCATTGCCCCCATGTCAAGGTTTCAGATATATACTAACAATGATTGATCGATTTTCAAGATGGGTAGAAGCTCTTCCTTTACAAGATCAATCGGCGGAAACAGTGGCAAAGGGCTTAATTTCAGCTTGGATATGTCGTTTCGGAACACCTCAACGGATCACATCTGATCAAGGACGGCAATTTGAAAGTCAGCTCTTCTCATCCTTGAGTAAATATTTTGGCTTTCAGACCTCTAGGACAACTGCATACCATCCTCAAGCGAATGGATTAATTGAGCGGCAGCACAGAACTCTAAAAGCTAGTTTAAGGTGCCATTTACAGCAAAACAGATCTTGGGTAGACGCTTTACCTTTGGTTCTTCTTGGATTACGCACAGCGGTGAAAGAAGATATAGGATACTCTTCGTCTGAGCTTATTTATGGAAGTCCTCTCTGTTTACCCGGGGAGTTTCTTACAAATATTCCTAACGTTGCACAGTCAGATTTCGTTCAGAAGCTGCAAAATACTATACGCAGCATGAAACCTTCTGCAACGACTTCTCATGGAAGCAAAACAGTCTTTGTTTCAAAGCAGCTATCTGATTGCTCGCACGTCTTCGTGTACAATAACGCGGCCAAGTCATCTTTGCAACCTGCCTATCTTGGGCCGTACCTCGTCAAAAATCGAAGCTCAAAATACTTTGATATAGAAATTAAAGGATCTGTAAAAAGAATATCAATCGACAGACTGAAACCCTGTTTCATTCTAGAAAACAACCCTGACCACTCAATAGAAACTTTCCAATCCAGGGAAGAGGAGAAATCACCTTCTCAATGCCAACCGCAGGAAGGAACTAACTATTACCCGAAGAAGAAGAGCTGTTAGGTTTTCTAATCGTTGTCACTGGGAGGGGAGTGTGTAGCGGCTCTGTACATTGTTTTAAAAATTATTTATCTTTTTACGATTGGCAACACGTGTTCAAAATTATTAATGTTTAAAAAATAAAAAATGATTATTGCTGTTTTATGAATTCTAGGTGTGTCGTGTTTTTAACGGCTCCTATAATAGAAAAGATATCGATTGGTGCAGAAGTAACAAAAAATGTGTACTCAGCGATATTTTCATTTCTTTATTGGTAGAAGATACACAATATTTGTTTCCGGTTTTATTAGTTTTGAAATTTTTCTTTCTATTTGTAGCATACTACGCAACTGGAATAACAGATATAGTGCCAGATGGTGTAACATCTAACACTAACTTATAAGATCACGTTTATAAGTAGAACACTACTCAGGATATTTTCGTTGTTCTAATCATTTTTACACGGCTGGCTAACTTTTAAACGAATAAATAATTTTTCTGTATGCCTCCGGTAATTATTCATAAAAAGACAGAATACATCTTTAATTGTTTCCAACCTGGTTCTCTCAAGGAAAAAAAACGGGGGGAAATCTCTACGTTTTTATCTAGTTGTAATTTTGACTCGTAATGTTCAAAAATGAGAGCTAATCCTAGGAGTAAAAGTATCTAAAAGAATTAAATTACCAATACCAAATTTCAACGATAGCCTAAAAAGTGTTTGCTAATTTGACATAGGAAGTAAAAATGCACATTTATTTAAATTATAAATGCAAAAGCTAAAATGTTAAATAAAATTAAAGTCGTATATAAAAGCGAGGTGTGAAACTGTTAACCTCCACAAGATTTATGAAAAAAAAAAATTTTTTTTCACCTTGAGTCTCAAAGCTTTTAAATTTTCATTCATATCGTTGTTTAAATAGAAATCCTAAACAACGGGATGGATTATGGATACAATCTTTTTAAAGCACAAAAAAGAACTAATTTCTTTTAAATAATTTTTCTTTCCCAAAATTGTAAGATTGCCAAGAGAAATATTACTCCCAAAACTGCAGTATACTACCGTAGAACTTGACAAGGAAAAATCATTTCACAAAAACGGTTTTAAATCTACATTATAGCTCCTATCCTATTATAGCAGCTCATGAAAACATCACTTCTTGTGGATTAATATTTTTTGAAATGAAAATAAAACTTGTCGAATATGTTTTTAATCTCTGAAATCCAGACATGATTTTTTTAACATGTTGGGGAGGTTTATCATTTCTTTCGGCGTAAGGTTTAACTAACTTTTTTTTACAAGAAATTTTTATCTAGACCCTTTTATAAGTTACTCCGGGGGGTGACACTAGACCAGCTATGCCACTGACCAAACGAAGCTATAATAGTCTCCAAACTGAAAGGCGATGTGTTTTTACTCCAACACAAAGTAAATGTTGACCTATCCTATTTCATCCGAAAGTAATTATAAAGGAGTACTTGGATCAGCGTTCGAGGTGAAGTAAGAAGCAGCTGAAGCTATAGCAATATCCGAGAGGGTAAACAATGCGACGTATTAATCACCAGTTTTCTTTACGATGATCTTCTGTTAATTTTGTTTCTTTATATTGGTTCAATTGAATTATTTGGGTTATAAATCATTGCTTCATAGCTTATTAAATCAAATGGTAGATTTTACTTTGTTCAAATGAGTATTTCATGTCTTTTTAGTCCCTGTTGGGTACTAAAAATATGCTATCATGTTACCACTTTCTGGAAGAAATTTATAATAATTTAATTCTTGGATTAATTCAATCTACAGTTTTATAAAAGGAATAAAGACAAAAAAATTTCGAAGGGGCCTTTTTGGGGTACTAGATTACCTCCATGAGGTTCTATCTACTCGTGGGTGGTAAAAAGACAAGGGAGATAATATGGTATCTTTTAATGAACACTGAGCAATTTTCCCCCACAAAGTATTGGAGTTGAAAACTTTTATTAACTAAATTGTCATTTGTTATGTTTTAGGTTTTTTTCTCATTTGTGTTGTAAAATAGGAAAAAACATTATATTTAATTTTTATTCTTATCAGAACGCTTTCATTGCACATACATTTTTGCAATTTTTACTGTTATGAAACATACTAATACGTTGTAAGATGCAGGTAAATCCAGCATATTTATTTATAATTTCAAAATTTTTAGATACACGCTTACATTTTTTCTTTATCAAGGACATTATAAAAATTAAAACTTACTAATTAGAACCTTTATTTTCAATAAAAAAATAGGAAAAGTACTTAAAATTTAGCAACATATCGGATCGGATCAAATAATACTATATAAGCCAGGGATTTTCAAAGGCGTCACTATCCCTGAAGTTGATGGAGTCTTGATAAGGGGACCCGGACCATACAGTTCAGATAATCATGATTATCTGGGTTGTAATTTATATTTTAAAGCAAATTACGACTTTTTTAACAACGATTTTTTTTTGTCACAAA
Source organism: Tetragnatha montana (assembly GCA_963680715.1). NCBI lineage: Eukaryota > Metazoa > Arthropoda > Arachnida > Araneae > Tetragnathidae > Tetragnatha > Tetragnatha montana. The sequence goes on along the minus strand of OY796680.1, from coordinate 14,961,165 downwards.
ATGTCAAAATTTGTTTGTGCATCAATAATTTTAAAAAATAAAATAATTGAAAAAATATATGAGAGGTTGATGCTAAAGGCAGTTTAGGTTTGGATTAGTTATTGTTTTATGGTGCAAGAAAAGACAGTTTTAGAAACCCCGAGACTAAGTGAATCGTCAGTTTGAAAAAGGGGATAAGTTCAAAAAATGGCAACTTGGCTTTTTGTGCTCAAAATTATCTCCTTCAAGCTTTGCTCTACACAATAAAGGCAAGATGGATAAAACAGTTACCCCCTTTAGGCAGATAAAAGCTAGGGCAGGCAAAACTGGACCCAATGTAAATGTAAATGTAATGTTTTTTTAAATTAAAAAACCCATTTTTTGATTTTTTTAAAGAAAAATCATAATTTTCCCCAATTTTCAAATGTAAAAATAAAATATTAATGAAATAACATATTATCTAAAATTGTTGTTGCAATTAATTGAACCCTAATGCTTTAAATGAAATGTGACCATAGGTAGATTCTGGTTTAAAGCAGTGCAGTCTGCACCCAGCTTTGAAAAACCCAACTAAATTTTAAATGCCCCACAGAGATTTGAAAACACTCATTTAATTTTTAAACAAACCACGAATATTTGAAAAACCCATATAGTTTTTTTAACCCAAGGAGATTTAAAAAAACCTACTTGACTCTGAAAAAAAAACCTCATGGAGCTTTGAAAAAAATTAATTTTTAACAACCCACGGATATTTGAAAAATCCCATCTTATTTTAAAACAAACTCCAAGGAGCTTTGAAAACACTCACTGAAATTTTAAATATTCCACAGAAAACAGATTGGAACAAAGTTGGATTCCACAGATTGAAAAAAAGTTTTAAATCAACCCACGGAGATTTAAAAAAACCTAACTATTTTTTTAAAATACCAACTAGCTTTGAAAAAAATCCACTTGACTCTTAAAAAAACGTGGAGCTTTGAAAACCTCAAGTTTTAAATACTATTCCAGAGAGAGAAAAACCCAGCTAATTTTTAAACAACCTAATGTGGTGAGTAATCTGCATTTTAATTTAAATTCTTTTAAATAAAATAAAATTTAATTAATTAAAAACCCTTTAATTTGAAGGTACTTGCCAAAATTTTAAAATTAGAAACAAAAATTTCACTTATGTACAGTGAACTAGAGCAAAAATATAATTTAAGTGTTTTCAAAGATTGTTTTTCATCAATAAGTTTGAAAAAGAGTCCATCAACTTTTTCAGCTATAAAATATTTTGAATATACTTATATTTTTTCGATGATTGTTCTGTATTCTAAAAATGATCCTGAATTTCCAGTAAAATTTTGGTGCTTATACAATGAAAAAGGTTGTTAGAGGTATGCATCATATAGGTTTAGGTTTAAAAATCATTGCAATTCATTTCCCTATTTAAAGTTTAGAAAAACAGGAATCTTATTCTAGAACTGGAAAAAAAATTGGAGAAATTCCCTTTACACCTATTTTTTTTATTTTAATTTATCTAGAACTTATCTCACTTTTCCTAAGGGTTTAACTTACACCAATGGTCGAGCCATCACTAAATGAGCATATTATTGTATAAAGAATCCCCTTAGTCATTCTAGGTTTCTGATACGTGATGAAGATAAAAGTAGAGAGGCATGTAGGGAATTCATCACAAAAATCAACAACTCTCCACCCTCTATCATCCAAAAAAAACCTCAAAGGTTCTAGGTTAACACGGGGGTAAAAACAGCACCTTCTAAAAGTGGATACTGCTTATTTTCCATTGAAAAATAATAATCTTAAGCTAATAATAATTAAGCTAATAAATAATAATAATAAGCTTATTTTCCATTGAAAATGTGGTCTCTTCAAAACTAGGTTTTGTGTATCACGTATTTTTGAATCTCCTAAAAAAATTCTGAAAGTGGAGATAGATGTTAAGTTACATCTTCGTGTAATCTTGGAGCCTCTTTCAAACGCATTAGAGGTTTCGTGGGAAGGTAGGAAAAGCTCTAGTTTAAAAAGGAAAAATAAAGAAAGAGATATAGACAATAATTGAAGAAATTAAGCTAATAAATAATAATAATAAGCTTATTTTCCATTGAAAATGTGGTCTCTTCAAAACTAGGTTTTGTGTATCACGTATTTTTGGATCTCCTAAAAAATTCTGAAAGTGGAGATAGATGTTAAGTTACATCTTCGTGTAATCTTGGAGCCTCTTTCAAACGCATTAGAGGTTTCGTGGGAAGGTAGGAAAAGCTCTAGTTTAAAAAGGAAAAATAAAGAAAGAGATATAGACAATAATTGAAGAAATTAAGCTAATAAATAATAATAATAAGCTTATTTTCCATTGAAAATGTGGTCTCTTCAAAACTAGGTTTTGTGTATCACGTATTTTTGGATCTCCTAAAAAATTCTGAAAGTGGAGATAGATGTTAAGTTACATCTTCGTGTAATCTTGGAGCCTCTTTCAAACGCATTAGAGGTTTCGTGGGAAGGTAGGAAAAGCTCTAGTTTAAAAAGGAAAAATAAAGAAAGAGATATAGACAATAATTGAAGAAATTAAGCTAATAAATAATAATAATAAGCTTATTTTCCATTGAAAATGTGGTCTCTTCAAAACTAGGTTTTGTGTATCACGTATTTTTGGATCTCCTAAAAAATTCTGAAAGTGGAGATAGATGTTAAGTTACATCTACATTACATTACATTTTTACAAAAAAAGGAAACATTATTCTCATGCATATTTAACTGAGATATTGTAAGAAGTACTGCATTAATCTGATTTAATGTTATTTGAAGCAAAACTATATCATTGGCATTACCTATATAAATTATTTTTATCAATGAATCCTTAAACAGACTTAAAGAATAGCAAGGTTTAGATTGCTGAAGTAAAAAAAAGAGAGATTCTTATTTGAATTGTTCAGAAAATGATGTGAATTCATCAACATTAAAACCGTTTTCAATAGATCATAAACCTTATTACTTTGAGTTCCAAAGCAAATCCACAATTTGAATCCATAATAATGAAAGCAGAGGTTTGGGTATGATACCTTTTTTTTATCTTATTCATTCCAGGGGCGATACATTTTTCTAGTAAAAAAACTTAATTTTTTAAAAAGATTTACCAGTTTTATATTATATTACAGTTAAAAATTTTAAAACTTAAATATTGGAATATCAGGAAAGAGAAAAAATCTGAACTTACCTAATGAGAATTTCTGCAGCAATGATCCTCCAACAATTAAGTCAGAAAAAAGTCTGTGTTTGCGGTGTAAAGGTGTGCAATTTCTTTTACTCATGATTGGTTGAAACTTGTAAAAAAGTGGGAGAAAAAAATGAAAAACAAAGCTAAGAAGTACTTATAATTGATCCATAAAAAGACCATAAAAATAGCTATTATATTTGGACTTGATTGAAACCATTTTTTTAGAGGTTTTTCAGAAGGAGGCAAAAGCATGGGTAGATGCTAGATGTTATTGCATCTTTATGTACTGTGGAATCAATTACTTTAACTCTAAAAAACACGCCGAGATCTTTCTCAGTTTTTTTTGGTGGAATTGTATTTGCTATTATAGCTACTGTAAGGCATTAGGAATTAGGAGTGAAAAAATCTTTCGGAGAGTGCATATATGCAGCAATTGAGAAAAAATGAGCTAAATGCATTGAAGTAGTGTTAAACTAGATTATAAGGATAAAGTTAGCTTCCTTTTTTTGTCTCCAGATAAATTATTGAGATAAAACTAAAAGTTTAAAAATTTTTTGATTTTAGTGGTATAATCTGAAGTAAAGTTTATATTCATATACAGTAGTCTCCGCTTATTTTGATCACGGTTAATGTTATCAAAATTGACCGGTCCCGATCACTATCGTTTTATGTGACCAATATATCGCTTAATGTTATCAAAATCTGGTGAAATCCCCTAAAACCTTCTTTTTTCCATAATTTGAAGGCAAATTTTAATATATTATAATACAAAATGAGTCATTAACTTATTAGTGTTATATGATCCACTCTCATATTTTTCTTTAAGAATGTAAAAGTTGCAAAATACATACACTAGCTAGATACTCGTTTTAAATACTTCAATTAGGAATACATACTCGTAGTTGTGATTTTACAGCAAACACTTGAAACTCACTGTTTGAAGCTTTCGTATCAAATCGTTCATTATTATAAATCGGATATTGCTATCATTCTACTCTTGGAAAAGTGATCACATTAAGCGGAGTCTACTGCACTTAAATATTTCCGAAATATTTGTGCAGTCAAAGAGAGTTAACACCTAAAGATCCGTTCAAAATCCCAACTTATTTCTCCTAGATAGGAATCTATTAAATTGTTGAAATATGAGGGGACTTATTATTTTATACTTGGGTGGTTGGTATGAAGCTGGAAGAATTGGTATGAAGTTGGAAGAATTTATTTTTCGACTGACCGACGCCCCCTCCCGGTAGAAATTTATTTTTGACCCAGCGACGTCCCAACCCGGTAGAAATTTATTTTTCAACCGACCGACGCCCCCTCCCGGTAGAAATATATTTTTGACCCAGTGACGCCCAACCCGGTAAAAAATTTATTTTTGACCCAGCGACGCCCCAACCCGGTAGAAATTTATTTTTCAACCGACCGACGCCCCCTCCCGGTAGAAATATATTTTTGACCCAGTGACGCCCAACCCGGTAAAAAATTTATTTTTGACCCAGCGACGCCCCAACCCGGTAGAAATTTATTTTTGACTAAGCGACGCCCCAACCCATGTGAAATTTATTTTTGACCCAGCGACGCCCAAAACGGGTAGAAATTTATTTTTTACCCAGCGACGCCCCAACCCGGTAGAAATTTATTTTGGACCCAGCGACGCCCTATCCCGGTAGAAGTTTATTTTTGACAACGCCCCAACCCGATACAAATTTATTTTTGACCCAGCGACGCCCTAACCCGGTAGAAATTTATTTTTCGACCGACCGATGCCCTCTCCCGGTAGAAATTTATTTGGACCCAGCGACGCCCCAACCCGGTAGAAATGTGTTTTTCGACCGACCGACGCCCCCTCCCGGTAGAAATTTATTTTTGACCCAGCCGACGCCCCAACCCAGTAGAAATTTATTTTTCGACCGACCGACGCCCCCTCCCGGTAGAAATTTATTTTAAATACGAATATCAGGCCAACTTTTCAATAAAATTTAGAATAAGTGTTGAAAAATTGAAGCATATATCTTAATACTCTTGTTTTAAATGCTTCAATTTTTCTACACTTATTCTAAATTTTATTGAAAATTTGGCCTGATATTCGTAAACAGCACTAAAATATAGCCTACAAACATGTATCACATGAGTACTGTACTACAAAATTTAAAATTTGTTCAAAATTTAATTTTTTTAAATGAAATTTTGTCTCTTTTTTATTTAATTATTTTAATTTCATAGATGATTTGTAACTGAATATTATTAAAATATTTTCTGTTATATTTGATTGAATGATTTTATCTATATTTTTAATGTTCATTTTAATAAATTATGATTTAATCATCAATTGTGTTTTTTTATGATATATAGCTACATAACTACAATATCCATGGAAAAATGACCTTGGCAAATGCTTCAAATGTTTTTAACAAGAATTTTAAAAATGGTCGATTTTTGAGGCCAGAAAAATTGAAAATTTGAAATAAATAAAACTTTTTACTGTCCAATTTTCTTTTAATTTTAGTATGTCATTATTTAAGTCATTTCTAAGGTAAGATGTTTTTTTTTCGAATATCAAACTTTTCAAATAATTTTTAAAAATTGATTTTTTTAATTTTTATTGGAATATTCGTATTCAGCACTGAAAAGTAGCTATAAACATGTATAATAAGTCAAGATTACTATTAATTGATTTTTTGAAAATTTTTTTTGGCCATTTTTTAAAAATTTAAAAAAAAAATTAAACTTCCCGAGGACCGATTTCGTCCGATTTTTAGTATGTTATTATTGAGGTCATTTCCAAGTGAAAACCGTTGAAAAAACTAAATGTTGCAATTTTTTCCCGGTTAAGTCACAGATTGCCTGGACTATAAATGGTAAATGTAGTTGGGAATATAAGCTGTCGGGATTTTGAATCAGACACCTTAAGGAACATTTTTCCCTTAAAGGATATTAGAATTGAAAAAAAAAATGACGACACAACACAATAAAATGACACAATAGGGTCATTCTATGTCAAATCAACAAGGAAGGCACACTCGATTTTTTGGTTTATTTGACATGGAATGAACCAATAGTATTAATAGTTAAATTATGTCATTTTAGGAAGCTAACCACGGGCTATAAAAGGAATCTTCAAACTTAGTTCTTAGGTACAGATATGCACCTAAGTAATCTATTTTTAACAAATGCTGATCATTTTAATGAACTGTACTCACGAATGAGTACTCTAGGGTGGTCCTAATTTTTCCAGTTGGAATTTTTGCATGCAGCACTAATTCAATTTATTTCATTAGTCAAATAAATTATTTATGCAAAATTTTAGGCCAAACCAATAATACTAACCCATGCTCTTGGAGCTCCCTGGAGCAAGCACAATCATTATGGAAAGCTCCTTCTTGTGTAAAAGGAGACTAATTTTCTCTGAACTCGGTATTCTCAGCCCTGAATATTACTAGCACTGAACCAACAATATAGAAGCTCAGCTTGTCACTAACTAAAGACCCTCGGGAGTGCCCAGGATTTAACCTCTGAGTCGATCTAGGTCTATGTGCTTGTGCACTAGAAACCAACCAGATCATCCAGAAATGAAACTTCTCATAGGCAATAGAGCATTTTCAATCACATGACTCTGCCTAACAACGGCCTTAGCAACGTTGTTTATTCGCCAAGTGACGTCATGTGCGAATGCTGCTATTGGATACTTCTATGTCCCGCCCCTAACAACAGCCTTAGCAACGTTGATTTTGTCCTCCAAGTGACGTCATGTGCGAATGCTCTATGGACTCTAACCGCCTATCTGGTTCGAGACTTCACGGAACCAACACGTGACCTACAACTGAGCTTGCAATTGGTTACCACAGATACTACACTAGTAGATCTACTAGTGTAGTATCTGTGGTAACCAATGGACTCTAACCGCCTATCTGGTTCGAGACTTCACGGAACCAACACGTGACCTACAACTGAGCTTGCAATTGGTTACCACAGATACTACACTAGTAGATCTACTAGTGTAGTATCTGTGGTAACCAATCGCAAGCTCAGTAGGTCACGTGTTGGTTCCGTGTGACGTCAGACGGTTAGAGTCCATTGCAAGCTCAGTAGGTCACGTGTTGGTTCCGTGTGACGTCAGACGGTTAGAGTCCATTCTCTGATGTTTGAGCCTGGACTAGTGGCTGGTGCAGACTGGCAAAGAAAGCCACAACAAAACCACTCTGAACAAAACCACACGAGAGCTGATTTCGGACCTTATAATTCAAAATTCAGGGTTGGAAAAAAACATGTTTTTTTCTAAAAAAAACAAAAAACGTGTTTTTTTTGTTTTAAACATGTTTTTTTTGTTTAAAACGTTTTATTTGTTTTTTTTACCCTCGACACAGAAATTCTAAAAAAACCCATGATTTAAAAAAAATTAAATTAAGTTTTTAAAATTGAAAATGGATTAACAAAGCTACCCCTGACATCAGATGGCATCTTGAGCTTTTTTAGCACCTGTTTCTTGGGGCTTGGCCGAAGTAAAATGATTGTTTTGGAAATATGTTACTATGTCAACAACTTCAGCTTTAACATTAGAAATGTCAATATATTTTGCTAAAAGGTTTAAGATACGATCTGAACATTTATAAGTTATTATATGCATATTCTTTTCAGTTCATTGCATATTTTGACGACATTAGCAGCATTGATTAAAATATTAAAATAAAACATTAAGAACAGGTCAATTATAAAAAAATATGATTTTCAAACAAGTTTATTTGTATTTTTTATTAAATAACTTTCTAGAAAAAAATCTAATAAAGTCAATCAAATAAAAATCAAAATCAGTTGAAAGTAAATACTAAGTTTTATAATACTAATGCCATCTGTTCATAGAAAAAATTACTAAAAAAGTACATGTGTTTTAAACAATGTTTTTTTTTGCTTTGTTTTAAACATGTTTAAAACAAGTGTTTTAAACAAAGTGTTTTAAACGTAACAACCCTGTCAAAATTTGATGAAACTAATGAGATTTTGATTTGGCTACTTCTTTTGTAACATTTAAACCGTTTAGTCTTTAAATCTAACTGTAAAATAAATATTTTTTTAATGACGTATTTTCTTGGAAGCAAAAAAACCTGAACCACATTTTTGCAATAGTCGTCGAACACACTCTCATTATTTTCACATTCCTAATAAAGTTAAGAAACATTCCTAGTATATGGCTAGAACGAGATATCATTTGTGTATTTTCCCAGAAGAAAAAGCAGGAAGATTTTCTCTAATGAGAGAAAACTGGTTATAAGAGATTTCTCAGGTTGCTAATAGAGATAGTATTTATATTAGGTAAATAAGGAGAAAAATCAGTTCTTTTCAAAGCTGGTCATTAGCCGAGGAGGCCACTCAAGTATTTTATTACTGTATTAAAAATTATTCCCATAAAAAGTTTTAATATTTTTACTTTCATTCAGATTTGATTAATTAGAAACTTGATGTGACAAAAAAAGAACTTAAGACGGGGTTGATACTCTGTCTTTAGGAGTAAATTACAAAAAAAAAAAAATTTTTGAACAAAAAATTGTAAAATATGTTGGAATTTGTACGAATTAAAAAACAATTATTTCAACTAAATCGATAATAATGCTTTTTTCTTTTGGGTAATGTTTACAAGGAGTAGGTAAGCGAAAAAAATATACAATTTTTGGGAGTTTTAAGGGCTCTCAGGAAATACAAAAAGCAAATTTCAGGAGGCATACAAACCCTGTTAAGATTAATTTTTCCAAATAATAATAGCTATTTTAAAATAGCAAGGATTTGTTTATTTATTAATTATTTAATTAATTTATTTTAAAAATTTTGGCTCTAAAAAAACCAAATCCTTGCTATTCTGAAATAGCAGTTGAAACATTTTTTTTTCTTAATGTTTTACACTGAGCATTTTAATTTCTCCAAAATATAAACTCTGCATGATCTGCCACAATGTACCTTAACTTTTATGACAAAAAGGGATCTAAATATCTTTCCCAAAAAAAGATTTGAAACAAAGATTTGAAACTAAAGATTTGAAAAATGAAAACTTTATTTTAAGTATTAATGAATATGAAACATAAAATTTTAAATGAACAATGTAGATGGTTTAAGATGGATCTGACAAAGTAAAATATTTCACGAGGTAGGAAATACCAACTGGAATAACCTATATAATGCATATTAATCCCTCTATATAAAATACACTATAAAAAAATTATGAATTTTCTACTAAATTTCCATTTTACCCTTCATAATGAATAGTTTTCATTATTAAGTTTACCCTCGAGTAAATTTAATAACAAGCACAATTTTTAAGTTTATTGACCCATGGAAGGGATGGCTGTGCCAAAAATCTTCTGATGAATTTTGTGCATAAAAAATTTAGTTTACAGTAATTGCTAAAATAAGAAAATGAACTTTTGCTATAAATCAAGCTTACAGCAAAACTTATATCAAAAACTATTAAAATACAGAAGAATCCCAATGAAGTGACTCCTTCTAGGACCAACAATATAGTCGTTTTACCAAATAAAATTGCTACTGTGATAAAACAACAGTATATTTTAATTACTGTTCATTGTGGGGATTATTGTCAATATAAGTTATTAAAAGAAGAAATTATGTAAAAAAACCCATTGGAGTACAGACTTGAAATCAGGTCCTCCATGGCGATGGGTCACTAAGAACCATTTGATTGGCAGCTGCTATAGAGCAGTTGCCATGGAGGACCTGTTTAAAATTCAGGGTTATCCAAAGAAACCAAGCCAGGCTCCTAAAATAGTGGATTCTGACAACCCAGTTGAAGTTAAGTTGCTTACTCACCAACAAAATGCATTGGCAAAAAATATTGCTAAATTTATACAAAATATCGCCCAGGCCCTGTTTCTTTGGATTTACCCAAATCTGTCCTAAAACATCCTTAATGTTTCTGGGTCACCATTTGAGCTTAGTAGGTATTTCAATGGATTGACTGTAAAACAAAGGAACCTTAGCACCCCTACGGGCTATTGTTAAAGCATATTAAATATGAAAGCTGCAGTGGGCTAATTTTACCAGAATTAAATTTGCTAGGGGAAAATGTAAAAACTGACAACACTAAGATACCCATAAATTAAAGTACTATTATAGATATTAATTGCAGTCAAAGAAAAAAATTATATGATTTTTTAAAAAATCACAAATGATACAGTCCAGTCCAGATCCATAATAGGTACTTGAAAGTGCCAAGTGCATCAATATTGGAAGCTTCGCTGAGTTTGAATGTCGTCGAGAATTTGGCGCAATTCTTCGTCTTCGAATCGGCCTTCCAAACTGGCGATCAAGGTTTTTGCTTCCTCAGGAGTTTCCGGGCACAAATTAGCAAGCTGGGCAAGTTCAAACTTGTGCACTTTTTTCTGTGTGAGAAGACTTCGAACAGATGAGATGGTCTCACGATTGCGAAAGCGACTGAATCTCTGGCAATAATTTAGAGTTTTCATGAACACTTCTGGAAGTTCTTGCTCTTCCTCGGCATTTTCATTTTGTTGTTTTCTGTGCTCCAACAACATGAGCACTTCTGATACTAAAAGGGTTTCAGCGTTTTCAAACTCTTTTGGAAACTGCAATTCCCCGGCATCTTCCTCAACTTGATCAAGAACATAACTTGGAGCACTTGCAGACATTTTGGAATAAAATGTATTACAGCTTTTTAATAATTAGTATTAATAAGAAAATTGAGAGAAAACTAAAAACCTCGTTCGTTATACTCTCTCCTCAATAAAAATAAACAGTCAACAGTGAGTTGAGTAGTTTAAGAATTGTTGCCACTTATCATTTTAGAAATCAATTTATGGAGTGGGTGACAACGAAATACAGAATTCAAATGTAGTTTCGTATAATTTTCTATCATTTCTCACAAAAATAGATTAATAAAATATTTCGTGAAATTCTAGCTGTCTCATTACTGATTTAAAATGAGTGTTTTTTTTGGGCAGGTGTGCAAGGTCACAGAGGGAAGGCAAATGTGTATTATGCAAATGTGAGGTGGGCGCGTCAATCTAACTGTTAGTAAACAAACAAATTTCGCTTTGGCTCTTCTTTGGGTTCTGAGCTGCTGCTGCTTTTATTATTGAATACGTACGGTGTTTAAAATAAGCTTATTTCCCTTAAGTATCTTCATCTATTTGAAAATTATGAGTTCTGCTATGTTTGTAAAAAGTGCTAGGTATGTGTCCTATGATGATAGTCTTCTGTAAAGTTGCATATTTTAGAAGCCCGGTGGCGTAGAGGAAGCGCGCGCTCCCACACCACAGGCCCGGGGTTCAAATCCCGGTCCATGGGCAAGGCAGACTCAACCCTTCATCCCTCCGGGGTCGATAAAATGAGTACCAAGGTTACTTGGAGTAATCAAGAGGGGGTTAGCATCAAGCTAGCCACTCCTCAGCTGACTGTGACTTTCAAGTCACACGTTCTGTAACAGTTCAGCTCATGGCCTCACCCAGTGAGGCTAGTTATACTGGAGTTTGAAGGTCCAAAGACCTAGGTATTCCTTAGTTGGATAAAACAAAAAACTCGCTGCACACAAAAATTCCATAAAATATTATCTGCAAACTAATTAGTGCCCCTAGTCGTTTGAATTTTGACTTAAAAACATAATGACTGGTCTTATTGTTTACCTAAATACTATAATAATGCTTCATAAGCAACAACAGCTAGAAAAAATCAATTTATTTACAAAAAATGTAAATTATTTGAAAAGATTTTCTGTTAAATTCTAAAACTAGCTGCGCTCGGCGTGCGCGTGTGCTCTTATATTATCCAAGTATGACAAAAATCCCCCTTGATTTTTTTGATATTTTATAGCATAATATAGAAATTGACAAACGTGTTGTGCTGTGGAATAGACGACATTAGTGTGATGTCACTTGCTTATTTGGAAACGTGTTGATTTCAATGTGATTGGTTCCGTGATTGGAAGTAAATCCGTATGGATCCAATCACGGATGGAATCAACGTTTCCAAACAAGCAAGTGACGTCATGACTAATGTCGTCTATTACTTGTAAACTGTTCTTGAAAACTCTTTTGTGATACATAAACTATTTTGTTGAATTTTGCGTCTATTCTAATTTATTTATTAGTGTTAATCAATTTTTAGAATTCAGCAAGCTGTTGCCCTCATAAATGGGATGGACTCTTCCAAGTTCCCATTGTTATTGACTCGTATCCTTCAAAAACTTCACTTGAAAGTGAGTTAAAACACATATGTGTTCATTCCACATAATTATTAAATCCAATTTGTTTTCTGTCTAGTTAAAGTCTTAAGAGTACTATCTGCTTATCCATCAAATAATATATTGTCTTGAATACTGGCTCCTTTTTACAGTACTCAAATGAAAAAAAGTAGTATCTAAGGTATCTGAGAATCTATGCTAAATAATATAGTTTTCATATTAATGCTTTTGTCTAAATCTTTCTTAAAATTTACTTCAAGGGGTGATTAAGTTATATTAATAATTTTTCTTTTATAGGAAGAGGTTTTTTCCAATGATGAACTAACCAAGCTAGAAGTTTCTCTTTCAATGGATCAAGAACAATTGAAGCTAGTGTTACAAACCTTGTCATTTATATTTCAGCAGGTGAGTTAAAGTATTCTGAAGCCCATTGTCCCTACTTTGATGTAGTACTGGCGCTTTTGTCCGTTTTCATGGCCCTCACGCCATTAAACCCCAAACAACCCTACTTTGATGTATATTTTATTCTACTCAGAAATCGTTAGTGCAGAAGCCACATTATGATACAATATAGTCTATTATTTGCCCAGAATTCTCTGGAATTTTTTAAAGTGTAGCCTGAACCTTAATTATGAGCTAGATTCTCACCTTTGACTAAACATGGTATTTTTTAGTAATGGTTGGTTTGAAGTCGCTTGACCTTAAAAAAGCTTCAACAGGCCTAAAGCCATCTACCAGACATTGTACCTGGGATCCCACTCAACCATTACCACCAAAAAAATCTGCTGCAAAAAATCTATTGCCTTTCTGCTTCGTGTTGAAAAATCAGTCTCATTACTTTTGGGACAGATCTTGTACATTCACGCAGGTGTTTGTTAGAGGGGAAATGTCTTTTTTTTTAGGTTAGCAGTAGTAATAAAGACACAAAAATCTAATTTTGCATTTTGCTCGAGAAATCACCTTTTGAGGCATTCAAGATGTTGAAGAAAGCATACGGAAACAATGCCAATGAGATAAAAATGGCTGTATACAAGGGACATTAACGTTTTTATGAAGGCCATACAAACATCAAAGATAACCCTTGGACTGGGCGCCATTGGACTAGGTGATAAAAAATGTGAAAAGGCACTTGAAGGACCTCTCAAAAATAGATTCCAGGAGCATATAGAACTGTTATATGATTTCAGAAAGAAGTGTTTGGATGCAGGAGGAAAGTGCTTAATGTTTTTTATTTGTTTTTAGGCTGCTTACCACTTAGCAAAACCTGCAGTGTTAAGTCAGCAGCTGCAACAGTTAGATATGACAGAACAAAAGGTAAAATAAGTTTATTTTCAAACATATTTTGTAATGCTTTAACACAATCTTTCATAACCCCACTATATTTTTTAGACATTCTACTATACAATTTTTGAGAGTTTCTTGTTTTTCCCATTGCAATGAATAGTAGTTTTCCTTGCAATACTATTGCTGTAACAATTACAGAGAAAATTGGATAATTTATAGCTGAAGGGGCTACTAAAAAAAGTTTGAGTTAAAACGTTTAATTCGTTTATTTTAATTTCATCTACAAGGAATTTTTTAAAAGTTACTTTCTATCTCACAAAAGACCAAGACTTATCTTATTTAGCAATTGCAGTGTTCTGTCCAAACTTTTTGTAAAGGTCCTGTTTAAGTAAAAACTATGAAAATCTACTCACATGATTTTGTGAATTTGAAGTTAGCGTTAAATTAGTTTTTTCCAGCCAGGAGTCCTTTTTTTATGAAAATGGGGTCCCATATTAGTAGTATTGTGAAAAATCACAAAACTATGTTTTATAGAGAGCTGTAGTTTTTAAATTGCACTTTACTAACACCATAGCTCAGTGGGAACTGCAGAAGCAAAACTGTTTGTAAAGTGTTGGTTTAAAGGCCAAAATACTTAGTGAAGAGTTCCTTTTTAAGGTAAAATATTTTGTGAAGGGTTCATTTTTAAGGTAAAATATTTTGTGAAGAATCTGTTTTCAGAATAAAATATTTTGTGAAGCGCCAAAAGCAGACCCAAATTTCTCTAAACAGACCCCTGAACTGTTAAATGTTCTGATTGTGTCAGTTCAAGGGCATGGGCACCCATACATAAGGGCAGAGGGGGGCCCGCCCCCCCCCCCTTGCACTAGGAAAGTCACATAAAAATCTTCCTTTTAGTTTCTGACTTGAAATTTTGTGGCTCGGCATAGGAGCAATCCTATTTAGGAAGTCATCCAAATGAGTTAAAACACAACTTTTAAAAATAAAATTTCAAAACTTTTTTCTGGGGAGGACTCTTAGACACCCCTTTTTTCTTGAAACGCCAGTATTCTTTTAAAAAAATTTTTAACATTAAGGACTTGTGAGGGGTTCCTTTGAAATAATTACAAACAAACCCCCTTAAAAAGAAACTTGGGTTGCAAAAATTTTTCTTGGGCCCCCTCCTGAATTCAAACATATGGGCACCCATGTTCAAGGGACATTTGTCTTGAATTTGATCTCTCAAAAGTTTGGTTTCATGAAATATAACAATAGAAAAAATAGTATACCTATGTCAGTAGCCTGATAAAGAAATTTATGGAAATAACAAATTATACTATTTAAGAATCTTTTCTGTATGGAAAATTCCCCATTAAGGGACACTTAATATTTGGCATTAAAATTAAATTGTAAGGACTAACATTTTTTAGGGATTTTAAGTGTTATATTTGTACAAAATACTTAGGAAAGGAAAAATAAGGCATTAATGTTTTGAATATTAACTGTAATTTGAAATTATTTTAGGTTTCAGCAATTGCTCAAGCCTGGGTAAATAATGCAAAACAAGTTATTGAAAAGTTGAAGAAAAAAACTATAGCTGGTAAGCAGGTAAGATACACTGAAGATGAAGAGTTTTGTTTTCTAAATTCTCTATTATAAAAAAAGTTTTTGGTGAACGGTTTTCAGGTAAAAACATTTTAATTACTGATCCGTATAACACATTTTTGGTATCAAACTGTTCGGATTCTTTTGAGAATATGCAAAAGACCATTAGAATTTCTAAAAGAATCTAAATTTTAAAATATTTCCACTTTTTTAAATTACGGAAGTTTGCAGTTACAAAGCAAGTACTGTCATACAAATTATTATGCAACTAATCACAACAACAAATTGACACCATATTTTATGATGAACAAGTTTTTTTCACGTTTTTAAAAAGAATTTCGAAATTAAATATCATTCAAAGACTGCTAAAAGTATTCTAAAAACTTACAGATATGCTATTTCATACTAAAACTTCACACATTTTGTCTGAAATTTATAATTTTTAGTTTGATTATCCAAATTAATTGTAAACATTGAGGTTGATTTAGGTTTTATCTATTATTAATTTCAATGGCTTTAAAAAGGTATTGTTTAAGAAGTATGGGTTTAAACAAAAATATGAATGATAAAACACTAACGGCCATATTCATAGCCATCAGCGTCAGTGTTAAATCCTAGATCAAAGAAGGATTCCACCAATCAGAGTCAGCGAAAAGCTAATTTTCCTTTCTTTAAATGTTGGTTAACACTGACTCTGATGGCTGTGAATATGGTTGTATGTATACTAACAAGTTACTAGACAGAAAGATTCATTGGTGTAGGTTTTTTTCTGGATGTTGATAAACTATATTAAATAATAGATGCGCTGGATATTTTGTAAGGAAAATATTTTGATTAAATTATTGATAAGTTAATTAATATTCAAACTTTAAGAGTTTATGGAGATGACCTGTGAAGAATATTTTGAAAAGTTGGTTGATGTTTCTTCTGCTAATTGTTTTTATAAATTGAGCTAAATTCAGTGAGCTGGGTTTTGTGAGAAAGTAATTCTAAAGGTCCTGTGTAAGCAGTTTACGTTAGTTTTTATCTTTAAATTTTATTTTTAAGGCCCTTTATGTTTACTATTAGGCTCTTTATATTTAGAACCCTCATGCACATTTCTTTTTATATTATATTATAAAATACAAAGTACAATATTGCTGATTTCTGTTAAAAAACATGTATGCAAAAACAAAAATGTCATACCTTTAGTTTTTAAAGGAAACAATTCTTACTATGCATAACAATATTTGGTTTCCCTGAAAAACAATATATTGGCTTTTCTCCTTTGTCAAAGTGATAGAGAAAATCAAGGGTAATTTATGCAGTATGGCAATTTATTTGTAGATTTGAACTGCACACAAGATGGACTGGCCAAAACACATAAAAAGCTTGATTACTCTTCGAAACTTTTAGAATGATTGATAAAAAGCTATCTCTCATTGCAGGCTTCAGCAGATTAAAAAGGTAGTGACAATGAAATAGCACCTACTGATCGCTACAATAAGAACCATAGGACTAAATTAGCCAAGGTTCTTGAGTATGAAAGATGACCCATTTTTAAGAAAATGGTACTCTAGCAAGACATCAGTAATATCATCATAGTAGTAGATTTTAATTATTTTCACTGAATATGGTAGTTTTTAATTTTATGATGGAAAAAATTTATTATGTGTTTAGAAAACTATAATTTTTTATTTCTAGCTTGATGATGTAAACTGGGAATTGCGTCTGGAATTGGCCCATTCTTCCATGTCCAAGTTAAAGACGCCTCTAGGTTTATTAGAACTTTCCCTAGATTCTAATGAAGGGCCTGAAAAATTGCAAATGGAATTTACACATGAAGAACTGTATTCTTTATATAATCAGGTAATTTTATATATTCTTCATACATAGGGATGTGAAACATTAGTTAAAATACTTTTATTAATGTTCAGTTTTATAATTATATTATTATATGCTTATCAATTATTTAATTGGGTATTTCCTATCCTAGAAGGATCAACTACATTTTTTTTCAGCCTGATTATTTTAAAAATCAAATAACCTAATCTAAGAATCACTTGTCTTATGTATACAGTGCAAAAATAGGTATTCTTATTACTGTTGCTATTTTTGTTAAACTAGGGGCATACCACCTTTATGGGAGGAGGGCCACTCACAATCATGCTTAAATTTTAAGAATCACATATATAATAAGTTTAACTTCATGTTTATTCATGTTACCATCCATCATGTTATTAAATCCAAAGTTATATAGAAATCAAAATTTTGTTTTTTAAGAGCTACTGACATTTTATAATTCAATTTTTTCTTTCTTTTGCAGCTTGAAGTTGTACAATCTCAGTTGGATGCTTTGAGATAAGACAAAAATAATTGTAAAATTGTTGATTTTTTTATTAAAGTTCATGTGTTTCAGTTTATTGTTTGTGTACTGAATGTCTAGTTACTGTAAAATTCATTTTATAGAGTATAAAATTTTTTTATATTAACTTTTCTTCTTTTTCATGAAAAAAATTGTGTCCATTTCTAAATTTCATTAATGAGTCAAAGTACTAAATCAGTTAGAATGTACCCTCTTGATGGAGGCCAGTTTTGTGATATGAATCTATATATCTTGCATTAAAATATATGGATGTTATATGTTTTGAATATATTTCTTAAGAATTATATGATTATAATGGGTGATAATTACAAAGTTTCTCACATTTGATTTTTACCTAATGTCTTAATTGTGAACACACTATTTCAAAAATAAATTCTTCTTATTAATTTTGTCTAAGTTTAATGCTTTCTTTTTTACTAATGATGAGGAAACTAAATTGTAACAGTTTCAATGATGCACAGACATCTTTTAAGTAACTAACAGAATTATAGGACCTATGTAACTGTCTCCTTTCCTTTTCCCTTCTGTTTTAAGGAACCACACTTTACTCATTTAAATTTTTTAAAGGTCAGAATCAGGTAGTCAGTAGAGAAACCAGCATCTGCATTTTTTACATAAAACTATACTAAAAATTATGTATGTGTTTTTTTTTTTATTATTATGTGTACAGGGTTATTATAATTAACTTTTCGATTTCCAATAGGCTGTAAAAAATTATCAAAAGGATTAATAAGTCCTTGTTTAAAATTGTTTAATCATCTCAAAGAGCCTTGAGGATTCACTTTTAAATAAAAGGGGGCATTATCAGTAGTGAATATTTTAGAACCTATTTTTCAACGACTAGCATTATATACTTACTAGTGAATTTTTAATATTGTGTACTAGTTTTTTAATTTAATATTCTAATTTTTTTGTGCATATGCATTGTATGTTACTATGAATGTTTACTTTAGAACTTAAATTAAGCAAAATATTTAGATGTGTCAAAGCAGTTCTTTAATCAGATATTATATAAAATATATTGCAATACTTAACCACATTATTTTTCCTTTCATAAATCTAAAATGGATTTGGTTCATGGGTGCCACTCTTCAGTCCTCAGGACGGAATTCCGTCTTTTTAAAAGTTTTGTGAATGGAATTCCGTCTTGGTTTTTAAAGAGTAAAGAGTAAAATCGGCAGCAATGTATTAAATTTCAGTACTTGCATAACTCCTTTTGCCAAGAAATAATCCTGTTTTAGACAGATATAGCTTTAACTTATAACATTTAAGGACCTGTTCATGTGATATTTTATGGGTTTTTCTGCAATTAAAAAAAAATCCACTACACTGGAGAAAAATTATTAAAAAGATAATTTCAAGTTCAGTCTTACAATTTTTGAATAGTGGCACCCATGGGTACCCTTAATGTCGAAATTAAGGAGTGAGGAATTAAAATTATCTTTATATTTTAATGTAGAGATTAAAATTTATTTTAAAGTACAGTACAATTTGAATTACTAGATGATTCATTTTTCTAATGGTTCCTCAACTTTTTCATAAAAATCTTTTAAATAAATCATGTATGATTTGAAAATAAACTTCTTCAGTTCAAAGTTTTTAATTGAAACTTTAAAATCTTAAAAGAATTTATAGCCTCTTCCATTGCTAAAAAATTGTGAATTTGTAAGGGAGGTTGGGTTTTGCTATGTGATCAATACAAAAAGACAAACTGAGCATTTAGAACAAGAATTAAGCAATATGCTGAATAGCAAAGAACTGTTCATTTTTTAGATAAAATGTAAACTTTTTAACCCTTTAGTTGAACAGAAATTAAAGTTAAAAGATGAAACTTGCACAATTTAAATAAGTGGATAATTTGAATATTTTTAGTGGTGCTGTCATTCAAGTTGCAATGCAGGTTTGGTAGCTTTGGTAGAAATTTTATTGCTGTTTAAATATTTTATTTTTATAATAGAGTTTAAAAATACCCCTGTTTCAAATTATAACTTTTTGGATGGCACTTGTGGAATAACCACCCAGGCAGCATAGGTTGACAACACCATTGGGCCTGGGGGCTCAGTGGAAGTAAAAAATAGAAGGGAAGAGGTAAAATATATATATATTTGTTTTAGACAATATGGGAGGAGTTTTCTGCAAGCTAATTCTTCTGGGTGATAGATGGAGCTAGAGTTTTCCATCCAGCATGCGAATAAAAAAAAATATTAATCGTGTGATTTGAACCGAACTGCTTACAGCTTGAGAAAAGGAGTTTGGAAACAGCTCTCTTATAAAAGGTTTGTAGCCTTTCGTAGAACCTCAGTGCGTTGTAATAAAACACTTTTATATTAGGTATTTCCAATCACTTTTCAGGCACTTCTCATTCCGTTTTAGTCGTGTGTGAATGGTTTTGACTTGAATGAGAGAGCTCATGCTGGGTGGTTCTACAGACAGAATTCCTCGCATAAAATGACTAAATTAACGCACTGCCTATATCCCCCTACGATTTTTTTCTCCAGCTGTGAGCTCAGTGCAGTGAGCCACCGTGCTATTAACCTATCCTATCCTAGCTATTAACATAGAGTATGGCTATTAACCAATCCTATCCTAGCTATTAACATAGAGTATGGCTATTAACCAATCCTCACCTTTAACCAATCCTCACCTTATGGCGGCTTTACACCACGCGATTTGCTGCAATAGCGACAGTTTTCGAGGCTTCCTATTGGTTCTTTTGAATAGCGGTTGTCGAAATTTGTCGCAAATCGCGTGGTGTAAACCCGCCTTTACTATTGCTTAGTAGCCATCTAAAAAGTGTGTAAACAAGATGAATTTGATTTTCAGCTCAAAATCACTGAATTGTATATTCGTCCGATTCGTCCCTTATCTTTTTTTATTTATTTTCTGAGTATATAATTTTTTTAACGGTGGCAACATCTTTGATACACACACAAATTTGCGATTGAAGGAAATAGGGTTGCAGGTTTAACCGTTTAACAATGAATTTGTACGCATTTGGCGTAGAAATAAGTAAAAAAATATTTTACATTTTTTACACTTCTAGTTCTTAAAAATTAATATGTCGTAATTTTAAAAATTATGTAATATCAATCCCTTTATGAAATTCCATATTTTGTAGGGAAAATTATTTATATAATAATATTTTTAAGTAACTCTTTCCTAAGTCAATGATATTTAGCCAAATATGGTAACCAAGATTGGGACAATATTTCGCAGACGATCAAGTTTAGCATGGGGAAAATCATAACATTACTTGAAAGAGGAAGAAAGTAAACAATTAATCTGTGATTTCTGGGTTTCTGAATTGTAAAAACAAACTTTTAAATTTTAAAAATGTCTTCAAAACCAAAAGCATCCAGCAGATTAGAATACGAAATATCTCGGAGTAGAGACGAATTGAATTGGAAAAAAGTAGCCGAACTTGCTGAGCAATTAAATCAAAGAAGCACTGGTTTTGGTAATTACTCTTTGATTTTATTTCCTTCATAAAAAATTAATATAACTTCTAAGATTCTTACCAAAAATATTAAAGATTGTATAAGAAACGGGGAAACTTCCAAATGATCTATAATGTGTCCATTTTAAGTAAAAAACCTCTCAATAATAAATTAACTTATAATTATAAAACCTTAGAAACTTAGCTTGCAGTTATTGATATTGTTTATGTAGATTTTTTAGGAAATATTATTAAGATATGTTCGTTTTTTTTGTCTTTCTAACTAATAAAATTAATTTAAATTTTAAAATTTCTTAATTAATTTGAAGAAAGTTTAGTATTCTTGCAGTATGCGATCTACCAGTTTAGTTAGCTGGATTTAGGGTAAATGGAGATACATGAACTGATGTTTTTTGAATAAAATATTCTTGGTTCAATTCCGTTAGAGTCCCTGCTAAATATTGCCTGGTTCTAGTAGTATAAAAAGTAGAAATATTCATAAATAATTTCAAACTCCTGAATTGAAATGTTTAATTAGATCAATAACTATTCAGTTTATTAATAAAAGTCAGAAAATGTGTTGATATTTGGATATAATGTGTTCAAAAGAACCGGGTGATATTTAGCGGGGACTCTAACGGAATTGAACCATAATCTTAATTTCTTAATTATAAAGGCCCAAAACACGTGGATTTTCAAAAAAATAAAAAACACCAGCAGTGTTGCTATCTACCCTAAATCTTGCTAACTAAACTGGTAGATTGCATACTGCAAGAATACCAAAAATTTTGTGCAGAAAGTTTTTAAATTTATCCTAGTCTGCAAAGAGGTGCCTACGAACCCCAGGTATAAAGCTTTCCCTGCATTTTTAAAAGAGTTAAAACTCTAACACTTAAAAATGTGAAAATGGGCTTATTTTGATCCCGTTTTATTCTCTTTTAACTCATGTGTATTATTACCAACCAACTTTTCAAAAATCAAAAATTTTTCTAAATCTTAACAAAATATTTTATTGTTTTAAAATATATTTCTAGGAAATTTAATCATTAAAATATCATTAGTTCTTCAAGTATATACTAATATATTATCTAGATGAGAGTGGGGAGAGTTTTCTAAAGGTAAAAAATCATGTAACATTTTATGGATATGAAGGTTAACATGTTATGGTTTGAAAATGTTTACTTTTGCAGTCATGGGGAGACTTCTAACAACTTAGAAAAATAATAAATAAAATGAGTTTATTTGATGTATCACATAGGAATAGATCCATCCTTTGTATCACACAGTGAAACTAATGAATCCAGGGAGCCCCCAAAATGAAAGGTTTTACACTAAATATAAGTAATACAACATTTTGATTTTTTTTTGTTGTTGTTTCCTAGCAGAGATTAGCAACTATCACATTCTTAAAATGCAAAAGAAATTATTGCTACTTGACCCTTTCTTTTTATTTCCCTTACTAGTGGTCACACACAATCTGCATTCATGTATTTTCCAAGTATTCTTGTATTTTCTTTACTAAACATACTACTATCCCTTCTAATTTTCCCGAGAACTTACATTGAGAAAGAGGGGAGGTTGGATCTCAAGGGCGTATATAAAGGGGAGGAAAAGGAAACTATTGTACTAAAACAATTTAAAACCCTGTTTTTTAGGGTCAAATTTTTTGTGGGAGTATACCCCCAAACCCCCTACTTAAAACTCTAATATTTACACTCTTCGAAACTCTAATACTACAAGTTTTGATAATCAAAAGTTCGTAAAAATGAAAATCCTACTAAAAAATATATTAAATTCTTGAAAATGTATGTTCAAAATTCAGATAAGGGGTACCAACACAAGTTAATTTAGACTTAAAATTGCAAAAATATTCTGGGGTAGGACCCCCCCTTTTGGTAATTGGAACACAGTTATACAAAATTTCTTTCATATTATGTTTGTCAAGAAGATTTGATTTGATTTTGAAAATTCTTAGCCCTGTGATACTGTAGGCCATGGAGGAATGACTCTTTGCCATATCACAGGTGCTATATAGTTTTGAAAGGGTTAATGATAATGAAATGAATTGAAAGAAAAAATGCTTTGTTTGTTGATAAAAATTGTTTATTTAAGAAATGAACGAGCAAAATTTTTCTAGTCCATTAAAAAATCAAGGTGTGGGTTGTGATACTAAAATACAGATAAAATAAGGATTCAAATAATGATAGTGTTTGTCCAGTTAGATTTTTATCATATAATTTTTTGGTAAATCCCAAAAAACTCGCCTGTGCAATATTTTTGGCAAAATTTGGGGTTGCCAATGCTGTTTATCGGTGAGTAAGCAATTTAACTTCTATATAACTAGGTTGCCAGAATCTACTACTTTAACGTAAATTTTGTTTTGGGTCCACGCCTGGTTTCTTTGGATTAGGTACCTTATTTTTTTTAACGTAGAATTAATAATGATAAAACTAATTTGAATATTACGTGGGACAATGTACTTTTTTTGAATATTTTAATTTGTAAATATTGTCTAAATCAAAAGAACTTCATTTATACCTACTTACCAAAGACTAGGCATTGTGTGTGTTCTCTTCTCACTTATTTAGAAAGTTGGCACTTAGCCTTGCTATCTGTCTTGGCAAGCTCACAGCTTGGCAGTCTGAAACACCTATCAGAGGATGAACACGAACAGTATTCATTATGCCTACTTGTGTCGGTCTGAGCTCAGTTGCTTATAAATTTTAGATCAACTAAAAATGTCTGAAATTCTTATTTCATCCCAGAGACTCTCTCAAAAAGTTTTCCCTGGTCAGTATCAGCTGTTACTTATCTTAATTTCTCTAAAATTGAGATAGAAATTAATGTATTGAAAACACCTAACCTTCTTATTCTCCAAACTATGGAACTGCATTTCTCAATATTGTTTATAAATTATATTAATAGGAGAAATGGGGTAGATGTGTTTGCATTATTTATAGAAATCCATCCAGGTACTTTTATTTTTATCGAAGTCTTGTCCATTTCAATAAGAAGTGGCATATTACTTATTTGGAAATATACAGCTTTTGAACTCTAATTTTTATTTAATTTCTAAACCATGTTGTCATTTACTGTGTACTTATCGTATCCAATATGCTTTTCTTTTTTCTAACCTCAAGATCAAAGAATGAATTCTAATAATATGCAAATGATAGAATGCATATTAAATTAATTAAAATTGTACTTTATTAAAAGATAGTCATTATATACTTAGTCAATTTTACATGATTTAAAATAAAGTGATTGTTTTTTTATAGCTTTCTGACAGTCATTTTAAAGTGCTTTAGTTTATCCAGAATTTTTTATTTATTGAGTTAAAAAGGGAAGTCCTGTGCAATGCTGGAGATTCTTTTGTTTGTTAACTGCTTTCGAATGCAAAACATATTAGATGCAATTAATTTTATTTTTACATTTTTAGATGTACTCGTGAACTTTTTAATTGGTGAATGTAAACTAGAACAATTCCTCGAAGAAAACCCTCCGATTGAAAACAATATATCCAAAGCTAAGACAGGATTGACAGAAGCTAAACGCTATTTGCAGACATGCATCAGTGAACAAGGAGCAAAGGTAGTTTTTAGAACTAATAATATTTAAAATAAATTCTAAATTGTTTTTAATGAACTGAATTTGATGTTCTACTTAGTTCAAAATCAATTACTCTGATAATCTAATATCCTCTGATCTTTCTAATCCTCTTTCTCTTAAAAACTGGGTGGTTTTTTTTACAGAACTGGTAAAATCAATACCAATAGTTTTTCTAATTAATCAGCAAAAGTTGTTTTCCCACATTTTTTCACTTTATTATTTATAGTTGTACCTATGAGTCAAATTATTTTTAAAAAGATTAATAATGTTTTTAAATTAATAAATATTTTAGAGTTAATCTTGCTCTTATTTCAATTCTTCAGCTAAATGTAATGAGGGATGCTCATTTGCTTCTGGCCAAGTTACTTTATTCCCAAGGTCTGTATGAAGATGCCATTTCCCATTTGAACAAAGGAGGTCTTGACAGCCTCACAGAGAAACAGTTGAGCAATCGTATCATGAAAGTAGTTGCTGAGTCATTTGCAATCAAAGGTATAAGTGTGTTCATCAAATACTTTCCAAAATTATCTTAAATTGTTTTAATCTATTCTGTCTCCCTTTTAAATACTTATTGAAAATGTTATTATTCTTATGTGAGAATTGACAGTATGTGCAACTTGGATAATTCAGAGCTCAAAACGGTTTTTTAAACAATTTTTTTCATAACACATAAATATAAATACTTCTGATTGTTTTCAGTTATGAATGCATTGAATAAGTAGTTAATCAATTCAATTATGAACAAAGTGACTTAACTAATTAATTTTTAATTAACTAAAATTAATTTATTTAATTTAAAAAAAAGTTAAAATTACTTCTAAACCATCAGTTTTTTTGTTGCATTAAAAAACAATTGGTTTTTATAGCATGGAAAAGACATAGTGGCTATATGTACATGTACATTTTTAGTAATAAAGTTTTTATTTATTTATAAATATAAACCAACTGTGGTTCTTATAATGATTTCAAATATCTGGTGTTTATATAGAATTAGAAAACCCTATTGATGTTAATATCTATGAAAAAAAACCCAAGAGTTTTTTTTCAAAGTATTGAACACCAAATGTTTTTATAATACATGTTTAAATATCCAGTTCTTAATAGATTAAAAAAAAACAATTGGTTTTTATGGTGCTATCATATATCTAGTTATGCATTTATGTATCTACTATATAAATGAGTAGGTTTAAAAAAAAACAAGGAATCTTTTTAGAGCATTAAAAACCAACTGTTTTTTAAAGTGCATGAAAATACCTGGTGGTTATTGGATTAATAAAACCAAAACATTAATTTTATAGTGTCATAAAATAGCATGGTATTTATTTAGTGTTTTTTTTTAAAAAAAAACTGTTGTTTTCTAGGAAAATCTCAATTTCTCAATAATAAATAGCTTGACAGCATTAATTGCAGAAGCATTCAATGTATTTTGTTCAAAAGAAAGTACTTTAGTAAATAAATTACTTTAAACCAAAAGTTTTACTAAAAAATTCTGCAGAAAAACCACTCTGGTCTCCACACTTCATTTATGAAAAAAAAAAAAAAAACATTTGGTTTAAACAGTGCCAACCCTGGTCAGAATATTGCAGTATTTTCTATGAAAAAAAAAGGGAAGGTAAATGTATTGAAAGGAAAAGTCTGTAAGGGATCTTCTAAACCTGGCACTAAAAATAGAACTTAACGTACCAAGAAATAATGAAGACCGAAGGAATCCTGCTAGCTTACAAGTATGCTCACTGCAATAATTTCGCATTTTTCAGACCTTCTCACAAATATACTTAAACTGTAAATATGCCTTGCTGATTCAGAATTTGAGTGTAGTACCCCTTTAGACCTTTCAGCCTTTACCCTCATAGTAAAGGTCTTTAATACTATCAAGTCGTTGTATTTTATCTTGGGTCTATGCCTAACCTTTTGTATGTCCATGTCCTAGGTCTATGCCTGGAGAAACTCCCTCTCTCTAGCACTAGCAAGTTTAAGAGTGCCGAGAGAGAGGAACAGGTGCTCCAGGCCCTGGTACGTGCAGGTGACCTGGCATTGCGGTACCTCCAAGAAATGGAGCGTACTCAGGGTAACACGGGCGGCACGGTGCCACAGCTCATGTCAGGGATCAACCCACCTACCTCTGGCTCTCCCTTGCCGCCCAACACTGAGTACCGCATAGGACCTATATTGGAAATGGCTCTTCAGAGAGCTCCTATTCTGTACATCAAAAATGGGTGAGGAATATTTCACTGGCAGTGATTCATTTTCTACATTAGTGGTTTAAATGTATTGAATCTTATCATCAATAAAAGTAAATTTATTATATATATTTTTAAAGTTAAAAATATGCTTTTTTATATTAATCACTGTGATAAAATAGTGGTAAACGTGCAGTGTCCTCATTGTTTTGTTGACTCTTTAAAGAAAAATTATTCAACAAGAGAAAGAAAATTTTAATGTTCAAAGGTTACAAAACTAAATGTAATTATGGGAAGAATGCACTGAAAGTGATTGTTAAAGGTATTTCATATTAGAAAAATGTGGGGTTTTTTTTCTAAACTATGAAATAATTCTTTCAATAAATTTAAGAAATTAAAACTAATTAATGTTTTTATATGAAAACAATGAGTACTTTACTTCTGAAATTTGAATGATGAGCTAATTTTTGCTACTTCAGTTCATTGGCACTTAGTCTCACAAATATAACATAGACATTACTTGCTAATTTTCATTTAGGAATTATTTTATAGGCTATTAAATTAAGTTGGCATTTGTTGAGTTGTTTATTAAGTTGTTTATGACAGTCCTTAAGAAATGAACAAACAAGAAAAATATTTGCCATTTAAAGTTAGAAGCTATGTTTTTAAAATATCGTTATCCATTTAGTTTAAGTTCAAAATAAGCTAAATACTTCATATATTTCTCTTATTTAAATTTCAATAAATAATTTTCTGGTTTTGTTCATATATTTGGTTTACCTCTTTGTCCAAATTTACCATGTTTAAATATTTTATTTGCTTTTCTGTGAGTTTTTAAGGCTATTTTCATTATAAATAAAATCAGGGATCTTTATCATTTAATTTAATGTTCCAAATATTTGTAAGCTCGTTAAAATAAAACTTGAATTGTTTGTAATTTTTAGAAATCTAAGTAATGCCATAGAACAATACAGAAAGGCTTTAACTGCTATAGAAACAAGTTCAACTCAATCTTTGAGGCAGGTAAGTCAATATGAGATAAAAATTCTTAATGTTTGGCTTAAAATAGCAAAAAGTAACTAAATGTCTGACTTTGGCTGAAGTAATTGTTTTGGAAAATGTAGTGTGCAAAATGTGTTTAAAATGTTGTTATTTGAAAGTTTTATCAGTACTTATCCGTTAGCCGGGCGCCAGCGAAAAATCGCCAAATAATGTAGAATGAATTAAGGAATTCTCTATTCCAACGGTCACCTCCTGCAAAAGAACATCTGCCTCTGGCCTCTTTTTCTGTTGACTGTCTTGCCATTTGCTTGGTGAGCATTTGGTTCATAATTGCCGACATTTGCTCTCTGCTAACGGATAATTACCGTTTTACCTTATGCTATAAAATCATAGTAACTTATTTATTAGTAACCATTATGTTCAATCCTTGCAATTTTTTCTATAGATTTAATATTCTATCCTAGCTGTCAACTATCCTAATTCTTTTGGGAGACTTCAAATTTTTATGTCCTCTCTCAAACCATGGCCACAGACTAATAAGGCCAGAGAAGCTTGAAATTGTGATGTGTGCTAGTAATCCTGACTTCTCTTTAGATTGCTCTTTTAAAACAACTCAACTTCACTCAGAATTAAAATAAATTGCAGCCTATTAAAAAGCCTATTCAGTATCATCTCATATCTAATTAACTGTAATAAAATAAATAAATGAATTTCTCTATAGACTATGTCTCGGCAACTTGCAGAAGTTCTCTTACGAGGTGTTTCTGAAAAGAACTATGTAAACTACGGCCTTAAGCAAGAAGGAAAAAATCCTGAAAGTCCATGGAAACCCAAAAAATACATTGGGCCCAAGTAATTACCATTGAATTTTTCTGTATTAAAGTATAATTTTTGCTTATATTGTTTTGTACAAATGACATATAATATTTATTAAATCTTTCCATTACTAAAGCACTTTCTTAAATAAGTTCTATTTAAAAAAAAAAAATAGATATTACATACCTGCCAACTTTTACGGATTGTCCGTAAAATTTACGGATTTCTGTCTAGTTTTACGGTTGTACGGATGGGTCAGAAAGTTTTCCGGATTTTGCATTTCTCTCCACTAAACTATCCATGAAAATGCAAAACATTCGCAACCTAAACGATTTTCTCTAATTAATATCTTTTTACTTCAAAACATCTCCTAACCCCTGCTCTTACGATTTTATCAATTTAGATTCTTTTATTGAGTGAAATTTAAGTTTTTTTGCAAATCTTTTTCGGATTCGTCCGCGAGTCCTGGCGCGCGCTCACCCGGTAAGTTTGCTTCCCCCGTGTTCTGATCGCAATGCGGAAAAAACAACTTTACCGAGATCGGATCTAGTCTCCCTCAATGAGCATTGATTCCAAACAGAAATTTAAATCAAATGGTTTGGGGAAAAGGGTTCAAGATATTCATGTAACCAAATTGATTTGTAGTATGAATTTTGTGAAGGGGATAAGTCAGTTTTTTATCAAATAAGTACTATGCAATTGAAGTAAGCTGATTATAAAATTGTAAAAATTTAACTTAACAAACTTATAAATTTAAGCAAAGAAATTTCACAGTTTTCTTCAATTATGTGAAAATTTGAAATACTTAATAAAAATAATTTAGGTAATGATGCATCAATCTGTACCTTTTTTTGTTTGAAGCAATTCAAATTGTAGTTTTGTAACGTTATGCAAAAAGTTTTACTGATGCAAGTTTTCAAAAGTTGGCAGGTATGATATTATTTTAGAAAAATAATATACACTATCCATTCTTGGGGGTTCTTATTTAGCATCCTACAAAAAGTAATGTATGTATTCAAATGTTCTTGTGAATATGTTAACAAGTTGCTTTGTAATTTTTCTGAATATGATTTGAAAAGGATATAATCAGTTTTGCTATTTTGCAAATTTCCTTTTGTATGCCTTGAAAAGGAAGTTCTTTAAGTGAGTAAGAGGTTATTCAATGCCACTGACAAGGAAGAAGGAAGTTAAAGATAAAAAGAATAGGGTCTTAGAACCTATCTTTCTCTTGAGATTGGTCAATTAATTAAAATTTTACTAAAAGTATCAATTTAACTAAAGAGTCTTCATATATAATAAGCTTCCAAATTAACAAAAGTTTGTTTACAGAACAATTACTAAACACAACTTAAACTGTTAAACTGATTGCTTTTATTAACTGCTTATACGGAAAAGGATGAACAACTTTTTGCACTAGCTTTTCATTAAAAAATAATGTGAATATTTTCTTTTCACTACAAAGTAAGCTAATTTTCTTCTTAAAATTAAGAAAGTTTATTTTCTTAAGTAATAAATAAATTTATAGATGAACTTTTTAAATTAAATTATTCTGGCAAGTTGCCAAAGAATTTTAAAAGTGTAGTGTTTTTAATGTCTTACCTGAAGCATTCCGCATAGCACACCTTCCTTCCCCTTCAGCAAAAATAATCAAATAGCAAACCCCCCTCTCCCTTAAGTGCTTACAGCATATTTGAACAATGCCTCTTGTTCTTTTTATCTTAGATATAAATTGTTTTATAGACATTTATATATAGCTTTAGTAAGCCCAGCGGCATAGTGGTAGTGCATCTGGCTGCCACCCCACAGGCCCGAGTTCTGTTCCCGGGTCGGGCAAGGCAGATTCAGCCTTTCATCCCTCCAAGGTCAATAAAATGAGGACTAAGCTCAGTTGGGGAAACAAGGGGCTTTGCCTCAGCTGACTGTGGCTTTCAGTCAGTGGCTTTATTATACACTATTACACATTCTACAACAGCTCTGCTCATGCACTAATAGGATCTAAATTGTAGTTTTATGGAAGTAATTCATTGAATAGTACTTTCTTCTCAAATAAATTTTCTTTGGATATAAACTTAATTTCTGTGCTTTTAAATTTTTTTTTTTCAATTCCGATGTTTCTTTCTAGCCTTTTTGTTCCTAAAGATGAAAATGAAGAGATATTACTGTTATTATTTATAAGTGAAGCTATGGTGAGTCCATTTACTGGTAACATAATTAAAAATCTTAAATTTCTAATGATCAATATGAAAACTTTAAGTATTATGCAGTAAGTCAAATTAGGGAGTTTCTTGATTACTAGTTGTTGTGACAAAATTTAAGTATTTTATTTCAAAAAACTAAATGTTGAGTAATTTTAATGACTTGTGGCTAAAGTGTTTTAAAATATTTGTGATTCATTAATTGCAGGCTGTCAGAAATGCTGTTTTAGATCTATCTCCTGAATTTCAAGATGCTCGTGTTCATTCCTATAACAATGTCACAGCTGTTTATGACTTACTCACTATCATTTTATCTAGAAGATCTCAATTTAGTCTTTTAGTTGAAGTAAGTGTAAGTTACAATAAGCATATGTATGAAATGAAACATTATTACTTAGAAAGTAATTTTTTAGACCATTTGTAATAAAAAAAGTTTGAAAATTCTAAGTAGCAATTTAGGGGTTCAAAACAAAAATATGTGCAAGACATGGTTACATGTTTTTTATATTAAGTCTTTTCCTTGTGGATTATATTTAAGTAAATTAAAATTTAAAATGTTTAAAATTTTCTTGATTTTTCCATTAACAAGGTTTTTTTAGTTTAAATTCAAATTTAATGGGAATTTTTTCTGTATTACAAATCATTATTGATAATTTTATGCAACTATGTGTGTGATATTGTTATGAATATTGAAATCTATAATTATTTCCCTGGTTTTTTAAGTAATATCTTTTTGATTTCAGTCCTTTGAAAGAGCCATGAAGTTTTCATATGAAAAGGAGCATGTCTGGATGCAGTTTGCTTTGTCTTTGATGTCTTCTGGAAAAGTGAGAAAAATTTTGGAAACAATGTAATGTGTGTCTTTATGTGAAAAAAATACTGTAATACCCCATACATAAAAAGTAGGTAGGGCATAGCAAAAGTCATACAAGTTGGCATATAATTTTGTATTTAAATGCTTGCCAATTATGCTTAGTTGGATCAAAGACCAAAAATAATATATTAACTGCATGACATGTCTATCTTGAATGTGGGGACAAGTCTCAACACAATATCTATCCTCATAGTCAATTTTTTAAATATGCAGCACACCACATTTGTGTCTTTTTTCTTGGCCTTGCAGTATGCTCGAGCTTATTTGGTCCTCAATGAAGTGTCCCGTCTGCAAGAGAAGAATTCTCTTCCATGCCTATTGGCCGCCAGAATTTGCTACGAGAACCTCGACGTTCCTGAGAAAGGCCTGAAGATGGCGGAAAAAGCTCTCGAGAGGGAGCTGGCTCATCCTCAGAACTTACTCGCTCGCTGCCACGTGGCAATAGGCCTGGGGTACGAGATGATGTCCACTGCAGCCAGGATGCAGACCAAGCGCCAAGATCTGCGGAAGAAAGCTTTCGATTCTTTTTCCAAGTAAGTCTTAATGTTAAGTTGTTCGACATTCACGCTTTGTTTGAAAATATACTTTTTTTTGTAAATATGTGTGTGGTATTTTCCAACTGAAAATATATATGAACATCTTTAAAGCATTTTGAACAGATCTTTTTCAAAATTTCATTTTTTTCTGTTTTTTTTTTAGAGATGAAAATATCTAATTTTCTGTAAACTAGGCAAAAATATTTTAAATTGTATCTTGGTTTTCTTGTGACAATCTATCTTGCAAAATTGTGTTGTTACTGATAATTTAGTAGTAGTAAAAATAGGAGAGAAAACTTTATAGTTGATTCTTAATTTTAAATTTGGCATTGAAGTAAAAATAGACTACTTATGTTTTTTAAAGTATTAATATTAGATCAAGATTTTTGTATTCTCAAATTTTGTTTGGATTTATTAAAGATTATTTATTTGTTCGGATTTTTGTGTTTTAGAGCAAGTGGTGTAGATCCTAATGATCATCTCCCAGAATTTTATATCGCTTTACACTACGCTCAAGCTCGACAAGTAATTATCTTTTTTTGCAACTTTAAAACATTAAAAGTTTTAAATTTTTTCTGTATGTTTAAAATTGTTATGAATTTATTTGATATTGAATATTTGATAACTTATAATGTTGATTTTTTTTGTTTTGATTTATGTGGCTGCTGGAATAAGTTTATATATATGCAATAATATGTGTAGTTTTATTTCTTGGATTTAAAATCTTAATATGAGTGAGAATTAGTTGTTTCTCAAAGGTATTTTTAAAAAAATATATTCAAGAGAAAAATAAGGTAGAATATATCAAGAAACCCTTCATTGGAGTTATATTATATTTTATTATATATACACTATTTTTGTACCTTACAATCTGAAATAGGAAATGATTTCAGAGCACAATATCAAAAGCTGTATTTACCAATATCAAGCTGTCACAAAATGCAGTAGAAGCACTAAATATATTATATAGAACCCCAATATAGAGACCCCTGTGTTACAACGACTGGTAAAATACGTATGGACCGTTTTATCATTGTGGTAATTTTATTCGTTATAAACGTCTTTTTGTTAAAATGATCGTACATTATTGGTCCCACTCTAAGCTTCTACTGTATTAAAAACTAGTTAGGAATTAAAATATTTTCTATTTTATAATGTATTTTTCCTGTGTTCCCAGCTTTCTGAAGCAGTGCTTCATGCTAAGATGGCTCTACACCTGCGTGCAGAGCATATTCACTCCTTGCACTTGCTAGTTCTACTGCTGTCTGCTCAAAAGCAACACACTGAGGCACTACAGCTCATAGAAGCAGCACTTGAAGAGTACCCAGATAACTTCAAGTAAGCAATATGTTCTTACTGTGAACTATAATAGAGCTTTTTCCCACTTTTATGGAATTTTCCAGTTACAAAAACAAATTAGCATAATTTATAATTTAAAACACCTTTTAGTTAAACAGAAGTGAAGTGGTTTTTCATTCAGACATTCATTTATATGTAGCACATTTTGTCACCTCTTAACCTTTACTTTGTAAAAGCATTAACTCAAATTTAGATCCATATTAACTATCTGTCTAACCTCATTCAAGGGACCAATAATGTTATATGTGGGTAAACATTGTAACAGGTTTTTTTAGCATTATATATGTAAAAGAAGTAATTTGGTACCAACACTTGTTAACTAGGAAAACATTAAATCAGAGTTTCACTGTATTAGTTTATTTAAAATTTTCCTAAAATAATGCTTATGTCTTGGTATTTAATATATTTTATGTGTCATATTGCAAATTCGGCATCATCAAAATCTCAGTCATTATGCTCCCTTAATTTTTAACATAAGTAATTATTTTAAATCCTAAGCAAATTTTAAACATGTTTAAGTAGTCAGTAAGCTGTATTCACTTTACTATCCCAGTTACAACATTGCTTTCATGAAAATAACTTTAAAATACAAGTTAAATATTTTAATTTTATGGATTGTCTCTCTTTTAAATTGTTAAACTGCCATTGTTAAAGATTAGAGATCTTCGAAACTAAAATGATTAGACATCCTCATAGCTGAGTTGCACCTGTAACAATTATATCCTTACATGCATATTTAAGGAGCACATTATAAAAGAACTTGTAATATTGTGTTCTTTTTTCTTTAATACTACGTTTTTTTTTCAATAAGGCTTGTTTGTTTTAGTTTATTGTGTACGAAAGCTCATTTAGAAGAATATTGCCTTGGTGCAGAAGTTGCCTTGTTGACTAGTAAACAAATGCTACAACTGTGGAAGTCAGTGTATGACAACAAATTAACATCGTAAGTATCAATAAAATGTTAGCCTAATCAACAAAACTACATTACTTCTATTTTGTGAATTCTGATGGGATACTGTTGAGTATAATTGTAATGAAATTGCTAAGTGGTGACTGTAGATATACTGATCTATCATGTCACTCAACTTACATGGGAGCAGTGGGTATAGGAATAAAATCCTAAAATGATCCAAGATCTGCAAGAAACCAGTCTCAGAGGGTTGGTTGCAGGGGAGTTTTATTGTTTTTGGAGGGCTAATAAAACTGCTGAAGAACTTGTATTTTATTAGTTTTATTAAATTACTATTAGTATACTATCAAATATTTTTTCCTTATAAAAAAGTGTAACTTTTGCTGAAAATTTCCATTTTAAAATAAGTCTCGATACCTGTTCAAAATAAAAAGGCTTAATCCATCTGGTATTTTCAGAAATTATGATGGCTTTATTTGAAGTAAATATGTTGATTCCTTACACTTTAATTTTCATTGCAGTGAGACAGCAAGTAAAAGTATAATGAGAGTAGCAAGTGAAAGTAGAAGTGTATTCCAAATTTACTCATCCGAGTTTTCTGATGTTGATTCTGGTAAATTCTCAGTTTCCCCTGATTCTTCGTTTATAACATCTCTAACTAAATAAGGCCTCTCAGTTTCTCATCAATTAATCTGTTCATCTCCAGGATCTCCCTGTGGCGGGACTTCAAGAGTTGAGCAGGCCTTGAGTGAGGTGGCCTCATCGGTGGGGGGCTTCCACCCCAAGCCTGGCCCCCAGAGTGTGTGGCTGCTTCAGCTGCATGTCTGGCTGCTGGTGGTTGAGCTCTATTTGCGGCTGGGACAGCTGAAAGAGGCCGAAGCTTCTGTCCTGGAAGCCTCTCAGCTCTTTCCCCTTTCCCACCAGCTCATGGTCATGGTGAGTCCTTTGCAGATAACAAAGTCATAACCAAGAAAAAGAATGTTCTGCTAGAAATGAAAAAAAAAATAGTTTTAGCCAAAAAAAAAAATCAGTGAATCTTTGTCAGCATTAGTTAATAATGTCAAAATTTTTAAAGAATTTATGCTGTCCTAATGAGCAATAGCAATTTGAAATGCTGATACAAATTTACTAAAAAGTTCAGGATAATTTTTTTATGATATTTTAGTCATTAACCCGCGAGGACGCGCGCAGGGCCTGAGAGGCCCTGTCGCTTCAATAAACCTTCATAAAACCACTTATTTTTAATCAAAAATGCTGAAATCCCGTGTATCTGCCTAAAAGGTTTCCACCTATCACCTCCTAAAGTTTAAATAGAGTGGGTATGTTATTTTCCGAGTTAGGTTGTTGTTTTTATTGTAATGCTTCGAAAATTGGGAGGATTCGCGCGAGTTATAACCAAAGAGGTCTCGAAAAGTAACTAAAATCTATAATTTTTCTTGCAAAAAAGAAAATTTAAGGTAAACAGCACTAAATCAACTGCGGAAATCGGCCCCCCTTTGAAGATAAGATAATCTCGGGCATTTCCTCCTGAGTGCTGGTGCTTTTCAAAATAGTCTAATATACCTATATTAATAAAAAGCAGTCAACTTAAAAATGAGTTATTATGCACTTTGAACGATTAAATTATATGTTTAAACTTTCCGTGATAAAATTTTAGGATTCACTGAACATTTAGAACGGAAAACGATGTGCAGGGCCTGAGAGGCCCTGCGCGCGTGCCCGTGTAACAAAAAGTAGCGCGCGTCCTCCCGGGTTAAGCAGCATTTCCAATTATCCAATCTGTTGTGGCTATCAGATAAACCAATGAGAGAAAAAGTTAAAACTGAATCATTTAGTTCAAATATTAGTGGAATACTTGCTTCATTTGTACTAGTTCTAATAAGTGAAATTTTGAAAGAGTGAAATGCATTTTTTTATAGAAAGGAAGAATCCATGAAAGTAGACAGGAATTCAATGAAGCAAAGATTTGTTATGAAAATGCTGTCGCTGTTAACCCTTTCCATGTAAAGGCATTGCAACATTTGGTAAGAATCTGTTCATAGTTCTTCATTCATTTATTATTTACTATCTTAATTATGTAATTTTAAATTAACAAAAGATACATTTAGTTGTAACTAATGTGTAAAACTGAAAACAAATTTGTTTTTGAAGGGTAATTGGAGTATTAACTATCAGTATGAGTTTTATAAAATATTTTTTATTAAATTTCAATTTTAATTTAAACTTTTTTAAAAATATGATTATTAACAAAAAGAATAAGAAAAACATAAACCTGTGAACTAAACTTTCCCTGCTAAATAATTTTCTGAAACAGCGAGAATTTGCAACAATTTACCCCCAAAAATATAAAATGAATAATTGTATCTGAAATAAACTGCATTAATTACTAGTTTGTAAATTTGTGTTTGTATTTTTTTAGAGTATGGTGCATCATACATTAGGAAACAGTCGACTTGCTGAGAAAATATTAAGAGATGCTGTCACTATTGATCCTATGTCCCATCAATCTTGGTAAATGACTTAAAGTTACTATTAAATTCACAATATGTTATAAAGTTTCATTAGGCTTCTTAGCTTTTCTTAATTTGAATAAATAGTTCTTTTGGGCATCTTTAAAACTAGTACAGTAATGTTATGTGATACTAACTCTACAGTAATAATTTTATTGTTCTTAAAATTTCCAGGTTTAACATGGGTAAAGTACTTCAAGACATGGGGGACTTTGAAACATCTACAGAATGCATAGCTACTGCTATAGAATTGGAAGCTTCTTGTCCTATTTTACCTTTTAGTAATATTCCAAGAACATTTGAATAATGTTAAATTTAAACTATGATAAACTATGTTGAATTTCATAATTATTTTTTATGTGTACTAAACAGAAAACAACCATCTTAGGGTATGTTCATAAATTACGCGAAATGTATTTTTTTCCAAATTTTGGACGAGGGATTTTCTCTATAACTTTTAGATAAATTAATTTCTTTGATATGTTCTTGGCACATTTGTTTCATCTTGTCAGCATGACGCTTAAAAGCATACAAATTGTAAAATTTTGATACAAATCTATTTTGAAATCAAGAACATTGCCTTATACATTGTAATTATCTTGGCTGACTGGCCCTGTTCTGACTAATGTGCTCATTTTTCTAAACTGGTGCTAAAAAAGATTTTTAAAAATGTGTATTCCCTAAACTAAAAATTGACATGAGATTTTAATTGATTCCCTCTTCCCTCTGGTGAGATTTTGCTTGATCCCCCCCTTTTTGAAATCACGTAATTTATGGACGCCCCCTTCACATGTTTGCTGAATAAAAAATTGGGACACAGATAAGAAATTTAAATGTTTTTAGACCTTATTCTGAATCCTTTTCTTCTTAATTTTGTATATTTAATAATTTTAGATGTCAAACAGTCACACAAATTTTCTTTTTATCTATTTCACTGCTTGAATTATTATTTAGGTTCAAGTATGTATTATTACCGATAATCTTTGTGTTTAGCTGTATGTTGTAATATATATGTGTTGGAAAGTACTATTATTGTGATATACAGGGATGCTGACAGGTCAGACTGAAAATAGTTTTGATGTAAAATATTTCTTCCTTTTTTTTCTCAACACTGTTAATGTTTTTGTAATGCTGAAGATATGGATATAATATCTTTTTTAATGTAAAAATGTAGTATTTCAACCAAAAATTGCTAGTGATTTTTAAATATTTGATTGTGCATTAATATTTGTTACTTTATTTTCTATAGTATATTTTTGTAATTTGTTCATACAAATATGACTTTATTTAATGAAAGAAAAACTAATTGGGGCATTTTGATAAAGCTCTTTTTTTTACTTTGTATTATAGTTTACTTGCTTTATAATGTTAGAAAGACTGGGTTTTAACATTTATATATATCCTTGCTCACTGTTTGTAAAGCTAGATGCAATTCATTCTCATCTCACATTTTTATCTTATCTCATGTTTTTATAGTCTTAGATAGTATTAGTTGTTATATCCCATAATTTAGAATGATTAAAATTAAGTCTAATAAAATAACAAATAAAATAAAATTTTATTGCAACTAGTTTGCAATATTTTTATTTATTAATGGTCTTTCACTTAGACTTAGAACTAAGTGCTAATTTGAAAAAAAAATGTACACAGTGTGGTCTAAAAGAAACTTCAAGGATATCGAAGCACCTAGAGGCCTAACTGCTCATCATAACGAAATGAAACTTTGGGTACTACTATTTGAAGGTATGCACCTGAGATTGTGATGATTTAAAACAATAAAACTATCACAATTCTAAAGTGAAAAAATTGAGTGGCAACACCTATTTTCCCCCTTTTAATGCTGATCAGTTTAAAAAGGAAAAATGGGTTTTGCTACTCAAAATTTTCAAAGCTTTTTTTACCTTAACCCTTTCGCGACGGGCACCTCAACCACTAAGCCGCTCTCACAGGACGGCAGACGAGTAGAAAGAACCTTCTCCAGGGGACGGGCACTTTGCGCTCTAAATCGCACTTCAGAAAAAAAATCGTAGAAATTAAAATTGTGGTCTAAAATATCTAATTTTTGCCATATGATCAGCAAAACCCTTTTGAAGTAAATCCTAAAAAAATTAGAACGTTATACCTATATTTTCCTTGAAAATTTTATAAATCGTATAAAACTTAAATAACAATCATTTTCTCGTATCTAAAATGAATAAAACTGGGGAAAATACCATTAAATGAAGAGATTTTATCTAAATAAACTTATTCATGAAGATATATTAAGCACACTTGGATCAAAACCCACTTTATTTCCCTTTTATTTGAAACGCGCAAAGCGCGCAACCAATATAACCCATCGGAAGTCGTTGAAACATTACTAATTCTGAGATAAATATCAAATAATTTATCCATTTCGATGTTCGAATATTTAGACACTCAAAAATATGGGTTATTTCTCACTAAGCAATAAATAATTCAATCAGAACACAAGCGAAATCTAAGAGAAATAAAAAAAAATCCATCATAATAAAAACATCAAATCTCCCATTTATCCTTCAAATAAAAATAAAAAAGTATATTGAAGCCTATAAAACATGTGTGTAAGTTTATATTAGCCAAGGAAGTGAAAGAGAACACTCTAAATTCACATTACTTATGTTCTCAATGCATCATTCATAAATCTCGCTAATCCTTCGAAACAACTTATCAAAAATATAAAATAATTTATGGGTATGAAGATTCAGATTTGTACTTTCGAATTATTTCGCTGTAACAGACATAGGGCGGCATCTAATGAGAATTAAAAATACTAATATAAAGTTTTAATCGTGTATCATATATGAGACGCCCGTCCCCTGGTCCTTTCAAAGCAGGCGTCTCACCCGTGAGACGGTAGGCCGGTGAAAGCACTTCGCTCCCGTCTCACCCGTGAGACAGTAGTCCCGAAAGGGTTAAACATACGGGATTCATTATTTTAAATCATTACGTTAGATAGAGTGCTTACCTTCAAATAGCTGCAGCCGAAATCCTATTTCGATATGTTTGGAGGTGTTAAGGTATTCCAATATCCTTAAAGTTTCTTTTTGACCAACCCCCCTGTATAATCTTAGTTTTTCAATTATCTTGACTTTAAATATGACTTGAGTATTAATTGCTAAAACAACTCTTGTTTTTACATTTCACAGAAGTTTGGTCTGCATCTTTTAAAATAAGTCTTTGGTAGTAGGTTGTAAAATAACTCAAAACTGAAAATACAGAACATGTAGTATAAGTGAACTATCATTTCTTGATTATTTTTACACAATTTGCCTTTTATTCAAAAAAATTGTAAATCCTAGTTTTGTTCATTTGCCACTGATTTCCACTTGGATTACATCAGGGAAAGTTAATAATCAATGATGATTATAAGTTTAAACTAGGCTTAGTTTATGGCAGTCTTTATTGCATATTTTTTATTTGTAGAGATGAATGTTATCAAACTTTTTTTTTGACTGATCTCAGCTGTGTTGTTCACTAGATATTTGATGTTCAAGCAACAACATTTTAATAATATTATTATGACAAGGTTTCTAATTAGGCAACTTATTTTGTATGTATCCAACTCGCTAGTGTATCAAAATGATATTCTACTTGCATGTGCTTGCAGAACCTAATATGGATCAGAAGTGCAGTTTTAAATCTTTCTCCATAGTTGTCTGTGCTCTCTCATACTGGTTAGGTTATCCCTCAATTTCTATTTTCTTTGTTTCATGTCTATTTATTGATTTTTTTCTAAAGGTCACAAGCAGTTATCAGAATATTTCCTTAAAAGTATCCTTTTTTTCCAATATCCAGTTCACATGAACAAATAAGGTTTTAAAATTTCTGACTTTTTTATACTTACAGTGTTTCTATTTATGTACATCTGCATTATGCTAATATCTGCCAGGT
This sequence comes from Tetragnatha montana, assembly GCA_963680715.1. NCBI lineage: Eukaryota > Metazoa > Arthropoda > Arachnida > Araneae > Tetragnathidae > Tetragnatha > Tetragnatha montana. The sequence goes on along the minus strand of OY796680.1, from coordinate 14,920,198 downwards.
TGTAATAATATCTGTGTTAGTTTTTTAAAAATTGATGTTTAATAACTTTGAATTCGGCAACATGTCATTTAATTGATTATTGCTAGATATTTAAGCTGTGATTGGATAATTTTTCTATTTGTAACAACTGGTGCTGTATGTTAAATGATATTTGGACATTTTCTGTTTCTGTCTAAAACTTTCCTATCCCTTTTCCATCCATATGAGTGTATAGCTTTAGATTCAGTGACAAAAATCTGAAACAGTAGTAGGATATCAATACTTACTTAAATACATGTTGGAGCTTATTTTTTAAAACCTGTAACTGTTAAAGATATTAAATAATGTATTACTTTTTGTGTTAAATATTTTGTAGATTTATGAGGAAATAGTTGTATGTTGTTGAATTAAAATGTATATTCTGTTTTCACCTGTTTACTTTTTGTCTGTTGTATTGGAATGAATCGTATATGGTTTTATTGTTTTGAAGTGGAATTTAGAATGGATATTTGTACAGGGAGTATCTGAAATCATCATCAATGTGTGGTGGCGAGGCAGAGAATTTAACACAGATGCCATGTAGATGAAGAGAAAAATAAGCCTGGTCACAAAATGATGTTGCATAGACAGCTTATCTTCATAAAATATTCAAATATTGATATCTGTGGTGGGAATATGTGCTATTAAGGTTATGGTAGTTATAAATGAGGGCCTCATACACTATGCGTTTCTTTGCACCCATTACAAAGAAAGAAATCAATCCAATAACCATTAGGGTCAATTAAGTCTTCACCATTAATATGAAAAAATAAATATTGATGATTAATTTAGAATCAATATTGGTTGTTGGTGAGCTCATAAAGGTACACTTGCATTAAATGTACTTCATTCAGTATACTATTAGTAATAGTATACTGAATGAAACACAGTAATAATTACTGTGTTTATTTGTCTTTCCCCCTCAACCTGTTACTCATTCTATATTTCATTTCAAAGTGAAGTGTGCAGAGTATGAGACTAGCTAGGGAGTCATTGATAAAAACATTAGTTATTAATCTGTACAATTTAGAGCGTTAATTCTTTAGAGTATAGGTGATTTCTGATCAGCTTATTTTTAAGTACACTACTATGGACATATTTTGGGGTGATAATGAGATTTGAACCAGTAATCATTAATATGTGAAGGAAATGCTTTTTTTTTAATCAACCAATGCTTTATGAGCCAACTGCAACAAAATTAAGACGAATTTCTTGTAAAGTACAAACTATATTTTCTCATTCTTTTCTGTAGTTCCAAACCCAAACACAATAATTTCATAATCAGTATTTTAAAACCAATCTTAGCAACTTTCTGGCTAAAAGTATCTAAGCCAAAAAGTATGGGTACCTAAACAATTCTTTAAATATCCTTTTATACCTAAAATCAGGTCTCGATTTCTAGAAATTTCTAGAACGGTATTTTTATGGATAAGTTGGGGTATTCCAGAGTAGGGTAATCCTAGGGGTTATTTCAAATCTTAAAAAGAGGTACCGGAACACCGCACTTGCCACAAATCGAGCCCTGCCTAAAACTACTAAATGTGATACATGAAATCTTGGTACTTGTTCGACATATTAAGTATCAATTTTGATCTACGTAGTCAAGTTTCATGATGAATGAAAAGAGACTGGAATGTGAATGCGAGAGATAAAACTTTGATGGAAACTTGTTGAAACGCAATTTACAGACATCCTCTTAACCTTGAAATTGCAACGTAGCATGGGCGTCATACAAGCCTCATTACTTGGCTTTGAAGTTTCTTCCTTCATCTCATACATGCATGCTCAAGTGCAATTCAAAATCCTTGCCAAGGTAAAGGCTTAGCAAGAAAGCACGCACATTTCAAGTTTAATCCCTCCCCCTTTATATATAGTCTTCATTCGAAAAAAAAAAACCAGAATACTTTTAAGTCAAGGAGTCTTAATGAGAACATCGGAAGTCAGCTGAAAAGTCGCAACAGAGAGAGCTTGGCTTTGAAAGAGCCCTTAAGAGTAAAAGACCTTTATTTAAAAATGAGCAGGTCCGTTTCATTTTTAATTGGAAGAAGCAAACTCCCATTTGCGTCATAAACGTAATGAGGAAAAAGTAATTTATATTTCGCTCTTTATTTCGTAATTACCGGCGAATGCTTTGAAGCGATGTTTTTTTCATGCATTGTTTAGCTCTTGCCGCGCCTCAAATGGTTCGATTTAATTTAATTACTTCATCTAATGAAGTTTACGAGTGCTACAATTTGATTTCGATGAGATCTGTTGTGCAGGCTGCATATTAAAAGTATGGTTTTTTTCTCTCCATTTAGTCGGAAGCTGTATTCTGATTGGGAAGTGTTTTAATTATATTTTTTTTTAGGAAAACGCAGATTTGATCTTTGGATTGCATTTTTACTTTTAGATGATCGATGCTATTGGAGTGTGAAATTTTTGAAAAATCTAAGCTTTCTGTCTATAAGCTTTGTTTTTTTTATTTGTTGGAAGGAAATTGAAATCCAGAGGAAGAAAATTAAAAACATGGCACAAAATTTGATACTTAATCTTGGTTTTGAAAATTAGTAAAGTAGTTTTGAATACTTTTCTGGAAACAGTTTTTGAAGGAATCATTTTGAAGATCTTACGATTCTGAAAGAATTTTGCAAGTCTAATTTTAAAATATATGAGGAGCGTATTATTGTGCTTAACGCTGGAATAAATTTGAGCATACTTTGGTTTTTATTCATTTATAAAAAGAGAGAGAAAAGATTTTTTTTTATTTGTAAGTCTTAAGTGTTTAAAAATAAAGTATAAAAACCAGTTTAAAATTGTACTTTCATGCAAATCGTTATAAAAACATAATCAGCAAAAAAGTATTTTTTCTTTTCTCCTCTCTCTCTCTTTTTATAGTTTATAAAACGTAACCTACCTTTTTAACCCCCCCCCTCCAAAAAAAAAAAAAAGATTTGGAAGAAGTTAAAAAATATAAATTTTACACTCTAAAACTTTTACAGCTTGATCATTTTATTTAAAACTAGCTGATTGCTGATATACCCACCATTGCTCGGGGAAAAGAGGCTTTTCAAACTGCGTATTAATTGTTTTCTTCACTGCATTCCTTCATGAGACAATAGGGTAAACTGCTTTCTCGCTAGGATATTTTTTTGATGCCATACTGCTTCCTTAAGTTGCATAAAAAACTTAAAAAACACCACCTGTTTAGATTTAAAGTGTGAAATCCCCGTTTTAACGATAAATTTTTCCAAAATAGGAAAAAGTCAGAGGGGACCTTCTAAACCCCTTATTTTGGGGTGTTATTTCTTTTTTCTCTTCAATGTCCTTTGCTCTCTCCATTCATTTCTGCAATTGGTATAAATGTATAATTGAGGCAAATTCTTGTACAACAAAGATATATTATTGAACAACAATTTCTATAGATAATACTTATTTCCCCCTCATCCAGTTTTCATAAAAATACAAAACAATTAAAAATAAATTATTTTCTTAGATGATAAACAAAACCTAAAAAAAAAAAACCCGGTTTAGAATTAAAGTGTTAATAACCAGTTTTTAAGAGTGAGATTAAAAAAAAAGGGCCAGGGAGAGACCCTTTGAACCCCCCCAAACATGAAATAAAAGTAAACGTCATTTGAATTGATACCATCTATCTAAAATGCTTCTGATGAGATATTTTGAAATTTAAGCTTTGTTGGAAATATTTAAATTTTGATTTAATAGGAAAATTCCTGATTGTTTGAGAAACAGCTTATTAAAATTTTATAAAAATCGCTTAAATAATGTGGGTGCTGCTAGAATGCAAAAACTAAAAACCGGAGTAAATATTCAAACCTCTGTGCATCTCCTATAGAATGAAGTATCGAAAAATACAGAAATTACTTTCTTTGAAATACTCAAGATATTACCAACAGGTAGGTCACTTCGTAATATCAAGTTCTTGGTATTGTTTTCTTCAAAAATGTAAAACTTAGGTCTGTGGTCATTTGGGACGCCGCTATAGGCTCAGAAACATCAAAAACGCTTCAAACCCCCTTGTGGGTCAGAAAAAGAAATTTCGAAAAATCCCTTTTTAGGGCGCGTATACACCGGAAGGTTAGCCCGATAGATTTTACTGTGCGTTGATGGGTGAGTGGTAAAACTCCTTTATAATTATAAACTTCTTTAAATAAACATAGTGTGCGTATTTGAAAAAGAGAGAGACTGACTTTTTTCCTTTTATACTTCCTATCATACCAAGTGGCAATTTTTTTTCAAGTTTTCGAATTACTTAATTTCTATTAAAATAACAGTGTTTTTAAACAAATAATAACTTTATTTATACCATATATTTTTTCTACTGAAAATAATCAGACAACAAGCTTTTACAAAAAAATCAGAAACCGCGATTATCAATATAACTTGCCTTGAATTCATTCAAAACAAAAAAAGTAGACGTTACTAAACTTGGATTCACAGCGATCACTCATCATCATTTATTGATCTCTACTTTATTATTCTAGAACCATCCTACCCTTTTAGCTCCCTCAAAAATTGTTTCTTACGAGATAACTCTAAACCACTTGCCACACAATAAAACTCTTCTGTTGTTTCAACGGAGGTATTAACTCTCTCACCGATTCTTTGAACTGAACCACTCGCCTTTTCTTTCGAGTCCTTTTTTTATTTTCTCTTTATAAACAAAACTGATCCTAAAAAAAGCTAACGAGCGTTGAAAAAAGAGCGGCGGATCTAGGAAATAATGATAAAGGATTTGATGGTTCTCAGTGGAGGCTCCTTAATCTCGGTGAAAAGGTGGCAAATCAATCAACACGAGAAGAAGATAACTCTGGGGGTTCCGATGGAGGATCAGTTTTTCAAACTCAGAAAAAAAAGAACTTCTACTTTCATTCGTTCCTAGAAATGGTTCAACTGGAGTTTTCTAGGATTGCAATTTATAAATGAAGTAGAAGGTGTTCCATTTGGTCAATTTGAATATATTTTTTAATTAAATTAAAAATATTTTTTTTGGAAGGTAGCCATTTAGATGGTGGTATGGAGATTATGATGCATATATGATCATAAATTCTTTTAGGCTGGTTGAAATATGAATATAAAATTTAAAGATTAAGCTACATTCATTATTCTTGTTGGAGGGGGAGAGATTCTTTTAAGAGATTACTACTTTAAGAACAGTTTCGGGATCTCGTTTTATGGGCATTGTTGTAACCTGTTTGTATTTTGCATCAATTTTATAAATTTCAAACCCAATTTTTCTTGTGCTTCAGGTATTCAGTATACTTTCACATCGGTCTGTTGCCGATTCCAAATTCCACCTGCATCCCTTTATGAACTCTGCTCTCAAAACAAACGCTACGAAATCCAATTTTGGAAATTGCGTTGCCACATATCGGGAACAAAATTAGATTCCCTTTTTCTTTTGTGAAAGAGTTTTCTTTCATCAGAATGGCAATGGCAACCTGCGTATGTCGGACACGTCTTCTCTCTTGTTGCCATTAACGTCTTCTGGCGCGACTTCACTTCACTTTAATCATTATCCACTCGCCCCTCTTTTGTTGCAGTCTGTACTTAAGACAAATTACTCGTTGTCGAGAAATAGTTGCATTAAGTTTCCAGGAACTGAATTGATTTGATTAACATAGCAGATACGAGTAGTTTCTTAATGGACGCTGAAAACTTGAATGGGTAATACTGCGTTGGAATCTTTAGACTTGTCTGATTTTGTTTGGTGCTGGAAGAAAAATATTTACCCAGACATCTTGGACATTGATGGAGACCTAATTTTAAACAGCTGCTGTCTACTTTAATTCTTTATTGTGGATATGCTTTAACCTATGCTTGATACACTTTTGAGTATATATAAGTATATTATTAATTTTAAGTTACACAAGACAGATAATTGGAGTGAATTTCTTCAGAAGTTTAGAAGAAAAGCTCTCATGACTTTTAAAGCTATAAATCTTGAATACTATAGATAATAAATAACCATGTTCTATGATAAAACTTTTGATTCTGTCATCAAGACAAAATGCAGTTTAGGTATGGGATATTCCGATGTTGCATAAGTGAGATTTTTGATGAAACCCAATTTTTTGTTGCATAGAAACATATTTTAAAGAATGAAGGATTTCGGGGGTAAAAATTGGAATTTTGAAATAATGCATAATGTAAATTTGTTCATAAAAATGCCCACAGGCTCATATAGGACCTTCATCTTATTTTTATATTTAAGAAATGCAAATTCCGGTCAAATGAATGGCAGAAAATAAGAACATAAGCAAAATTTTAAAAGTTTAAAATATAGAAAAGTTCTTAAGAATAATGTTTAATAAGAAATAAACAATACCATGCATATAGCTTACATAATATGTTTATGAATATGAGACCTCTTTTTATAAAACCACTATCCTGAAGCAATTTAAAGTGCAGTAATTTCGGACGTTTGGCATTCTCAGCAAGTTACTCATTGAACCCAGAAATATAACCAACAAAATTGGTCATCTGTAATTATAATTTTTTTTTTTTATTTTGATATTTTATCTTATCTTTCTTTATTTATCTATCGTTAACTTATTTTCCTTCTCCCTAGAATATTTACGTCTTAAATCATCTTTTTAAAAATGTTTTTTGGAATATTTTCTATTTAAAAAGATTACTATAGAGTTGAGCATAAATACACTCACTCTATTATTTTTTAATATTAGAAGGAAATTAAAAAATACCCCAATAAACCTTAACCCAGCCTTAAAGACTGTCTTTATTCTAAAGTAAAGTGATAGGAGGCTTAAAGATCAGAGAATGGATGGAAAACTGAAAACACTAACTATTTCGTCTAGACTAAAACGGAGCTTCAGTTATTTTTTTTTAGAGCGAGCTTACTGTGCTCTAAGATTAAATAACTACAAATTCAAGTGCTAACTTCTAATATAGAACTGAACAAAGTTCGTTGGCATTCAAGTCGTAATAAGACAAGTTAAACTAAAGTTTAAGACATTTCACGTTGCTTGAGAAAGTTAATTAAAATTTTCAGTGAGTGCCGTGTTTTTAATCTAACATTTGACAACTTTTTTTTTTGTTAAAATATACCCCCAAAGCGACTTAGAAAAAAACTCAAACGTCTCTAAAATCCTGAATACAGAACCGCCTATTAAATAAATAGCGCTTTTTAAATTTAGTATGGAACTTAAAGCTCTGAAATATAGAGAATTCGCACATGACGTCACGACGAGTTATTTTCTTTTAACTGTTAACTGCTGGAGGACAAGAACCCGTTGCTAAGGCTGTTGTTAGGTCCGAGTCACATGATTGCAAATGGTCTATTCTATTTCCGCTGCATTAATATTATTCCCAGTAGACGATATTAATTCATTAACTCATCCCTGTTGATTCTAACGTTGAAATTCTTTGCAATAAATGTTTCCAAAACTTTGTCAAGTCCTATAAAGAAGGAAGGGAAAAAATGCACGTCCAGCAAAGTGTCGTAAGAACCAATCACGAGTCACCCTGCCTTTTATTAGAACCCGAAGAAAGTCATTCTCCAAGTATGGGTCCGAGAACGGCATTGTTCTTCCGAAAATCTGTTCCATCTGTTCGGAACGCACCGCTTTTCATTAAGGGGCCTCTCGGGGAAAAAGGAGTTCCCATGCGGCCGTAACTCATTCTTCCGCAAGCCGGCAACGAGCAAACACAAAGCGCCATGTTTATTCACTGAAGAGAGAGACGGACGGACGTTATTGGACCTGTGGCTGGGATGACGAATGGAACAATCACACCAAGCTGCCGCCGCGGGAAAAACAATGCGTTCTCGTGAAAAATCGGAGGGGCTCTCTGTAGAGGCAGTACTGAGCAGAGGGCGTTCCGACGGTGACCCGGCGCGTCCAGATTGGGAGGGTGGCGATAATCTGAAGCAAAGTGTTTTCTATCTACGTGTTTTTTTTTGTTTGCGATGATTTGAAAGCATCACGGATTCTGAAGTTTCTGGTGTTTATAGGTTGTTTTATGACATAATTTTGCTTAAAAATTCTTTCCAGTTTTGTAAAATGAACCGTTTTATCGATATGAATGATTTGCAATCCACTTTTAAGCAATTTCGTGCAAAAGAAAGTGTTGTGTGTTTTATTGAATTTAAAATTGAAATCTTAGCAAGTCTAAAAATTTAAACAGAACTACTTTAAAAAGTGTACTTTGGTTGTATAACAGCAGTCTTCCATTTGAGGTGTCTTGTAACTCATAAAATTAACACTTCTTTATAATTTCTATAGTTTTCAACTTGCCTATGCAAAAAATATAATATACTTGTACTTGCTTAAAAATACTATAGTATTCTATATGTAACTATAGTTACAAATTGCTTATTTATGGAGAAAAGTCGTTGATTTAGTAAATAAATTCTGAAGCAAAGTTCGAAAATATTAGCAATCTGGGGATCTTTCACCTACCCAAATTTTGTCTTAGGGAAGCACCTTTTCAGAAAAACCTTCATTAAGTTTATTTCAGAAGAAAAATTTTTGATGCCAATATTTTATGAGATGTTACATCCAAATTACATGAAGATGAAAACTTTATATTACTCCGCGGAATATAGCTTGGGAACCGCGGCGGTCAGATAAATCCCATTCCCTAAATGGGTTTGTGGTATAAACTCTTAAAAAGTAATCATAAATGCCAAAGAAACAATCGCACCGCCAAATTATGCAAACTTTGGGGATACACTTCTATGGGAGAGAAGGAAGTCTTACGCTCTCCCTCTTCTCTCTGACTCTACGGGGTTCTCTCTCGGAACGAATAAACGAACGGGCCATCTATCGTCTGCCGCTGACAGAGAACAGCGTGTCGTGGTCAGGTGCTCTGAATGGACCAATTACGGCACGCGTCGTTTATTCTGGGAATTAAATAATCCCGTTGGACATTCGGAAGAAAAGAACGTTCGAAGGATGGTAATGAGCTTGCGCCGGGAGCAGTTTGTTCCGCCGAAGTTTTGACAAATCTTGGGAGTTGCTGCTATGAGTGATAAACGGTTTTCTCCTATTCTTGTCATCCGTTTTGAATATATGAGGGAGACTAATGTGTAAATATTGGAGGGGGAACCAAATTCAAAAATTAAAGTGAAAGTAAATAAACATCACATTTTACTAATGCACTATTTTATAAAAATTTTGATGAAAATATACTCATCTCTTTAACTTAAAAACAAATACCAATTAAATGGAGAAACAAATAGGAGTTATAATTAATCACAAGTAAAAAGAGATAAAAAAAATACTATTAAAATATTAATTCACATGACTGCAACCTACATTTTATTCTAGAGAACACCATTAGAAATTCCCACAGGACATATGTGATGGTTAAAACCGAAAATGGCATGGGTCGGTCACCCTAACCTATAGGTTTTTTTTTTAATTTTTGTAAGGGTGGCTCTATTGGTCTTATAGAGAAGGAATTTTCAGAACTATACTCTTACAGCCATATTCACAGCCATCAGCGTCAGTGCTAAATCCTCGATCAAAGAAGAATTCCACCAATCAGAGTCAACGAAAAGCTACTTTTTCTTTCTTTAACCGCTGGTTAACCTCGACGCTGATGGCTATGAATATGGCTGTTAGTGGCCTTTGAAAACTACTAGATTATCTGTATAATATACAGAAAGACTAAGAAAAAAAAATCCTAATTGAATTTTTGTTACTTTTTTATTTTGGTTTATTTAGTCTTGGTGGTAGCGAAAGGGTTAATGACCAATTTTTCCCAGAACGGAGGATTTACAATCCCTTCGTTTTTTAAAATAAAAACAGTGATTACGACAAAATTTTTCCGGAAAAATATCAAAAACGACCTTAACTAAGAGGATTCAGAGTACCATTAAATTTTAATGAGGTATGGTTTGATGAAGTTCTTATGCAAATAACAACCGCCGAAATGTCTCTCCTCCCTTTGAATTCCTTTGTAAAACAAAAGCGAAACAATTACGCAAAAACATCTCTTTTGTTTACATAGATTACGGTTAAAAAGGTTTCTAAACAAATGCGGCGGAGAATTTGAAAAAAAGAATAATTTTGTATTAAAGGTTTCAACCCCAATGTCTCTGAAGATTTTTTTTAAAGCAATCTAAAACAGAATTTAATAAGGAACAAGAGAAAATGGAAACTCGGGTAAAAAACAAGTATTTCCCCCCTCTGTTTTGGACATCGACCTTAGAATACTGATAGACGTAGCAAGCTGGCGAGGACTGTGTTGAAACATGCTCCGCCAATTTCCCATACCTCACGTGACCTCGCTCCTCCCGAAAGAGCGCGTTTCCGATGTCGCTCTCAAAACGGAGCGCCTCACGAGAAAGTAGTTAATTTAATTTGCCGGGATAACTTTAAATATTTTACTATGGGGCATATTCCAAGGGTAACTGACATTTTTAAAGTAAACCACGTAGTATTTTGTAATTTTCTGCTCAAAAATAAATAATAAAAAAACATCTTCCACCCAGTTTATTCTTGTTAGCTAAATCTAATGACACAGTTAAATTTTCAAAATTTAATTATGTCATTAGATTTAGTTAACAGAGCAATTAACTGGGTGGAAGATGTTTCTTTATGATTATCTTTGGGAAGTAAATTACAAAATACTTAGTTTTTCTAAAAAAAAAAAACTCAATCAGTTACCCGTAGAATACCCTATAATAGCTATGTATTAATTCTAGATAAAATATATTCAGAAATATAATACTTCATTATTACCAGTTTCAGAGGCAATAATGAAATCAGGTTCTTAAGAATTTTATATGATTATCAGATATCTTTTTTTACAGTATAAATTGAATAGACCAGTGGTCTGTCTACAGGGCAATTTTACTACCGTTTTTGGGTACCTTCACAAATTCAGTTTTAGGAAAAAAGGTACCTTCACAAAATACATTTTTGAAAGAAAGATCCCCAGTAAGCTATATTTTCTCAATGGTTAAATTTTTAGCCATTCTAGATTAAATTTTATTTTGTTTTTAGTGTTCAAAAATTATGTACATGCTTTTGAGTTGATTTTGCACTTAAATTTTCACAAATTTACAGAAAAATGTTTACGAAATTTCTAAATTTTCACAAAATAGGTGCCTCTTAAAAATCTAGACAGACCCCTGTAGACCTAACACTCTTAACTTTTCTATTTTATGAATTTGAGCTTTTTGATCTTTGATACTGTTAACTACATAAGTTAAATCATTCTTTAAAACATGAAGCATTTTAATTGAATTTATACACTTGCATTTAAAATTCTATAAAAATAAACTATTACTTTAGAAAACTGAATCAACAACATGACAAGCTTGAATCAACTACTTATCCATTCATTGTAAGTTCTTTATTGTTGACAAAATTTTTTGGGAGCATGTACCTAATTAACAAGTAGTGGCATAATTTTTAATAATACTTAATTTTAACAATACTTTTTAATAATACTTAACCAGGGCTTAAGTATGAATGAAGAATGAGTATCCTTGCCCCGATTTAGTCGTGCAATTAAAAGCAGAACAATAATTAACCATTGCTGTCAATGCGAGAGAAGCACACCGAGTCCATACATCACGTGATTTTCGAGCGGCAGATGTTTCATCACGAGCACCGGTCCACCGCTATGGAGAAGCGCGGGCATGCTCCGTCTATCAGTATTCTAAGGTCGATGGTTTTGGAAAAAGAAATCTTAAAAGTGATTATAAAAAGAAACCGAAAGTTTTTGAATTTCGTGTTTTAGGTTTCAAAGCGTGCTTGCTGCTACAAAAAGCTTTGTAATGAATAACTCTAATCTAATCTTGTTCATCCCACGTGTGCACTGGTTGGTAATCGGATTGAAAATACTCATTTTTTTATTTTGGAAAATGCAAGTATCTTTTTTGATCCCGCTAGTTGGGAATAAAGTGCTCTTATTAAAGGGGTAAAATATTTATTTTATTGTTAAGTCAGCAAAAGAGAAAGCAATAAGTAAGAAATGCTTTTGAGGGGTTTTCAGACATCGAAATCAAACATTATTTAGGGGAATGTATTTCATTGAATAAAAATACAATTATAATGAAGTATCTTCTTTTTTTGTACTTAAAGTAGCCAAAAATTGAGTTACGTCAGGTTGCGCCTTAAATGACGATATACGTAAATTAATTTATCTCCTGAGGTATTTTAGAGTAGTAAAGAAGTATATTCAGTGTTATTACAGCATTTAATAGAGTGAAACAGTGAAAATCTTTAAAACCAGTTATAGCACCTAGTTTTCCCCTTAACTTAAAGCACTAATGTTTCAACTCATTGATCAAATTATTAAAGGAAGAATTATACTTTTCGGATTTTGGTGGAATTTGTGCATGAATAATACGCAATGAACTGACTGTGTGGGTAGGTTTTAAAGACAATTGCATTAAACTTAAAAGAAACATTTCTATGCATCTTTAATTGTCTATGCATTTGTTTTTTATAACTACCATTATCACAACCACTAATCCTGATTTCAGATGTACCCTACCATACATTACTCCATCCATTTACTGGGTACTCTCTTCTATCCCAAACAGGATAAAAGTTCGCAACATCTCAACTAACCGAAGCATCGAAAGTTCCTTCCAACACTATTTACCACAGAAGCAGCGTGTAAGAGTTAAACTTCTGGACAGATTCCTTAAGCAAGGCTTCCGGTTGCTTTGATATGCACTTTGTGTACCTTCAGGAGCACAACCGTTGCCTTGACAACGGCCAGCCGCGAAATATTCGAAGGCGAGGATTATTTCTGTTGGGCGCGCCCTCGGAATTCCTTATTTTATCAACCGCGGGAGCCACTTTATGGGGCAGTTATGGGAACAAAGGCGCTCGGGCCGCGGATTAGAAGTTTTGCCGACGGCCTTTAAAATGTATTTCCCCTCTCCCTCCTTTTCTGCGGGATTAGGAGGGATTTTCTGTTATTTTATTGGGAGGAAGAGGCATTTTTTCTTATTCGTGTCCAAATAGAGGGTTTGTATTTTTTTTTTGCCTTGTCGTCAATCAGGGGGGCTTAGGAAGAGGTTTATTTTGCGGCGATCTTTTCGGGTTTTTGATAGTTTGTTTGGATCACTAATTTTGGGTATTGAGAAACTTTTATTTTTATTTTAGAGGGAATGTTTTCGAGGGCCTGGCAGGCTTGGAGAGTTTATTAAGAAGTATTTTAAAGAATTCTTTTTTTCTTAATGTTGGTAAAGACCTTTTAAACTATGAAAATGACTGGAATAGATTTCATGACTTTTTTTGGGCGTGTGGTATCATTTTCATGGATGTAGAAGTCTTATTCAAAGTTACTCTAGAAATAATGATAAAGATTTTTATAATTAAGGTTATTCAAAAATAGAGTGATGGTTTTGATTTTTATAGTAAGTGATATCTTAAAGAAACTAAGATATTGCTACAGTGTTTTCACAAATAACTTAATTGTTTAAAGTTCCAAATGTGATGTGACCAAGATAAATTTCTTTCCATTACTTATAAAAAATCTTATAAACAAACTTAAAAAAGAAGTTTAATACTGATTTCTTTTGAATAAAATTACTCAAGGAGTATAGTATCTTTATTATTGTAAGTATCCCAAAAGGTTTGTCAAATTACTAACTGAAAAACTCTTACTATGCTCTATTACTCTGCTATTACCTACTCTGTTATACTATACTAAACAGTTACTAGATAGTTATTAGATGAAATCCACAAAGTTAAACTGTTATGCTTTTGGCCCTAAATGTATTTCTTTAATGATTTAATAAGTGTTCATAGTATTTTCCTTTGACTTCTTAGAACTCAGATTAATTTCTGGAGAATTCTTTGGCCTTTATATATATATAAAAAAATAATAATTCCAAAGCCCAGTCTCTCATCCGTCATAGTTTATTTTTCGAAATTGCACATTCGAAAAATATTCTGACTGCTTACACCACCCACCGTTCCAAGACACGAAATATATCCTCCAATTAACGTCAAGCTGATAAATGATCCTCCAGATCCCCAGGTACCCCAGATTCTTCCCCAGAAACAAAATGCGTAAAACTCCTCCCAAATGACAAACCACAGCCACAATACGTTTAACAAATTCCCTATAAAAGACATTCGCAACTCCAAATCCCCCGTATTTATTCAATTCAAAGCGCGGTCTAATCCCAGGACGCCATATTTTTGCGATTGTTTGCGAATGCCTCTCTATCTCGTTAAGAGCGATCAGCACAAAACCAGGGATTAAGGCCTCTGGCTATTTACGGTCACAGGTAGGATTCCGCGAATGACCGCTCAGTGCCTACTTAGCAGCGGCAGCACGAAATGCCGCTGTTCGGTAGGCTTAACTCGACGGCCCTGAGGAAGGCTCCCTCCCGCGGAATTATGAATTGAATCAAGCCTGGAAAATTAACGTAAGTTTCTCGGGAAATGAATTCGTAGGTTGTTTGTGGGCTGTGTGAGATTCTCTTGCTTCGGATTTATGCGAAATACGGATTGGATTCGAGTTTCTGCAAGAATGTGCGATTTTGTGAACTGTATTTAGAGCTAGAAAGGCGGGATTTCGTTTCGTATTTTAGGAGGAATAGGTGATGGTTGGGTAGATGTGTTTTAGAGATTTTTTTGAGGTAAATGAATCTAGTAGAGTGAGAAAATGACGTAGGAAGGTTAAGCGATATCTTTTACAGTTAAAAATACATTACTCCAAAGTATTCTTACAGCCCCATCTGTCCTATCCACAATGTAACTCAATTACTGTTATTTTTTAAAATTGAAATTTTTTCAAATGAAAAATAAAATTTACATCGGATTTGAAAAAAAATTACTTTCAAAGGATCAAAAAAGATCCTATACAGCAAATATATATTTTAGTAACATATACGCCATTTTTGCTTTCTCATTTAGTGAGCTTTAAAATTTCTGTACAGATTTATTTTGATTACATTTCTCTGTAAAAAATGTAATCCAAAAGAACACAATAATAGGATATATGCGTAAATCACAAAAACACACTGAAATATAAATAATTAAAAACCACTTACTAGACTATACTTTCAATATTAAAATCGAATTTCCTAAGAATAATTTAATATCCACCATTCTGTTTCTTTTTAAAATGTTTACTTATTTCTTTAGTAAATCACTATTTGTTGTATTTAAGTACTACACCTCTAAATTAGTTGCAAAAAGTTACGTATCGCTTTGTGTATGTAAGTGTAAAGGAGATTTTCCGGCAATCCACCAAGTCTCTGTAAAACCCATTTCACTGCGTTAAGAGCCTTGTTGCGGAAAAGCAAAGAGCAGATCGGGAGAAACAGCCAACGACCGTGGTTGAAGTAACATTTTCGTTCAACACATCCACGTTTATATTACGTAGTGTTTCTGAACGTTTCAAATCTCGAAAATGAATGATTTTTTTGGAACAATGAATAACATTCTTTGAATAGAGAACTTTGTAGTAATACTAAGAGCGTTACATTTTAAATTTTCAAACATTTTTTAATATGTTGGAGCTCTGAAATGTTGTTCATGTACAGTACATACATCGAAATAATTTTTATAGATGAGTTCAACCGGAAGTTGGCCAAAGACCCTGAGCCCTTCCAGTGTATTATGTTATGGGCTAAGTGATTAATCGGGCATTATTAATAATGCCCGAAGTGGAGGCGGGCAAAGTGATAAATTTCATTCACAAATTTCACTGAATTTCTCACATTGCCCGGGCATTATTAATAATTCCCGGATTTATCACATTGCCCGTAACATATATATCATAACATTGAAGATAAGTCGTATTTCCTGTTTGAACTTTATAACCAGTCTCGGGTGGTCTTCGGGTGGTTTTTTTTTTTTTTGACGTTACACTGTTGAACTCGTCTATAATTACAATGCCAATGCATTATTCTTTTAAAAAAGACCATAATATTGAAGATAATTCGTATTTCCAGTTTGAACTTTACAATCGGAAGTCTTCGGGGGGGGGGGGGGTTTCTGACGATTATTCTTTTTAAAAAAGACCCAAGAAAAACAAATTAAGTAAATTATTTAAACTGTCCACTAAAGGCAAGATACCATTTTATCGAGTCTCGTAAATTTCTCTTGACTAAAATTTAAAATGTGTTTGTTATAGTTAAGCTAAATACTTAAACAGGGAAAATAAAGTTATTAGTTGTCAAAAGTTTGTCCTTCGCATGTCCTTCCAATATTATACTTACTTCTATGAACGTGAATTTTTTAGCCTAATTAAAAAATCAAAATCATTTACTAAATTGCACTTTTATTTACTTTTAAGGCCATGATAAAACTATTATCATTTTCATACGCTCCCAAATTCTAGTTATTACTTTTAGAACAGTGCCGTTAAAGCCTTTTATTAGATTTTCATATTATTTTAATTTTTATAGACTTTACAAAAGAAAAAAAAACAAGGGGCTCCATTTTAAGGAAAGAAATTAAATTGTATGAATCAAAAGAATTCCCATAAATATTTAAAACAATGGATATTGATACGTAATTTTTAAAATATATTACTTTCATTTCGAAAATTCTAGTTTATAGAGATAATAGATATAAAAGTGAAAAATGAGAGTCATATCTGGTTTAAGTATCTTATTAAAAATTCTCTCGAGTAAACATTTTAGAACGAATCCATTAATAACAAAGCATTTTTCCATTTCATGACAATTTTGTGGCCTTTCTCTCTCAAAAAAGTACGTATAAAATTCCATTGTATTTTTTCGTTTAATTCCAAGCATTAAACTTTTTATTTACCACCTCATCTAAAATATTTATATTTACGTTTTTATAGCCGTCATATATCTGGCAACGCCTTGAACGCAAACGATAATCGACCCCAGAATTTTTTTCCTCCTCTCAATGCTTAATTTTTGCCTCGCTTGCGTATAACAGCGAAGAAAAGAAACGGATGTAGATATAAAAGGATCATCTTTTCCGAGGTAAATGAAAACAGTTTCCTAGGGTTTTTAAAACTTCGCTATTGCGACCATAAAAAGCGCAGGCGGATAACTCCCTGTAGGAAGATCAATTCCCAAGTAACCGGCGCATTTTTGTTCCGTTGAGCAAGGAACGGAAACAAATTGTTTTTATTTACCGATACAATTAAGGGTCTGTGAGTCTGCTTTTTCGCCGTCCCTAGGGAGTAGGGTTATGCGAACAGAGCTTTATCTGTCCCTTTACTCCTAATGGTATGTTCGCAAAATGAGATATGATAAAGTCTATGCAGTTTTCTAAGAATTCTAGCTCAGTAACGTTAGGAACCTTTGGGTAACAATTAAGAGAAAAAGGTGAAAGACTATCCTGATTAACCTTTTATTGAGCATACCTACCAGGAAATATAAAGATTTAATTTAAGTAAGTTTCTAAGTTTATAATTTTGTTGATGCTAGCGAACAAATTAGACCAGTAAAAATAAATGTCTAGTAGGTATTTCTTGATAATATTCTAGATTTACGTTTCACGTTGAAGTAGAAACAAACTAATGCTAAATTTGTTTTTGATGTTTTCAAACTTTTCTGTCCTTTAAACCAAGGGACGAAACTCGATGATCGTGAAATCCTTAAACTGAGCAGAACTTTTTACAATGTAATTTTGGAGAGAAAAACTTAAAGAGGAAAAAAATGTAAATAGAGTTAGATTAAAAGTAAAACTAAGATGTTTTTAATATAGTATTTACAAACATTTAAAGTAGTAGTTCAGAATATTTTGAATTTTATAAACATTTTAGGTCAAAAATTTAGGTTTAAGCAATAAATTATCAGAAGAGATATTTTTGCCAAGCTTGTAACTTCCTGCATAATTCTAATTTGGGAATTGCAAATTTAAAGTTAAGAAGTTTAGCTCCTAATTAATAAATTTAAATGTTCTTTTTTACTTTGTTTCTAAAAAAGACTACTATTACATTACTTTGGATTTTGGTTAACAATGAGGGATTTTGAATTGAAAATCTTCACTTTCAAATAACGTTTCAAAGTGCATTCAAATTTCTCTGCAAAATCTCAATATCAAAACCTTTGTAACAAAAAATATAGGAATAGAAATAACACGAGAAAAGTTTCAAGGTTTTTTAAGAAAATTTGAAATGTGTACCATTAGGAAAGCAAGCACTACCTCCAATGGTACTTCAAATTTTCTGAAAGTTGCGTTAACTCTCTCTCTCACAAGAACTTTTCCCTGGCTGTAAGCGTACGATAAGAACGCCCCCCCCCTTGGATGTTGGGGCCATGCCGCTTGTTTTCTAATCCTTTCCGCTTCATTCATCAGTATTTGCCGCTGCCATTTCTCAGAAAAATCACTCAGGAAACACCAAGACAATTTGCTTTGTTTGCTCTGAAGCTTAATTTATCATAAGCGTGAGTTGCTTTGAACTGGATTAGAGAACGCACACAAAACGTAATTTACGAACTCGATCACGGAAGTTGGGTTGAGGGAACTATCAGTTCGGATTATAATGCCCCCCGTTAAGAGTGATTTTGTTGAATCACTGCGACTGTTCAATCTTGGGTGATTAGGTAAATTTAAAGTTATCAATCCTTTCTGAGAAAACCCCTATTTATATGTATAACATATTACAAAACTCTTTCTATTCTAACATTTATGTAAAAACATGTATAATTTGTGTATAATTTCTTACTTTTTCTCTATCTAATGCCTCACTTTCCCCAACTTATTCAGATACAAAAAGTACACAAAATTTAATTAAAAATTCAGTAACTATTAAATAATAAACGACATTTCATCAAAATCTAAAAAAATAATTATTGATCCTATGCAGTGAATCCTAACGAAATTGCCACAATCCCTTTTCTTTAACTATTATGAACTTAAAACTTTGACAGATGAATGAATTTTACGACTAAATGTTTTTCTCATTGAGATAAAAGTTATTGAAAAAAATGAAAAGAAAGAAATGAACAATTGAACAAGTTATTGAGATGAAAGTTATATTTACAATTAAAAAGTAAGTAGGTAAATGTAGTAATTTCACCAGATTTTTTGTTCTACCTACAAAAATATAGTTCCATTGTGAACAGTAGCAAAATTCCCCGTCTCAAAGTTATTCTCGAAACGGGTTCATACGTGGGTGGAACCTCTAGCGTGTTTTATGTTATTACAACCGACAAGTCCCTGAGATCCAGAGACTAATGAAACTTCTTCCTCCGTGAGTAATATTCTGACAGTTCGCTTCGTCGAATGACCTTCTGGCTAAAAGTGACAGAAGTCGAAGATAGGGTGGGTCTCTAGACAAACAATCCCTGGGGGGCTCTAGGCACGTGACATACTTTAATTGCTTCCCTTTGAGGGGGGGTTTCCATTTGTTTTTTTAGCCTTTATGAAAACTTTTTCTTTCACTTTGTTTGTATGGGTTTCTTTGAGTTTAGACTCGATTGAAATTGTGTATGTGAAAATGTTTAAGTCAGCACTTTATTTAATATGCTTGGAACGTTTCGTTTGGTGATAATCACTCAAAAAACTATTTTTCAAGTACTATACAACACATTGTTTTTTTATTTTCAAAACAAAATTTTAAGAAAAACATATGAATTTTTATGATTGCATTTACAATTAATTGGTTTTAAAATATTTTGTGAAATTGTTGATTTATCTATAAATTTAAATAAAACCCTAACGTGATAAAAACATACATAACTTTTCTCTATAAATTGAAATTTAACGTGTTTGCCATTTTTTGTAAGAAACGTACCGTTTCATGAAGTTGATTCTTTTTATTTCTAAAGTCAAACAGGTTCTTTAAAAAAGTATCATGAATTGTGGATCAAAGCGGTGGTGAGGAAGTCCTTTTACTTATGAAATCTGATTTTGTAGTTTTGGCTTTCGTTTTCTCCCTTTAAAATTTCGATGTTGTATCTGATATACATTATAAAACCGTGTCTTGAAAAAATAAAATTTGATTCGGATTATAGTTATTACTGATTTAGATTTTCTAAATCTTTACTGAAAGATTAGTTTGTTATTCAAAGTGGAATGCAATACGTTATGGTTGGGATTTATAGAGGAATCTTTAGCAGTACCCTCAGTAAATTTGACAGTACAAATGAAGTTCTCTCTTTCTTTTAATATTCTACTCAAATTTAAGAAGAAAGCGTTTATTGAAAAGAAAATATATAATTCAAAAATTTATCGAATCAATGTTTTAATGTAGTATGCTATGTTGAATAAAAATGTTTCTGCTCTATGTGGGTAGAGGACTTCCTGAAGGGGGGACTGACGTTGTTAGTGTATTTCTCAGTTAAATGAAAACAACGATTTTCTTGTAAAAATTCAGCTTTATTGCTGATAACTTTAACAATTACATTAAGAAGATTATTGAATACGCTGGAACTTGGAACTACAGAACGATCTTCTTTGAGATAAAAACTTTTGTTGAAGGGTGTCTCTAAAATTTCAAGAAAGCAGGTGAGGAAACGTTTGGTTGGACCTTGGGTTGGTTGTTTCGAAGTCCAAGTGCCAACAAATGTATTTCATTTAAAAAGTTTTAATTTTCAATCTATATCCATTTACAGACTTGAGTTTTATTTTAAAAACTAACAAAGACTTATAAATATTCTGAGTTATAGGTAAAATAATTCCAAACTACACTGTGCGATAAAAGCATTAAGCCATAACTAAAATGGTTGATCGCATGAAGCTTTGATAGATAAAAAAAATTAGAACTAGTTAAAATTCCATTAGTACAGGCTTAAGGCTCATTTTAACTAAGAGAAGAATAACGAGAGTGAGACATCCATTAGGGTGGTGTCAAACTCAAAGCATCGATTCTTTTGTATGTATTTCTTCACTAGGATAAGCCTTTTCTTGTTTCGACTGCTCGTTTGGCTTGTTGTGAACGAATTACTCGACGTCAGAGACAGAAGTTGGCAGCAGTGTCCAATCCATCAACCTCAAAAATCAAACACCGTGAACACAACAGGCGGCAGTAAATCAACTTTAATCGGAGTTGTCACTGAATGCATTCTCAAGGGGAAAATATTCTGAAATTATACTTGATCTTTAATTTAGTATTCCAGTTTAAAAGTAGTCGAGTTTGAGAGGGCATCTGTTTCTCAAAGAACGCATATTTGTTGATATCAATAATATCTAAACGAAAATTAATCAGAACATGTTTTTCAATTTATTTGGTATTATTTGTGACTATGGTTTGCAATAATCTTTAAAGGTTTTATTTCCCCATAACATTCTTCACAAAACCAAGAACTATCTATGAAAGAAGCTTATTTTAAAATGTTTTCTTTATATTCAGTAAATATGTAGGATAAAATATATCAGTAAAATTTACCCTTGCTACCTACGAGAATATTTTCAAGTACCGTTTTCTCATAAATTAAAGTATGTAATTTTAAAATGCTTGCTTATTTTTGAATACAGTACAATGCTACATCCAAGTGATCCAATCCAATCACTCGAGACTATCTGGGATGAAGAGACGTTTGAACAGTATAAGTGGAAAAAAATAAAAAATAAAATAAAATAAAGAGTTTAAATTAATATTTAACCTTCCCCCCAACTTCATGGATATCCTTGAAACCTCAGTTTTTTACTTAATAATATCTTATCTTCCAAATTTCCTTTTATCTTCATATAGTGTATTTTGCATTGTAGAATCTAAAAGAAAGTCCAAGCTTTTTTCTCCCTTTCCATAAAAATCATCTCATTATCTATTTTTCTTTCAAAGGTTCTTTCCATACAGTACTACAATAATACTCACAATCGTCATTAAAAAAACACTCACAAAGTCAACTTTCTTGTAATTGCTTTTGCGCCAGGCACAAAGCCGCGAACAAAATTAATCGATTCGGAGCGAAAATTGAATTTTAATCGACAGATGCATTAATCATGCAAATGAGATCATTACAAATTCTGACACTTTTTCCACTGACCTCCGTGCATTGAAAAGAGACACATCGAAAAGAAGAATCACACCGCAAAAGGAAAAAAAAAAGGAGAATCGTAAGCGGCCCTTAAAGTGTTTTCCCTGCAGCTGCCAATTAAAAATAACCGCTTCTTTAATCGAAATAAAAATGGCACAAACACGATAGAGGCGGAAGCAGGAATTTATGGAACGAAAAAAAAAGTGTCAGCTTCGGTTGGCTTGGAACTGCGGTGCGAACTCCATTTTTCCTCACAAAGAACCCATTAATTTTATTAGCTGTTTTTTCGCACGTTCGTGAAGTTAATTTCCTTACCTCATGAGGTACGTAGTAAGAACAGTTTTTTCTCGCGTTTCGAGGAGCTGATGGAATAAGTTGGGGTATTTTGCTTGTTTTGGGAGAATTATGCGTAAGCGAATTCCGTTTTGAAATATCTTATCAGAACGAGTGATCCAAAAATGCGTGATTTGAAAAAGAATTGATTGAAACCATGGTTTGGAATGCACTTTAGTTAGTCGTTTCTTTCTTTTTTATATTTCATTAAGTTGATAAAAATTAAAGTAAAATTCCTTTTTATATTAATAAACGCAAACCTTCTGGGAAATAAAACATTCAATAAGTTTAAGTTTTCGGAACAAGGTAGTTTTTGTTCATTTTGAAAGTGAAATATTTTAATAAGTTTGATATTTATTTAAGTAAATTTTACAGTTATATCTGGTAGATACAATCAATTATTATAAAGGGTAAATTATGAACCTATTTTTGGGTTATGAAGCAAAGTTTTAAACTTTTGAGTGACGAAAGATTTAAGTTCCCCCTTTTGATAATTATTGTTAAGAAATTCTTACTTAAAATTATAGCACAAAATGTTTACAAATTTTACAATTTTTAAAAATGTTTAAATTCATTTAAATCTTTTATAGACCTAGACAACCCGAGATTTATATTGAATCCTATGGTAAATTTGGGGCAGCTAGGTCTGAAAGGGTTAATTTAATTATCTATCTAAAAAATGAAATCTTCTATTAAACTCACGAGCATATACAAACAGAACTTTCTGTAAGGGACAAACACACACTTCTTTAAGAATATAATTATAAAAATTACAGTGAAATATGCATGCTGGATCATATTGGACTTCATCGTTTGTTAAATTTTCGGCCCCTGATAAACTCAGGTCTTAGAGTTCAACACCGTCCTCCATCACCCTGCTTCATAAGGATGTTTCCCAACAGTTTAATAAATCTGACATAGAATCACTATAATTGTCTGAGGGTTTAATACCCTCCTTACAAATTTGGTCATCATTGGATAGAATGTAGGTACACATAACATTTTGAAACTGATTAAATTAATATGAAGCTGAAAACTCCATATGTTCCAAGCATCGAAAGCTTTCAACAAGTGACAAGAGTACTCCTCCAACTCATCTTGCCTCTCTTGAATATTCATTCATTCATTTAGATGTTCATTTTTTTGTCACCAAGTGTCCCCTGTTTCCCACGTCCTTCATCAATTTACTCACCTACTGTTGCTGAGTCGTTTGCATAATTCAACACGTTATTGTTTCGACGAGAAAAATCCTCGAGAGCTCTTCGTCTCTCCACCCCCATGAGAGAACGTTCCTCTCATTAGCGCGTTCTAGAAAAATCATACCTCGTTAAACTTTAAATAAGAAAGTTTCTCTTGGAATTCTTTTGTTTCGTCGGATAACAATGAAAGTGAACCTTTCGCCCCCCTTTTGCGTGGTTCTTTTTTTTTTGCGGTAATTAAGACGAAGAGAATTTTCATTGTCCTTCGACCTGGGGTATTTTTGTGAATGGAAGGAATTAGGTGTTGTTTTGACAGTTGTAATGGAGATGAAAATTAATTGGGAATAATTGGATGTGGGTTGAAATACTTTAATCAATAATGTAGATGGATTGAAAATTAGATAAAATTTATGCCATCGTTCAATTTGTTATGCTTGAGATCAAGCATAATATGATATTTCAACGTTCGGTACTTTGATTAAATATTCAAGTAATATATCCTTTTGAATTAATAATAAGAGAAGGAGATAATTTTATAGTTTATTCATGTCTAGACCTAGACCATTGATAGTTAATGGGATAAGGGATAAGTAGCTTTTAAGTCCAATTTTTTAAAAACGTTAATGTCTATTAAAAATTATATATTTTATAGCAATTTTCCTATATTCCTTATCATTTTTGGACCAGAGTTTTCGATGTACAATATGGGACAAACGGTTGGATGATAGTATGGAGCACTTGTGTACCGATTTAAAGCGAAAAACTATAACAAAAATATTTCAGGTTTTATTTCTTTAAAGCAAAACACACAGGTGAGATTATTTTTAAGAATTTTGATACTGGTTATTTTTAGAAACCGCAAATGTGTATTTTTCTAATAACTAAAGTTGGACCCTTTCAATACCTATTTAATAGGCTGGGTCGAAAAAGACAAATTTTGGAATATCGAAACGCTTTAGGTCTCAAAAGTTGCGTCTTGGCATGCTGATAACTGGAAAAATAATCAAAAAATTCCTAAAAATATCCCTGAAGAGCGCATCGGGCCTAAAGTTTGAGAAAATTGACAAAAATAACCTTTAGTTGAAAAATTTCCCAAATTTCCAAAATTATGTTTATAAACTTCAAATTAGATGTAAGTGTATCCTTTTAGTTGTCTAAAATCAAATAAAAAATCTGAATACTCTTACTTAATTTTTGAAATCTGGTAAGGAGGCCTAAAGTTGGCGAATTTTAGTGAAAAAAACCTAAAATTTGGCACTTACTCAAGAAGGCACTATTGAATGTATAACTCAACAAATGCGTTTCTTATTGGTGAAATAACTTCCTTCATACCCTTTCTTCACATTTTGGTCATTTAAATAGTGTACAATTAAAATATTAGTTACTATGAAACCATAAAAAATACCCCCTTTTATGCCTCATTACATTACCATACACTATACCTCATTTAATAGTAGAAAATATACTTAGTATATCTTATTATGTCTGTGAAATAGCTTGAAAGTTGGGTTTACAATCAAAATTTGGGATACAAGATCGTCTGAGAAAACAATGTTGCTTGTGTAGGAATCCTACTCCATCTTTTTTTATAATAGCAAAGTCTGTCACAAGTTTCACACATCTTTCGACAGCTTACTTGTGGAAATAATATTAAAAATCGAGTTGTGGTACAATGGTTTGTCAATATTTTATTTTTATGTTTACAGGAGATTCGTACTATTAGCGTTAAAGTAAATTTTATGTTAAACTGAAGAGGGTCGCATATGTACAAATTATATTCTAATATTCTACTTATCATTTTTAGATTGGGGTTTCTTTCAGAAAAGTATTATCTTAAAGATTGACACATATAAGCATCTAGAGTGCCATAATAACTTAAGATCTTTTACAGCAAGATCTAATAACTCTCTCCAACCTGTATATGTGTTATAAGGCCTTAACCATTCTTAGAATGTATACTTCTGATCTTATTTAAGACAAGTTTTTAATACATGGATTATTCACTTTAAATTACTTTGAAAACTATAGTATAGGTAGTTCTTCACAGCCAATTGTTGTCCAAAATAAATCCGTTATGAAAGTTAATGGTTCTCTAGTTTCCGCATCGAAATATTGAAACAAGTGTCTGAAAACTATAGCTCATAGCAATCGAAAAACACCAGTACACTAAATTAGGTCCTCATTGCTATGAGCTAATGTTAACTGGTGTTGTATCACAACCTAACTTTTAACCTTCCATGAATATAGAAAAAAAAAACCCTGTTTATTAAGGGGCTAAAAAATCCTGCCAAGTTGATGCTAATAGATTACGTTGATTCTATTCAGTGTCCCAATTTTGATTGTAAACCCAACTTTCAAGCTATTTCACACATATAATAAGATATATTAAGTATATTTTCCACTATTAAATGGGGTTTACTTTACTGTATGGTAATGTAATGAGGCATAAAGAGGGTATTTTTTACGGTTTCAGAGTAACTAATATTTTAATTGTGCACTATATAAAATGACCCAAAGGTGAAGAAAGGGTAAGAAGAAAGTTATTTTACCAAAAAAAAAGCGCATTTGTTGAGTTTTGCATTCAATAGTGCCTTCTTAAGTAAGTGCCAAATTTTAGGATTTTTCACTAAAATTCGCCAACTTTAGGCCTCCTTACCAGATTTCAAAAATTAAGAAAGAGTTTTCAGATTTTTTTTATTTGATTTTAGACAACTAAAAGGATACACTTATATCTAATTTGAAGTTTATAAACATAATTTTCGAAATTTGGGAAATTTTTCAACTAAAGGTTATTTTTGTCAATTTTCTCAAACTTTAGGCCCGATGCGCTCTTCAGGGATATTTTTAGGAATTTTTTGATTATTTTTCCAGTTATCAGCATGCCAAGACGCAACTTTTGAGACCTAAAGCGTTTCGATATTCCAAAATTTGTCTTTTTCGACCCAGCCTACTATTTAATAAATATTTATAAAGTATTAAATTGTATTGATTTTTTGCACACATTAATACGAGTAATAGATTGTTTGAAATCGAAAAAAAAGACGTTCTATTTGCCAGGTGTTTATTATATTTTATGCAGCCCTCCATCTATAGGTTACAAAAGTGTCAAACAGAAGGTTCATAAAAATAAAAAAAATAATAATTATTAATGTAAGTTAAAGAACTTTTAAAGACATCTAAATAAATAACATTTCAAATTCCTAATCAGAATAAAACTTTTTTTTAATTGCATGTACTATTTTAAAATTTGTTGAAAGAGCAGCGTTGCAAACTACTCGACCTTTTCATATTCTATTCAATGAGGTATTTTAATATTTTGAGATTAAATTTTATTAAAATAGTAGATAAAAAACCACGAAGAATGACATTTAAATGAAGTATTTTCGTAGCCTAGTTTTTGAGATATAGATTTATGAAATTTCGTTTTGCGTTTTAGCGCGAAAACAGAAACTCTGTTATTTAAATGCGCTGTGACGTCATTTCCATTAGAATCCCGTTTTCCGATCATTGAAAAACAGTAAAAACACTAGTTTCGAGTGCGCTATGACGTCAAATCCCGTTTTTTGATCACATGACTTTACTAGTATTTTGGCAAAAATAAAATTGAATTTTAAATGATTTAAAACATATTTTTTCACTTAATTACTCTGATATTTGAGAGTTTTAACGTATCAAAAAAGTGTAAAATTAAGCAAATCCCTCACTTATGCAGAAATAATTATACTAGAAATTATTTCTTTCCGGTAACGAGAAGATGTTTAATGTTTAGTTTAACTCTAAACTATCTATACCCACTTCTGACAGTTTTAAGTATGAGATTTTAAGGTCATTCTCATAAAATCAGTCTCATAAAAGCCATAAAAACTTCATCTAAGGAAAACTTGCAGAAACAGTGACTAAAAAATTTTAAACGTCTTGAGATTTTGTAGGATTTTTCTAAAGAAAAAAAAACGAAGATGCAACATGAATAATGAGCGGCATCTCTTATGGCATTATGTCTTCATGAAAAGTGTTTTCGAACAGAACATAAAAAAATTTCTGTGTCTTGTTCGTCTGGGAATAATACGTTGTCGGGTTTAATTTTCGGAACAGTCGCGAGATAGTTGTTTAAGCATATTCATTTTGCACAGAGAATGTTTTAAAAAGTATCTTAATTTAAGATTCTCGCGTGAACTTTCGTTATTAACTTTTTTTGTCCCTTGTTTCAGAGAGATTGCTTAAGAAAATAAACATTTATGGTTCTACAGAAAGGTTGTTTTATGGAGCTTCCTTGAGAGATTCCAGCATTAAAAACTTAAGCCCTGTTTCTTTTTTTCTTAAGAAGTACACTTGCATGATGTAGTTCTTTTCAAGGCTTTACTAACGAGAGAAGTAAAGCTATCTTATATGTAGTTGAAAGGTTTTTGTTCAAATTTTTAGAAGACATTTAACAGTGAGGTGTAGTTATATTTTAATTTAAAAAAGTTTAGTAAACTTACATAATCATTATTTAAATTGAATCGGGGATTGTGTAAAAGTAGTACTTATCCAAACTCGACATTAATTCTGAGATATTTGAAATAGAATGTTTGGTTACCTGCAAAATTACAATAAATGTGTTTTACCGATTGCTAAACCATTAAGTTGCTTTTATGAGTTTAATCGTTCGTTTAGGTCGTTATTTTATGACCACCCTGTATTTCAATTCTTAACTTTGACTTTGTTTTTTTTTAAACCCAGCCTTATATGAATCGTCAAATACATAGGTTTATTGCTTTTTAAAAATAAAATTATCGCTTCATTGGATTTCTATATACTATGTATAAAACTTATATGCACCATTAACCGTTCTTGTGACGGTTCTAAGAAATTGCCCAAAACACCAATGCTGAATATTTTCCCCCGTATATATGATATTAGAATTTCAACTTATAATTTTACAGACATTTGTTTTATGATATGTTGTAATAAAATTTAATTTTTAATAATTTAACAAAAATTTGGGTTTTTAATTAATTAATTATATTTTTTTCTTAATTTAAAAGATTTTGAATACTTGTTTTGAAGGAACTTAGTCAAGATACCTAGCATTTTAAAATGGAAAGAAATTCGAATAGAATAGGCCAGGTTCCAAGTTTCTGGGTATATAGTTGTTCTCGAGTCATGGCTATTTTAAGAATACAGAAAAAACAACTTTACGTAAATTTTAAAACTTTCAAAATTCATTTCTTAAATATTCGAGCACCAAGTATTAAAACTTGGCACACACTGTGTACTAAGTACACAACCATGAAAAAATTGAGGACAATATTTGAGCACAATATCTAGGGATTTTAGGCAAATTTCCCCAACTGTTAACGTTTGACCCTCGTACAAGGGTCAAACGTGAACAGATTTCAAAATTTTTTTGCTGCATTATTCTTGTATTAATGTGTCACAACTTTTTTGCACTATTGCTTTTCGAATTTCTGATTTTCGTCTTTTTCGACCTAGCCCAATGATACATCTCTAGCTGTATAATAGAACACCTCTTGAAACCATATAGGATTACAACCTTTAGACCGCTGACTTGAACAGTGACAAAAGCCGAACAAAAGTGACCAACGCTGTCCAGAGGCACTTACCTCCCCCGCCCTGGATCGATGGAAGGAAGGAAGAGGGAATTAGAGCCCCGAGAGGGGTGATGACAGCTCGGGGCTGATTCCGTGAGCCCCGTGACCCGGCACGTCACAGCGACTCAGTGTCAGCCCCGGCAGGGGCTGCGAGTTGTAAGCCGACTTTCTTGAGTCAATAGCGGAGTGCTGTGACTTTTTTATGGGGAGGATAACAATCTTGAGTAAATACGGGCGGTTGTTTTGGTTGGAGGTGACGAGAGGACTTTTTTTTTAGAGAGGGTGAAAGACAGGTGTGCTTTGATATATTAAATTTGTTGGGATTAAAGATGTTGGCAAGTGAAGGAAATAATAATTGTAGTGGCAGGATATTTTTGTAATGTTAAATGATGGCTAATTCTTTAACGGTTGCAGTAAATTCATATTATCAAGTAAAGGTTTGAATAGCACAAAGAGTTTAATTATTTTTGAACTGTTTAGCGCAAGTAATCCAATTCTTTTAAACATCTATTTCTTCTTTTATTTTTGTTAAGCTTTTATACGGTTTTTCTATAAAGGACTTATTTAAAAATATGTTCTCTGTCAATAACTAGCAGTTTTGGGGTTTGCCTGCGGTAAGAGTAGGCACACTTAATTAACTACTTTGATAGCTTTGAGTGTAATCCTAATTGACTTTTGAAGACAAGGTATGTTTGAAATAAATTTGAGTTCAATAAAATATGTGTATAAAATAATTTAAGGTTATAGTATTATATTATGATTAATAAAACATACAAAATAATAATACTCAGATTCTTCTAAAAATTCCTATATACATATTCTTCCTAGTTTATTCAAATTACTCTCCTATAGAACACTACCTGATAATTCAATAAATGATACAATGCAATCGACAAGTATATAAAAAATGTCACTAATGAGTCAATTTCTCTTCGTATGAAGTCTATAGATAACGCTCTCCACTCTCCATCAAATCCACTAGAGCGTTATACATAACCTGTGACATAGTATAATAAAACATTTATTGCCCCAAAAGAACTTTTTATCTTGTTATCTAGCAGTTTCGCATCATTTATCACAGAAGAGGGTATGAAATAAGAAATATCCATACATAATACCAATATCTGCAGCTCAGAAGTTTTTATAAAGCTTGCACATTTTGTATAAAAATCTTTCTGATCCTTTTTAGTCTTTTCAGGAGATATTTCTAAATGCGTTAGATACTAATATGCAGGGTGTTTCGAAAGGTCCCTTCAAACTCTCCTCAGAAAAATTCCTCGCGTGGAGTGCATAAAAATGCTTATTTGGATTTGTTTTTCAACTAACTAAGTAAGATGTTAAAAATATCCACTGATGTCTCATTCATGCGCCGTGGAAGGAAATAGTCTAGTTTTTATCGGAAATGACATCCCATTATTCGAAAAAAGTCCTAGAGGTATAGTTCTTTGGGAAATTTATGTATATATTATGTATATTATAAAATTATGTATATGTATAAAAGGAATATTTCAGTGGAATGTTTGGACGAACTTGTTGTACATTCTTTGTAATATTCTTAACACAATTATCTGTAACAATCTTAGTTAGATATTGACGCATTTGTATACGAACCGAAAAAAAAATTATGTACTACCGTAAAAAACCCTAATTAATTAATTACTTAAGCATTTTGAAATTTCACTTTATAACTCCCAAGAATCTGATTGACACGACCTATTGATCCCGCCCCTCCATTTCCAGATAGCGGGGGGCACTCTCACCTGTGCCCCCTGCCGCCCCCTAAGGTGGCGCCCCGGTCGGAAGGCGGAGGGGCTGGGACAGAGCTGGGGGCAGTGCGATGTCGGCGCCCGCCGCGAGAGGACGACTGCGCCCTGCGCCCCGCATGCCGGCCGCCCGCGTGCTCATCGTGCTTCTGGCGACAGCCCTGTGCCACGCCACCAGCACAACCACTACCACTACCACCACCACAGGTAGGAGGCACTTTTCAGTATGCAGTATGTAAGAACAGGGTGGGGAAGAGCACATGCGGTGACACGCGACTTGGAAGATTTCTGTTTACGTTTCATCGCATCGTGGCGGGTTTTGACACTATTAGTATGAGTTTTTTGTCCGTCTTTATTCGAAATTTCGAAGCCGAAAACAGGCGGTTCTGAAAAAGATAACCACTTTGGGATAGCTGCTGGTAGTTTTGTTGTCGATGTGCGAATTGAAGTGTTAGTTGAGAAAAAAAGTTTTTTTTTGTCTCCGAGAAAGTAGGAGGAAATGAGATACTTCAGGATGCTTCTTAAACGTGATGATTTGCCATAGATCAGAGGTACCCAACACGAAGAAGTCCGCGGACCACTAAGCTTAAAATTGAAACCATTATTGACCACTCCCTTTATAACTCAAAATCCTTCACCTTTTCACAAAATTGCAAGATGAAAGTTTATTTTTCGTAATTAATTATGAATATTTATGATGATCTGGTGTGTAACCTTATTTTAAAGCTATTAATAGCTTTACTATATCACACGAAAGTTAGTAATTTTTGTTACAATATGGTAATTAAATCTTCGGAACCCGCCAAAAATATCATCGTTCGGTTTCTTATTCAGAGCTCTAGATTTCACTTTATGTATTTGCATTAGTGGAAAGTATTATTAACCGTATAGTGTTACATCTCCACATATTACACAGCAGAAAGCCTTCGTCACGGATATAATTCATTCCTTTACTATCTATTGGAAATTTTTTTTGGGCTACCGGGCCCCTCCACGAACCACTTCAAAAACTTTTACGGACCACCGGTTGGGAACCACTGTCAGAGATAATGTTATCTGCTTGAAATAATTGTTTTGCTCTGATAGTCCTGATTATGTATACTAGGAATGCTCAATATGCTACGACTCAACATGTTTCGATACAGTTTAAGAAATTTCTCTGGTTACGTTCTCTTCTTACAATTCCTATAAAACTTGACATTTACGTATTTCCATCTGAATTTAAATTTATATTTAGTAGCTCTGTAGTTTTAGTTTTACGTAACCTGTTATATTTTTACGTTACATTAAGAAACACATAGAATACTTTCAATGAGGGTAAAGAAGGGTGATTCCCATATATTTTTAGAAACTAAAAGGATTACGTTGCTAACTCCTTTTGGAAATTATGATTAATAACCAACTTAGTTTGTTAATAATAAAAAAGTATTTTACAAAGTGTATACTAATATACAACTAACAATATTGGATCTGAATTCGAAAATATTGTTGATTCTTCCGACCTATCCTTAGATGGGCCGTGCTTCATACGGATACGGATATGTTACATAATCCCGGAAAGGATACACACAAAGGAGCACATTGCACATACACAGCTGTATTATGAGATGTACTTTGTCGAAGTATAGTTTTCTTTATTGTTCAGTTGAGTGCTTAAAGCTGATACTTTCAACTTGCGTTCAGCATACGGAAGAAACTACTACATCCCAAGGTAGTAAGCAGCATTAGGGTGTTTACTTTGAAATTAAACTGATACCTAATAATTATGTATAAAAATGTTAAATTCAGTATGTAAGTTCAGTTTTGAAAAGGCTTTCTTTACTTTGATATATTCTCCATCTGGCATACACATTCTTCAAGGTAGTTGATCCCCAAAACAAATTTGACAGGCAGAGACGATGGATCACTTTTGAGGGGGAGCGGTGATATGGAAAAAATCCTACATGCAGAAATAAATTTGTTTTTTTCTCCGATATTGATAATACTATTTTACTGTGCATCATAAAATATTTTTCGTGCACTTTTAAGCAGAGATTTATTTTAAAATGGACTTTTAACCCTTTTGACTCATGTTACTCGCAATATAGCTTGCTACACCAAACGAAATATGTTAAAAAAATATTTTTATTAATTTAAATATCTGTTAATTTTAATTTTTTATGCAAACATGTTTTAAATCCATTGCTCAATTTTTTGAGAAGATTTCTTAGTGAAGAATAGTTTTTCACATAACTCTTAAAATAAGTTATTATGATAAAAATTGCCGAGTAAAAGCAGTTTAATTTAATAATTTTGAGGGTTAACAATCATTGAGTATCAGTCTCCCAGTCACTGCAGGAAGTTTAAATACAAGACAAATGTGGTCAGGTCAGTCACAAAATCTTTTAACTACAAAAACAAAATGGCAGAATAATAATCTTTTACCTACAAAAACAATAGCAGAATAATAATATTTGGACTATAACTTACATGACCGGTTTTGTCGTATTTTCTACCGACTTTAGCTGACACTGAAAATTCAATCGACATGAATGAATATTTTGTTAGGTTTCACAATAGTTATTATTCTCATGTAGATCTTTCAAAGGAATAAATATTTTTTACCCAAAAAAGGCTAGAATGAATGGTAATCTTTTCATTTATCCCAATGAATAACCAGGGAAATATATGATATTATTAGAGCTACATGCCTTTTAATATTTCGTAGGAGTTTGATTATTTAAAAAAATTGAAACCTCAAAACTTATTTGTACCCCTAAAGAGCTTGCGAACTACCCTATAGCTAACGTCAGGGTTAAAAGGGCTGCTATGCTACTAATAAAGCAAGTTTCACAAAACTCAATTTCTCAACAAACATTTTTCAAACAAAAC
The DNA here is from genome assembly GCA_963680715.1 of Tetragnatha montana. Taxonomy (NCBI): domain Eukaryota; kingdom Metazoa; phylum Arthropoda; class Arachnida; order Araneae; family Tetragnathidae; genus Tetragnatha; species Tetragnatha montana. The sequence continues at coordinate 14,886,564 of OY796680.1, read as the reverse complement.
AATTCTTTGCAATACCTCTAAGCGTAATAGGAAATTAAGGATCTTTGTTTTTAAATTATCCGAAAATCATGTCCAAAAGCTAGTAAATATATTTTTCTTTTTAATGCTGAGTTCTTCAATTCCTAATTAACTGCTTGGAAATATGATAAAACAAAAAAAAAAAAAAGAAGAAAGAAAACGTATTGAATTTTTGAAATGGGGATAAACGCAAGACAACTTTTCCAATTATTTCAATAATTAATAAATAACATAGCATTTTTAAGCATTTTAAACTTTATCACTAATTAACCTTGTTAATAATGATAACAATCTTCTTAAATATTTTCTTTCGATAACCAAAGTGTTAAGAAAATTTGTTTAATTATATTAGATTACGAAGTGCGATAAAAGCTTTTCCCTAAACCTTCTTTTAAGTCTCGAAAATTTTTAAACTAAACAATTTAACTAGCTTTGTTTCCCTCAACAAGACCCTGAAAACAACACATTAGATTAATTTATATCACGATTCTCATTAGTGTGAAAGCTTTAGGTTTGTTAATTGCTCAATTCTTCTCTTTTATTGCTCTTAATTAGGTAATTAGACTATCTAAAGACTGAACATTTTCTTACAACGAGTGATAAGCCAACTAGAAAATTGTTTTGCTAAATGAGCCGATTAATGTTAATATGGATTAGGAAATAATCTCTAATACCAAATAATTCATTTAATAAATATAAATATACTTGAAGGTAGATTATATTATTTGAATTGAAATTACAAAAGAAATCATCTGTTGCAATAACTGTTAAAATTTTCTCTTCAGTCCCCTTCCCTATTCGTCTCAGAGATCACATCCTTATTTTCATAATTTTCATTTTATGTATTATTCAATTCTGTTTTATAACTATTTAATAAAATATGAAATCTCGAAGTCGATGTACTACTCAAAAGCTACACAAGTCCTGTATTTTCTTATAATGATTCTAATTTTTCTTCAAAAAATAAGTTGTTTACAATCCCTTATAAAATTAGTATCATAGTTCAAGGCAATTTATTTCTTAATAATCATATTTATTAGTATTTTAAGTAGTAATAATCAAACTTCCTAAATTTTGTGTGTCATAGCTATTTATCATGAATGAAAAAATACTATTGCAAGACTTGTTTTACATAAAAACAAAAAAAATTAAAATTATCCTGTAACTAAAAGAAACAGTTTTAAAGGAAAAAATAAATAAATTATTGTATATAGTACAATTAGTATATATGTTACGGGCAAAGTGATTAATCGGGCATTATTAATAATGCCCGAAGTGGAGGCGGGCAAAGTGATAAATTTCATTGATAAATGTCATTGAATTTATCACATTGCCCGCTTCACATCGGGCATTATTAATAATGGCCGAAGTTGAGGCGGGCAATGTGATAAATTCAATGGAATTTATCAAGGAGTATATATCCCTTTTCCCGAATTACTCGGGCATTATTAATAATACTTGGATTTATAACATTGTCCGTAACATATATGTATTGTAAATACGTTGAGAATATTAAAAAGGGGTAGGTTAGGATAATACTATAACATTATATACCAATTACTTTATTATTATACAAATTATTTTCTCTATAAAAATTTATTAAAAATTTCAAACATGAAAAACTTAGACAACACAACAGTTGAATTCCTAGAGGTGTGTGAATATAATATTAAAATTAAAAATTAAAATGTTATTTCGACAACTTGTGAAACAATACGATTTCAAAGGAAACTGCCTTACCTTTGCCAATTTTCAAGTTAAAAGCATAGCACTCAGTCTGTAATTTTTACCTAAACTATACTCACGCTATTAATGATTGAAACAAGGAAAACATTTCCTATATAAGATCTTTCCGCCCCACTGTTACAAAACGAAAGTGTACTAGACAGAACGGGGCAAGAAAACTAATGCAAATCGATATCCAGAACCCTTTTATCGCGCTTTTAAAGCATCTCCGTCCGATGTCTTTCCGCATCGCTTTGTCTCGAAACAGAACTCATACTCGAATCGAAGGATTCCTCTCGAAACCCGAGGTTGGAAATAAATCTTGACGCACAAAAGTTCCTATCCAGCACTTGACACGCAGCGCTCGCGCTCTCTCTCTGTTGCAAGGGAGAGGAGATGCTGTATCAAGGAAAAGTGAGTTCGAAGGGAGAAAAAAATTATTTGCCTAAGAGGTTTTGCCGCTACTTTTCCCTGCTTTTCATCCGACTTAGGGGCACCTATCCCCGTGAAAGCAGATTTACAGATAGGTTTCTTTGAGTCTTTCTCGGACCGGATAAATGGTTCAAAGGAAGCAACAGGAGTCAAGTATGTTTTAGAGGAAGGTATTTGTTGCAGAAGGTCGAAATTCTGTAATGGCGGTGGAAATGGGAAAAGCTCTGGAATACGTTTTCCCGCTATGTGGGACTTTCTTAAAGATTCAATGGAAACTAGTGTTGGTAGTAGGATAAATAAGATCTAAGTTACTAACATACAACTTTTTATAATTCCAATAATGGTTGTTTTAGAATTATCGGGACAAAATTCATTAGGTTATTAGCTAATAAAACTAGAGTTTGTTCCACTTTTATGAAACTAATTTCAAGGTGGTTCGAATTCAAAAATGCAATTTAAAATGTTTTGAGGGTATTCTTCATGAAAACAGCGATCAGTAAAAAATAAAACTTCATAAACAATAGAAGTTCTGGGAACTTTGTAATTATGCTATTATGCATATACTAATTTTGATTTTCATGACAGATATAAAGAACGTATTTATGAACTGTCCGATCTCGTATATAATTTAAAGGACGCAGGTTGTGAACTACACAGTCTTCTGTAATGTAACTTGTTTTCAATTTACTTAGTAGAGATTGTACTTACTTTATTGAATCCGGCATACTTATAGTGAAGTATGATGTTATGATGAACCTTGGTATCGTTTTCAAATGAACAACCAACATTATAACAGGGGTGATAGTTTACCCTTGTTAAGAAACAGTTTGTTTCGTGTCATGACGGTTCTTCATAACGCGACTTTTTTCATTTCACTACCACTTTTTAATTCATTTTTATGCTTGCACTAAAAATGATGTGAGCAATGATAACATATTTGTTGACCCTTTAAGTCATTAAAAGAAACCCGTCATTTTCACCCCTGACCTTGCCACCTACACCACACTTTTTTCTCCAACAGTTCCATCGGTTCTCCGGCGATCCACGCACCGATAAAAATATCCGCCATCCATCAGTATACTGGTGTGCGCGAGATAAACTCGCGGAAACAGTAGTTAATCATCCGATAAAAAGATTCATCGCCCAGATAGAGGGACGTTTTCTCAGAAAAGGATTAAATAGACGGCGATAAATCGTGAGGAATGGACCAGTCGCTAGTCCCTTCCTCAACCGCAATCTTGGTTACACACGATTTATAGTGCTTCCGTCTAATGGTAATGACGAGGAATCTGTGAGGAGAACCGGTGTAATAATGCTGTTGATTGTCACGGGAATTCAGATATTGCTTTCGCCTTGCTCAGGTCGACTTTTATGTCGACTGCGTAATCCTTTCCGTCGGACGGAAGGATTTAGAGGCCATGGTTTGGATGAAAAGGATGAATGATTTGTTTGTGTGGCCAGTTTTTATGAGCCTTACTGGTTACTTTCTCTAGGGAGGTAAAACATATATACCTATACTGCTAAAAGAATAAATAGTGTCTCCTACTTAGTTTTTCTTGTTTCACATTAGAAGTACTGCATTTAAGATGGACGTGGATACTTATTGATGGATTACTTGGTTATTGGTGTTAGTTTTCATTTTAAATGCTTTGTAGCATCAGTAAATGGAAGAGTGAGTTGGAATAAAAGCATTTAATCTAAAAACACCTTAGAGAATTAACTGAAATAAATAATGCATCATAAATATCCCCTATTCTACAAATTAAAAAAAATATAAAATTATGATTTGTTTTATAAAACTGTAAACGATTGTTTCATGTAAAAATATAATAAATAGTCTATTTCTTCAACATCACTTGAAAAGACTTAATGCTTAAAGATATTTAATGAAAATCTCGTCCATTGCAAATGTTAATTTTGTAAGAAAAAAAGATAATCTTATAACTTACATTACATTTTAAGTGATGAAAAACAACATGAGATTAAGAAATAGCCTTAAGAATATACTTTTCGGTAGTACTCATTTAAGATTTTCTTAAAAGTTTTTTTGTCAAAAGTTTAGTTTTTCCCCTTATATCTTTGCATATAAAGTTGACGACTGGAACGTGATAGCTGGGATAAATTTTGAGAAATTGAAATTCATCATCTTACTATTGAATGAATTCAATTTTTAAAATAAGTATATGCTGCTATGTCATCTGCATCTTTCGTCTCCCTTCTCGGTTCCTCCGATTTGATTTGATTTATAAACTCTTGGAATATCTGTTGCGAGATATTCAATACTTCCAGTTTGTTTAACTCTGGAACAGACAGACAGTTTGATTGAAATTCTGCAAGATCTCAACTCTATCTAATTTGACAACATATTCTCTAAAAAGTACAGAGTTATGTCAGATAATATAAAAGTATCGAGTGTTATTTATAAACTAGCTACCATGGAGGGGAGTGCAACGAAAAAAAGTAAATATAACTGATGTTATATAGTATATAAAGATGCTTTTTCATATATAGTATTTCATTGAATCATTTGACTAGGAAAATAGTTAAGTAGAAAATGACCTAAAATTAAATGTATTTAAAATTAATTGGCTTAATAGTTCCTATGTATATCTTTATACTATACACTCGCAAAACTAAATACATTTCAAATAGAAAGGAAAATCTATTGAGAATGGACAAAATATACTTGGTTATTGATTTATCTATCATATTTTTTTATTGAAGTTGGGGCCTGAATGTAAATACAGGGTGTCCAGTCGTAAGGCTTATCACGGCCTTTACTCCTGAACGCCTGGAGCTATTTCCATAAACGTGGTGTCTACCCCTAGTAAAACGCCTAGGCGCTTACCGATGAAACCAATTTTAACGCCCCCTAGCGGCAAGTGTTGGAGTTAGCGTGCCTATCTTAAAAACTATTAGAGATACGAGAAAAATGTCAATGACAAAGTTGTAGAGCATTGTCTATTTTATACAAAAAGACACCTTTTACACAAAAATGACAAGAATAAAACCCCCAAAATGCAGGGTGTTTTTCGCGTTTTTCATGTATTTAATCCCATGAAACGCAACAATGACTTTTTCAACAATGCGTCTTTTTTCAACAAGTTGGGCTATGTGTACGAAAACGTGGTTAATAAACGATTTTTTTCAGGTTCTATTCTTGTAATTTTGTGTGAAAGGTGTCTTTATGTATAAAATAGACAATGCTCTACAACTTTGTCATTGACATTTTTCTCGTATCTCTAGTAGTTTTTAAGATAGGCACGCTAACTCCAAAACTTGCCGCTAGGGAGGCGTTAAAAGCTGTTTCATCGGCAAGCGCCTAGGCGTTTTACTAGGGGTAGGCACCACGTTTATGGAAATAGCTCCAGGCTTTTAGGAGTAAAGGCCTTGATAAGCCTTACGACTGGACACCCTGTATAATAACAAATAGTAATTTAATAACTGAATGCTCATTTTTTAACATTATAATTACCAATAGATTAAACATGAATAAAATAATAGGGATAATTTTACATTGTATTTTTTTGTGAAATAACACTTCTGACAGGAACGTTGCGTAAATATTAAACGATAGAGTAAGGATGGAAATTCTCTGTAGGGTAAGTAACCATGGTATATTACTTCGTTTCAAATAGTTTACTCAGACTCAGGAATGTAGTATCAACAGGATCGAAGTTAATTTGTATAATTATTCCAAATACTCTCCCTGATTCTTTCAATTCCGTTTGCATAGTAAAATTTTGAAAGTAATTTCAATCGTAGAAATACAGTATCGGAATTCTTTAAACCTATCCCCAAATCCCATTGGTGGAGTCTTAATTCACTGCACTCAGAAACATTTGCCCGATGCAATATTAATGAAACTCAATTTAAATCACTGTGTGGAGTCTACTGGGGGTAAACAGGGGACTGTTGGCTCACTCAATTAACTGCAAGTTCGGAGATGACGATGGAAAGCAAACAGCTTGAGGGGGGAACCACAGGGACTTGCAAGACGGACTAAACTTCAAATCGATCGGGAGGTACTTGCCAGATCCTCCAGATATGATACATAATTCGGAAAAAGACATTAAATATCCTCTCAAAGAATATTCAAGTCTATTATAAAGAGCGATACGTGTGTGGATTTGTTTACCTCTTGATGTCTAAAAAGATCTTCGTATTTTGGAGTGGCAACTAGCACTGACATAGTTTTTCTTTGGTTGCGGTGAAATATTTTCACTTGAAAATTTTATTTCATTACATCAATTTGAAATAAAGCTGGTTAAGAGCAGTCAGTGTCATATCATATTTGTTGACCTGTAACTTCAGAAGTGAGGTCTCAAAAAATTGCAAAGATGGTAAAATCCGTCGCTTTTGGGATTTGGTAACTTTTTTTTGGTACAATTCCGTTATCTTTTCCTTTACAAATCACCAAGCTATTTTGCACTGCAAATACTAAAAATATCGCCGAAAATTGGAAACCAACTTATTAATAAAATATACTGTTTGATGACAACAATAAATATTTGGTGATATTCAAATATTATGTGCAAAATATTTTGCCTATTTCTAACGGTACACTTAATGGAACTGTACCACCTTTCTTCGAAGCCTTACTTTTTCCCACTGCTTTTGCTCCGAACAGAATATTGAATTTATTTTAGTTACTCCCATTGGTGATCTTAAGGATTAAAAGTTATTGTTATTATTTTAAACCATGTTTTAAACACTTAATCATCAAATAAATTGGGCCGTTCGAAATTAAAATAATTTCAACTTAACATTTCAATATAAGATCCCCGATTATATAGTTAAAATACAAACTTAATATTGATTGACATTTTATACGATAAAAATTCAATTATTGGCTTTTAAAATTAATTAATCAACATAACGAGTGATTTTAGAGATATTCTCAATATCACATAATTTGTGAACTCAAATTCTTTAAGTAGCATCAGGTGGAATGTATTATAGTTAACAGTAAATGCTACCAGCATCAAGTATACGGGAGAGGTTTAATACCTGTCTTCAGATAATACTTTATCACAGCTTTTCAATCTTGTTCAGGTGATTAAACTGGAAGACGGCCATGGTCTAAATGGTAATTGGTAATTCAGTCTAAAAGCTTTGAAAACTGAGAGAGGGAAATCGCGTTTGATCATCTACTTGGAATATTGAATTTTTAAAATTATCATAATGATATTAATTAGAAGCCTATAAAGGACATAGTAAGGAATTTGTGTTTGAGGTTATTTCATATTTTTACACCGAAGGGGTTTGCTATGCGAGGGGTAACTCAATGCATTTTATTTTTCTTTGGAGAATTAACACAATATTTAGGAATTGATCCCTGTTTAAATAAAATGCATCCTAATTAAAAAGGAATAATTCAATTGAATTAATTTAACAGCCTTATTATCCGGATTAAATTGTTTGGAATAATGCGCTTTTGGAATACTCAAACCCTGTGTATATACCAATTTTTCTAAAGATATGATAAATGCACTTTCTCCTAATTGAAACATGCCGAGAAGCCCCGAGAGAAACAAAGTATTTAAAAGAATAAATTACGTATAAAGATCTCGCCCTTGAACTTTTTGTTTCCTTCTAGGACTCTATTAATTGATGAACCCCTCTCTAGTTTTCAACGCTTTTCGAGCGACATTTTGTCACAATCCTCTTTGGTTTCTTAATGATTAGAGAAAACCGCGTTCTCCCTTGTTTAGATAAATTTTTCCCACAGCCTTTTTTACAGCGCTAAATTGCGTTATGGCTTTATTAATTACTTAGAGAGCAGTGGTTAGTGCTTTTTTTTCAACTCCGACGTTTAATATTTAGGGTAAGCATACACGCTTTTGAAGGATTAAATTTCAAAAACTCCCATCGTCAAAAAGAATCGTGTTTTCTTTCCGCCGTTAATTACTCTTTGTCTTGGATCTTGTTGGAAAAGATGACAGCATAACGAAAGGATTTTTTTTTTGCAAGTTTCGGGTTTGACTAACTAGATAGCAATTAATTGAAAACAAGCAGAAGTTTCGGATCTTTTTACTTTGAAAAAATAAAATCTTGATTAATCATGTTGATAATATTAGACTTCTTGCTACAAACATCCTGGATGATGGATAGAACGTTGGTTGGATGAGACGTAAATTTAATGATAAAATACTTTGTCTTATCTTCTATTATTATCTATTTCAACGGAAACAATGCACTGATACATAAATACAAAAACGTGAAAAAACACTTATAACCACATAACATTGATTAATCTCATTAAAAAATATTAATATTTATGTTATTCTTTTTTTAGAGTCATTCTTAATTAATCTATTACCAAGAAAATCATTACTAGTATGGAGTGATGATATAGTATATGGTTATGCAATTAAACCATTGCGATAAAGTACTATAATACAGTATTGAAAAAGAAATAACTTAACCTATTTTTTTTTAAATCTATTGGCCATTTGCTGAATATAAGAATGAATACTCGTTGTATACTATACATATAAGAAAATTAATGGTCTGGAACAAATTTAAGGAATAAAGTGTAAGTTTGCTGTATAAGTAAGGACTTACGCATTATTTTACACTTAGTTTAGGTGCGTTATGCTTATGACGTTTCAGTAAAAAAAAAGTTATGAAATTAAGATGAACTATTTGTTTATGCTTTGTAGCATATTATTGAGGTATACTGCCACATTCTCAACAGTTGCATGTTTCAGTTAATTTTTATAATTAACTTAAAACATTTTGTAAGCAATTAACTGGAGAGATACAGTAAACTTTAAATTCCTTCTGAACAAATTTTAAATGAATGATTTTAAACATCTATAAAATAAAACTCGATTTTATTATTCTAGTTCGAAACAAATAACGTAATTTTCTACGCTTTGTGTTTTAAATGCAAATCTCTATTCGCGTGTCCCAATGTCCCACCTCTAGCTTATTTCCCAATAACATGGCACTCATTACCTGTAGAAACCGTTTAAAAACAGCAATTGTAACTGCAAATAACATAAATTTCCCGAAAATATCAATAATTTATTCATTTCATTCCATTAAAGCGCTACAAATATCGAAGAATAGTCTAAGGAACAAAAGTAATTTCGAATAAAACCTCCCATCGATATCTATTATACCCTCTAATTTATCTCTTTATCGTTAATAACGAGCGAAAATTTCCAGTTCAAATGGATTCCTCAACTCAATGATTGTTTGTTTCGAAGGCTAGTCCCAACAGAACGGACGATATTAAACTGCCCCAATTAAATTCGAAACGCCCTTCTTAACTGCATCTTTTAGGAATAGGGTAATTTGGCTTTGGCATTCTCCTAAAGGTTTTATGGCTGCTTTAATCGTAATAATTGTGCCCTACGGTGATTGAATCGCTGTACTCTCCCCTAAGTGAATGACGGTTTTATAGGGGAGTCGGGATCATTCTTGTGTTTTTCTAAATGACCGCTTTTAACATAAATATGTGATTGCCGGGGCCTTGGGTAATTGAAAAATGAATCCCTTTTAAGGGTAAACTTGGTTTATTGCGCGCGAGTAACACTCGTACTTAATTAGATGTGTTATGGGCTGTCATTTGTTACATGGGGTTGGCATATCGATTAGATGGGACGAAATAAAAGGGCGACTTCAACCTTTGAGTTTTAAAATTAATTAATTTCGTGCGTATTCGATGGACGTTAGGGAAGGTGTGTGCTGTGGTGAATTCGAGAGAGGTCATTTTGAAATCCTCCATATGCGGTACTTTAATCCCTTGGAAAAACATTTTGTAACCGATTTCTACTTGGTTTTACGAAACATGTTCGAAGTAATATTTTCACTCCATGAAATATGGGCGTTTTAAAGTGTAGGTTTGAGGATATTATGGTATAGATATTTATTATTTTCTGTAGAATTATGTAAGTAATTTTTTCTGCGATGTGGGGGTTTCAAGTACAAGGGTTTCAAGGGTTCAAGGGTTTATATGACACAAAATATTGCGGATATTTTAAAAATATTTTACTATATTATGTTTGCCATTATATTGCTTCTTCAAGTATTCACTAATACAGAAAAATAAATACCTTGGTTTAACAAAACATATTTCAAACTTTGCTAATAAAGCAGTTCAGAATATCAATGAAATTTTCCTTTATACCTTTTAACATAACTTCCAATGCGATCTTGTAAAACCATAACTTTCACTGATTCCTCTAACATGGGTTTTATCTTTTAAAATTGCTTTTGCTTAGATGATTGCTCAATTATCCTTTTATTTTCTTCAACGGCAAAAGTTTCCATTAAGGTCATATCTTCAAGTTCCGATTTCAAAGATTAAGTAAATAAAACTATCTGAAATTCTCGGAGACAAAAATAAAGTAATTGAACATTTTTATACAAGTTCGTATTTATTTTTGTTTGATGTATTTTGTTGTTACCATAGTAACAGTATGTTATTCAAAATTGTTATTCGTTTCATAAATTTAACTGATATGTATTTTATACATTAGTAAACTTAAAAACCACACAAAAATATTTTGTTTCTATTTGAAAAAAAGAAATTTGGACTTGGTTCTTTTTCGATGATATTTTTAACAGTTTTCGTAAAAACAAATGTTGAATGTCCCCTTTTCTTTTCACTCTTGTCCAATATCTACCTCTATCTGATATTCCCTTCGTCTCACATCTTTTTGTAAATTTGACAAATATATGTTGTAAGTGTATAAATCTTTCTTTTCTCTGCCTGTGAAAAATAACCTCCATCTTGGTCGCTTCTTTTCGAGCGGGTCTGTTTGAGAATTCTCAAATGAAACCAGTATATTCAGATAGATGCCCACGGAGTTTCCCTGTTCCTTTCCACTCGTGTTCGATTGCCCGCGTTGATCTGAGATCCGCCACTGTTTGAATGCCGATGAGGAGCCCCCTGGCAATCTGACTTATGCATGGGACGAGCATTTAGTATGCGCATTTCGGCTGGGGACGGAATAGTTTGCAGAATGATCGAGGTCGGTGCTGCGAGTGTTGAAATGATGTTTACAGTTTTCTTTCCTGGAAGGATTTTTGCTTTTTCTTCATCAGCGTTTTTGACAAAGAAATGCTGCGAATTCAAAAATACCGAAGATGAATATTGGGCGATGTTTATGTGAAATAGCGAATGGATTTATATGGCATTATCTTGTACATATCTTCTTATCAAAACGTTCCTCTCAGTTTGTAAAACATTGTTTAAAATATGTTTAGTTAGAGAGGAAGTTATGGTTCATGGTTAATAAAGACAAATATTATTTAAATAATTTAACCTATGGTTCAAAATAAGGAAACAATAATTTATCACCGAGGACGACATTTGAGATGCCCAGAATGACAGTTGAGTAAGTCACTATAGTCTGTTCATTTAGAATTGGCGCATGAACCAGGATAAAAAACGCTCAATAATGCTTCATAACGGTCCTTACACAACTTCAGTGACCGATTTTTTTACAGTATTTTAACTACTTCTGTTTCGGATTCCTTGTCATTGCAGAAGAAAATGCTTTCAATGATAATTACAATAGTAACTGCTTCTAATACATTCCGTCTCAGGCGCTAGTTCTAAATGAACAGACTACAACTTAGTTTTTGGGTAAATAAAAGAGTTCTACAAACGGAATCTGTGTTATAAAGTGTTTTCTGTCTGCTCTTGCATGCAAATTGATGAACTTTTGAATTAGGACAGTAACACCAAAAAAAGGACCTTCATAGAAACCCAGATTCAGCAGTTCGACTCTAATTTTTTAACTAACAGGTGCGACGTGTGTCAAAGTGATCTCTAGTTTAATACTCAGGGAGCCATTTGACGCTCCTAAATAAAGCTTACCAACCCAAAGACTAACTTCAGATAGCACGCGCTAAGAGAGTGAGAACCTTCCCATCTCCTCATCAATCACGAGGGCATTTGAATCCCTTTCAACCCCTTCCAGCCCCGTAGATCCTTGTCTGGAGTGACAGATGGAAACGAGAGGAGGAATGATTTGTGCGGAAGACCACCACAAGCAAGCACGCGGATGCAATATGCATGATGCGATGGGCTAATAAATGGGAAGGAAAGGACTTTTGGGGAAATGATGAAGAGCGGGAGAGTTTGACAGCTTTTCCCTCAAAATGATGCAGGGGATGCTGAGAGCAGATCATAACTTCTTGTTTTCGAGGTGTCGCTTTTGTCGTTTTGGCGCGGGGATCAAAATAGCATCTTTTTTTTGTCTTGAAAGATTGGTCGCGAACTTTCTGAAAGTATCATTTAGAGATGCTTGTTATAATGAAATTGAAGATTGATGATGTTTCTTACGTCTTGAGATGTAGTTTGGTTATTTTCATTGTGCATCTTTAAATTATTTTCTTTCGTAAAAGGTTTTTCCTGGTTTTACGACATTTTTAAGTAGAGGATCAAAAGAGGTGGACGTATAGATAAACTCCATTGCAATTCAAAAATGCTTATTTTTTAATTAAATATTTTTTTGTAAAGTTATTACAAATTACATACTCTAACTCTTTTCTGGCAAGGGAAGTTTTTTTTAAAGTTGCTTTTCCTTTAAGCACGTATTACGTAAAAGTTGTTCCTCCTTGATAAAGCATTTATTGCTGAAAAACAAACTTTACAAAATAACTTTGTTCTAGTATTCAAGTGACGGAAAAAGTGATTAACTATTAAAAATGCCGAAGTGAGGCGGGCAATGTGATAAATTCAATGGCATTTATCAATGAGCTACACTTAGCCCGAAATACGCGAACCACATTATTAAAATGCCCGAATTTATAATTATATCGTTATTATTATTAATAATGCCCGTAACATTTATAATTATATCGTATGTTGGCGGTATACGGATGTAAAGACCAAAGATAATTTGTCATTGACCTTTATAAAATTATTTTCACAGTCAAAAGAATTTAAAAACAAACTATTTGTGAATCTAAGGATAATGTGGATGGAGGATGTACTTTTTAGTATAGTTGGTATATCAGATTGTATAGTATGATACAACGGAACGCTTGAAATTTAAAAATCAAATTTTATAAAAGCACTTTCTACGTACTTTTTACAATTTTCTCTCCCAGATATTTTATTTTATACGGGATAGCCGCTCAGAGCTTTCATAAAACGTTAAAGCTCCCAACTTATTCGCCTACACTCGATTTTGTCGCCTAAAATGCTCGTCTCCGCCTAACGGTATGTATCCAGACTCAGTGGCGGATCTAGAACATGAGTAGGGGGGGGGCTAACTTAATCTGATTGAGGATGATAATGAAGTAACAAGCCGTGCTTTTTACAATAATCATTAATATCTTAAATATTGAGGGCAGTGTTGATTGTAAGTGACTAGTATTGTTAAATATAACTAATCAATTAGTAATTAAATTAGTTAATCATTAAATATATCAAAATAATAAGGGTGTGTCAACCGGGAGGGGTTTTTTTCCGATGATTTGAGTCAAATATTTTTTTCCAAGAATATAGATCAAATGTGAATTTTAGTGCACTTAATTTCAATGTTTAGTGAATAATACATCCATCCCGAGGCATAAGGGGGGTTTGGGGGAACCTCTCCCAAGAAATTTTTTGAAAATTTGACCCTAAAAAGTTGTGTTTTGACTCATTTTTGGTCATTTGGGACTCTTTGAGTGTCACACGAAAAAGATAATTTCTTGTACTCGTTTTCAAAGGAAAAAAACTGTAAGATATAAGAATTTCATGGGGGTTGTTTGAACCCCCTAACCCCGTCTCTATTTTATCAGAGTAAATGTTTTGTAAGAGACTTAGCGCATTAGACCCTTTTAAAAAGTGAATCTTATAAAAACCAGGGAGTTAAAGATCTTGCAGAGGGGCTAAAGCTCATAACCTTTAAGATGTGAAACAAATCTATAAAAATGTAAGGGGCTAAGTATTTTGGAGGTTATGCTTTGTAAGGCTTAGAAAGCTCATTGGAATCTACAAGTTCTGAATCGCATTTATATTAAAGTGCTGAAAGCTAAAGATCTTGGAGGGGGCTAACGCTTTTAGGCTAAAGCTCATTAAATTGCGAACTAAATATTATAAAACATAGCAAGGAGGCTAATTCTTTATGGAGGCTAAAACTCATTGGCCCCTTTAAATTGTGAATTGAATCTACAAAAACTCAGGGCTAAAAGCTTTGTATAGGAACTAAAAAGATCATGGAAGGATTCATAAGGGTTAAAGCTTATTAAATAGTGAAACAAATATATTTAAAAACGCAAGAGGGCAAAAAGCTTTGTAATGGCTATTAAAGAGCATGGAAGGGGTTAATGTTTCATAGGACTAAAGCTCATTAGTTTGTGCAACAAACATAAAAACGCAAGGAGGCTAATGCTTTTAGGGGCTAAGCTCATTGGATAAACCCTTTAAATTACGAATCAAACCTTCAAACATGCAGGGGGCTAATAATTTGTAAGGGCTAAAACCTCTAGAAATCCTTAAATAGTAAATGGAGTTTATAAAAATACAGGGGGCTAAAGATCTTGGAAGGGGCTTAATGCTTTGTAGACCCTTTGAATTGTGAAAAAGGCTACAAAAAACTGAAAAAAAGTTTAAAATTTTGAAAATATAAACAAAATTTTCTAAAAACTTAATTTTTTTTTCGAAAAAGTTCAATTTTATGTAGTATAAACTTAAGTCCCAAGGGGGGGGCTATAGCCCCTATAGCCCCCCCCATAGATCCGCCACTGTCCAGACTAGAGAGAAATTGCAAATCAAGAACCAGCAACATTGTTCTAGTCGGCAGAACGGCTCTCTTTTATTCATACATTCCTTTTAAAAATACGAAACTCGTTTCTTCGACTTAGCGGGTGATAGATCTCTTTTTCCCTCCCCCATGCAATTTTTTTTTTTTTTTTTTTTGCTTTTTTTTTTTTTTTTTTTTTTTGCGGAAAAATAAATTTTCGAACATGTTTGAAACATAGCTACGAGATTTTCTGATTCTCTTTATAAGTCCGGACCGCAGCATAATTCGGTTTTTCCCGCCTTTTCCGAATTTCGGAACACCAGCGCGTGAGGAAGGAATATTTCTCTTTGTATTCATGGAAGTTTTTAAATATTTATCCTTTTTTTTTCTTTTCTTGTGGGAAAATCAGTGGAGATGAATAAATACGTTGGAAAAGTATTAGAAAAGTGGAATTTACAGTTTGAAGAAAAGATTTAATGGCGAAGAGTTTTTAGAATGAACCTGTGATTTAAAAGCTTGATGAAGTCGAAATCGTGCTACTAAGATTTTAGATTTAAATGGTTTATTTTTTTCTATGTGAAATAGATAATAACGTTAAAAAGTTAATGATTTTTTCCACATAAATTGTTGATGCTTTTCGAGCAATAAGCAATAGATTATATGTGAAATCCTTATAGAGTGTTTTCAGGTGACGTCACGACCAGCTATTTTCTTTTAACTGTTAATCTTTTGTAAGGCTTTCAACTGTTGCTAAGGCGGTTTTTAGGTATGTCGTCACGTGATTGCAAATGCTCCAATAGAAGAATTCCACGGCCAGTCATTTTCTGCAACTGTTAATCTTCTGTAGGGCAAAAAACTGCAACCTTCTGTTGCTAAGGCCGTTGTTAGGTCCAAGTCATGCAATTGAAAATGCTCTATTCGCGTAAGTAGTTAATAAATTAATATTGTCAGTTTTAAAAACCTTTATACGTTGTTTATAGAACAGTAAAAAAGTCCTAAGAACTACATCTTGACATTTTTAGCTAGTTGTTAAATTCTTCCAATTCCTTATTCTAAACTAATTAAAAGTTGCGCTATTCCCTAAAATAACTAATGAAAAATCATTAGGGAAATGAGTAAAATCATTATTCTCAGACAAACACGGATCATATAGAGAATCTAGTTTTAATCGTAATTTTTAAAATGAGAGATCCAAAGGACGAAGATTTCTCTTACTCCCATCTCCAAGCTTCCCAAACAGATCCGAAATCAAATATTCAATTTGGGGCTTCCGGTAAATATCACATAATTCTAAATCCCATTCCATCTTAGCTGTAGGCTCCCCAGCCATTGCCTTCTTTAATCCAGCCTCCAAATTGGATGTCCACTGTCTTGCTTTGTGTTTCCAAACGCTTTAAATCAACCTCGTCAAGGAGCATGTTACACAAGCCTCTCGGAGAGAGATTTACATTTATCTGTTGTCGTATGATCCAATTTCGACTTTTCCCGCAGTGCACCAGCTTTTAATTGAATATACTACCCGGAATCGAAAAAACGCGCTTCCGGGTAATTTCATTTTACTCGATGCTGCTTCGATTTCGAACTCGAAGTAACGGTATCTCGTTGCATTTGTATTTTATTGAGTATCTTCCGTGGTATCTTCAGACAATTTGATTTTGTAAATGCAGATGCAGTTATTCGGATGAAAAAAAAAGAACATATTTTGATTACAAGTGGATTGATGAGTATTGATTTTAGTTAAATTGAACTGTTATTTTTATTTGCTTCTTTTATCAATTTTTATAACCAATAAATCTATAGATATGATCGTATCATATTGCTTTCTCATGAAAAAATCTTTTAAATTTCTTATTGACTTACAAACATATTCTAAAATTGTTGACCATATTGGTAGTAATTTATTCATTTCGAATAAGAAACCTAATAACTGTTTATCAGTCATACATTGAAAGTGGGATTTATGTAACAGCTTCCTTCATATAAGTTTTAATTTGAGGAAATTACAAGTATTATTTATTATAAGAAAACATATTGAGTGTACTAACACATTGGGCGGATACAAAGTATACTACCCAATTTAATCTTCATTTATTTACTATTCGATTTGGTTCTACTATTTTGGTATAGAATTAAATATATTCTTAAATTAACATGATTGGAGTATGAGTTTTAAACAAGAATAAAAAATGTAAAGAAAATGAATAGATTTAATATAATTCAATATTCAACATTTTAAAAACGTTTTTTTTTTTTTCAATAATTTATAGTTCATGTAAATAGTGGTACGATTTTGTGATTAATAAATAGTTAGATCTTTTAAAATAGTTATTGCATTTCTATAGAACAGGTTTCTTGTGTAATCATTAAATTCCCTGATGCCTTAGATGTTTTCCACTCTAAAAAGGCTAATCAGAAACCACCATTTTTTAAAATATCCAATGTGCTGGAAGACTTTAAATTCCAGAAACTCTTAAAAAAAACTATTTCATTATCATTGACAAACACAACACAATAATATCATACCCCCATAAACTCAACTCAAGTTTCTCCCTTGCCCGTATCGAGGATTACTACCTCTAAACGTCCTCTGATTACGAAGCATAACCCGCTAAAAAAACAAAAATTTTCGGCTCAGCTAAACAGATTGCACTACGTTAATGAACTCATTTTTCTGGTTGCAGGGGCGAGAGCGCATTACCGATGATTGAAAAAAAAACACGGAAAACGCAATTACGGAGGGAAGCCAATCCTCGTATCCCTTGCGGCCGTTTAGTGCAGTCACTCGACTGTTTAAATGCGATTGGAATTAGCATTTGCGTGATTCGGGAACCGTCGATGTGTCGTATTCCTACCGTATGGCTCAGTCGGGTGTTGGGAGGTAAAAACATCGGGGGAGAGGCATGCTTGAGAGATTTTTGGATTATTTAATCCCTTGTCATAATTATCTGCGGTGATTGGGTGATTTATCTGGAAAGAAATCGAGTGGCGTAATGAAGGAATTTATATGTTATGGATTAGAGAAAATTTTATTTCGATTCAAAAGAAAACAAAATTTTTTAAAATGACGTTTTTTAGTAATTCAATCCATTGAATTGTGTTTTGATTCTTGTGTAATTTTCTTACTTGAGCGTAAAGAGGTCGAATTATGGTTTATTATAAAGTATTACCATTACCATGGTTTATACTTATTTTTTAGTTTGAAAAATTAATTAAAAAGTTTCATTTTTAAATAATTCAAGTTTTTTTTCCAGAGAGAAGAAATAACAGATTTATGGTGTTTGAGATAAGTGTGAAATTTTGCGAAAAATTTAGGCTCCTACAACTAACCAACAAATTATAAAAAAATCCTTGAAGCTTAACTATGTACTACCTTTTGGTCTCATCTTTCCTGCAGAATCATCATAGCCAATTTTCCATCAGTATTTGTACTGATTAGAATAAAACTAAATTTGTAAAAAGGATAAAAAACACCCACGTAGACTTTTATAAAGGAAGAACGGAAGTTTTAAATTTAGTCTCTACAAGTGTTAAAAATGCCTTTCACACTTATAAATGAGAGATCTGTTCGAACTGAATCGCAAATCAGAAACCTCTATGAATGTTAGGAGTAACAGCTAGTTAGTGATTCAATTTATACTCGTCTTTCTAATCTAATAAAATATTTACAAATTTATGCTAGCTCTCAACTATAATTTTCAAATATTATCCTAAATAAAATATAAAATCTTAAAATTTGTTTGTCAAACATTAAATAACATATTTGCAATTTTCTCTCTCTTGGAAATGGATTAGTTGCCCAAGAATGTTTCAGTTCTAGTATTTGGGATATCCTTTTTTTACAAAATAAAAACTGTACAGCTGACATAACTTTTGAAACTCCTTCATCGATTAATGACATTCCGATTCCAGATGACCGCACACTTCATTTGCTTCCATTCCAAACCCGCATCGAGATTTTTTCACCCAATGAAAATATGGTAAATAGAATAACATCTCGCTCGCAAGAAATACATCGTCCACCATACTTGATAGAAAAAAAAACGAAAATAAAAACACTCCATAAATCTCATTCCAGAGCATTCCAGGACCTTTCGAAATGCCTCTTCCAGTTACCCAAACATCAAAATGAAACTCCGCAAGTACGGAGATGCAATCCAGCAGCGTTTTTGTTTCAGACAAAAAACATTCCAAGAATTTGATTCCTCTCTCGCTCTCAGAGAAGAGAAAAAAAAAACGGCTTTCATTTATTCTCTATTTATTCAGGCGGGCTCAAAAACCCGTGTCGTCGGGCGGATATATTTTGCATAAATACCGCCGAAGAGCACACCGTAAACCTCACTTTCCCTCTCTTTATTTATTCTTCTTCTTGCCTTCGCCATTTTAATTCTACCACAGCTGCTTTAGAGGGAGTAGTGGAAACATCAAACAAGATACTTATCACCCCTGGCGTGATATTATGTTTGCATAATGATAAAGAAACGGGACTTTTTCCCCTCTTTTCTTTCTCGTGAACTTTGTTCCCGTTGCGCAATTTATTCAAATTCTGGTTTCTCTTGTTTCGGGAATTTTTCATCCATTGTCACGGGCGATATCTTTCGGGAATGTGATTTTGCGCTAATGCGACTTGGCGGCGTGTGATTCGCGGCCATTTTTTCTATCTGTTTGTCTCTTTTTTTTATGTTGAGAAAGCGAAAGTTTCCCGTTTTGATCCCACTTGGAAATTCCGGGAGTTGTGTGGGTTGGCATTTTGTTCCCACTTTTTCGGACAGTGGGCTCTGAAAGCTGTCTCTGTGATAGATTTCTTTCTAGCAAACTTTTCAAAATAAACAACTATACAGTGAAACTTTAGTGGAAATATCATCAAAAAATCAAACATGCTGGGTTTGCAATTGAATTGCGCACTCTTTTCAATTAAATGTATGTATTTTACTAACTTATGTTTCTCAGTAGGACACTCGCTTTACATTTAATACAGAATTTATATTTATTAATAGAAATTTTTAAATTTTACTAAACGGAACAACTTATCATTCATTTTTTCAGTGAAAACAAATAATAATTTTACAAATTTGTTACAAACAAGCTATCTACTTACCATGTGGAATGCATATTGGTTTTTCAGCATTAATCAAAGATGGCTGTTATAACAAAATTAGAAATGAATGTATAGGGTATAAGAATTTGATTATTCTTTATGATATAGAATTCAATATTTTTAAATGTTGAATTTTGAATGGTTCAACAAATATAGAATCTGTAAAGGTCCAAAATCTTCAGAGTTCGATGTTTTCATTATCTATTATGTTTATTCACAAGATCTTTAAAACATTGAATTTGATGAAAAAAATATTTAAAGTACTTTTTCTTAAGTTTGTAAGACATTTAACTGAATCTCACTTAAATATAGTATATTGTCGTAGATATTCAATATCTTTACGTTTGGTAAAATATTTGTCTATCTTTCTCTATTGTTGAGGATTAGCCTATAACTTATTTTAAAAATATGTGATCTAAGTAAAGTGTTACTGTATTAAAAGCAAATTAGCTCATATATTTCGAAAACAAACGAAACCTAAAACCTTATTTAATTCAAACATTCGATGTTACCCTTTCATACCCGAAACATGATAGTGTCCATTTATCATTCATTGCTCGGGAGTTATACTCAAACTAAAGACTCCCATAGCATTTTTACTGTTGCGAAGTGCGTTTTTGTTGTTGTCCTCGTTAGTTGTTGACTAACGATGTCCTCGTGGGCACTAATAATTGCCTCTAATGAATCGAACGATGATAATTTGTGCGATTAAAAGACGATCAACATTTATAAGGCCCTTTCTTCTGACTAATGATCTTGGGTCAGGAAGCGGGAGAGAAAGGGAGTTGTAGTAGTTAGGTAAAATGTTGTTAAGATTGACAACGAATCGTTTATTTGAAAGAGCGCTACATATGTTTAAAGGCATCCCTATAGGATTACGGTATGGATATTAAACTAGAAACTACTTACGTAATAAGGATATATTTCTTTTAGGAAAAATTTTGGAAATTGTTAGTTCAGTCAGTATTTTAAAATGTAACAATATGGATACATAGACCTATAGAAAGCTTATGGTTGAATACGTCCAATAAGTCTAGATACGCGAAATGTTTCTTTTATTTATATCTGTACAAAAAGTTACACTTTGTGATGTCAAGGTTAAGAACAATTAAAAGAAAATTTTTAATTATTATTTACATTTCTTTATGAAAAAGGACTAGTAAAGGCTAATTAAGGACTTTAATAAATAAGTTATGTTATTAATTAAATCTACATTGTAGTAGTCATAAAAATAAGGGCATTAGGGTTCTTCTTGGATTTTGTGGTAAAAGAGTTAAAGGTTAGTTGGCGATTAAAAAAACTTATTGAAATGACTTTATTCATTTTAAGTGTGTTTTCTTTTGAAAGTTGATGATTGTAAGACGTGGATGATACATAAAAAACTAATCACACAAAAATAATCAAAAATTATTTAAATTTCATAAACCGAAACTTCGATTATAATGTAAAGTTTTATTGTTAACTAAAGATTAGTTGCAAAATTACTTGCTCCTTTTTGTCTTTATTTTTGGATTCTACTGTTAAACTATCTTTACACAAGCTCAACTTACTTTCATTCTACACAATTTTATAATGTTTTTTACTTATGCTCTATGATGTTTTTTACTTATGCTCTAATGGGAAAAGAGACATTTCAAATTGAATTCCACAACACCATAAAATTATCATTACTCAGAAAAGCTTTATTATCATTTTGAGTATGAATATTCATGAATTCCAATGAAGAGTTTCTGTGTATACCTATAATAATTTTCATGATCATCATTATTGCTTGAGGCTATTAAACAGGTCGTGAATTAAAAAAAAGAATTCTTACATTAGTTTAAAGGTCTATAAGTGTTGTTTCCGTCAAAAACAAGTGTTTTACTAACAAAAATGACATATATAATGCGTAGAAAGTAAAATATTAAATTATGAAAAAATTTTAAAAATCATGTTTAGAAAACAAAATTTCGAATTGTCATTAAGATAAACTGGTCACACATAAACAATTCTTATAATTCTTAACAATTTAATTATAGGATAAAATTTTTTATTGCATCATTTTTTGTTTTGTTTCTCTGCTTCTTAATGTTTTCAGTTTCAGTAAGTATGACATCAAAGTCTGTTATTCTTCAATTGAGTTGTCTTTAATACAATTTTATCTGAAATTTCGAATTATTGTCACGTTTGAGGCATTCGTCTTTTCGTGACTGTCATCAACAAACTCCGGTCGAAAGACCAAATAAGAACAAATCCACTGAAATAAAAAAACTAAATAAAATTTTAGTTAGAAGAAAGTAAGCCCCGTAAAGACAAATGTGTAGTGTAGCCATATAAGTTAATAATCACCAATAACAAATGCGTCTAGATTACTTTTTTGCTAGTTATGTGGACAAACGTGGAGTATGTGTAATTTTATGCCTAAATTGTAAAACAATTCACCAAATACATTTATATATAGGAATTTTTAATAATACGTTTTTAAATCAACATAAAATGTGACCAAAATTGATAAAAAATACAGTTTTAATTAGCTTTCTAATGATAAAATACATGTACTGTCTTAAATCTTTATAAGACCTTTTCTTTACAAACGATATGTTCTAATTCATTAAAAATATATTGTTGTAAAATTAACTCAAAGTTTTAATATTTAAGTTTTTTTTGTAGTTAAAACTAAAAAAAAATATGGGAGTTAAAAACATCCTAATATGATACCATTAAGTGATTACTTTGGTTTAAGAAATAGAATAGTAAATTGATTTTAAATAAATTTATTTTAATGGGTATTTATAAAAACCCATGGTTTAAAATTGTGAGATGGAAATTAACAAGTGATTGAAAAAAGTATTGTGAATAACATTTGAAGAACTTACTTATTTATGGTCTCTCTAATAGAATTAAAATATTTACCAACATTAATTAGTTAAAATAAAAAAAGAACAAAAACCCACACAGTTGTTCTTTTCCACATGCTGATGGAAAAGAACAGTTTTTCCATACATCTACTTGAAAAGCATCCTACGTTCAAAAATAAAACCTTAATTGAAGTGAAAAATAACGTTAACAACGTCTTTCAAATTGATACTTTTTTGAAAATTGAAGATTTTATTTGATAAATCCAGTAAATCACTTTCACAGATATCCTTATTTTTCAAAGCTTTCCCCACATTTTTCTTTCTATCCAAAAAAACCCAACTGATCTTCTCCTTATACTTCCTTATAGTGTCATAAACAGAGTAAGGAAATTAATAAGTTTACTAAAGAAAGGAGATGCAGTAAGTTTTGTTCATTAAGGAATCATTTAATCTTTAAAAAGCAAAATGAACTTCATCAACATCAGATAAACGCCACCATTTTAAAGTTTAAAAAACTGACTGTGAATCATCCTCGATTTAAGAGAAAATGAAGTGAAATTCAAGACTTGTTCCGAAAAAGACAAAGTTAAATATTACCATAACTTCAACTGCAAAAAAAGTTTTTAATC
Organism: Tetragnatha montana; assembly: GCA_963680715.1. Classification (NCBI taxonomy): domain Eukaryota; kingdom Metazoa; phylum Arthropoda; class Arachnida; order Araneae; family Tetragnathidae; genus Tetragnatha; species Tetragnatha montana. The sequence continues at coordinate 14,863,127 of OY796680.1, read as the reverse complement.
ACAAACTGCCAGTACCGCCTGTTCTGAAACTTCCTCAAAAAGTTTAAACACACTGATTAACTTAATGAAATCGAGTTTGCTTCAGCTGAAAAATTGCATTTAATGCCTCTCTCCCCTCGAAAATAACAATATTAATCGAATAAAAAAAAAGATTCTTAATTATTTTTCGAAAGTTAAAATGGAAATCGGCACTTATAAAAAAATCGAATATTGATAGTTGCCATTAAAATGTAGCGAGTGATTACGAAGCGTAAAAAGATCCTAAATGAATACAGTGATTTATAACCGTGTGTACAAAGCAAATGGAATTTAATAGATTCGCAAATTATTATTTCAGAAATTCCGCCTTCAATGCCCGATAATAACTTCATTTTCCCTTCTATTCAGTTTTCGAAGCTTGGTGGAGAAACGTGACGCAAATGCTTAAAGTTTATTGGTTCAAACTTAATTTAAGACTGAGCGTCGTGGAAAGGAACAACTATTTTTCATTCTTTTCTTTTCGAGAAATCGTGATGAACATTACCCAACAAATGGCCCCCTTCACATTAAAGTAGGAAATGGGTTGTACCCAAACACACCAATACTTTATCTTTATTATTTTTCTTATCATAACTAATATTATAGGTTATTTTTACTCAATAACTGACCATTGTTAACAGTTAGGGTTTTCACCATTTAGCTGGAACTTATAATTAGTTTAGAATGTTTTTAGCTAAGTTTGAATAATTAAATATTTTTTCCTAGTTTAGTAAAATCCTAAACCACACTAAAGACACCACTGAAGACAGTTTGGTTTAAGGATCATTCACGAATTGAATCAATTTTCAAGGTTTTATACTCCTTCCTCCTATTTTATCATCATTGTAGGAGGTTTCAAGAGTATAATGTTCCGCATTTCCGCATACCCCATTGTGTTAAAGGTACAGGACCCTTCCTCGTGTGGTGTAATTTGTATGTGAATCCTTATGTAAACGCCGAATTCGTATTAAAAATTCGGAGAAAACACCCTGTGAATTTTCAAGTGGTACATGGTTTTAACGTTGATAACATGAAACAAAAAAATATAGCACCTTTAAGCAAAAAATTTGTAATGAACTCTTGCCCTTTTTTAAGTCATAGTCTTCGTTTTCTGACTTCAGTTAAAACAGTAAAACTTAACTTAAATGGTACAATTTAAAGTTTTTTAAGTTAGTTTTCATCGTGTAAATATCGTGTTTCTATAGTTTTCATATTAGAACAAAAATAAAGAAAGTACATAGTTTTTTAAAGTATGACTTGAGATCTAGAAACACTTTGAACCATTATTTTTATTACAAAACCTAATATTTGTTACAAAATGGCTACAAATGTATTTATTGACCATAGATTTTAATCTGTAAAATAAAACCTACAATTAACATAATCAGTTAACTTTAGGAGTTCATTCGTATAACATTGCCATTAGTCATTAAATAATAGTTAACGTTGAAGATAAAAAAAAATAAATTTTCTATAATGCGATTAAATTACCGTAATTGATATGACAGAAAAGAAGGGACCAACTCAAGATACTTAAATTATTTACTAACAAAATATTTTATATCCTCATTAAGTTTTCCAGTAAAAAATACGCATTATCTGTTTCTTTAAACCCCATTAAATGAAACAAACGTTTGCACAGGCTCAAAAATAAGACAAAAATTAATAAGACTATTAAAAGTATGACGTAGAAATGTGTAGCGTAACCAAAAATCTAAAGCATGGATTAACAACACCCAGCTAAGCTTTCATTAAGCATTCCCGCATCAAGGGACTTACCATCTTTACCTCACAGAATCTCTGAGAGCAGCTTAGTGTGAAAAGCTTAACAAACAACTGATGAGTATATTTGGACTTGCAATGCGAGAAACAAGCGAAGGAGGGAAGACGTATGACAAGCCTTAACTCATCGTGACAGATAGTGCTTAAAATAAATGAAAATAAGTGACTCCGTAAACATAAAGGTAATCTCATTACCAAAAAGTAATTAATCTGAAAAGATAATGATAAATTGAAAGAATACCGAACGAAGTCAAGTAATTCTTCCGGAAAGAATTTTTACGACGAAGCTTTTTTTTATGGGTTGGAAAACTTTTTCAGTGCAGTCACTTTTTAGTGTTTGTAAAGGGATTGGATGGGGAATGAAAAATGTCTTTGAAGCGATTATTCGATAGCTTTTCCTGGTATTTGTTGCGTCGTCAGTAATTAAAAGAACGATGTTCGTGATGAAAAGAAGTTCTGTGGCATTGTTTCTTGCTGGAGAATAAAACTTGACTTCTTTTTAGTTTATTAAACCATTGAAAATGCGAGCATTAGGTATAAAAAACGACAATGTTGACAGTTTGGAGTTTTTCTAAAGGTCAGCTTTTATTTGATGAAGAATGGAATTAAGTCTTAAAAAATTCTATGAATTAGAAGAAAAAACAATGATGAAAACAAAGTGTAGGATTTATCTTTTGAACTAGTTAAGCTTAGATAAGATTTTAAATCTGAGTACTGTAAGTTCAAATTACCATAAAACAGGGACACATTCTAATATGCAGAATTAAAACAATAAAGCATAAGAACTTTTAAAAAGGAAAAAGATGTTAAATTTGAAAGGAAAAGTGTTTTTAATTGTAGGATATCTTGCTTTGATTTTTATATAAGTTACAACAAAAAGTAAAAACCAGTCAAAGTTATAACTCTTTAACTATGAAGAGATTAAAGAAAGATGAAAGACGATGGAAATTTTTAAATATTTTTTTTACTTCTTAAAGGATTGATTTAAATTACTATACTCACTAGATATGTATCAAATGAAAATACGAAACAAAGTGAATTTCAGTCGTACTTTATTTTTTTGTATTTATTAAAAAGAATCATGAATGTGCTGCTCTTGCATAATGTATGAAATAAATTAACAATATCGGACGTAAACATTATCATGAAATAAAAAAACATTACTTAAAATATGACATTTTATTCATTAAACAACAACATATAAATTTATTTCATTTTCAACTTCTCAATCATATTTCAGATGTGGGAGTTAAATAAAAACTACTGACAGTATATTTATCGAATTATTTTAACTCAATGAAAAAAACTGCGGTAACAACTGTTATCCAAGAGGTTGTCGAAGAAACTATAACACCTATCTATTACCACTTCAAACGATTTACCGTTCTTTCATTGCTGTTGCCAAACCGCTCATCCTAAATGACGAGTACAAATTGACCAGAAAGAGAGAGAGTCCCCTCTCCTGGCAACGGCAGGGGAATGCGGAAAGAGCATTTATTCGATCCACTTCACTTCTCTTCACCAAGGGGATCGAATTCCCTTTCAGATTACTACACCCCAGCTCTATGTATATGGATGGACGACAAACCCATAAGGGGACACACGCCGCAGATTTTTCGGAAATACTCCTTTTTTATACTTATTTATTTATTTGTAAAGTTTTTTTCCCCCTGAAGGTATAGTGTTGCGAGCACCTGCGGATAGGAATTCGTCTCTGTTCAATTTTTCCCCCTTGTGTTCGCGTGCGTTGTCGTCGGGAAGTCAATATTTTTTAAATCAACGAATAAAATGGGGGCCTTCGTATTTGTACGGAACCGGGTCTCGGGTTTTTTTTCCGTTGGTTTCTGTGCGTTTTTTTGGTGGGATTCAGGAAGGTTTTTTTTTTCATGCAAAAGTTTGATTCTAGAAATATTTTTGAAGAGTACGGTACACACACAAGAATGTGAGAAATCAGAACTGATTTGTAGGAGGAGATAGATTTGAGTAATATCATGGTAATGTAAAAAGTTCAAAGAGAATTTTTATCATAGGTGTAAAATTATATTTGTTGGTACTATCCCGTTTTATTGTGACATAAATAAAATTATTTGTATTTCCACTTCTTGTTTTACTCAGTTTTACTCCCGTTATTAAAAAAATATTTTATTGAAGTTTTTAATACATTCTTAAGCATGTTTATTTTGAAAAAAAACCATGATAACTCAATAGTGAACAGTTTCAATAAAACTTCTGATTTTTATGAATATTTTTCCTGGAGATTTTCCGGAACAAAATACCATTTTGACCAGGAATCCTTGGAGAAATTCCACTGTATTCCATATCATTAAAGAGTAGTTCGGAAATGTATTTTACAGTTTCATATGGAAGAGAACATGAAGACTTTAATTTTTCTTATAAAATTAAATACAATCGGAAAATATTTACTTTTCGTAATTTTGCTGAAAGAACCAAAATAAATTCAAAGCTAACTTTTTCTTGTTACTAAGATAGTATTAGAGCAGTTTTTTGTATCTTCAACATATTTTTTTTACTGCATAAAATAGTTCCAGAACTTTTAAAAAATATTTAATTACAGCTTTAAGTACTTAAAATGTTTTACCACATGCAACAAATAGATACACAACTTTAAACGCTCTTGCTTTTTCCAACCTATTCTATCACCTGTCTTCTCAAAAACCAAACGACACCTACTGTCATTCGAAACCCCCCAAAATCCCTACAGCTTAGAACAAATCCTTTTAAAAAAACGCCAACCTGTTTATAATTTCCCACCCTTCCCTGAATCGATTCCTTCCCCCTAGATAAGGACACCACCCTTTTCCTCTTCCTCTCAATCCATATTTCGAAAGAAAGGCCGAAAATTTGAAATGGAAAAGATAGCAGCGTGGCAACAGGGCTGCCCCAGATAAGATAAAACCTCCCCCCGGAGGTACCTCCCACCCCCGGAATCGCAAACGATACGAAACTTTCCGGAAAAACAACTGTTGGAGTTTTCCCAGTCCCTTTATTTCCAGTTCCCTTCTGTTTATATGTGTGCGCGTCCATACATCTATATGGGTGCCTAATGGAAATAGTTAGGCGTCGTAAAAACGAGTCAGCTTTTTAAGAGCTATCGTCGTAACTTCAATCGCTCTGAGCGTCGCGTAGGGTGGGAAGGAAGTAGGATGCTCATAAGTCTGTTTTCCCTGTTAAAGCGACCATGGCTATAACGTCATTCCTCTCCCCAAGGGTCTTCTTTCAAATAATTGTTATACAATTAATTTTAACACTTTAAAAATGCTTATGTCTTTAATTTTTAAAATTTAAATTTTATAATGCTTCTGGATTGTTTTTGGCACGAGTCCTTTTCGTTTTTGTTTCGGAATATTAATAAATTTTTAAATTTAATAGCAATATTAAAAATTTACGTTGTGCTTTCTCACTAATTTAACACGTATTTATAGGGTTTTCAGGCATGTTCATCTTTGTTCTCTGGTTTTTCTGATAGTAAGTAACTTTTGTTAAAGCTCCGTTTCTGGGTGTTTAGAGGGGGAGGCTTGATGTTTTTTTCTACTTCGGTACATCACATTGAGATTCGCGTCTCTATCCTTTGTTATGTTGTACATGTACAAGCTCCGTGAATACGAGGCATATACATTTATTTTATCTCTGTCGTGAAAAATTGTGCGTTGATGGTTGGGCCTCACCAACCAAAAGAAACGGGCCGAGTTAACTCATCGTTGACGTATGAGTGGTAGTACATCACAGGGCCAACACAATAACCCAGACAACCCTTAGCTTACCACACAAGCACTTAAAAAACTCAGACACACATTAATAACGGAACTATTGTGAGAATAAATTTGAAAAAAAGGGCTCACCCACTCTCATCCTGAGAGGGACCGACTGAAGATTCTGGGTAGGCTCGCTGTTGTAAGGGGACATATAGGTGTGGAATAAGACTATGGAGAGAAGCGGCTGTCCTTCAGCCTTCTAGAAGATCATGCTACTCCAAGCGAAGATGACGATTGATGATGAACGGCTGCCCAGAGTGGGACCAGCCTTCTAGATGATCATGGTACTCCAAGCGAAGATGAATATTGCTGAGGAACGGCTGCCCAGAGTGGGACCAGCCTTCTAGATGATCATGGTACTCCAAGCGAAGATGAATATTGCTGAGGAACGGCTGCCCAGAGTGGGACCAGCCTTCTAGATGATCATGGTACTCCAAGCGAAGATGAAGCTTGAATCTGCTCACATCGACTTTTTAACGAAATCTTAAGTTTATAATTAAGGGGGACTAAAGATGACTAGACATACTTGTTGGTTTAGATGTAGTATTTATTTATGCATATTAAAGGTAAAAGAGAAGGGGCCAACGTATCCACGCCATAAGAAAATGGCTCAAAAAAATGAAGCCGCGTAAAACAGCGTGCGCTCAATGCAAGAAATCCGAGTGAAGTCTGTCTGCAGCCACAAACAAGTTTCCGCCAAAAACAAACGCGATCGCTGATTGGTTTACAAAAACACGTCAGTGCAAAAGCACTGTTGCTATCGGCCTCGACCCGAAAGAACCGGTTCGGAGTGAGGAGAAAAAAACGGAGGAATGTGGCCTTGACTCGAAAGAGGCAAGAAGCGAAAAACACGTAGCTAAAGAAGATGTAATCGGGGTGGCCGAGGGAAAAGTAAAATATGTGAGAAACGCGATCGTTTCACCACATATTCTCCCACAAGACAGGAAAAAGAAAAAAAATTTTGAGAAAAAAAATTTCAGAACAAAAACTTTTTTTTTGAAAACAAAAAATGCCAAAATGAAAAAAACTAACCAAGCGGAGCAACAATCACTTCACCCATTACAAAAAGAAATGTCAACTTAGTTACACACGAATATACACATTATATACTAGGGAGGACACGTTGGCTACAAGATTTAAGAAATACAAACTGCGATGATGGTTCATCGGATTACTGTCGTTGTGCACCAGAGACGTTCAGTCTTTAAAGTTCATGTGTAGCTTTACATATTGGCTCATGACATGCCAAAGACAGGTATTGAAAATTTAGGATTATCATCATAAACATGAAAACATGGATGGTGGTAATATCACTAGTTAATTGCACATTGAAATATATGTGAACATCCAAAAGTGTAAGATTACATTATGAAAAAAAATCATGGGAACACACGTCAAGTCTGAAGTTACAAAAAAATTTGGAATAGGGTCAGATAACTTATATAATTCAGATAGACATTAACATGTTTGGGCACCCAAAGCAAGACCAGCTTTCAACTTCAAGTGGTTGCGCAACAACCCCAAACAAAGACTAAGGGAGGGCAACAAAAACTTTGTAAAAGATGTTTTCTCACTTTAGTGAGATCAACCCAAAGAAGGGCAAAAAAACAGTTAACTACATAACAGCGAGTAGACGAGAGTCCCACGATTAAGGAACAAATTACATTATATCTGAGTAACAGACTTAAATTCAGAGTGATATTACTATAAAAACAGTGTATTATGACAAAAAATTACTTATAGGCCTAAATAAGAATGAAAGTTCCAATCTCAACACATTGAAAATAAAATACCTAATTAAACTCATGTTAACTGTTTGTTGTGTGTTTTATGCTACGTTAAGTGACAAGAAAAAAATCAGTGACAGAAAAAAAAAAAACTTTCGAGACAGTTAGGGACTATACTTCACTTCAACAAGACAGTGGGCATTCTGCTTCCACATGACAAAAAATTGTGGGAATTCTCCTTCCACGAAACAAAAAAACAGTGGGTATTCTCCTTCCACTTAAGAAAAAGTAGTGCACTACACATGTGGGTAATTCCATCCACATACAAAAAGACAAAAAAAAATTCCAAATTTGGCTATAGTTCTGGTTATTATTAATTTTTTTTTTTTTTTCGACTCGCTGTAGGGCAGACAACCAGAACCAGGATTAGACTACCTGGGCCTCCCTATGATTACCAGGGCGTGTTGAACTGCACTATTCTGGCATAATGAAAGACCTGACAACGAGGGTTTTTGAACGCAGAAACCAAACAGAAAATTTTAACTCAACTATCATCACTTCATTTTTCAAAAAACATTAGTCACCTAACACATTTTTACAACAACCACTAATTAAAAATAAAGTTTCATTATAAAACTAAAGTCACTCTTATGCAAAAAGGAAAAATACAGTCATGTACTTGACCAAAGTCCTAGTTATAGGGGTCATATGACAAAGAAACAAATTGTTTTTTAAACAAATTCCATTTTGGTAGAAACTGTAGCATAAAACACAAGAAAAAAGTTTTATAGGGCACAGTAATATTAATACGTTATATTTTATTACCTTGTAAAAGGTAAACATGAAAGGTAAATGAACTCAGAAACCACATTTAAACCACAAAAAAAATTTTTTTTTTTGAAAATACCAAAAAGATATGTGCTTTGAAAAAAATTTGTCCACCAGAACCAAAAATGAAAAAGAATCACCAAAAAAATTCAAGAATTTAACTGAACAAGAAATCTAGGAAAATATGACCATGCTTAAAAGTTAGTTTGTTTTCGAAAGTTAAACCTGTGTGTGGCAACAATCAATAACTCCACAAAAAGATATTACTCGATGTATATGAGTTTGTCACATCATGGTTTTAGAATCTGCCTTGTCACTAATAAAAAAACACTGAGATCAACCAAGTGAGATGAATTTAAATTTGACCTGACTCAAGGTCTCTACGGGGGTTGGTTGACTCAAAAAAACTTTACTCCTATTCCCTTTTTATCAGAAATTATGTATTATTTTATGTCTTATGTACTTTGTCAAGCACTGTCGATGAAAAAAAATTTGCCATTTACATCTTAAAACTCCCTCGAGTTGACCTTCAAACAAATTGTTTGAGCAGTACAAAATCTCCAAACAAACTACTATAAACAAAAGTAAAGGTCAGGTAAGCGTGAGTATTTTTTTTTTACCGGGAATGCAGAACCCGTCATCACTGCTTGTGTAGAGTGAGGAAAAGAATGTGTATGCCATGAACCAACCATTGTAAATATTATGCTGAACTCACAGCTGTTAATGGGGTTTACAGGAACAGGACTTACTAACACACATGAAATGGCAAGGGGTTCCTTATTAGGGGAAGGTATAACCCAAAAAACATAATCTAGAAAAAATGGAACAGGGAATCATTTTGATGGAAAGTGTAAATAGAAACATATTTAGTGAGGGCAAAAACATGAATACAATGGGACAGAAACCATTTTCTATGGAAGGTGTAACCATTGGTATGCCCATTAATGAATTAGGCTAGTGACAAAAAATAATGCAGAGGAAAAAAATGGCGCAACCACACAGACCAAATTGTGTGCAAAAAATTACATTTTCAATGGAAAAAAAATTTAAAAACATTTTCCTCAAAAAGAAAAAGGTACATAATAACAACATTTAGGTATGTGGCACTTACAAAAATATAGGTGATTCTGGTTCAAGGAAAACAAAAAATTGGTGGAAAGCACATTACACAATAAAATGGCAAAAAAACACCCTTCGAGAAATGCAAAAAACAAAATTAAACGTGTATGTGTGTCGGTCAAAATTCAAAACATGCATAAGTGTGTGAGTACAGGAATCTAACTAAGGGACTTCACTCGAAAACCAACCATGAAGGTAAAAAGTTAAAATTTTGAATACATACGAAACAGAAAAAATTTAAATTGGGGGTTACAATAGAAATATCCTGCACTCCGACACTTAGACATCACAAATCAAACATAGTACAAAAATGTGAAATACCATGTAAAACCAAAAAAATATTTAATGAAGGGTCACCGTGCATGTGTTTAAAGCAAAGGAAGGTCACAGGGCACCAATTTGTCGTGAAAAATTGTGCGTTGATGGTTGGGCCTCACCAACCAAAAGAAACGGGCCGAGTTAACTCATCGTTGACGTATGAGTGGTAGTACATCACAGGGCCAACACAATAACCCAGACAACCCTTAGCTTACCACACAAGCACTTAAAAAACTCAGACACACATTAATAACGGAACTATTGTGAGAATAAATTTGAAAAAAAGGGCTCACCCACTCTCATCCTGAGAGGGACCGACTGAAGATTCTGGGTAGGCTCGCTGTTGTAAGGGGACATATAGGTGTGGAATAAGACTATGGAGAGAAGCGGCTGTCCTTCAGCCTTCTAGAAGATCATGCTACTCCAAGCGAAGATGACGATTGATGATGAACGGCTGCCCAGAGTGGGACCAGCCTTCTAGATGATCATGGTACTCCAAGCGAAGATGAATATTGCTGAGGAACGGCTGCCCAGAGTGGGACCAGCCTTCTAGATGATCATGGTACTCCAAGCGAAGATGAATATTGCTGAGGAACGGCTGCCCAGAGTGGGACCAGCCTTCTAGATGATCATGGTACTCCAAGCGAAGATGAAGCTTGAATCTGCTCACATCGACTTTTTAACGAAATCTTAAGTTTATAATTAAGGGGGACTAAAGATGACTAGACATACTTGTTGGTTTAGATGTAGTATTTATTTATGCATATTAAAGGTAAAAGAGAAGGGGCCAACGTATCCACGCCATAAGAAAATGGCTCAAAAAAATGAAGCCGCGTAAAACAGCGTGCGCTCAATGCAAGAAATCCGAGTGAAGTCTGTCTGCAGCCACAAACAAGTTTCCGCCAAAAACAAACGCGATCGCTGATTGGTTTACAAAAACACGTCAGTGCAAAAGCACTGTTGCTATCGGCCTCGACCCGAAAGAACCGGTTCGGAGTGAGGAGAAAAAAACGGAGGAATGTGGCCTTGACTCGAAAGAGGCAAGAAGCGAAAAACACGTAGCTAAAGAAGATGTAATCGGGGTGGCCGAGGGAAAAGTAAAATATGTGAGAAACGCGATCGTTTCACCACAATCTCATAATTACTTTTTAATTTATGTTTTTCTTGTGTTTAAGATTAAGTTTAAGGATATTAATACCACGTGATAACAGGTGTTTCAGTATGGGGGATATTTAAATCTGATGTATAACGATTTTTATGCAGTTTTAGCTATGGACCTAAGTTCCAAAGTTAACATATATAAATATTTTAGGCTTAATCCATGAATTAAATAAACTAAACTAAACTCATAATTTTTACTTATTAGAATTTGTTCTTACCATATTTGGCATTGAGTCTCCTTTCGCTAATCGTATGAGTCTATGAACCCGTCCGAAAATTAATTTTCATCCTGCCCAAGACAGACCCTCTGGTCAGATCCCCCAGCTAGTCCACCCAAAAGCGTCTCTATCTTTCAAAATGCTCCTTCTCATGCATATTCTCTAAAGTCAATATTTTTAGGCTTGTAATCAAATAAATGTCAATAACTGTAAAATTCGTGAAGTTCTATAAATAGTTGTAATGCATTATCCTAAATCCCCTGAAAAATTTTTACAATGTTTATTTCAAAAGATAGATACAGTTTAGGTTGAAAAGCATATGGAAAAATTTAAAACTTCATAAATCTTTGTATGTGATTGTTGGTCTTTTAATGTTTTTGACAATATATTATGTGACCATTTTATGAATTAAAAATGTTAATGTATTGTGTTATTTTAGTGAGAGGACTTTCTCTAATTAGAATATGTTTCAATAGTTTTAAATTAGAAAGGAGTTTAACATAACTTATGTTACATGTAAAAAACAACTGTTTAGAATACATTTTGTCCGAATTTTTCTCTTTTTTCTACTTATTAATTTTCAAGTTATACACACTAAACACCAAGGTTGTATCTTAATTTTTGGAGACCAGTGAAACTGAAGAAGAGAGTTCATTTTATAAATACTATATGATTAATTTATTAATTTAAAATGCAGAATAAATAATTTCCAATTAAGAGCAAATGAATAAAAATTTAATTTTAAAAAGTCCGAAACATACACTTTGAGTGAAAAGCGTCAAAATTTCCTATTTCATTCATTTCCTAGCTAAACTATATCTATTTTCTTATCTATTTTTTTTCATAACTTCCTTCCTTTGTGTAAAATAATTCAATGATCTTTAAATCGAATGATAAATAATTCTTTGACATTTTGATTAAAAGTATGTTCTAAACTTCTAAAGTAACAAAGAAAAGTCTTTTAAAAGTAAGCCATTTAAACCCAAAGTACCTATTTTTTAAATAATGAGATTTAAAAATTAACCTTACATAGTTATAATTATTTCACTGTATGATACACCATTGTCCAAATGAAAGATTAAAACCAATTTCCTCATTAAAGAAAGATAATTCCATAATTCTTCAAAAAGTTCCGTAAGATAAAGAACTCAGAAGTCCATGTCCTTACCAGTCCTTACCATGTCCTTACCATGTCCAGAAGAAGTCCTTACATAAAAAAGGCTTTCCTTTGATACATCCTTTATCTGGACATTTAGGGTTACCGACCATATGCTCTCTAGTAAATGTTATATCTATAGAGTCCTCGTAATTGTTTTTTATTCGCAACTGCTTTACGGCTTTTGGAAAGGTGAAGGGTAATGGCGGAGAAACGCAAAGGTATGTGACGACCGAGGGGTTTTTTATATAAAAGAACTGTGAAATGTTGTTTCTGCGCGACTCTTGAATGTATTTATTACTTCTCAAAAAACGACTTTTCAGTCGGCCTTCGGGCTTTTCTCGTGTTGAGTATTCTGTGAATGGGTTCTCCGATTTCTTTTATTGTAGACCAAAACTTTGAAACTATTCTACTAGGATGGAAGCATTGTATAATTGCGTTCATGATTAAAGCAAACATGTTTATTTGAGCGTGTTTAAATACAATTTCTTTTTAAAATGTCCTCTTGATAGGAGTGTTACATTTATTTTTTGGAGGGAGTCCAAAAGCAAAATAGGTCGTCTGATTCGTGAAACACAATGGTTTTTCAAGCCCTTGTGTTATTTTCACAGGCCGACAAAATTATTTTTTCCTTAGAATAATCCTTCAGTGGGTTTTCCATACCATTTTTAATAATTTTAATAATTAATATCTAAAACAAATCACGAAATAAAAAAATGCTTTACATATTCCTCTATTTCTCTAAACATAGATTTGCAACCTCAGCCTTAACCAAATTCTATTTGGTTTGTGAAAAGATATCGACCTCCCAAAGTAAATTTTCAAAACCTCCAAAAGCAACAACTCATTTACCATTAACAGACCATAACCCATGCCAATTTCCAACATACCTATTAACCAAACCTCCTCACACTCAACAACTGCCCCATCATTGCCACAATCGAGCGGTAACAAAGAGGAAACAGGCGCTCAGTAACAAGCTCGTTTTCTTTATAACCACAATCTTTGCTAACGAATCCGTTTATTACTTCTTGAACTCCTTTGTCCCGCCCTCCATTGGAACTTTTCAAGGAAAATGGCCGCCCTCTCTCAGAAATAACCCCAAAACGAAATTCCCGGCATGCCCGGCCCCTTAATAGCGCGCTCCGCTATGATGAAGCACTAATGGAAGCGGGAGTGAGATTTTTATCGCATAATTAGATTCTCCCGGGATTCCCATCTCTTCTTTGAGAAGAGTCCTTCTGTGGAAGAGATGTGCTCTCTCTTTTGTTCGTATCTCTGTAGACATTCTATCGCAATTCTATTTTTTCCCCCGTTGCTCTTAAGTTGTATTCCATCGATGGTGTGCTAAAGGTAGTCTAGATAATCGTGGTTCATTTGCTAGACTCATCTATCATTTAAGAGTTTATCTAAAAAGCACATTTCCTACTGTTTCAAAGTAAATAAAGCAACATCTACCTTACATCATGTTTGTAATATTTCATACATTTTTATTGCTTTTTTTTTTAATTAATGTGATCTCATTTTAAGAAGTTTTTGTCAGTTATTGTTTAATTGGTTTCTTTTCTAGAAATATATGCACTGTAAACAGTCTGTATCCTTACATCCTTATTCCGATTTTTAGATGATTCATTCTTTAGAAATAAAGGATGTATAAAGTTTTATTTCCCTTATATCGCTTTTACTATTCAGATTAAGCATTCTATAAAAATGCAAATAAACTAATAACTGGAATGTTAAAATTTTAATGATTAGGAGAATAGATATTTTACATACGGAAAGTTGGGTATAGAGTAATTTTAAGAATCAAATACAAATATACGTAATGGAATTTTTAAATGCAAGTTTTGAGCAAACCTAAAAGCATTCAATAAACGAGAATTCATACGTAAAAATATAAATTCTCTCCACCCATCTCTAGTTATGATAAATGTGTATTTGGAAGAGTAAATTAAAACAGGAATAAATTTGAAATAACTTTTAATATATAATGACGATGAATTAATGAAAATATTTATAGTTTATAGCATAATTTTAGTAGGTATTCATCAGTAATGAGGCAGTAATAAATTAGATTTTCGTCATGTTTTCATCTTTAAAGCTCAGAACCTTTTAAGTTTGCACAGAAATAAATGCAGATATTTAAAATAGATGATATAGTATTCCACGATGTTGATATGCCAACGTCTACATAAATCTTTAAATAAATCTAAATCAAGTTTCGTATGTACTTTTAAAGAAATAAACACACATTTATATACCCCTAGACGTGATAGGATTTCCTGATTAACAACACAGAAGAGGCATCTCTCAGGCGCGAAGCAATAACAAGCGATGTCTCGGAGCTAAGCCAGGGGAAAGGAAAACTTCCCGTATCAGACATATCTGGTTGACTAAATATTAATTCACGTATTTTCCTTTCATTAAGCTCAATCAATGGCTCGTAGCCGTCTGATGAGATGTGGTAGCCCACGTTTATTTGGATGGGAAGTAAACGTTTAGTTAAAGGTTGTAAATTACGTCTGGAAAGTTTTGGAATGCTTGAATTGAGAGTTTTAATGGGAAGCGTGTTTAAAAACCAACTTGATTTTGGCTAGTTTTTCATTAGTTCTATTTATTTTTGTTTATCTATTCAATACATTTGAGAATTTTCATGCTGAGTTATTAGGAAGGGTGGAATAGTTTTGAGGATGAGACATTACTAATCATCCATATTAAGAAGATTTTTTATGCGTGAGATAAAATTTACTTCAATTCAAAACTACTATTCCATTGTAGTTTGCGGGTCTCATTCTGAAATAGCCTGGGATTTATCACGTTATGTAGCATCTCCTTCAATGCTTCGACGCATTTATTAAACAAGAATCGAGCCCCATCCCCTTTTGAATAAATAGTTTCAGAAAAACTCCCCGCGGGCTACAACTCTGCTTCGGAAACTTCCACGAGCAAAAAAAAAAAAAAAGCAAGCAAATACACACAGAATGAAAGAAATCCTTTACCCGTAAAACAAAACAACCCAGTACAAGCGAGGCAATCCGAGGCATTCTTTCGTATTATGTATTTAAACAAAACCATAAGACGCGAAGCTGTTTGTTTCTACGACCACGGGGAATAGGAAGGCGGACAAACACAGCTGAAAACAAAGGAGCAAGAAACCGCCAGCGACCGGGCTATTTTTATCCACGTATCGATGTTTGCCTCGCGGTTAATGTTTTGAAAATGCATTTTAGATACTTTTTTCGCCGGTTCGCCGATATTTCGCGACGGGTACGAGCCGACTTTATGGTCCCCCTTGTTCCTTTTGCCGCAGTTTTTTCGGGTTATCTGATGGGGGAGGGAGATTTCGATGTCATTTTTTTCCGACGAAGTTTTTTTTTCGGGGCGAAAAGAAAGCATTTATCGAAAAATCAAAAACCAATCAGGGGAGATTTCCGTCATAGAGCATTGATTCCCTGATCGTAGATATTTTTTCAAAAAGCTGCATCCTAGGGTTATTGGTTGATGAAGGAGATATACTAAAGAATGAATGGGGAAGTGAGATAAGGAAAACATCCGGTGGGTGCTTGTTTGTCTCTTGAAAATATTCTATCTTTCATAATGTTTAATCGATATCGCATCGTACTTCATTCCTTTAAAATTTAAATACTTTTGGTTGAATCCTTCTCCAGTTTGTTTCATAAGAATCTTAAGATTATTAGTAAAACAAAAGTGACATAATTTTCTCAAATATCTTAAGAATATCAGAGCGCGAGATAATTTTTTAATAATAACCATTTTATGAACCCTTTCTTACGGTTAATTCCGTTTTAAAATCTGTCTCTTGTAAGAATTTGACTTCAAAGCCAAACTTATCACCATAGTTCTTATAACTATTTAAATTTCACATTGCCATGTGCTTAAAATACGTTAGACTTTATTTAGTCATCTGTTTTTTAATAAGCTAACATACTCATACTTTCGATGAGTCTATCATTTTACGTTCTCAAAGAAATAAGATTAAATCACTCTTCCTATACATAAATCCAGAATGAAAAAAGATGAAAAAAAGTAAATTAAAAAATTTTAGAAATGCTAATACGTACTTTACATATTAATTCATGTATGTATATTGTATAATTTATGTACATAAAAATATGTTATATTAGTTTAAAACTCAGTTATTTACATTTCTTTTACACACGCAGTTTCTACTTTTATAAAACATCCTTTAAGATCAAATGTTCCTGGTACACTTTTCAAAGGCTTCCCATACAATCATCAGATTCCAAACCAGAGCATAGATGAACTGATTCTCGTTACAAAGGCAGTCCTCACGATCTCGAAGCCATTCACAATTCATCGAAATAAGTGTTAATCGGCCGGTGGAATCTGTTGTCAGCAGTTTCAGTTCCAAATTGAATGACAACTTCAGATGAACGCAGTCCGGCGGAAAGTCCACCAAAAGGCACGATTCATCACAAAGCTTTAGATCAGCTCCAGATTTGTTTGAAAGATGCTTTTTCGAAATCCCCTTTCATTATAATATCAATGAAAATGCTTAACACTTCCTCTAAATGGTGTGTTTATTGAAAACTAACCTATAGTTTAGTTGGATTTAACTCGAGTTATTATTTACTTATTGTCAACATCAAAGTGTCTGAAAGCTTTTGAAATAACTTTTAAACTTTATAATAGATACTGAAAGCTGGTTATTTCGATGCTTTTCAATGGAAATGATTAAATCTATCTGCGTAAGAATTCGTCTCCTAGTGAATGCTAATGCTAAATAGACCTAAAGTAATACTCTCTAAGCATGGTTTTACTATTTTTTCAAAAAGAAACATTTCTTTAAAAGGGTTTTGACTGATTTATTTCCTAGGGAGAATATGGAATGCACAGGAAATGACAAACAAAGTATGTTGCTTTGTTAAACATTTAAAAGAAAACTTACTTTGAATCAAAGATATATAAAAGGGTAGAAAGACTTTGAAAATACCTTTGAAAAGCATCAGAGCGTATTACCTTATTTTTCAAATAAGATAGTATGTGCTCTTTTTGAAATAAGAGGTAGATTCTAAAGTAAAACGTATACTCAAAAAATGATAACCCTCCAGTTTCCCAATAATAATATATCTTAAACCAAACTACGACATCTTTCGAGAGAACCAAATTTCCCTCTCTCCAAATCCCAGTATTTGAGCAACATCTTGCCCCCTTGGAACATATCCATCCATAAACTCCCCCATCGTTGAACACCCCCTCAGGGAGGGGGCGAGAGATAGTCCCCTGCCTCATTCTCACCCTCAAGATCTACTTAAATCTGCATTAGGCCTAATACCCGGCTTACCGATTGTTCCACCCCCTCCTGAACAAAATCGAAAATCGATTCGCCACCTCCTCCCCTCCGAACTCAATGATCGGACGTGTTATAAATATTTCAGGGGGGATGTTGTTTACCCGTCTCCATTTTTTTTTTCGTGTTAGGACTTGTTTGGATGCACAAATCTGTTTTTAAGCTCTCTCTATTTCTCTTCACATGGATGGAATTGAACAGGGATTGGGTAAAAAATGCTTTTGGAGTTGTACTTACTGTTTGAAAAGTGAGTAATAATTTCATAGAGGGATTTTAATATTATTGTGTTCTTTCTATGAAATCAATTTCTTCTAACCCCTAACTTTTGTCTAGACCAGTAGATAAACCTTTTTCTTATCACTGAATAATTTAAAGGTTACAAGATTTCTTTCAATTACCATAATGGAATATACCTTTAAGCTTAACTGATTCAAATAAAAACACTGATAAATAAGATAAATTTACTACTTAATGTATAAAATTAGGCAAGAAAATTACTAAAACTATTATTTAAACGAAGATTTTGATCATGATTATAATGAAATACCAGTAATACCAGTTTGAGGCCTTTGGTCTTGGTAAGTCCTATACCAATTGCTGTATGAATTTGTAAACTAACGGAAAGTTGGAAATAGGATTGAGATCTTCTAATTATACCTACATTTAAAAAGCTTCTATTCAAACCATAGATTATGTTACCTTGTTATATGCCATTATTAATTGACATTTAGTTTGATATCCTATGCCAGAGTTGACTATTTACTACCACATTTATTATGGAACTATGGTAATGAGTACTAGTAAATGATTCTATTCAACCATACTCTCTTCCTATCATGTATCTATTCATTAAAATAAAGGTTATGATAATTATTATTGAGGTGCCTGCAGCAACAAGGAGCTAACTCCAATGAAAAAAGCTGTTGGAGTTAGCTCGTTGTTGCTGCAAGCACCACAATTGTTGAAACTTACCGATTATACATCAAAAATAATATTTCGAGGGACTCATGGAAGTAAAATAAAAATCAACAAGAAAATAATATAAACGTGTCCATAAAGGAAGAAATCATTGCTTTGAACCGAAACCACAAAATCTTTCAAGAGGAGGGGTTGTGAACTTTTTGGTTCTTGCTCTACTTGCAGCTTGCAGTTATTGGCTTTTCAAGAACAGCAAAGCAAATTTCATGCTGAGAGAGACAAGATTTCAAAACTCAGTTATAAAGATCAATTTAGCCACAGTTCGTACACATTAGAATCCAAGATACGATCCTTTGTATCTGCATCGGTGCAAGAGCTCAAAGACAATAAAAAAAAAATAGAGTTTCGTTTCTGCTCGAAGAGACGGAAGACGAAGTTTCCCGCCACTTCTTGATATTCCTGAAGTTCCAAATCCCCCTGACTTTATCTCTTCACAGGGAATTAATGAAATGATTCCCTCTCCCTCCCCACCAAGAATTCCAGAACCGAAGAATGCCATCGATCTGCGGGATAGCGTTCTTGATCTCTGTCTCATTCTATTTGGATATTCTCTCTCTTTTTTTTTTATTTCTTCTCCTTCCCGAATTCTATGCGTGGAGCATTTGAGGGAATGCTGATGCTCATTAAGAGAGCGTGAACTCTTGCTTTTGCGTAAATGATCTGGAAGGGATTAAAGGAATTATTTCCGTTCTAACTCAATCGGAAACTTTGAAAGGGATATTATGAATTGAGTTTTCGTAATGCGGTGAGAGTTCGTAAAACGCTTGCGAATCTAGTGCGCTTTCCAAGGGAACGAACTATTCTATACTATTAAGTGAATAAAATAGTTTTATTTTTCTGCTTGATATTTCTGGGAAGAGTTATAGAAGTGTTAAAGAAAGCCCTGTAAGTTGTGCAGTTTTTAAAAAATATCCCAAATATAAGTCCCCAGTTGCCATCTTGTTACTTGAAGAATATTCGTATAGTTTTTTTAGTACCTACTACTTTTAATCTCATAGATTTTGAAGATAAATTTAAGATACAAATAAAAATAACTTAGAGATCGTTTAAAAAAAATTCAAGTGTAATTTGAGGTTAAAGAATTTGATTTTTTTATAGGTTTCAAAAAAGAATGTATTGCTCACTCAATTTTTATGTGTAAGGAGATCATAAGATTTCCTTATTTTAAAAGGGGAAGTGTAAAAAATATTTCTTGGTGCCCATCTTAATTTTTAAAGTTAAATCTTTTCTACCCCTTTTCAGATAAAAACCTTATTAATAGCTCTGTTCGCCAAACGCTTATTTACCCCAGGGTGGTTTTAATGTAACGAAAGAATGAGTATGGTTAATAAAATGTCCCTAGTTAAACCAACTCAAACGACTTAATTTGTGTAGTATATTGCATTTCCTATTCTTTTCCACCTCGAACAAAAGCTTACTATCAAAAACCTAAACCCAATTACACAAATACCAAAATCATTAGATTTACTAGTATTTATACACTACCCTCTCGTACATACATTTTAATCAGAAGCGCCACTCGAATTTTAAGTAACTGCATTACTATGCAACGAACACAAACCATCCTTCTTTTGCGAGTGTCTTAATTCTGCTAGTTACTTAGCATATCCTGTATACACTATCTCTCTCCCGACAACTCTTTAAAAAATGTAGCGAGACACTGTATCCTCCCTGAGAAAGAGAGACAAGATGCAAAAAAAAAAAAGAGAGACGAAGAATAGGGCTCACGTAAATCTGATTTGCATCTCTTCGCACAGGAGTACAAATCCACGAAGAAAGCTTTTTGGTCGCGACCTAAGTCTCCTTTCTTGTCGAAAATCTCACCTCTTTAGTTCCGTTCTTCGGGGAGGGAGGAGAAACAGAAAAAAAGGCCCCTCAGAATGCACTTAACTTTTTCCCCGAGTTTTCGAATGGTGGAATAACAGCGGACAAAAGCGCGAAGGAATTAGAAGAGATCGATCAGAGAAGCGATGCGGGAGAGAAAAACTCGAATGTATGGAATCGATCTTTTTCTCTTAATGTTCGACATCTGTTGGGGAATTTTTTGGGGAGTAATGGAGAGGGCGAATTTCTGAGGGGAAAATAGGTTTGGGGAGTTCTTATGACTTATGATTAACATTTTACTTTTCACTTCCTCTTTGCACGAATTTCTATATTCCATCTTTTCCCCATAATCATTAATATTTAATCTCAATCGTATTTTTCTACAATCTAAAACTATGTAAAAGTAATTACGTTACTATTCTAAAAGATAAAAATTGACTCCTATTTATCAAAATAATTACTAATTTTATGCAACTAATTCTATGATGGTTTCTTCTTATGTAACTAAACTGTAAATCAGATGCTTATAAATTATGATTGTAGCAGTTTCTTTCCTTTCATAATTCATCAAAACCTCTTAAACATAAACAAGATTTGAAGCTTTTAATTAAATAAGTTTTTATCCTTTTCAAGAGTTAAATTTTCCCAACCTTCTCATCTTATGAATAAATGATGATACCATATATTAAACATCCTAGCAAAATTAATAAAATTCATATTTAAGTAAATTTCTAGTATTATCTTAAATTTAATAACTTTTAATATAAGTTAATTAAGTTTACTAGGGAGGGCTATTGAAATAAAAATATCATAACCCCTCGAATAGAAAAGTTTTTTAATGGATGACCTTAAACACTTACAGTTTCATAATTACTTGGATAAAGCCATTAAGTTAAAATATATTATAATTTTTTATTAGTAAGCCATATCAGAAGCAAAGATGTCAACATAGGCTGAGTTCTCGCCATTACACATACCCTAGTTTGACGTATAAGCTGATATTGTATCTAACTATACGTCACTCTCTCCTTTTCAATCTAGCATTTCATTTCTATTAATTAAACCGTTAAACTTGGTTTCTCTCCGTTACATAATTTGCAGGCTTTTGTTCAGAATTCGAGCATCTTTCTCTTAGGCACTTCCCACGCGTAAGATTTTACCTCTGATATAAGAGCTTCATCGAACTTAGCATTGTTCTGAACCCAACGGTAGTTGGAACTATAGTGCGGAAATTTCATATATATACGCCACACTGCATACGTTGTGTTTCACATTCTACCTCATTATTAAACATTCAGCCAACATCAGCTGAATTATTCAGTGTAATCGAAGCGTGTGAAGACAAATTACTCATCTGGGCGCCTAAAGGATTAAGGAATTGGAGCTGTTTCTGTAATACGTTTACCTGTAGTTGTTGGTAAACGCACCAGACGTAACAATGGAGAAACCTTAGATTCCTCACATCGGAAGTGTAAGGAGAGCGCACAGAGCCGAGAAATTATAGAACTCAACTTCAACGTGAAGTTGTTAATTGAACTAATTTTACGATGGGTGTGCCTAAAATGAATGCAGTGAATTCTGTTGAATTGAATTTTAATATTATATTGTACGAAATAAGCTTTGCACATGACGTCACTTGGACGAATAACAACGTTGCTAAGGCCGTTGTTAGGTCCGAGTCATGTGATTGAAAATGCTCTACTGCATGAAAATTAAAAACTATGACGACGCCTACTGTGATATCAAATTTTAAATCCCAAAATAATCATTAAATCCATGAAAGTTGTTTCTTTAAAAACACATTAAAACTTTTGCGAAAAGAACACATAATTTCCCCGTAATAAAACTAGTTAAAACCGAGTTACTTATGAACTCAAAACAACAAATTAAACTTTTTGTACCTTTTAACTATTTCAAAAAACAACTTAAACACGTAATTAAATTCAGTCTAATTACGTTAAGTGAATAAACAAAATACTAATAACAAAGAGAATTTTCGATAACTCATCCAGTCATCGTCATTCGCTAATTAAAACTCTGAAAAGAATGTTTCCTGTGAAAAATTATCTAAAAAAATTACCACCTCATAACTTTTAATCAAGCGTCGCAGCCATTTCCGACACGTTCGGTGGCCATTTGTATCTTCTTAATTTTTAAGACGGTTATTAAATAACTTCATCGTTCAACTCTACTTAAATACTGTTGACACTCCCTTTTTTTGTTGCCGCCAAAGTCACCCAAGAACGAACGCGGGGAAAAACACTAATTAGACGTGCTTCTGCCAACAAAGAGCTAATAAAATTAAATTTTTTTAAAAGTATTTCCCGGGCTTGTGTGGCAACGCAAAGACCATTCATTAAACTGAACTGAAGTGAGCGGCGTTGTTTTTGAAATTCGCAAAAGTGACGTGCTCGCCGTTTGGGGAGCTTATTATTATTTCCCCGGAATTTCTGGGTTCTTTCAAAAATGTCTCCAAGCTAATTAATAAGTTTCTGATTAGGCTAATGATTAGATGCCGAGTACGGAGAGTATTAAAAAGTACCTCTCAAGATTTTCGCTAATCATTTTGTGTGATAATTATTCGCTGGATGGGGAGAACTGCATCCAAAGCAAACACATTCAGTTGCCAATATTTCCCCTTCACAAATAATATATTTCCATGAATATTTATTTAAAAATTATTACTACCTTAGTCTTATTTTCTCTTCAATGAATGGTAACGGGTATGATTATTTGGAGTTTCATTTATTCGCATATACATGGAGTAAACATTTTTTTTATCGGAGTGATAAATTTGTGAATGGGAAATTTTACAAACGATCTCTCAAAATATGTTTTCCAAATTTTGGAAGCTCAGTCTAATCTGGATAAATATTGTTTTACTTAAAGTTAATATAAATACGATGAAAAATTGGAGGATAAATAATTAATGTTAGCTAAATTCTGTATTTTTTCTCTTATTTGTAAAAAATAATTAATGTTGTGTAAATCCCCCTTTTTTAACCTTTTTCTATATTTACTCGAACATATTTCAACTAAAATTTTCGTGATATTCATTTATATTCATATAATGCTTCTCCATCATATCTTTTAAAAGCAGAATAAAACAAGTATTTAAAGATATTTTTGAGATAAGATTAAATTATTTACTTTTTTTATACAATTGTGACATTAATTATTTTATTTAGTTTTATTAGATATTTTAAGGATTGATAATTTTGGAGGCTTATAGTTAAAAAAAAACAATAATTTTCTTTTCGGATATATAAATAAATTGGTTTTCAGTAGGGGAGAGATCATGGTTAGTTCGCATAGTTTTTGTTTTTTGGTGTATAATTATTATTTTTTATTTCTATAACTATTTTTGGAGATTTCTCTATCTTCTGTCAAGTATTATAAATACTCAATGTCAGAATATTCTTAAATATTTTATACTTATAAGTGTTAGCTTTACACATTGCTACTACTGCAACTACTGCTACTTGATTATAAACTTGCAATGCATCTTAAATCCATGTAATTATTTTTTATTTCAAAATATTCCATTGCATAAGTGAGATCGTCATTTCTGGTTAGAAAAAAAAATGATGATTATTGTCAGGACCAAAAATGGTTAACATCGCCAGAACATGACAATTTAGTTTCCTTCATTTTTCGTTTAATTTTTAGTATGCTCAATCCAACTAAATTTAAACTCAGTTATGGTGAACCTCTTATTGGGACCAAATAAATAGATCATTCTTATGAAAGTGTCACTCTGACTTATATTATAATGTTGGTTATTCACTCAATACCGGTGAAAATATCAACAATAATGGAAATCAACTATACTTTCGAAATTTAGTGCGTTACCTTTCTATAATCAAAAAATTATTAAAGATTATTTTTTTATCGTGTCACTTATATTTCTTAACCATCCATAAACTAAATAAAAATTCAATCCGCTATCCGAAACTACCAAGAACTACAACTCCATTAAGCGAAACGAGGATTACATAAAAGCTAGGAAGCATGAAAACCCCCCACATCCAAACAATTTCCATCAGCAAGTGAGTAGAGGCGGGAGAGGCATTAGACGAGATACCCTCAATCTGCTTAATCTACTACAATACCCCAAGAAGTAAAGGAACAATCACTTGGCGGTCAGAAACGAGAGTCATCCATTCAATCACCTGAATTAAGAATGAAGAAATGCTCTGGACCGCGGAACGAACGACCCCTGGGGAGTGCGATCGGCAACAGTCAGGAGAAGTGACGGCTTGGTTTATCCTTTCCTCCAACTATTTATAATCTAGGTCACTTTCTTAGATCGCTTTTTCTTCTTTTACGTGAACCTGCAACTCTTTTGTAATTTCTTTTTCTTGTTCGTTTAAGATTTTTAGTTCATGGTAGACTTACCACTTACATACTCAAAACGTCTATACGCAGTTCTAATATTGGAGATTTTGAGGAACTTTTTGTGAATTTGCATTGCATAGAGAGCTTGTGTTCGAGAAAAAAAAACAAATGTTTTTGTGTGTGAGAAGTGTGTGTAGGTTGTGGTTGAGCGTGTTTTACATTGAATTAAAGACTATATGTTCACTATAAATGGAAATTTATGTAAAATATTTATCGCGTTTTCACTTTATTATTCGTTTAAATTGAAAAGGGACATTTTCTATGATTTTGCTTTCTTAGTAATTTAAAACTTCTATTTTACTGGATAATTGAGAGAATTGCTTCCCTACATATATTTCTCACAAGAATATGCATTAAAGAGCATTTGAGGGTTTCTTTTCTATTTTATAAATTAAAGGGTTTCGTAAGAAATTTCAAAATGAAACAATTATTATTAAAACCAAATATAAGGCCTAAATACTTACTTAGAACTGATACCAATAGATAAAAAAATTATTTTTCTTCTTCCTCTAACAAACTTCTCGAATATGTCGAGTAAATTTTAAATTTTTAAATAATGTTACTAAATTAACAGTGAGCAGCTAATGTTACGCTACTTTCTCTGTAACACTTATATAGGTATCTTTTATTATAAACTGACTATGAACTGAACTATGATGACTATGAACTGAAAAAAGCCAATAAAAATACCTCTGTAAAATTAACTGCTTAACATCACAAATATCCGAAAATTGAAAATAAGTTAAGTGTAAGGGGTGTTTTTATTTAACTCGCAGGTAATTAAAACAAAAATACTTTTTCCCTTACAAAGGCATTAAGCTATATACAAATCAATAAATAGAAAAAAGTTAATATATTCTCCACTGAAGCCAACCCTCGAAAGTACTAACTCTCATCGCTGGATCCTACTCAAACTCAATAAAATCGAGCCAGAGAGAGGAGTTCATTGTGGTCGGCTGTTGCGAGATCACGATCTCAGGAATCGATGTCGGTTTTTGCGCCACACCCTGCCGGCTCTCTCCCTCCCCCCCCCGCGGGAATCAATTAAGAGAAGTGGTGCTTTCACACCATGCTTTCTCATTGCCTCCCTCGTGAATACTTGAGTGAGACTCTCCGTGGCTTTAATCGCCCCCGAGGCAAGAAATATGATTGTGATAGCGCGGAGAAAGCGACTTTTTTTTAGGTGAAAGGCTTTGAGTTGAGGTTGTATCGAAAGTGCTTCAGGTTTGTAAGGCGTTTAAATGGAGATAGTTTTTTTTGATACGAAGACGGTAAATATGAGGGCGAAAAAAGGATCTGCGGAGATGAGGGGATCTGAAAGACCGGGAGAAGATCGGAAAGGCTTAGAAAAGGTAGTTGGACTGAGTATAAAATATTTCAAACGTATGAGAATATTATGTTGGAGGACCAGAGATGTTTTGGAGTAGTTATGGTGGGGAATAGAAATATATTATATCAATAAACTACTACATTGCATAAATTTCTTGCGTAATAAAATTGTTTTTATTGTTTTATTCTATTTTATGAGTTCGAAACTTTGTTAGGGTTTTATATTTATAAAATGTAAAAGATTTTGTTACAGAACAGGTCTTATACCTTTTGCCAATACCAGTTAGAAAGAATTTTTACTGCTTAATTATGCAGTTTTAATATTTTTCAATCCATATTTTATTTATATATTCGGTCTACACAATGTTGGAATAAAATGCATTTTAACATGGTTTAGAATGATGAATATGTTTGTGTACCTGTCCTATATTATTTTTTTACAGTTTGAACTTTTGAATACTTAGTCCTTTCCTAAAAACATAATTCGCTTGATGTTAGAGTGTTAGCATATTTCTTTCCCTCAATGATACCATAATATAGAAATGCAACCGCGTATTTTTGTTCAACACAAAGTGTTATAAAAACCTAGCTTTCTATAAAAAATACTCTTTCCTAAACTCAATACCTTTCAGACAAAACAGCATATGTTTTTCCAAACTTTTAATTAAATTACTCAAAACCGAATAAACTAATGGCTTTGGAGATTAGTTATTTAGCTTAAAAGGTTTTTTCTATCCATTATTTTGATACTATAACGCAAGCAATTCATTTTATAACAGTATTAACTGAAATTACATGGTATTCCATATCCTTAATGTTTAGTTTAGTATTTAATCCAGTCTTTTTTTAATTTACAAATAGCCTTAAGAAACTTTAAAATTAATGAGGAACTAGATACTGATGAAAGGAAAAGCGCACAAAAAGTTCAACAATTTAATCCGTCTACTTCAAAGAGAACAAGTTTTCTTTTCATGCAAAAAACTTAATTTATTTGAAATATTTTAAAAGCCTTTTCGTGTTAATGATGTAAAAACATTATAAGAAAAAATAAACCATAAGAAACAAAAACATAAAATTTTTAATACCTTTCTGACAGGGAAATTTTACAGTAGATTAGCTGATGAAGTGTAAACATGACACAATTTCTTCCAGACTTTCTTAATTTTTAATTATGCTTTTTAACTCATTTATTTCTTTTCGGGACTTGAATTTTACAAGATTCAATTAAAAATTTTCCCTATAAGATGTTTTAGTCACAGAGTAAAAAGAAGCTGTTTTGAAAAACTGGCGCTTTTGGCAAAAAGGCTTTAAACTTTATTTACTCTAAAAGAAGGAATTAATTTAGAGATAAAAACATACAACTCTTAAAAACACCCAAAAACGATACTTATTAGTTAAAAGGTTTTTGTGTGTCTGCATAAAAAATTTGGCTCCAAATATTGTTAATTTAGTTATTGTTTATACGCGAGAGAACGTCATGTGGAAAAACTGAATTTCAGATGAAATTTGATATTTTGTGTACTACTTTAAAATTATTTGTTTTGTAAAATATTTTTACAGAACTTTATACGTAAATCCCATGAAACACTAAATAATTTTTTTATCGGTGGGTACAAATTTTATGCAATACATTGTGAGTTCTTAAAACATTTTAAATAGTTTTTAAAAGGCCCGATCTATTTTCCAAAAGAATAAAGGTTTCAAGGTTTTTCCCATTTTGTAATTTTTCAATTTTGTAATATTAACTACTTGGCTGTATGTAAAACGAATATGAAGGAATTTATTCAAAGGTTTTTTCATCACCTTTTTCCATGGATGATGATAGATAACATCACATTTTTTAAACATGAATTTTTACATGAAAGAAAAACATACTTTACTGTTATTTAATATGAATCGTCAGTTTAAAAAAAGGAATAAGTCCAAAAAAAAAATTTTTAGGAAATCGAAAAAAAAAAACTATATAAGTATAGTAATGGAATTTTTGTTGTATGGTATGTGTGTTTACTGGAAATTCAGAACCCTATTTAGAATACAGAACAAATCATCAAAAAAATATAAGTATATATTCATACACACACAAATATTTTACAGTTAAAAAAAAGTCGATGGATTTATTCCCTTTTTCAAACTCATAAAAACTTCAGCTAAAAAATCTTAAAAACCCTTTTCATCGACAATTAAATTATGTTTCTGCTTTAGTTCACATCACAAAAGTGAAAAAATAGAAAGATCAAGACAAGAACAATTAAAAATTGTTATGAAACTTAGTTATTAAGGGAGCATCAAAGAGTAAGTGAATATCAATGGAGTCAAACATTCACTAAATTGAAAAGCGGTAGGTGAGTTAAACAAACTCTAAAAACCCAAATCTTAACTAGGCATGGTCGGAATTTGATATGTAGGACATTTACTCTAATTCTCTGTCCCAAATCGTAAATACCAAGTCAAAGGATACGGAGGCCTTAAAATATTCTCTATAAATTTTCTTTCTCTTCCCTGCCCCACTTGCACTCCTCAATGTCTCCTCCCAAGACACATCCAAGCTCAATTCCCTCTCTCGTTTAAGATGAACTGAACATCCTCAATCCATACGTCATTAAACTCACCGTACATCCGGCCCGTAATGATCTCCATATTGGATTTTATTCGCTTTTTAATAGAGGCCCCGCGACTCTTTTTCATAATCTGCGGACCCCTAATGGACCCCCCTCTCGTGCGATGCCTATCGGTTAATTCTCCCCTTAATTGAAGGGGGCCGCCATTTTAAAGCCGTAGATCGAGAAACATTGATTATGGATTTTCGCTTAAGGACCAGCCGGAAGTTTTTCTCGTAGAGAAAGCAATATCGGGAAAGCTTTTACTTTGTATATTGAATTATTAATATTTAAAAGCTCCTTTCGCTATCCGTGAATGAAATGTCAAGTGGTGGAATTCTCTTAACGTAAAATCTCTGAATGGAGTGAGTCGTTGGCATGAAAGTATGGCTGGTATGTTTTCTATCTCACTGGAGCGAGAGAAATGGTAATTTATGGGATGGCGGGGAGTTTATGGCGAATTCCGCTATGTCGTGCATTTTTCTTTCGTGTGTGTAGAAACTGTTTGACTTGATACTTTATTGCGACTATCATTTTTAGAGAGAGAAACATTTAAAGTTACATTGTTAAGAGGTAGAAACGAAGAGTTGCGAAAATGCTTTAAATTTTTGATTCTACAAATTCGTGTTTTTACGGTTAAGTTTACTCCAATCAATT
The DNA here is from genome assembly GCA_963680715.1 of Tetragnatha montana. Taxonomy (NCBI): domain Eukaryota; kingdom Metazoa; phylum Arthropoda; class Arachnida; order Araneae; family Tetragnathidae; genus Tetragnatha; species Tetragnatha montana. The sequence goes on along the minus strand of OY796680.1, from coordinate 14,833,912 downwards.
GATGTTAAATGAATAGTCAAACCGTAACTGCTATAACCTGATGTTATTAAAATAATTTGTTATAATACTCCTCAAATTAATCTTTGCTTAGTTCTAAAAAAGTTATGAAATTTTTATTTTTTCAGGTATTGATTGCATAAAAATTCTATCCGTTCAACATGTGTCTGAAATTGGGTCTTAACTAAATGCTGAAGAAAACATGTCACATAAACATTAAAATATCTCATGTTAAATAATTGACAATAATATTTATTAAATCGATGCTTATTAATATTGCAGTTTTATGCATTGATTAAAAACTCAATAATTCAAAAATTATAGTTTTACTGAAGATATGGCGTGGTTCTATTTATTTTACAGATAATTTTATTCCTATAAATGATTATTAAAAATAGTAAAAAATTTTTATCTTTCTAGAAATGAGCAGCCAAAATAGGAAAATTTGCATTTTTTTAGGAATGCAACTGTTTATCAAATATAACTTCATTTTAAATCACAAAAATTTTTTCAATAGTAAATGCCACAAATCAATCAGAAAATAAACTACATTTCATTAAAAAATAATTTCAACCCCCTTGCCATCCCCGAAATCCGTCTGGTATTTAATGAAAGCAACATTCTCCAAAGAACAATTAAAACAATACGCATGCCAAAGGTAGAAACGAAACCGTTCTCAAACAAATTTCGAAAGGTCCGAATCGTTCACGAACTCTCGAGATCGTTCTGACAACCGGCACCGAAAACTCTCCAAATCTCCCTCTCTCTCTCGAAAACGAACTGCCTGATCTTGACAGCCCGCTAGAAAGTAATCACCCCCAAGATTCAATGAGTCGAAGTCTTATTTCCAATTCAAACCTTAATTACGTTCATCCTCCCCCCTCTCTCTACCGATATATTCCATCAGTGTCAACTCGCCATAATTAAAACAAGACGACGATGATTTCGAGTTCTCTCTGGAACAAAACAGACGTCATATTTCTGCAGTCCCTCTTCATCGGGGTAGAACAAAAGAAGAAACGGTCTAATTTATTCATTAATTATGCCCGGGTTGTGGTGGAGGGGGGGAGATGACACCTGGATGTTTTTCGACGATTCCAATTTACATTTTGAACGAAATCCGTGCTATTGAGTTCAGTGTACCGGTAAATGGCATCTGATCTGATTCTAATTATGGAGAAGTGATTATTATACAATAGGTTTGTGAAAAACTTATTTTTACGTCGTTAAAAGTTTTTTATTAATCAGCTCTGATTTCGATGGAGGGCATGATTTGGACAGCAGTTATATGCTTTTTTAATAAATGACTAGATTATCATACTTGATTTTTTTGCGCTTTTTGTTTTCATGCATGTTTGACCTCCCTTTATTTAAAGGAAATGCTTAATATTAAATTCCAAAGAAATTACATACTTAATACTTAACTCCTCAACTCCTTAATTAAGTATAAGTGGTCTCTTAATTGGAAATTAACATATCATTTATATATAAATCTCTTTTATTATTACAAACAGAATATAATTAAATGACACATTAATTACATTTTATTTGATTGTGTTTTTATAAAATGGCAAAAATATCCGCCAAAAATTCTGATGATGTGTTTTAGTAAAAAGTTAGAGCTTACTAGTACTTCGTTTGCCTTAACTCAACATTATATAGAACTTCTCAATGTCATCCAATCTCATCAATCATAGAAGTCATTAAAATTTTGATATTTTTTACAAAGCACGAGATATTGGCGAAAGGGAAAGTCAGATGGTTTAATTGATGGATTGTGGATACAACTCATTCATCATACAAGAGGGATTACCTAAATTGTTGGAAAAATTTTTGATCCTTCATTTCATGATTTTAACATAAAGCCATTGAAAATAATATTTTTTCCAGTGGTGATACAAAGCTTTTTATAAATTAGATTATGTGTCCACACTCATATAATTTTTGACGTCAATTTAATTTAATTTACATCGGAAATCCTAATGTAGCATTTTTTATATTGAGTAATATGTCAATGATTTTAAACTCAAGGTTCAGGCAAATGACTTCTTAAAAAATACAATTTTAACTTTTCAATTAACTTTTGTTATCTTTCTTAATTTATAGAACTTTAAGTTAATTTCTCTTAATGAAACAAATTCACACTTCAAGAAAACTACTTTTCTGATGTGTATGTTTAAAAAAGAGATAAATTATAAAATGAAAGTATAGTATCATTCTAAACCAAATTTACTCATTATAAATGGAGTCTATAGTATAAATATAAGATTGTTGAGTGACCGGGTGAAAATTTCTCTAAAATTACTTAATTTGTGACGTTTCACAAATTACAAATAACAATAAAAAAATTAAAAGCAACCCAGCTGGATGATATATTTAATTTGATTTTTTTATTTTGATAGTTTACTTTTTGATAATTTATCAAAACACTCGGTGCTTCCGTCCGGCTAATCCACAAGTACAGAATATTATGCAAAACAGTTTCTTATGAGTTACATCAAAAAAGTGTTCTATCCTCAAAGCTATTTATTTCATTACATAACATTAAATAAAATAATTTTAAATTATAAATGCACTTTTTAAAGCTTCTATAATGTTTGCAGTACCATTTTTTGACCGGTTGTAATGTTACAGTAGCTCAATTTTTGAATTCTTCTTAATTAAACTTGAGCTATAATTTTTTTTACTAGAATAATATCTCAAACTATAAAGTAATATTTATTCGTATTTATATATTTATATGAATAACAACTCGAAATTACTTCACTGATCCTTTTACCCGATTCTCTCATAAAATATAATAATCCTTACAAATACACAAATTAAGGTGAAATTTCAAATTTAGGAAAAGAAGCTCCACATCAAAGCGTTCCCTAGTTATCAAGTTACGAAACGCATTTTCTCCTCTCAAAGCGAGGCTAATGCTCCTCAAACTTCATTCAACCCTTCCCCACAAAAGCACAGATGCAATTAAGACGGACTTTTTTGGAGCGCGCGCGGGCGGCTACTTGTGCATTCCTCTGCTGATGCTCCTAACGAAGTCTTGCTGTCAGCATCCGGGTGGTCGCCTGGAACGCAATTCAATTAGGAGATCCGCTGCCCTCGGTTAAGCGGAGTTGTTTAAAGAAGCCGCTTTTTGCCACCGCGATAAACATGGGGATAAATAGCCGGAGAAGAGGAGTTTTGTTCTCTCTTTTGGTGGCGAGGTTTGCATAGAGTTTTCTCTCTATCTCGGCAAATTGAGGAATTGTTGAGATTGCTGGTTTTTCCTTGGCAACTAGGAGATGAGTTGGATAGTTAATGAGGATGGTAAGGAGTTGGGAACTAGAGGGAAGCTGTTATTGACCTTCATAATGTAGTTTCTAGAAAGGGTTTCTTTTAATTTGGGAAGCATATACCTCGTATATATATCTTTTTGAAAAGCATACAACAACTGTTACAAAATAGAGTTTTCTTGTTTAACATAAATTTTATTTGTCTGATCACTACAAAGAATGGACTTTAGTTTTAGTTTGTTAACTTTCAAGTGACGGCATATTTGTTTTTTTTCCAAATGATTGACAAGTTAGGATTGGAAAAGTACAAATTTTCTTCTATACAAGTGTTGGTTTCAAAAGTCCGTTTCACGGCTTTTATTTGGAACCAAGTTAAACAAAAATAGGTCAAAAACTAAAGAAGATGGAACAAAAAACAAATTGTTTGTAATATCATAAAAAAAGCGCAGAAAAAGTTTCATGAAAATTTCCTAAATATTCGAGTACAAATTAGCATGTGAAAATAGCACTTTTTCAAGCCTTAGAAAGAAAAAAGTTTACAAATTTGCATATTTTCTTCGTTTTTTAACAAAATTTTTTCTATATTTAAGTTGAAAAGCGCAACATAATGAACTTGAAAAACATGCAAATTTTCAAACGTTTTCTGTATTGAGATTTAAAAAGGTCATTTTTTTCTCACTTGCTAAAATCTCCTCGAATATAAAAATATTTTCATAGAATTTTTTTCTGTGCGTTTATTATGACATTGCAAGTAATTTCACGGTTAAAGTTATTGTTCTATGTCTTAAGGTTTTTCAAAAACATTTTTAAAAAATTTTCTTATATTGCCGTTAGGAGCGCTGAAAGACATCGCAATTGGATTTTGATGGGCCATTTAAATAGTGGTAAACCTACTTTCTTGACCCTAGGAGAAGTTGTTTCCAAATAAAAGCCGTGAAACGGAATTTTAAAACATCCGGTATATGAACCTCCTTTACAAATCGTATGAACAAATAGAAATGTAATTCAATTTCTAAAATAAAAGCAAAAAATTTCCCTTTCCTCAGAAGTGATAACACATCAAATCCCTCCAACAGAACGATACTCCTCCTGCCAATTCGGCGAACACGAGGATACCTCCCAGAGAAGGTCACACGGCGAAGAGAAGAGAAAAAAAAAGTTTCCGTCGTAAAACTTCTATGAATATCTACTTTCGGAAACAAGTCAAATCGCCGATACTCCCGGAAATCAATAGCAGCGGTGCGATGCACACATAAAAAAAGCGGACTCACCTCCACGACGGTGGAATTCTGGATCGATACACATCGCTGACAGAAATGCAAATGATGTGACTTGACTCGCCCGTGTTATGAAAACAGGCGCACAGAAAAACACCGTCATTCTGGATTTTATTTCAGGGAAATGCATTTCTCCAGGATTTCTCTTTTCTCTATCTCGTCATAATGCAAAAACACCGCCGGGTGTGCGACGTTAAGCAACTTAGAGCCTCCGCTTCAGGTTTCTTTGTGAGCATCGGGTTTGTTGGGAAGAGCAGCGATGGCCGGATTCAGGAATTATTTTTGTGTTTTTGTGTGACGTTGAAGTGCTTCTTAAGTTTCGGGGATAGGGTTCGACAAAAATGCGACGACTTTCGAGTGTCGGTAAATTGTTTGTCGTGCGATGGAATTTATTGTTCGGAAATTGAGATTTATGAAATATGGCACTCAAACTTAGCGGTATTTGGATTTGAGGAGAAAAAAAAGAGAAATTAAAGATATCTTCTACAATTTCGAATATTCAAAAGAATTCCCTCTAACATCGCTCTACTTTAAATACTCGAGGAAAACAGAGTAAACTTGCTTGCTCTAAACTTTATGCAAAGCTTTTACAGAAATAAAAGACTGCGCTAAGAGAAGTACTATTTTATTAATAAAATAATTGACGAATTTTAGATTCGTGGTACCCACGTTAAATGCAATTTATTAAAACCTAATAATAAGCGGAATTCATATTAATAATTTACTGGCTGATTTCGATTGAAATACATAAGATCTGTTGTTTCGTTTTTCCTGAATATAGTTTTACGAATTAGAAGTCGTCCTTAATTGGTTATTTCACATGAGTCGTCTAGAAGCTTAAGGGTGCAACTGACAATCCAGGATAACAGCTTCATATGAGATAGTCCGAAAACTTTGTTTAGTTCATAGTAAGAACCTCAATTCTCCCTAGACTTCCAAAGGTTGTTTAGTAGCAGTAATAAATCATCGCAAAATATCAAACTCTAGAAGCTTTTAAAAATTTAATACAATATTATCTACACATCGATACTTGTACCTCTTGACTTCTTATTCACTCACATGTTATTTAAATGAGTAATTCTGTAATCTAATCACATAGGCGAGTGGAAATACTTCTCTTTTAGTTTCGGATTTTTAGTTTCGATTTTCGACTCTAGAATTTCATCATGTATTTTTTAACACCTTAACTGGATCTTATTTTTTATAAAATTGGATAATAGCTTCCAAACTTTAAAAAGTAATTTGGGAAAATAATTTTTCTAACTTCGCCTTAAGTTTCCGTCTATTTAACTTCGCCCATCAAACCCTTTATGCCAAATGTATTTCAAACTTCGAAAACTATCGTCAGTTTCCTCATTCCTCCCTCCCTTTAAACCCGAGACAGAAAATCGACAGCCACCATTCATAAAAAAAAATCCTTCCCCAGCCAAAACCCAGAACACATCAAATTCTTTGAATTAAAATATATCAATTGCCCTCGCAAGAAATATTCAAAGTTCTAGAATGAATTCTACAAGTGCAGTGAGGCATTGAGTCAAAGCCGTCATAAATATTCAGCCTTAAAATAGCGACCTGAAATCGATGGGGGTGTTCGAAATCTCAGCCGCACCTGGTTTCTGACCCTGTAAGAGGGTAGAGGGGGCAAATGGCACCCATCCTTCACTTCAAGGGGCATTTGCTTGGAAAAATTCCTTTACCCCTTTCGCTCCGGCTGACGGCGGATTTGAGTCTCTGATGAATTCGGGTAAACATATTCTGGGGCAATGAGGGGGAAAGAATTCGGATTTTGTATGTTTGTATTGTAAGGAAATACTGAATATTGGATATGGAAAAATCAACACTTTGCTAGTAAAGCAAAACAGTTTTGTATTTTTTCATTGAAGGAATATATTAATATGATTTTTAAGTGTAGGAATTGAATTTTGGGATATTTATACCACCGGATAGATCTGTTTTCAGTTCCTTTGTTAACTTTGGAGTTTACGTGAGATAGAAATCAAACTAATAATAATCAACTCAATTTGAGAGGTAAATTTATTTCCCAAGAAGTTATTTACTTATTTAAATTTATATTTTTGATGTTAATAAATATTCAATATAAAACGCATTTTTATTATGTTGAGAAAAAAATAATATCGTATATTAGTACTTCAAAAATTGGAACTTTTTGTTGATGAACCTTAATCGAATTCGTTAAGTTCACAAAACAAGCTACAAAAGTAAAATCTTGTTCAATACAAGTATATGTTTTCTTAAATATTATCGAGTGGGTAGGAACCTCAGAGGTACAAAGTGTGAATAAGTGATAAGTTAACTATGCGTAGTGGATAAAATTAATGAAATTGAATACTGAAAATTTTAACAAATTTCTGGGTTACTATACATTCTAATTTATAGACTATCTTTTAAGACAAAGAAAAGGTAAAACTTTATATCAAGAACACACACATGGTAAGAGAAACTATGATAACTATGATATGAAACTATATCCTTCATCCCAATCTTTTTAACCGTATAAGTTAGAATAAAAATAACTAAATTTTACTATACGTTTTTATAGTATTAAAGAAATAAAGAGTAATACAGTGGATTTAAAACACATATTTTTGAATAAGTACTTTTGAAATGCATTTTTAAAAAGGCTCGCTTTGAAACACAATGTACAGTTTCACTAAAGTTTGACACAAAGTCTTTAGTAAAATAAAAATTAATCTTTCACACTTTTTATACTTTCATATGTATACCAAAAAGATTATATGGTCACGATTTCAGCCCAACAATCGGCGAACAATCTCCCGAAAAAAGTCCACATCATCCACTATTTATTGTTCTCGGCTTCTGCTAAAAGAAATTAATATCGTATCTGTATCGAACAACGAAAAGGGAGGCAATTTATCACGAAGAAATTTGACATTGTTTTAGTCGTCTCTCCGGAAAAGGAAAGTTGGGTAAGAAGCTTATTAGGGAAGAGAGAAAAGTAAATAGGGCTCAGGAATTTAAAGCTTCCTGCCGAAACCTAATAACAGCTCCGCTTTCTGGTGGAATCGGAACCTTAATGATAGATCCCGCTGCCGCCGGAAACGCAGCAGCAGACAGAAAATGCAGTTTTGGAACAAAAATAACACTGCCGGGGAATTTGTTGAGCGCTTTGCTTAGATGTGGAGAGGGGGGGGCGTAAGACTTCGTTATTGGGTATAAGTGAATTCCTACCTTTTGTTGTTTCTGGCCTTCTCTCCCTGACTTTGCCAGACGTGTGAAAGTATTGATTGAGCTATTAGTTTCAAATATCTCTGGGTTATACATAGTATCTATGCTCTAGCAAGATAATATGAAGCATTTTTTTGCATTCTTACTCTAGTGTGCTGTTGTTAAAGTATGTGTAAAGTGTAAAGTGACCAAATCGAGGCTTTTGAAAATTAAATTCATGCATAAGAAAAGTTTTAGTTTTTATTAAGAATTAAATACGTATAGTATAAGTAAGAATACGTATTGTTCAAAGGCAGTAAGTACATCTTAAGGTATAATTTCTAATGTACTCAAAACTATAGTGCATGACATCTTAATCACTCGATATCCATATACCCAGGTATCCAGGTATAGATAAAACAATTTTGTATTTTATTAATTTTTATTACAATATTAATACTGAATTTGGATATTAATGCTGAAAAATCAAACGTGCAGAACCTTTCATGAACACAGATTTATTCAAAGTGTTACATTTCGTTATTCATAAAACAGTTTATTATATTTTTGTGTTAAATTTTATCGTTCAAAATAATCTTTCATACACTTATTCCGGACGTAAAACTCCGTTATTATTTCCATTTGATCTAACTTTCAAACATCCGAACATTTTCTATAACTGAGTGACTCAACAGCATGGGAGAAATCATTTCTATCTCATGTGTACTCTAGAATATCCATGCACTTTTGGAAATCCCTTTCCTCTTTGAATATTCTATTCAGTATCTAAAAAGTTTTTTAGAGGAAATCCTTCCGCGTTTTGCTGAGATTTTTAAGAATGTCTTCTTCGATGGAACTTTTCAAGAGGAATTTGATTCGACTGCGATCTGCTATTCTTAACGTCGAACAATGTCCTACGTGAACTGTGGTGGGCTTCTCGAAAAATTTCGCGTTCCAATAAATTCTAAAGTTAGAATTAGAATTAGTTAGAATTAGAACGTTATGAATAAGAATAATACATGGGATGAATTTCTTGTCTTCAGTAAGATAGTCTCCAATTCTTTTAATAACCCGTCTGTTAAATAAATATAAAAAATGGTTTGGTTTTAAATGTTTGGAGTTAATTAATAAATGTTTGCGGTTTTAAATGAAAATTTATATTCATAAAAATATTAATGTAAGCAAAAAGTGTTTCTTAACTTTTGAACTTAACTAAAAATAGTATCAAACTACTTTTCTTAGTAACTTGTTCTAAACGATGATATTTCTTAGAATCACTTACTGAAATTAACAGGGAAATGTAACTGTTTTGTTGGTTGTAAAATGAGATAAAACCCCTTTTTTCAAATTCTTACCCAACGCATGCTCCAAAACGTATTTAGCATGGAAAATCTTTAAATCTCAATTTCTCTTTCCTAAGGGAAAAGAAAAAAAAAATCAATTTATTAAATGGTGTTCCTCTATCATAATTCAAACCCTACAGAAAGTATATAGCACAATATTGCTATGATAATTCTATGATAATGAGTGCCAAACAATATTGTTGAAGCTGGGTTCTACATTTTTTAATAAATTAAAATTATATTTATTGTACTTAATTTACTATTAGTTTATTTTTGTTTGAATACATGTTTATTTATGTTATTTTATTGGCCCTAAATCCCCAGCTTGACCCTTTAATCAACCACAGTATTACAAAATTGATAAACTGAATTAATAAATAATTTATATTTATTATGTAAATAAAAATTATTAATTAATACCCTTAACAAATGTGTTATAAACCGCAACAAAAATACCCTTAACAGATGTGTTATAAACCGCAACAAAAATACCCTTAACAGATGTGTTATAAACCGCAACAAACCGCACATACAAACATACGATAAAACAAACCGCAAGTTTTAAAACTCATGTTGTATCATTCGGTATTGTCTGTTTGCATCATACAAATTTGTAAAGATAGGAAATTGTTTTACTTAGAAAGATAAATTATTTACATATTGTATTGTATAACAAGTTTGTTTTTAATTAATTTCCTTATTATTTCTCTATCATAAAATAACTTTTTAACGTTTTATTAAATAACTTACATTTAAGTAAGTAATTAATTAACATTAAATTAAATAACTTACATTTAAGTAAGTAATTAATTAACATTAAATTAAATAACTTACATTTAAGTTATTTAATTTTAATAACTTAATGGGAAAATAAAGAATTATCAGCGGTCTTAAGTTTTCTGTACTTTTAGAATTAAGTAACTTATTGTTAGATAGAGCCATAGGTATGTAAGCCATATCAATGTTTAGAGTTTACGTAACAAAATAAATTACCTACTTATAACTAATTCATAATTACATTTTAGATTTGTTTTTAACAAAATATAAATAGAGTACATATAAGTAATAAGAAGAATGTTGTAATATAATAGTCTAAATACCTTTTACATAATGTGGTTATAAGAACACAATATGTGAAGGTAAAAACACAAAGGTTGTAAGGATTATAAAATAACTAGGCAACTTAAGAGTTAAAAAAATACACTCTACCCTTTAAAAATAAAAACCCTCACTTGCACTGTTGTAAAAAGAATGTAAATTAACAGTCTGTGAATTCAATACCGTTTCTTCTTTAAGATGATATAACGATTTTTTAGAATGCATCCTTTTAAAATGGTAAAAATAAAGAAAATTAAAAGGAAATTAATCTTATTATTTGTAATGCATTTTTTTTAAGAATTAATGTTGTTATGGAAAAAATTAAAAGCAGTTTTGTCATTGCTATTCACTTTAGAAATACTTAAAAAAATAGCATTCATGATATAATTATAATATAATAAGCTTCAAAGTTTGAAGAAAAATATCCCATGGAAATTTGTTTACCACGATTTACCATGGACATTTTCCTTTACCAAAAGTTACTTTCAAGGTATTAAATTGGTTTCTGAAGCAAGTATAGATAATGAACCTATAGCGAAATCTATGTCACACTTCACGAAATCATTCGCTTTACAGGTTAAGGAAAAAATCCACCCGAACTACATATTTATTTCAAATTCTTTCCCGGACTCTATATCGTACACCAAGGTAAAAGAAAGAAAAAGCGAAAAACCACATTTCCCCCCGCATGACATTTCGTCCCGTCGATATAAAATGTTTCACACTCGTCTCAAAAGAAAGCGAATTTCGTGTTTACTCTCCCGATCAATACAACGGAACAGACGTACTCGAAAATTGGCGGAACCGAAAAAGAGAACCTTTTTTTTTTCTCTCTCTGCAAGAGAACCTGAAAGGGAATAATGACTTCTAAAGAATCCGCGACGGATCCAATGCCTTCCGCAATGGATCCGAGACCATTGAGTTCGGCTCATTCCGTCGCAGGCATGCCCGCTATTACCGCAAATTTTCACGGATATTGAACTGCTACAAAGCGCGCTGGAAAAGAGGTGGGCTGGCTTGTACCGAGGCTATTGGACTGAGGTATATTGGTGCTGTATGGGGGGAATGTGGTATTGTTTCGGTCGTTTTGGAAGCTGTTCTTCTCTTTTTTTTTTATTTCGTGAAGGTGATGGTGGGTGGGTTGAATCTTGGTTCAGTGCGGTTGAACGGTTGAGGGATAAATCTTGTTCTTTGATGTGAAAGATCAGGAAGGGAGTAAGTGGGGTAAGGTTTTTTGTGTTCAATATAGGACCCATGTCATATTAAGAACTTATTGCTGTTACGTCCATTTTTCTGGATGAATAAGCGAGTACTGATAAATTATTGTGTTACTTACTCGTAATTGTATAGCCGTAAAGCAATGAAAGAAAAATAGCCATATTCACAGCCGCCAGCATCGTGGTTAACCTGGAGCTAAAGAAAGATAATTAAGCTTTTTGCTGACTCTGATTGGTGGAATCCTTCTTTGACCAAGGATTTAACACCGACGCTGATGTCTGTGAATATGGTTGAACATGTGTTTACCCATGCTTTTCAAGACTATTGCTACTATATTTAATTTTAAATAACAACATAAAAAATATCCATTTGTGTTTTTCTTAATGTATAAAATTATATATCACAATTGTAAATATATTATATTCTCTATTAATCATTGATTTGGAAATTATTTTATTAAACTTTAAAGATTTCGGCAATTTAGGATCTAAATATTTTGATAACATATCATTTGTTAAAAATGATATTAATTTTTGGATCGTTAAACTTTAAATGATTTATGAGTTAAAAAAACAAGGCTATAAACTTATCTACACGAATTCCTAATATTAGTTTATGAGTTGTTTTATGAAAATATATTTCCCATATTTAATATTTTTTTGAAATTTGAAAATGTAGGGGGATATTATGTAAGGGTGGTACTATAGACACGTCTTGAATGGATGCACCGTATACTATTGTGAGAGACCGAGAACAGAAACCAACCGAAGTAACCTTATGGACTTCTTTCCTCTCCAGTGATACTTTTTTGAGCTTTTCTTTCTTTATTGAACCGGAAAGCGATCGGTCTTTTTGCATGCCCTAGGGAAGGGGTCGTTGCAGCCAAGGATTTCTTTCGTCCTGCTTTTTGGGTACCAGATTGTCTTGGAGAGTTGAGTAAATGTAGATTCTATATAAACGGTGCTTTAGAATTATTTTTAAGAACTGAAGAGAGAAAAATTGTGTTTTTTTTTTTTTACAACAAAATTTCTTATTTACTGTATTGAGAAACAAGTTTATTTCAAAAACAACCTAACAACCAATTTAGATTCTCATAAAATCACTATTTTGTAAAAATGAATAATATATTCCCTTTTTTTAAAGAAGCTTTAGCTACAAAAAATATTATTGTGATTTTCAAGGGAAATTAGGTAATGTTTTCTTTAATAGAAAAATGAAAATTTAAGTAGAAAATGGAAATTAATGTTTTAAAATTTAATAAAATATTCTAAAAATAAAAAAAGATATTTACATTTCATAGATATGACATGACAGACATTTTCCTAAAATTAAAAAAGCAGTACTTCTGTTATAATTATTTTGTGTAAACATCAAAGTTTTTACATTCGCTGAAAATGAAGAAATATAAAGAGCTAAGTCGAAGCCTGTCACTTTTAGCTGAGACTTCCATCATTAGTTGAAATTTCTAGTTTTGGCAAATGTTTTTGGGGGCAAGTGTTAATAACAAGAACTGACTTGTTCCATAAAATGATAATATGAGTATAATTATGTATATATAATATGAGATAAATATGAGTATAAATATCACCAAAAATACATCCGTTTTGTCAAGGAAAGAACCATTAAATCAGTTATGCAAACTGTTATGCAAAAACACTCTTCTTTCACGAGAAATATTGTACATATTCTTTTATGGCCTTTTCATGGTCTCGAATATGATCACATGGGTTTCAATTGTTATACTTTTCAACCCATAAAGCAGTCTTGGCTTTAAGTCGGAGGTCGGAGCTACGATCATAAAGGAATTGCCAAATAAGAATGAGACCATCACTTTTAGAAATCGTAATACACAAAACAAAATCGAATAACTAATCAAGAGCCATATCGAGGCAGTCACATAAAACAAAGAAAACTCCCATTTTAATGAGAGACAACCTTAAAAGGTACTTCATACGTCATTCTGTCCTAATCAGTGCCGGAAGCACCCACGAAATCCGTTTACATCCATAAATCCCGTCCAAATTAGGTGCTCGTGTGTTTTGCATTCGCCCTTTGCATTGTTTACCACTAATGAACATTCCTCGCAGCTGTTTAGAAAGCCATTAAAAGTTCGAAGGGGTCGTAAAAAACGCAACCGATAAAAAGGAGGGCGCTCGTAAAAGGGGATCAGCCGACCAATAAAAACCCAGAGAGGGGAGCTAAAAAGGGGAATTATATCTCCCCTTAGAAGGCACACTAATCTGCTTGATGACTGAGCGGGGATTTTGAAACCATTTAAGGGTTTTTTCTCTTTTTTCGTTTCTTTTAATCTTTCAAGACTTTCTTTTGGAGGGCTTTTTTTGGAAGGGCCCGAGAAAGGAAAGGTGTATCAGAAAGGCTTGAGTTGAGTTGTCGGTGGGTGGGTTTATCTTATCGAAGGGAAGATGAAGAGGAGATTGGCGGTGTTGTTAGTTGGTAAACTTGGTGGGTAAAAATTAAGTAAGGTGTTCGATAAAATGTTCAAGAATGAAGATAATTTTTCTCATCTAATTACGAGAAGCAACTAAAGAGAAATAGGTGTGCGGGTAGCATATTTACAAAGGCTAAAGACTGGGGAACTTCTTAAAAAGGTAATTAAATTATTTTAATGTTTACATTAATTTAATTAATTTCTGAAAAAGTTCCCCAGTTTTGAGCCTTTGATAATTTGCATCCGGGTAACTGATAAATAGCCCGCTCATATGCACACTTGTTTGACCCGGAGAAGGAGGATCCAGCAAGCCCGAGAGTCCTTATCGTCCTTTAAGGGCCGGAATCAATCATTATTTTGATTTAAACCAATCATACGCAAACTATTTAATTTGTCAACGTTTTAAAACTTAATAACGTTTATTTTTACCCGCATACCCTATAATCCAGCGCCCTGTACAGCATGGTAAATCCATTCTCCTAGACAAGCCTAGGAGAGAAAGTATTCGGGTTAAAAAGTTTCTCCCTGCCGAAGGTAAATCAGGGTAATAAAACTTGGTTTTTCTCTTCTTTTATCCGGATAATGTAGCTCATATGAACGCTACTCTGGCAGATAAAGTTTATAATAGTAATTATAATTACTTAAGTTGAAAATGCAAGTAACCTATTACAAAAAGTAATGTACGCGAAAATAGGAATTTAATAAAATACTTAAATGGATATCAATTATTCTAATTATAATTCAAAATTTTGAGTGTAGGAGTAATGCTATAAAGAAGATATGCATATTATTCATTGAAATAATTGGCCTTTACAAATATAAAAACAATAACTTCAATAAGATCAGTATTTGATAATAAAGCAATATTATTATATAGAGTGAACTAAGTTTTTTTGGTAGGTTTGTATAAGGAAAAAAAGGGAATTTTTTACTGATAAAGTCATAAAGTAACATCTAAAAACAGCTAAGTTCGGATACACAATTTTGATGCTTTAGGTAGTGAAAGGGACACTGTCAAAGCTTCAAGGATTAAATTTAACTAATTTTTTGGGATTAGAATTAAATAGAAATATTTTTATTCAAATTGGATAACTAACGAAAAAAATAGTAATATTTTAAAGCTTATACATAAATAGTAATAAATAATGGTAAAAGCAGAACTGTTCTACTAAATATATGGTTATGTAGGAAGCAGATGAATAAAAAAAGAAAAACGTAGTAATACACAATTCTCGAAAATCAAAATACACCAATTTTCTCGTTATAACTAAAAAAAGAATAACTCTTTATTCCATTAGTGTTAGCTAATGAGTTTCCAAACATCCATTATTTCTATTCTCGTCCACAATTAGCAGATTTCTGCAGGCGTTATCTCCGAGTACATGTTGTGTTTTTTGTAAGTGTTTAATTGTTGTAATATTGTTTTTTCTCTACCTCAAAAAGCCCGTTTTGTTTCGATACAAAAGGTTTTTTAAGAACATAATGTAATTAGCACCTTTCGCATGCAATTTGGACCAAAGATACTAATTCCTGTTTAAATATTTTAAGATTCTATTGGTTAGTTAAAAGCTTAGTTTCGTGCGTTCCTCGAAAATTATGAGTTACTCCATTAACCAAGCATTAATTATATACCTGAATTGAATAAATGAAGTACCAAAATGAGATACTGAGAACTGTGACTTTAGATATTTCCATTGCATTTTTGTCTATTTGTAATGGGTCTACTTCATGAGAGTTGCAGTATAAAACGAATAGTTAACGCAAATTTTACTATTACATTTTTCAAGATTTAACCAAATTTACACTTTTATGGTTATTTAGGATAAATAAAACACAACTTTGTTTAGGTCGTTAATGAAATAAAGACAAAAGAGAGTGTTAAATTTATGATTCAGGTTCGATTTTCTTCTTAAAAATCAGATAATTTTTTCTCACAGGATTTTTCTCTTGGTCCATTTCAATCATTAGCTGTCGGTCATAGATTTATATTTTATCTTTTAAAATTTACTAGGGGGCTGCCGTTCCCTGCTCGCTATCCTTTCCCAACCCCCACATGAACTTCGCAGTTCCTTTTGGATCGCTTCGTAATCCTTACAACTCCCAGCACGTAATATTAAGTCTATATTTAGTTTTAAGTTAAGTAAGTTTTTAGTTAAAGAAATTATTTTTTCAAAAAAATATTGTCTAAATAAAAAAAATTTTAGAAATCAACTAAATTTTTTATTTGTACCTAATTCAAAATTTTTACCAGAGCTTCATAATGCTCACAAACCTCTATTTAATCCGCAGAAATATAATGTCATTAATCTATTTGTAAGTCAAGGAGTGACTGTACGCATTATATCAGTTCACAAACACAATACCCTTCCATCTATAATAATGATAATCATCAGCGAATTACGATTTCATTCTTCCAAACTCATCATTCCCCCAAGCAAAACGAATAAATAATCAGAGGCAATCGAAATCACCAATCGTCTGCAGATGACGAAATAAACAATCATATCGTGCCAACTCGAACGATATAAGCCTTAATTTGCAAATCAGCCCTGGGACGGCAATAATTTGATAAACGATCGCCTCCACTTCTTTGCCTGGGACAACAGAGGGGCTAATTTTCCTCCGGAAATCTCATTTCCAATAGAGAGACGGACAATCTAGCCAATAAAGCCGTCTTTATCGCGAAGAAACCCCGATCGAAGCTCTTTACAATTCTATTTGTTTATCGAAGAAAGCCCGTTCCCCTCATTAACACGTCAACTTTCACCCCTCCTCCCTCGCCCTAATGAATCGATTCGTTCCGTTGGAAGGATTTCGTTCCATTTGCATGTTATTATGCGTTCTGCAACGATTTCGCTCCGGGGCATGGCCAGATGGAGCGAGATCTCGATATTTTATATGGAGGGTATATATTCGAAACAATGGATTGTTATAATGACATTTAAAAGCGAAGTAGCTGTATTTATTTGTGGTTTGAATCCCGTGGGAATTTCTAAAGATTGGGCTTGATTCTTGCAGGGTGAAGGTTTCTATCTTTGTGCTATCGAACGTAAAGAAACTACTATTAGTTAAATATTTTAAAAAAAGACTAATATCCCTTTATATAATCCATAACATGTAACCACCCATTCGTCAAAACAAGGGAGTTTTAACAACGTGAACCACAAAGTAGTTCCACCAAGAAATTTTTACGTTCGGATATTAGTTTTATTATTCCATTACCGATGTCCATGTAGTGTTTAACTCTTTCAATCCTATGATGTCCGAAGTTACCATTGAATCCTATATGATGTCCGAAGTTTCCATTGAATCCTATGGAAAGTTTGGGAAAGCTAAATTGAATAATATGTTTTCCCCACTCCAAATTATTTTCCCCTTTCTTTTTATATTAACATGCAGTTGTCTCGATAATTTGAGTCTCCCATAAATCAGTTTAGCTCCCAAACAACAACCAACACATTTACAACGCCATTTTCAGATATAATTAATATGTTTCTTCAGAAGTAAAGTAATACATATTATTATACATGTAAAGTATAGTTTTTCATTTAAAATACATGTACTTAAATTTAAACATGACTATTTCAATTTATTTATTCATTAAATTTTATAAATTCGGTTATTCGAGTTTGAGATATCTCAAGGCAGACCTGATTTCGCACCCTTCGATTTTATGGATAGTAGAATTATGAAAGATATTCGGTGACTCCAGCAACACTCCTTACCAAACCTAAATGATCATTTTCCTTTGACATACATTCGGGAATCTCAATAAAATCACAATATTGTTATGTTAGAATCTTCTACTTGTAAAAATCCTGTGAATGTGAATCAAAAACAAGACGTATTTCATACTCAAACACGATTTTATTAGCATTTTTTTCAGTTACACTATATATACTTTGAAGGTACTAAATAAATTTATACCCCCAGAGAGGTTGTCAGTAGCTGATTTTTGAACTCCTACATTTGACATAAAAATTATGTCAAGTTTTTTTTAGAATAATATAGTTCCTTAAACATATTATCCAGTCTCTAACTGTTTAATTGATATATTTTACGTAGTAAGAAAAAGGCTAAACATTTAACATTGTTTAAAGATTTATTCCTAGGTAGGTCATTGTGTTGGAGTAACATAATTGAATTGAACCCAGAAAATAGTACACACTGTGAAAAAGGTTATTTCTTTTCGGTTTTCGCTTGCTTTGAAAAGGGCCATACAACTCGTTCCGTACTCGAAATGGATTCGAGCTTCAAGTTCCTCTCCCTGGGGACGCTGCGTTCGTTCCTCCGTAAGCTAGTCGTCGTCGTCGTCTGCTTTGTGAAATACGTGATGGTGGAAGGCAGAAACAATCTTTTTAATGTAGCCCTGGATGGGTTTGTTGATTGAATGTGGAGTTTAAAAAGGGAAGGGTATGCGAAAAGGGAATTCACAGCAGTCACCAAGTGTTGAAGTAAAAATTGTGTTCTTTTCAAAGAAGAGAGAACAAGATATACTCTTCCTAAACATAGTACTACTATATTCTGAGATCATATCTCAACCTATAATTGGAAAATGTAAATTTTCGCCCTGAAACGTTCTGTAGAGTATTTTTAATTAAAAATTCTTAAAAACAACGAAATAATGAAAAAAAAAACTTGTAGGGAAAATTATAGGACCTTCCTTAAAAAATTGCATTTTTCATGTTTTAATTTGAATTGTTCTTAGAGCAACGCATTTTTTCAACAAATGGGATAAACATAACCATAGTAAATAAAACTTTAAGTAAATTTCTTTATCATCTCAAAAAATCTTAGCAAGAAAAAGGAAACTCACTTTAACTAACAGATTACAAATATGACTTTAAATTAAAATTGATTAGTTAAATAAGTTTAATAATTCTTCATTCATCTTTAATCAAGTATTTTTCCATCATTTTTTTTTCAAGTTTAATGTTTTAGTGTAAATGAGATAGATTAAGAATGCACCAATGGTATTCTAGAAGTTTATCCACATATGGTAATCCAATAATTCCGCTAATTATATTATACTTTTGTCATGATTGTATAAAAAGAAAAATATCAATGGTACCTGAGCTAAACAAATATAACTAGATTCACGGTCAAATTGCAATCTCATATGAAAAAGAAAAGCGTCCTAACGAGAAGTTCATCGATACCACTTCGAAGAAAGAATCGATGATGCTTATTTATCCAAACCCACAATTTACGCATCAGTCACTTTATTGGACAAAATGGCAACAACTCTTTTTTTTCCTCTCTCTCTTCGTTTCGAATAGTGTATCCAATTATTTGCCACCGTCTGCCCGCAAAAATTATTAATTACATAGCGCTTTCTATTTTCTCTGCTTACTTTGCCGCAAGAAACAATGAAAACAGAAAATCTCGTAGCAAAAAAAAAAAAAAAAAAAAGAACGGAACAAAACTCACGATTTTTGTTCCGAAGAATCGTAATCGATTTTTGCTTTCTTCTTACCATCACAGTTAGCATAAACGGGGAATCAAGCTGAAATTCTTAACTAGCGAAATTATTGAAAATTGAAGATGGCCCTTCGTATTTGATTTCGTTTATTACCCTAGCTAATGTTTATATTATCAAGAATCGATGAACTACGAAAGCTTTTTTTGGTTAATGGGATTTAGCGTCAGTCTTTTGAACGCTTCAGTCTTTTTTACTTGAAAAAGAATCCATTGCACTGGCCCTTAGAAGGCTGAGAGCAGTATCTAACTTTATTATATTTTTCTTCCTTACGTGAAAGAAGGTACTTTTAACGATTTTATGCGAGGATGATTTAATTTATTAATGACGCTGCTCGTAAAAATAGAAAAATCATTTGCTTCGTTTCTTTATTTTGTCTTGCATCGCGTAATTATTTATTGTCTCGGCTGAGAGTGGTTTTGGAGCAAGATGCTGCGAACAGTAAAAGCTGTTATAGTTTCGATTGACGTTATTTGAAAAACTTTGTAAGATTAAAAATAAATGGTGAAGAAACTTATGTCCTGAGGAAGCAGTTTTTTTTAAGTTTTCGGAAAAGTACATGATAAAAACCGTATGTAGAGTTCGTTCAGTTTTACCAAAGAGTTTTATCTTGTGAAAGATGTTTAAAATCTAATATCCTTAATCTCTCAGAATGTACCGGAGTAATGTTTAAATTTCTTAATACTTACTGAGGAAATTTTGTGTTACATTTTATACATGAATCAATTATAATAGTGTGTGACGGGAGTTCTTGAAACGTGATCAATAAATAATTGATGTATATGTGTAAGTGGACGATTTTGGAGTTCAGTAAAGTAAATGTCAGTGGTTTAAGTTATCCATTGAAAACAAAAACTTTTAATATTAAATTTTTTAAAATATTTTATGGAAAAATGAGAGAAAGGAAAAATTTAGTAGGAATAGCGTTGTTAATATGTTTTTATAATAAGTAATACTGCCAATTCCAACTTTTTAAATGAAAACAATTTACATTTTTGACTGGATACAAGTAAAAACACCTATTAGTTTCATAGGCTTTTGCATGGTGATCAATTTTATTATGCTTGAAATTTAATATTAAGCACTATTTATAGAATTAGATTCTAATTTAATTTGCTACTTTCTAGAACTGACAGCTTGTATAAATATGAATGATTTTTTTTGCATTTAATAAAAAAATAATAGCCTATTTTTGCCCAACTTTAAGCTGTTAATTATAAGAAGGAAAAATAAATAAAATACATTTTTGTCATTTTATTAACGTTTTTACAAGTATAAAGATTCGAGTTCGTATTACAGTCATAGAATTGTTGTGCCTTTAATTCTTTTTCAAAAATGTCCTCATTTTTATAGAAAAATAACTATCTAAAGGAAATGTAAATAACTTAAAAATAGTCACACGATACCGAGATAGTTTGTTCTTGCACTTAACGAAAAAAATCACCCGCTTTGCATAGAGACACCCTTTTAAGCCCCCTTTACTCAATTTGAAACGGCGGAAAAGGTCCTCTACGTGTTTTACTTCCGCATTCCACCGGCATCCCCCTTTTCCATCGGCCCAAGCGGAATCTTTTAAGAGTCCAATATATCAACCAACCTTTCCTCCCAATACTTCGGTTTGTTTGGCACATCAAGGAACGCCGGAAATGTTATTTGCATCTCTGATTGGCCGTTCCTCTTTGACATTCAAATCGGACTTGGTGGTGACGTCACGACGTGACCTCACTGCCAAGCAGTTACAGTTGTGGGGCTCGACCAATTAACGGGACCATTAAACCGAGAAGGAAGACTCGGAATTCACTTAGCTTCGGGAGCTGGAATTCCTCTCCGAAAGCTTTTTAGGAATTATGTGAGTGAAAAACATCGCTGCATTGGATTAGAATTTCCTGCTGCTCCTGTAGAAGATATAGCTGTGTTGCTCTTGTCAGTAAACCCATCAGCCTCTGCTCTCAAGGTATTATTCGATTTCGAGAAAGAGGATTAAGAAGGGGATAAATCGAATGACCTTGAGAGGTGAGTGGGAGTTTCCGAGAATGCTCGGATTAAGAGATATTTTTGGGAGATGCCTGATTGAATTAGTTACGCAAGTAGATACCCTAGATTTTAGGTTTTTAAGGACTCGTTCCAAAAAGAAACATCGGTGATTAAGAACACTTTACACTATTTTTTACTTTTTTAAAATTAAATATAACTTGTTCTTCAAGTCCTGTGCCATTTTACTTTTCCATTGTTTTAATAATGAAAGATTTTTGTGAGATTTTTCCATGTTAATAACGATATTTTTAAAACGAACACTATGTTCTAATTTTCTAGATATTTCAATTCGGAGGTACCAGAGGAATATTTAATAGATGAATATGTTACAAAGACAGGAAATGGACGAATTTAATAAAAATAGTTGAAAACTTAAATGTACTGGGAGAATTGAGTTAAAATTATACATAGATATATACATACATTAATAGGAGGATTAAGGATCCATTTATGTTAAGACTACATGATGAAAAATCAGATGGACTTAAATATTCAATACCGAAACAAAATTAACAGATAATTTATGTAAGAACTCATAAAAAAATGTTGAAAAATTAATTTAAGTTTTAAACTAAGAAGAAATACTTAAAATGACTGAAAAGTACTTTAATTAAAAGCGTGTTTGTAAGTTTGTAATAGAAGGTGTATCTAACAATAAAGGAGAATCATAATATCTATTCTATAGAAACTCCTATTTACCCTGCTTCCTCCCAGTGATTAAAATTACGTTTCCTTAAAACTTTAGATGGGGAGTAGCGCAGCCTATGAATCTTTAGAACGTAATTTGTTATGCTAATACTTTCCTAAGTGCTCGCTATTTGAATTCAACGTAGATGGGCTTATAAATACTCAGTAATGCTAGAGATGTTTAAACTATAATGATTATCTTGATACTTAATTCCAGCCAAGGTATTGTTTAGAATTGTGATACTAATATAAAGCTAAAATAGCGCTGGAAATTCTGTACCAAAACATTATTTTAGTATCCAAAATATTTGTAAACAGTATGTAAAAATGTAACGACGTAGGGGAAAGGAGGGTCTACTATCAAAGGATTGAAATAACCTTTCAACAATGCACACAGTGCAGGTAATAGAGGAAATTCAACACCTCCTTCATAAAGAACATTTCTATCCAACATAATCACAGCAAAATTAACAAATGTAGGTTTTAAGCTTTTATACTATCCCAAAACAACGGTTACTGCTTCCGCCACCGCTAACAGTGCTCCCTCTACCCATTTCAGTGGATTCCGTCGTGGAGAAAGCAACAACCTGTTAAGGGGAAATGGAGGACCGTCTATTATGAGAGGTCCGGCAAGGAGGCCCCGTTTCCTGGCAGATTATGGACGCGTGTTCTAAATCGGGCTGTTAAATCCCAAATTGTGCTCGAAGCTATAGTGTAAGGGAAGGAACTATTGTTAACTTGGTATTTTGACCTCAGTTATAAAGACTAATACTACATTTTGCATGTATTTGCAGTTTTCGATGCATCTTTATGTTTAATATATACTTTATAATAGTTCGACTATATAAATATGTATGTGGAGTTGGATAGGATTACTATTGAAGTGGCAAATCATTGTTAATAGTGGAATCCCACTGGAATTTAAAATAAAACCTCATTATTTCCTTAACAATTAATAACAATTATTTTTTGCTTTTTTAATTTGTATATTATTTGAAAATGTAATCAATTTTGAAATGGTTTTGTTACATTCTTAAATAATAATAAGGAATAATTAGTAATTGCAAAAAGTAAATGTAATAAATTAATTACAAAATGTCTAATTTAAAGGATGATACGAGAAACCGTTTTAAACTCTTTCTCATCATACCACATACCTCCTTAATTTTGGTTCTGAACTTTTAAATTTTGTAAGTACAGAGTACTTATAGATACTGTAAGAAAAGAATACTGATAGATAGAAATAGTTAATAATAATCATTTAAAAAATTATTTGAAGTGTTTTAAAACCAATTTTAAGGTAACAATTGTGTAAAAGTATCAAAAATTGGATGCTATTAACTTCTGTAAAAATGAAACAACAACAGTAATTTCGCCAAATTTCTCGGTAAGTTACGGATAATAAGAATCAAAGTTTATTTTCTAATAATGTCATTCAGGTGGTTTAAACGTAGCCTGTTTTCCTTATTGCTTTATATTTGTATACTGACACGGTCGTTTCAAATATCAAATTAAAATCAAAATTTTTAATTCCAAGCATCCACTACTTTCTTTCTCTCTTTAGAATACATATACATGAGTTTATTAGCACGAAGTAAGTAGTAACACTCATTAATCAATTCCCTTCCCTTTAAAAGCTTTCAATAAACCTACCATCCCATAAAAGCCAAAAAAATCTTTAATTAATAAATGTCGTCAGGAGTACTTACCCTTCACGATTATGCCCTGCGCATTTTCAGCCAAAACCGAACTTTTATGGCGGTGTCCACCGTATCGGTAAAAAGCTGCATTACTCACAAAAGACTAATGGCTTTTCATCAGCAGATACCCGATACTCCTTGAGAGAAGGAGGGATAGAGGAAAAAATCGAAAGAAAGCCCTCCATCAGTTGCCTTTTGTAAAGCGAAAATTCGAGCCGACCTTTGTTATTGACAGCGAGATGCTTTTTCCGATTTGCGGTAATCCGCTCTTCTTGCATTTGTGTGGGAGGGTGTATACCCGATAAGGTGCATCAGGGAACGGACAAGTGTGGGGCTCGTGTTCTGGAACGGTCGCGGTGATGGACTGTTATGCGGTCAGAAACTACCGCCGTTTGTCTCCGTGAATTGTGTTCGGGCAGTCGTAAGGCATACGCAGCTGTTGAGTTTGAATGAGGCGGGAATCGGGCGGTTTTAGTACGATTTGTGACCGATGATAATAAGCCTGAAATAAGTACCGAGGATCGCCGATCGCTATTTTATGTAGGATTAACTTAATTATGGAGTATTGTTATTGTGGTTTATGTTATTATGTGTGGTAATATAGTTTTCAGTTTTTACCAAAACGGGTGAATTAATACCATGCAGTAATTATAGTTGTTTTAGACATGATTTTGTAAACACTTTAAGTAAATTTAACATTTTTAAATACGTTTTAAGTAATTTAACATTGCATTTGAATTGTATGCAGTATGTACTATGAAGCATGGCAAAATAACTTTTTGCATCCTTCTAAAAGATGTAGTTAAGTGACTAATGTTCTATCGTGCAAAAAGCTAGTTTATTGCTTCGAAATGTATTATTTATTTTGCTTACGTATATAAACGTGAAAGAAAATAAACCAAACATTTCAATACTTTAGTTAGACTATGTTAAATTTAATATTTACTTTACTTTACAAATTACTTTTTTCTTAACCCAGAGAGAATATTTACTAATGCAGTAAAATAACACATGTTATATTCGTACTGTATTAATCCAATTTTTAAAGGTATGCAAGCTGAGTCAAATTCAAACACAAGAGTTTGAAGTCATTATTTACTTACATATTTCGTATATTTTCTCAAATGCATCATGTTATTTGAAAGAAAAGAAAGGATAAACATAGAAATAAAACAACCAACTATGCCCAGTGTATGCGTGTTCTAGAGCAATGACCAACGTCCTTGTATTGTCCATAGCGTGCTTGGATTCATGTGAAATAATAGTTCCTGCCAAGATTTATTTGCAGTGTATTATCCTCCATCTCTGGGTTGCATTTATCTTTGAGGATACTTCCTTCAAGCTTATTAATAGCGAACGAGTGTATCATAACTCTTGAAATAAGGGAGGCCCTGTGCTCTTTCAGAAGAAAAATGCTTTTGGTCAATCAAAACAGTATTTCTGTGCCATTAGTCAATTTCTTCTTGATATTTTATGGAACTATGAATTTTGAGTAACGTAAATTCTTCTGAATTATTGAATGAAACTGTAATAAATTCTTTCAGTTTCAGGGTGTTTCTTTTATAGCTGATTCTGATTGTTTAAACTTTTAAATTCTTAAAAAATATGCTGTAACTGGTTTTTTTCTCATTTTTTTATGTTAAATACAAATAAATCTAAAATAGTAGGTACTACTTGCCATTGAAATAGTATTAAGAAATATCAAAAATTAAAATTGATGTCAAAATATTATGCAATATACTTTGTTTTCACCATAAAATATCTAGTAACTAATCAGTTAACCATGTAAAAAATAGATGATAAACTTGCATTCCTAAGTGTCCAAGTGTTATGAAATTTTTAAGTTCAAACAACAGTCACTTTAATTACCAGAATATCCAATGAATTTTCTAAATTGGCTTTTATGCCTAAATTTATGCACATAATTTACTTTTATACTTTTATTTCCTCTTTCGTTTTATCATATTGCTTTGGAGCAGAGGTGCGCAAACTACAACTCGCATACTCCGAATTAAAATGAAATAAAATAACTTCAAAAATTAAAGTAATCTACAAATTACGTTTTTTTCTTTTAAACACTTTTTTCGATCGGAAAAAAATTTTATTGCGATTTAATATAGTTTGAAAATTCTTAACAATGGTTCTCAGACATTCAAGAAAAATCAAATTTTGCCTAATAAAGAATTTTTTGTACAATTGAAAGAAATTGTAGCAAAAAGTCATCAGAGAAATGAAGCAAAAAGCACATTTATTTACTTTTTTGAAAGAGTATAAATTTATCCAGCCCTTTAGCATTATTCTTACAACAGTCAAAGTTAACAGCACGAAAACTCCAAGGAATTATGTTTGACAGGAGGGAAAATGGTTTTTAAAGTATGAAAAACATTTTAACAATATACAATGTAGATTTTGTTAAATAACTTTGTAATTACAGCCATTTTGCCTTCTTTATAGCCTAAAATAAAGTCCTTATGACCTCTCAAATAGAAGGTACTATTTTATAAGAGGAAAAAACCTGCGCTGGAAGTCCCCTGAGCTATCTTTAGTCGTTTAATTAAACATTCCGATACCTTCCCTTAAATATTTTTTGAGGGAAGAACCGTCACACTGATGCAGTTTAATATCCTGTTTTCAAGAGCATCTGACGGAAGGAATGAAAAACTCGGGTTCATACCAGAATGGAAATTTGAAGGGAATTCTTATGAAATTCACGCCGAATCCTTTTTTTGAGGTTTTTATACATTGCTTAGCTTTACTCAAATATTG
This sequence comes from Tetragnatha montana, assembly GCA_963680715.1. Taxonomy (NCBI): domain Eukaryota; kingdom Metazoa; phylum Arthropoda; class Arachnida; order Araneae; family Tetragnathidae; genus Tetragnatha; species Tetragnatha montana. Next base: position 14,807,403 of record OY796680.1, on the reverse strand, counting down.
ATTTCCATTTTTACAAAACGTATACAGTGATACTTTCACCTGGATTTTTGAGTTTTAACTTTTTAAAAATGTAGCGCCTGCCTGCTTGATATTACTTGAATTAATTGAACATTTCCATGGTAAGTTGCGCTTAATAAGCTTCGATGGAAATGCGTTTTCCGTATTTAATTTATCAGATTTACATTTTCATTGAATTTCCAATTCCATTGGAGTACTTACTGATTAAGTTTTATTTTAGAGATTTAGTTGGTATTAAACATGAAGCACATTTTTGCTTTTTCGTTTATTGGGATTTCAGATATGTTTAAAATAAAATAACTGCATCCATTCATTACTTTAATTCAAAACTAACCTAGTTTATGTGATGAATAAAAATTAGAGATTTCCTACATAACTATTACTTAGTTACTTTACTCTTTTGATATGAAATCTTTTAACTTTTTTAGGTTTATATTTAGAGCGTCAAACTTTCGACTATCGGACTATCCCATTTGGCACGTATGAAACTTTTATACGTCTATGCTGAGAAGACAATATTAACCGTTCATTTTTTCAGGAATGCTTTAAGTATTTCATAGACTTTTCTACTTTTTATTAAATCCTTGTTTAGCGACTATTATCTACATACACATTACGCTTAGAGCCATGAAACACCGACCATCCCAAACTCTATGATTTTACTCTAGTTTTACATTAGTAATAATTACCTTAAAATATCATATAAATTAGCTTAAATCATAAATTTATCGCATTACAATTTAAATTACTAGGATCGTCCAGAAAGCAACACCCTTTTTGTTATTAAAAATGAAACCCAAACCTTTAACTGGAAAAAATATGTTATTTTGAACCTTTCTTCACATCTCGGCTAAATTATCACTTTCATTTAAACATTTCTTGTGTCTGTTTTCGAGCTTTTTAAATTTTCATGTTGCATTCTTCTGCCACCAGTCACAGAGTCAAGAGGTGTCATTGCATTGAAACTTAAGTAATCGTATTTTGTCACTGTAAAGGTGTTCTTTCAGTGTAATTAATTGGGGGAAAACCTTTTTGGAGGAATTGTGCCTCTTCACGACAATGTTGTTGTTGTTGTTGTTGCTTATCCTCTAAAAATATCTGACATTTGTCAGATCAACTCCATGAAGTTGTTGACGGCCAAAAAGTCAATGACCATGAGAGGGTCAGATGTTAAGTCCTCTTTGGAAAGTCCGACGCATCCAAGAATATGATCCGGTGAAGCTGGATGGCCACGGCATTTTGGACAAATGGGGTGGATTTTTCTGCCACGTTCAAAAGAAAGGCACTTCAGATGGCCAGTAGCAAGTCTTGCTAGAGCAGTCTGGGAGCCACGATCACATTTGAGCTCCAGGAGAGTGCCAGGTAATGTTCTGGTGTACCATTGGTGATCAGATGGAGTACGCCAAGTTGGGTCAAGTCTAGATCTTGCATTTGAGTAGACATAGACATAGACAAAAGTTTATTGTATTGGGCTTTGCCCGTTTACAAATAACACAAATAGTTTTATATGCCATGAACTTTGAATAGAAAAAAAAAAGATATTTAACATATTTAAATAAGTTTTTACACATCACTGTAATACAAGTCAAGACAGTACAAACCGAGTGCAGTAACAAAATATGAACTAAAATAAATCAACTGAAATCCTCTCCAATTTCCCGGCGAAGCTTAAAAACGGAAGTCAGGAAGCATAGAATATTGAAATAGTTAACGTTAGGCTCATTCAAGACAAAGGTAAAATTTTTTGTGTATGATAAATATTTGTTTCGATAATAGCTATAAATAGGACATGAGTTAAATATATGGTTCCATGTGTCAAAATCATCGGTGTTACAAAAGGAACATTTGTTATTAAAATAAACTTCAAATATTTGACCCTTATAGAAGATTTTATTCTGGTTTAAACGTAATTGGAAAATAATTCTTTTTACATAAATATCGGAGCCGGATAGCAAATAGTTTTCAGGGGTGGGACAATTCTTTATAAATTTATAGTGGGGAAAGTGGGTGCTATTCTCCATCATTGAGAGGTCTCGTTGTAGGCATTGATCGCGACAGGTTTGTAACATAGTAGGTAGATAATAGGAAGCCAGGTCAGAATTTTGAGATGTCCAAATAAAGCTAAATCCCAGGTTTTCAATGATTTTTTTTGACTGATAAAGCCCAGTTATACTCAGGATTTGAGGAGAACATCGTGTTGGAAAATAACTTTTGGTAGCATATTTTAGTATATCTATCATCAGGTAACTGAAGAATTCTTATCCAATACTTCAACAACAATTTTACCAATGTAACTGCAATTGGTGTCTGACCTAGTTCTAATCTTAGGATATAGCCTGGTGTGTTTCTAGAGAGAGTAAATAATTTTTTTACAAAAACACAGAAACATTTTTCCAATTCGAAAATGTTGTTTGCGGACCAAATTGGGGAGCCATAAGTAAAAACAGATTGAATTAGTGATTCGAATAATTTAAACCATGATTTAATCGAGTTGGTTCGAGATCCAGTGAAAATAGACCATGACGCGCCGATTGCAGCAATAGCTTTTGAAGTAAAATATCTTTTGGCCAGATTAAATTTTCCATTTGACGAAAAAGGAATTCCCAAATAAACGTATTCGCTTACGATATCCAACTCCGAGTTTTGATAAGAGAATTTATCCGATTTAGAAGGTTTTCCACCCTTCCTGAAAATCATAATTTTTGTTTTGTTGATGTTGACTGCCAAATTAAATTCGAAGCAAAATTTTTCGAGTAAGTTGAGCTTTTTTTGTAGATCAATGCGAGATTCAGCCAGGATTACTGCATCGTCAGCGTAAAGTAGAATGTGCAGGAATATAGAAGAAGAGATGTAAACACCAGGAATATTGGATTCATTTAATCGATCAATTAAATTGTTGAGAAATAAGTTAAATAGTAAAGGGGACAGTATTTCTCCTTGTAGTACACCGGTATCCACGTTGAAAGAGTCAGTTGTTCCCATTGGGGTTCTAACTTTCGCCTTAGCTTTATCGTACATATCTTTTAGGATGTTGATAAATTTTGGGCTAATTGACAGTTTTCGGAGTACTGACCACATAAGAGAGTGATTAATGCTGTCAAAAGCCGATTTGAGATCAATGAAAGCTGTGTATAACTTGCCTCGTTTTTTTCTTAGTTTATCTTGAATTAGGGAATTCAATATGAAAGCCTGATCGTTGCAGCTATAACCCTTCCTAAATCCAGCTTGTTCTTCGTATAAAGAATCTTTTAATTTTAGCCATAAGTTAAGCCTTTTGTTTAATATTGCGGTAAAAATCTTTCCGATTACAGGTATTAGAGATATCGGTCTATAGTTGCCTGGGTTAGAAGGGTCACCTTTCTTAAAAATGGGATGAATCACTATTTCTATCCATTTTTCAGGGTAGGATTCGGATTGTAGTACTTTATTGAATATTTCTGTTAGAAATTGGATTGCAGTACCACATTTAAATATTTAAAATATTCCGGTTTAAGGTTATCATGGCCAGGGCTTTTGTTATTTTTTAGGGTCTTTAAGACTTCCTCTACCTCAGAGTCAGTTATGCTGCAGTCCAGAATAGGGTCAAAGCCGTTTGGCGGACTATTTAAAGTTAGCTGGTTTAAATGGTTTAAGTTAAGATTTAGTTGTTTGCCTGTAAATAATTTAGAAAAATGATCAAACCACACATAATTTGGTACGTTAGAGGACATGATAGTTTTTTTACATTTGAATTTCCGAATTATATTCCAAAAAGTTTGAGAATCTTTAAAGTTTAAAATTTCATTCTGTATCTTGGTAAAATAGTTACATTTTTTAGATTTACACAACGTTTTATACTCGTTACGTATCTTTTTATAATTTTCAATATTGTCAGGATAATTGCTCATTACCTTTTTAAAGAGCTTTCTGCAGATAAGATTTTAGCTTATAACATTCACTGTCGTACCAACCATTTATAGGAATAAATTTTGAATTGTTATTTGTAGAGACGTTGCGAATGAGATTGTTTTGCTCCACAACCTCACTAAATTTGGTTATCACGTCTTCTGGGTTATTTGTTTCATCACTTCTGAATTTTTCAATTAAATCTGAGTTAAATTTATCTACTATTTCCGGTTTCCAGAGAGACATAAGAGCCTTACTCTGATACGGACTATTTGAGGGTGTGCGATTAGATATCACATTTTCAAAGATTAAGTTTGCTGTTAAAGGAAGATGGTCTGATCCTAATACCGGGTTTACAGAGAAATCACATATATACAAGTCAAGTAGTGTTTTAGATACTATTATGTAATCCACAATACTTGCACCCCTAGACGAAACGAACGTGAAATTTCCCTCAGAATCTCCCGGTAGTAGACCATTTAGATAAACAAGATCACTATCTTGACAAATTTGAAATAAACTCCTCCCTCGGGTATTTGAAATCCTATCCTTCAAGTATCTAGTATATGGGGAGTTTGACAACAGGTCATTTTGAAAAGAATTTTCCAGAGTACTTCCCAGATTTCCCACTCTTGCGTTAAAATAACCTAATACTATTATATTTGAATTCGCATAAGTTACAAGAAGGGTGAAAAAGTTCTGCATCTCAATATCAAATTCAGAGTTAGGAGGAAAGTAGCAAGCTGCAATCAGCACGTCTCTCAAATTACAATAATTTGCAGATATAATTATAAAACATCTATTGTTGTGAAGAACACGTACATTATTTACTAATTTCGTATTGTAACCAAGTATGATGCCTCCACTGGGACGTCCACACTCGCTTCGCGTTGCAAAGCTTTCAATTGTTTGGTGATCACTGAATGAACTCGGGAGGTCAAATGATGACGTACACCAAGTTTCGACAAAACAAAAAATGTCAGAGCTCGCAGAAAAGGACCAAAAACTAGGAAAAAGAGACTTATTTTTTAAACCGGCAACATTATAATGCAAAATTTTATGTAATGAGAAGGAATCGCAAAATTCAGTTAGACCTTTTCTATTTTGAAAATCATTGGGTGAACTTTTATCATTTTTGGCTATAACCATTTTTTGTCGAGTTTCACAAGCTCAGAACAAGAAGCACTACATATATACACTTCATTATCAATAATAAGTTTATCGAACTTCAGCTTAGCACTCTTACCCCCTGCCAAGGCCCTCTTTCGCTCCGTGTTCAGAAATCTGCGCTTTTGACGAAGAGATAGCGAGAAATCCTCAGATATTCCGATTGAAAGTTCCTTCAGTTCTCTCCATTTAGAGAGCAAAGCGTTTCGGTGATCAGTACTGGTAATTCTTGCCACAATTGGGGCCATCCTGGTGTTGGTGTTACGACCGGTTCTGTGGGCTCGATCGATGTTTATGTCGATGTTTATGATGTTTGCATTTGAGTACAGTTCCTGGAAAGTTAGCGAAGAGTCAGTGTCCGTTTCCTCCTCAATACCCTCTTTGGACAGTCTATCCGCAATCTCATTACCATAAATACGACAATGTTAGTCATTAGACCGCTCGCTGTTGCAACTCGCTAGTTTGCAACACACAAATGCCTAAACTTCTCTCACTCAAGATTTACAATGTATGTGATTCGACCAAAAAGACCATTGATTTTGTTTCAATGCAGAGACCACCTGGCTCTATGGACTGGTGGAAGAAGAGTAGTACAGCATGTTGTTTCTAAAGCTTAAAAACAGTGACACAAAAAATTAAAAAAAGGTTATAATAATTGTGTAGAGATATGAAGGAAGGTTCAAAAATTTTTTAGTAAATATTTTGAGTTTCATTTTTATAACTAAATGGTTTTACTTCCTGTAGAACCCTCATATAAGGCATAAATGGCTACAAAAAATATAATATAAGAACTCTTACTCGCCTCAAAAAAGAACTATTCAAATAAGTATACAACAAAATAGCTAACAAAGTGACACATCATGAAAAGGCATCCCATACATTCAATAAACCCCCCAAACCGAATAACACCGCCTCCACAAACAATGCCTTTTCACACACCGATTTGACAGCCAAATTTCCCCTTCGCTCCCGAATCTCTCTGAGCAGGCGTCAAATTCCTGTCACCCCCTTCATTCCGTCTCCAAAATAATAACAATAATAATGATGATAACAATAACCCGCGCTCGCGTCACTCGATTTGAATGTTATTAATGCCTTCAAAGCCGTCATCCAGTTCGGTGTAATAATTATCGCCACCGCCTTGGATGTAATGACGCTGCTGCCTCAATTTGCGACTCCTTCGGTTTCCAGGGTGATTTTTCCCTCCTCCTCTCGCTCCCGATGATAAAAAAAAACAGGGATCAGATGTCCGAGGGTGTTTATGAACCGCCTCTAATAAGCTCTCCGGGTCCTAATCATCGGATCCGGTTCCTTGAGCGGGAAGGGTGAAAAGAAGGGATAGAGAGAGAAGGGTTTTTTTGGGGGGAGAGGTTTTTATGGGGCTTGTTCCGAAAGATGAGAGTTTGGGTATTGATGGAACACTTTGTTTTTATATTGAGAAATCGTATCGTGGGTTCCCGTTGTAATCTTTAGTGCATGCTCATTATTTTACAAGACGATCACTCATACCGTCGACCAATAGTTCATTACAATTAATAACAAATGTGTGCTTTTGAAATTTATGTAGCTAGCTAAGGTAATACCACTCCAAACCTCAAAAGCTTGTGAGACATGTATAAGGTCGATTTTTTTTCTATTTTAAGACATATAAGTTATTTCTATGGAAGAATTAGTTTTTCCTAGTTAATCAGTTCTAAGAATTTTGAATGAAATTAATGAAGAATGGTTAAGAAAGGCAAAGGACACTTTGGCAGACTTTTGTACACTCAGAGAGCCAAGAATATTATATATTTTTTGCTGTTGGTTTACAACCTGGATAAGTCAAAGAATTATAGTATATATCCATTAGGTAGATTTTCCAACTATCCTCTTTAGTTTACAGGATTACAAATCGACCTAAATGTTATTCAATTACTTTAGTAATTACGACTGTAGGGCAATTGAATATGATTATAAACTGTGCGTTGTAGTCTCTTTTTATTACAATCTGCATTAAAAATAATTTAGAGCAAATATTATAAAACATAGACCATATTGTTACCAAAAATGTAACTTTTTTTTTTTAAAGAAGTGAAATTTGATGATAAATAATTTCCTGTTCAGTATTTCGTATTGCATTTCCTTTAAATTTCCTTTTCAGTAATTTTAATATAAACTTTAGAAAGGAGATGATATTTCATTACTGTGTAAGACATCAAATGAGATAGGATATGTTTTCTTTAAGAGTTACTAAATCAATTGTGTTTCAACCATTCCAGTTCCAAAGAAATGGGAAATGTTTATTCTTTTCATCATGTTGCGATTTGGAGTTGAAGTAAGAAAGAAATTTTAAAATAACTCCTTGAGATGGTATTTCGAAATCATTGTATGTTTTCGAATTTCTTTTACTTTATTGATATCAGTTTAAAATTGGATTAGATCCAATGTTTTGAAAAAAAAAAATACTTGAGAAGATACTCCAACATGATGGAATTTTCAAAGTTCAACAAGTCGATTTTTTTTCACTTCTAGAAGATAACCGAGCAATTTCCAGAGTTTTCTTTTCGAAGGATCTATGTCTTGTGAAAATGGATTAAAAAGACGCGGTTGCAAGAATAAAAAAATAAATGCTATTTCTTTTTTAAAGAGATATTCGAAATTATTTTAAAAATTCTTGAAATGAAAGTTGAATATAAAAGAAAATCAATCGAGAATTAAAGATTTTAACATTACTGATTTTTTTTTTTTAACTTGAAGTACAATTTTAGAAACTCTTAGAGTTGACCAACATTTAGAATGATTCTAGAATTTAAACACCCTTAACGAATGTAAAACAATTCCTTGCAAGTAAAAAATGAATTTTATAGATTTCACACTTTTAAATGTCCATTTCTCCAAAGTATTGGATACATTAAAAGATAATAAGTGATTATTTCACGTTGGATAAAAAGAATAAAGCTCTTCTGTTTTTACCACATCTAAACCTCCCTATTTATAAAGTACACAATGCTTTTCAATGTGTGTTCATATTATGTTAAGTGTAGTTTAGTGACTATTTAATAAAGTATGCTTTAATTCTTACCGGGAAAAATTTAAACCATGATCTGATATTTATTAGTAGTTATTGTTAAACATATTGTTTAACCTGCATTGCATCCGTTTAGCCGGCTCTTTTCTTTAATCAGCCATAATTAAGTACAAAGTAAAATTAAGTAAAAATTCCAGAATAATGCCGAAAATCATCAAATTACAAGGTTTAACTGAAAAAATAACGGAGTTGTGTTTAATCATTTTCCCTAATGGTTTTTAAACTTTTCCATTGCATTAGTATACTTAATTAATGTGTCATGCAATTCTGATAAGAGCAATTTCAACAATTTAACACAATTTTTCTTTTCCATTCTTTAATTTAACCGGAAATTTGCTTAACCGGCTAATACCTGTTAAGACGGAGTCTACTGTAATATGCGTATTAAATTTAAAAAAAAACCCTACCTACATTCTCTTATCAACTATTCAAACCAAAACGAAACTACTAAACTTTCACAACATCTTTAAAAAAAATGTGATTAGTGCTATCTGTTCAGTCTCCTTATAAACAAACTGACTTTACCAAACCCTTTCATTCGAAACAAACAGCGATAACAGAAACAAAAACGTTAAAATCCACCCCCTCACCAAACGATAAGCGACTAAATGTCAGCACTTCATTCGAAACATCACATCGAGTGACACATCGGCCAGCTAATCGCTGTCGGGACTTTTCAACTGCAAAACTGTCCCCGGTTTTTTTTACATCATCCTCATCGTCCCGAGGTACAAGAGAAATGAGATTAATTTTTATGTCCGCTCGTCATCTTTTTGTCTCTGGATCAGGGAATTTATCTCTCCCGCTTGCTTCATTAATTTTCTGAGGTGGGACGACCCCTCGTGTGTGTCCGGGATGAATGAAGGGGGCTTTTGATGCTGTCAAAACGTTAGTGTTTTTTGATCGCGACGAGGCAGGGGACGTGACTTTCATTTACTGTCACGCGGGGTGACAAGGTGCACTTTGTCATTTGAGGGAAATCAAACAAAAAAAAATCTTAATCACCGGGTTTTTTTGTGACTTATTTTAACTTATGTCCTTATTTGATACTCTCTATTAGGTTTTTTTATTCATTCTTAGATAATTTGATGGTTCTTCTGTTCTAAGAAATGTTAAGACGAACCGATTGGATAAACGATATCATAAAAACTGGTTTTAGTGTGATAGGAACTGTTCAAAATTAAAATATCGAATGAGAAAGTCTTTGAATATAAAAGAGTATAAGAAATTTGGTGCTTTTATTCTTTAAATTTTAGTAGTGTAGGGGTATCGTAATATTAAGTTATTTAACGAAAAGGAGAGAGAATACCGTCTACTATTCTGAAAATTTCTCTGTATTATCGTTATATCTACTACCTCACTGGATATTTTTGTTGCTACCTTGCATATGGGCAGTTTTTTGCCCAGTGCAATAAGGATTAGCATATTTTTAATCTGAAAATTGTTCTGGAGTAATATAACGATTATATTCCAAAAGAAATGATAGAATTATTTAAAATTTTGTTTAAGTACCATGAATAAATATTATTTTAAGTATCAAACTTCTAAAATAATTCATTTTTCCATTAACGAATCTCAACTACTTTCTACTCAAGTTCTTCAAAAAGACGATTACCTTCATTTCTTTCAGTTCTAATATTAGATAAACATTTCAAAGGGTTTGATAATCGTGTGGTTTTGAATATTCCATTAAACTTTTAAAAATCATCATCACATCAAAGGCAAAACATGTTATTTTCATTTACAATGCTTTTTAAGTATTGTTGACTTGAAGTTAATAGAATGAATTACCAATTTGAATATTTCGAAACAAAAATTCCTGAAATTAAAATTTTATCCAATTTTCCTTGGTTTTCAACTCGTTATAACAATGCAAACTCCTGTGAGAGTGACATCTACAGTGAAGACAGCCCCTTTTAGCTACCCTATTCGTTGGGGGCTTTTCAGACTTCTTAGCAGAAAGCTGTGAGAAAGAGCAAGACTTTTCAAAGTTTAAAGTCTGTCAGTCTTCGATCTTTCCCTTCCGATACAAAGGTTGGAAGGCGGAAATCCCGAGGTAATGGGGGCTTGTGTCTTCATCACTGATTGCTCAAGAAGAAAGGGACAGGTTCCTAAGGTTGGCTGAGGTTTCAGAATCAGTCTTCACACTTCACAGAGTTTTCATTTAAAAATAAAAATCCTCCCACAGAGGATTCCTAGGCATGGGAGGTCTATTGTTCTTATCATTTGGGCGATTGAAGGCTTTAGAATTACTTCCATTGTTTATTTCATAAAGTTAATGAGAATGAAACACAGGAAATTGCTTTGACAGAACTTATACTTTCACTTGTGTGAATCTTTGTTTTGATTTACAACTAATGACTTAAGTATTTATAAAATAATTGTTAATCAAATCATTTTATTTCTACACAATTTTACTTCTACTATACAAGTATTAATAAATTTTTTTAATTCATGGTTATTATTTTTTTTACTTATTTATACACCAAATTCATGTACTCCTAACTTTATATTTCTGACCTTTAAAAACTTTACATTTTTTAACAATGAGTAGAATTTTAATAGGATGTTAGTGCTGGAAGGAATCATTTGGGGAAGTTAAGGTGAAAAAGAAGTAAAGAACCGCGTCTAACAAGTAAAATTTGATTGAATATTAAATTTTTCTACTTTTTAATATATGTGGGATTAACAATCTTATCACACCATACATATTAATATAAACATGGACGAATAGGAAACATATCATTATACCATTTTTTTTTAGTTAAATTAAGTTTTATAAAATTTTTTGATAATGGAAAAATCTGTGAAACCTCAGCGTACAGCGTATGCATGTTCAGTTAACACACTAATGAAGTGATATCCTGAACCAGCCTGTAAATAAAAAATGGTAATGTGTGTAATTTTAATGAAATCTTTATACTAGTAGGTTAGCAAATTCTTTCTGTTTTTATTAGTACCATGTGTGTTCATAATATCAATTTTCCCTTTTCCTCGGATGTGATAGTTTACAAGATAGTTTAACACTTCAGAAGTATGCTACACTAAATTTTCAGTATTTAAAATTTTATCCGCCACGCATACTACACTTTTCTAGCACCGTCACTTGAACCCCTTGGATTCTCACATATGCATTTGCCATTTTGCTAGAAAAGAATATTAGAGACATTTTACTGTTTCGTAAAAGATAAAACAAAAGAGTGCATGATTTTACACCTTATTAATAATACCAACCTCTTAAAATTGCTACAGTAAATCAAGAGAAAAACCCTTGCATTATTCTAAAACAACAAGAAAACCCTCCATTAAAGATGGCACAGCCCAGGAAACACATGTCCCGCTGTTTTGAACAATTCTCCAAGAAAGCGAATTTCGTCGCAAATTTCTCCCTGTCAACTCTCATAACGACAAGAAGAAGAAGAAGAGCAACAACGCCCCTAGAATGCCACCCGGTATCGGGACGACAAAACGTCCCCCTCCTCCCTCACAAATGCGATTTTTGCGTCTCGCATAAATCTCGAGGCGGCGATCGGGAAATTGCATTACGCATTCTCGCGCGAGTTTTCTTTCTTTTCCCCTCTCGGAAGATCAGAGATTGTAATAACGTCCCGAGCTCTGAAATATTTTCCAGTAACGACGAGGGAAGCCGGCCGAGCGTTTTATGAAGTGCCCCTCCCCCCCTCCCCGATAAAAAATGAACGACGCTCTGTTGTTGTTGTAGTTGAAGTAGTAGGGTTTTCGTCTTATATTTTGGGATGGTTTGTGCTAGAAGGTTAATTAATGCCATGCATCTTGTTTTATGGCTTTTTGTCGCGTTAGTGTCGTGCCCTGTTTTGAGCTGAACTCATCAATCGGTTTTGTCGTTTTGATTATTTTCCATTGAATTTTCTTTTGGAGTTGTATACTACGTACCTGTAAGAATCTGTCCACTTAAAGATCTTCTCTTTCGAATGAGGATGATGATGATAATATAGATTCAGATAGATCACATTCTACGTAAAATGAATCTTATAATAGATTTTTTCTCCTTTTTCTAATTTAAACTTCTAATTTTATAATAAGTTAAATTTCCCCGTGATGTTACACTCCTTGCGGGTGTTGACAATTGTAAATATAAAGAGATTTTTTATAAAAAGCAAGCAATTAACTTCACGAATCTGTATAAACACTTACTCTTGACAATCTTAAATGCGTTTTTAGCACCCAAGCAGCACAAACGTTAAAATTTTTGTCACGTATGGCCCAAATTAATTTACCTTCTAGTTTCAATTACGTAACCTAAACATATTTTTATGAGCTGTCGTACCACTAGGGCAGATTGGCCGTTTTGGCCCTGGAGTAACAATTTAACCAAATAACTTAAATGGTTAGAAAAAAAATCCCGTCTGCCTTTTCTTTAAACTTTCATCAGAATGTGGTAGAATTAAATTAAAAGTAAATTTTAGATCAAAGTTTGCATTACTTTTCTATGGGGCCATTCAAATATTACGTAAGCACCTAAGGGGGGAGGGGATTTGCTATTTGCTTAATTTTCCTGACAAGGGGGAGTGCAATTGATGCTTATGTAAGATGTTACAAACACCGCATTTTCGAAAATCTCTATTTTCTTGCACAAATAATTTCAAAATAAATTTCACAAAAAAACTGAACCAAGAAAATAATTTTAAGCATTTTTCACAGAGAAAATTTAAAAGGTAGGTGAAGTTCATGGGGAACAATGAAGTTCAGAAATCTAAGCATTAGTAAAGATTTTGTACAAAAAAATAACAAAGGGGGGGGGTCGGGCAGTTTTCTCACGTAATTATGAGAGGGGGGTTTGCGGTTTACTTACTTTTGCTGACAAGGGTGTCAAAAATGACCAAAAACATGCTTACGTAATATTTGAACGGACCTTAAGTAATGATAGCAATAAATAGTCAAAATAGAGAAAATTATAAGAAACTGAAAGTATGTAGAATAAATTTGATTTTTTAAAAATGCCCTTATTTTTGTGATAAGTCGTTAAGGAGGGCCATTGAAAGTGCAACCAAGGCTCCGAACAACCAAAGGTTCGTCGACATTACTAACTCCTAGTTTGACACCTGTTTGACCCAGGTCGTCACCTTGACACGACCCATCCTCAGTGGCCATGAAAGTGCATTGCCTCCAGAGCAAGGACACTCTCTCCGGAGTCCTTGGCTGACCGCTACGGGGGCCAACACTCTTCCTTTCAAGGCCGAAGAAAGCGATTCTGACCCGGGTTCGACCTCGAAGCGGCCGAGCGTTCGAGGGAGGGTCGAGGCCGCCGGAAAGAGGTCTTCGAACTGGGAATCGGAGTAGGGCGCGTTGAACTGGAGTGACTTTGGGTGAATAGAGGACGAACTGGAGCACTGAGTGTGAATCTTCAACGTATTTGACCGTGTTGAGGGCAAGGGGTCCAGTTCCGTTCATTGTCCCGTTAAATATTACCAAGTATTCAAATATCGCAGCATTTTTTGTGGTTGTCGTAAATATAACTTTACATTTGTATCGGTTAGTGTGCAATTTTTGCTGATGCAGTCGAGTCCGCTTAATGTGATGGGCCATTAAAATATTACGTAAGCATGTTTTTGGTCATTTTGGACCCCCCTCCCCCTTGTCAGTAAAGATAAGCAAACCACAAACCCTCTCTCATAATTACGTAAGAAAACTGCCCGACCCCCCTCCTTGTCCTTTTTTTTTGTACAAAATCTTTAGTATTGTTTAGATTTCTGATATTCATTGTTCTCCATGAACACAACCTCACATTAAAACCTTCCTTGTGAAAAATTCAATGAAATTTATTTTTGGTTTAATTTTTAAATTATTTATGCAAGAAGCAAGAGATTTTCGAAAATGCAGTGTTTGTACATCGTACTCCTCCTCCCCCTTGTCAGGAAAATAAGCAAATAGCAAACACCCTCTCATCCTTAGGTGCTTACGTAATATTTAGAAGCTAATAAAAATAGTAAACCTACACTGTAAAAAAACCTGTTGTTTTAACAGATTTTCAACAATACTTTTTAACAGAATTTCTACATTTTTGTAAAACACAAATTTTACCTGTAATCCAGCACAATACATATAAAAAAAATTCCGTTATTTTTAGACATTCTTTGACAAAAACAACGGTCCAGAAATAGCTAATCAGTCGGGAAACAGAAAATCTGTATATTTTATTTAAAATACAAATATCTTCAGTAATTTAAGATTTTTGATCTTCGGGCACCATGTCTTTTCCCCCAAAACCACGCATTATTGCTTTTATTCGTTTTTTTATTATTATATCCTCCTTCTTACCTTGGATGTACAGTAAAAACACAAGTAAAGCGCTCCAAGAACTCCCTAAGAACACAAGAAAATCACACCCAAACTTTGCGTATTGCAACTTCTCAGCGGCTTCTATCTTACTGCTTAAGCTACATTTAATTCCATTAAATTAATTCATCCGAGATATTTTCTTTCTCTATGCATTGCATTCTGTTATTTATTACAGAAACGTTTTGTATGCAATAACAAGATTCTATATTACAGGATTTCCCTGCGCATATTACAGGGATTTTCTGGCAGCAAATTTAACAGGATTCTGTTAAAAAACAGCAGTTTTTTTTAGAGTTATGCATTTTTTACAAGTATTTACAAGGATATGGCTCAAAAAGCGTCTGACTCTAGCCTTCTTTTCCAGAGTCCCTCGAATACGAAGTGGACCCCCTGGTGCCTATTGTAGACCCCGAGGGGTGCCTGAGAAACAGGGACGAGGCCGCCGCACGTGGGAGGCAGTGTCTGCGGAAGTGTGCTTCGGATGCGGACTGCATCAGTACCCGGAAGAGATGCCTCTGCGACGGTCTCTGTGGATGGTCCTGCATCAGACCAGGTGAGCAACTTTGTTACTCAGTGTTTTTCCTATGTTTTGGAGGGTTTTTTTTTTCGTTCGAACTTATTTGAAAGATTTGCTGAAAACGGCCAGGTGCATTTATTCCGTGGTTTTCACAAAATAAAAACAATTGGCAGCGTATGAAATTGCATTACTCTCTTTGTAGATTCAAGCAAAAATGAACAAACATGGCGCCGAATACAATTTAACAATAGGTCTCTAACAATTTAAAAGAAAAATCATGAATCAAAGCTAGCAATTTTAAATGCTCTAGTAGGGTTGGGTAGGGGAAAATGAGTCTAGTGGGGTAAAATAGGTCTAGGGATATTAAAAGTTTATATTTATAAAGTGTAATGTTTTTTGGCATGCTGATTTTACTTGAATCTCAATAAAAATCAACACGCCAAAAAACATTAAATTTTATAAATATAAACTGTTAAAATCCCTAGACCTATTTTATCCCCCTATACCCATTTTTCCTCACCCGACCCTATATCAGTAAATTTTCCTTTAAGAAAAATCAACTTGCGGCCCTTCGTCTAGTTTAATTTTCACTAGCCAATCTTATTAGTCTCCATTTAATACGGCAACTTCAGAGGAAGTTAAACAATTGGTTTGTATATTATTCTCGATTTTCTGGCCATTGAAAAAATATGCTTTAGTTTTGTCCGTTATAGCATTATATTAAAAAATAAAAGTAATCAGATTTTATACACCGATAGGAGGTTGAAATATGTATGAGACGCCAGCCCTTAACGTAATGACATTTATAATCACCTCCTTGATTTCAATTAAATCTGAAAACGCATTTCATTTCGCGTATCAAAATGCGCTTTGTTGTAAAAAATCGTCAATTTAATTACATAGTGGTTCAAATCGATCTCCAGACTGAGGGCATAAAGGTAATAAAATATCCCCATTCCCACTCGTGCGTAATGAGTGCAAAAGACATTTTGTCGCATTAAACAGACATTCTGTTGCATAGAAAAACAACGTGCTCGTAATTGGAAAGCAGAAGCATTCGTTACAACAGTGGACAGACCGCATGTCAAGTGGTTTAATTAAGTCGTGTAGCAGCGACTGGGAGTGACTCTTTTAATTACACTGTCCCGGGCATGAGGAGGGCAATTAATCATTTTTATTCGCTGATATGGTTGATTCAAAACATCAGGAACTATTGCTTTAGCTTGATCATTTTGGGATTTCAAATACTCACGAACTACAATGATGTTGAAATTTGAGATGGCGGAAATTAATTATTTTGATTATAAACAATATCTTTATATTTCTTTACAACTCATCTGTCGTTGCAACTTTGTTACAATTTATTAAATAAATGTAAAGGAAAATATAAAAAAAAGACTTTTTCTTTTCAGCTTCATAATACCTTTAAGGACGTCTTCTGAAAAGTTACTGGCTTTTTAGATAAATGTATTGGTAATCACTAGATTATTTTCTTGCTTTCTTCTAATTTTCTTAATTTTTGTATAGAATAGTAAATTAAGAAAGGTTTCCATGGTTTGAGCTCTCATATTTCTGATATTTATTGTGTATCATTGATGTATTTTTTCTTTATTTATTTTATCTAAACTGAGGTATTGATTTTAGAATCCCGTAATTCCTAATTGAAAATTAATATATTCTAATTTAATTCTTTAACCACAATCATTGATTTTTTAAGGTAATCAGTGTAAATTAAAGGTAATCTGAGATGTAGGTAGTTGATACTTTTTTTTTGGGGGGGGGGATATAATTAAACTAAAAATTAAGGTTTTCTAATTGCCAGTATTCAAATAACAAATGTTATAAACTGCAAATGCATGAAAAACGTTTTCAACCACAAATAAACACAATTGCATTTCTAATTAAAAGTGTTTTAATTTTATTGCGATAATGTTGCGAATCTGTTGTAAGCGAAAAAGCTATCGTTTTAAAATTGTTATTAAAAAAATTCAGAGACAGAAAAAATGTGTTCTTATATTATTTCGATCCAAATTTAAGAGCACTTTCAGACTCTTAACACATTTTACAATTTTTTTTATAGAACACATTTTCAACACTTCCCAAACATAATCAGAACACTATCAGTACACAATAAGGAGTTAAAGTGTTCTACGAAACAACACAACAGAATTGTCATTAATTCGAGGACAAAACAGTGTTAATAAATGTGTTTATTTTTGTGAGGAGTATTTGCAGTTTACCAAAACGAGGAAATATAAATTCTGGAGCGAATTAAAATTAGACAACAAAAGTTTTAATACTGGATTTTAAACAATGCACAAATTATAACTGTCATTTTTACATTCTTTTGATTTTATATCCCCAACTCTTGATAGAAACTCAAATGTCATAGTAACACCACACAGCTCTCAAATGCCCTATCAAACTTTACTTCTTTAAAAACTACCTTACAAACGTCTTTGGTCTTTTTCGAATCAAATACAAGCAGTTCCTGTATGTTTGAGGAAAAATTATATCATAAATTTCAGGGCAAGAATTTATTCATTACTTATAATAAACTTAAGTATACTTTAGTAATGGTTGTAATGGATGTAGAACCATTGTATCTGAAGACAATTTCAGATAGCACAAAGTATTTATAAAAGTTGCGACTTTAACATAATTTCTATCGGAAGATGGTGCCAACACTTCATTCCACTCTCCTTTAATGATGTAACATCAACTAAATAGTTTCTGAATAATTTTTCAAAAATCCTTCATTTTAAAGCTGATAGCAGGCAGAATCAAAAAAAGAAACCTAGTCTACCACTAATATACCATGTAAAAAAAGGAGGGATCTCCCTTCACTTCCAAATGGAACTTTTTCCTTTCGTTCCATTATCGGAGCGCGCTCCCAGAGATAAATCCATCAGCCGACGGCTTTAATCTCGCGCGCGCTCGCACGTCGGTAAGGCGAGGAAGGCTCATGACGAATGGCAGCATGTTGCCAGCGCCGAGAAACAAATAGCGGATAAATAAAAGCGGAGTGTTTTCTGTGTGGCCGCTAATGATTCGTGGATGGGGTGCGAGCTTAGAGGAAGAAGATATAGAGTGCGCATTGACCTTTTAAGCCAGCGAGTAATCATCTTTACCACTCAAAGCACCTGTTCACCTTAACCTTTTAGTCTTAGGATTTAATGGCAGCCTGGGGTGGTCTAGAATTGAAAGGGTTAATTTTTGAAGGGTTTTTTTTTTGGCGTTTGTTACCATCATGGATTTGACAAGTCAAATTATATTAATTTGATGGATAAAATGTGGCTCGTACACAAGGTAATTTTTAAAAAACAAAATAGAATATTTTCTTATTAGATGGAAACACTAGTAGAGCATTGCTAATAGAAGCTGCTTTATAAAAATGTTGTTCCGGATATAGTATCTAATAAAATTTATGCTCCGTTGATTGGACATGTTTTACCTTAGTAAAGAAGTTGGAGAAGATATACACCCTTAGGGGAGCCTCTATTGTTAAAATAACGGTAAGAAAAGTGTCAAGAGTTTGGAGAGATAACAGAACTGGGGATATCAGTGGTTTTAGGGCGTTTTTGCAAAACCGTGTATCTTAGACCATTTGATGTCAAATTTTTGGAGTAGAACTTAAAGTGTCCAAAAAATGACTAAGGACATTATATTGTTTCGGAAAAAAAAAACAAGAAACAATTTCAAAAAGTAGCGTGATTTTTCTAATAGTCTTGAATTTTCTAAATAACTGAAAATAAAATCCAACTTGAATTAAAAAAATGCCTTGCTCTTTGAATCCCCCTCCCGCTCATTTCTTTTCTTCCTTCCATTGTCCATTCTTCTCTATGACTTTTTCTTGATAAATCAAAACTCTACATTTTTTCCACGCACGGTTTCATAGAATATGCGTTCTAGTACATAGTATCTGTACGGGCGAGAGGCGCCATCCATCAGAAAGAAGCGGGCCGATTGCGGCCGAATTAAAATTCAATATTCCGCTTCCGCTTTTTTGCGGAAGTGATTAATCGCGGGATAAACGCCGTCTTTTGAAATGAGAGTGCAAGAAGTTAATGCTCTTGGTTTTGGCATCGCTTATTTATTTATACGGAGGCAGGAGAGAAACAACTAAAAGATCAAAGAAGCGGAGGTGAAAGTTCTCTTTTATGCAATTTGGTTGCTGGTTTCTTTTACACTCGATCAATCGTGCTGCTAGGCTTTTGATTGAAGAAAAGTTACAATTCTTTTTGAGGTTGAGAGAAGATGCTTTACATGGGTACAAGTTTAAATTAATTAATGAGCTGGGAATTGTGGATAACTTGAAAGTATGGAAATTCTTTACTGAGTAAAAAGCGATGAGCAAAATTTAAGACTAAACTAGTAATAGATCTTTATTTCAATATGTAAAATAACAATTAAAATCTCGCTCTGAAAATTTGTTGATTTAATATCCTACCTTGAAGTAAACAGAATCTCCTTTAGTAGTTATACAAATCCCATTAATTTGTTATAATTTAATGCATTTAAATATTAGTTCAGTAAAATTATTTCTTGTGTAATGAAAGATATCTGTATTGAAACGGTTTTAGGAATTAGTTGTCTATTTTAAAATATTCTTCTCTCAATATTCCACATTTAAAATAACAAATATATATTAATTAATGTATTTTCAAGGAGTTAGAGTGAATGGAATAATGAAAGTTCGCGTTACATAAGGATAATTTTAAATTCTGAGAGGTTTACCTTCCGTTATGTAAGGATTTCAATAGTTAAATCAACACGCGTGTTGATTTACCGCGTATGGGGCAGTTCAAATATTACGTAAGCCTGTTTTTGGTTATTTTTGACCTCCCCCCCTTGCAAATATAACCAAACCGCAAACTTCCCTTCAAAATTACGTAAGAAAACTGCCCGACGCCCCCACCTTTGTTTTTTTTTGTGTACAAAATGTTTAGCAGTGCCTATAGATTCCAAAAAATCCGAATAACTAGAAATTTTATTAAATACAAAATAGTATAATTAAATATCAACATGAGAACTATTTAACCTAATATAGTTTAAAAACTGTATTAACTATTAATAATAATTTATCTCTAAATAAAAATATCCCGCTTACTCTATTGTCAGTATTTGTTCTCCGAAAAATCTCAGAAATGTAGCGGATTTACTTGCAAACGTAAATGTTTCAAAAAATTTGCTGATATGAAATTCACTACAAGAATCATGAAAACCCAAAGTAATATGAAGGATCTGCTCAAGAAAGTATTAGCTAGGAGTATTTTACAAAACTACTTGAAGTAAATATCCTTTTTAACACTATAAATATCGCTATAACTATACTTCAAACCATCCAATTCAACAGCTTTCTCAATTCCAACAGAAAATTACAGAGGGTCAGCGTTTTACACCCACCAACTTCTGGTATCAAAAGAATCTGCTGATAGGACTAGAAATATGATTCAAATAGCACTTTTTAATACCCACCAATAAAACCGAAGCAAAAATGACTCTGGAAACAGTCTGGAAGAAAGATGGAAAGTGGTCATTAAACTTTCCATTGTGAGAAGGGTCCTTCTTAGACAATGGAGCGTTACCCTCTCTAGGGGCTGTCGTTAATCATAATCTGTCACCTTCCTTCCAACACTCTTTTTGAAAAAGTCGCCAAGGAGTAATGAGTCTTCTTCACTAATTGCTCGGTTCTTGCTTTTTACCCCTTTGGCGACTTTTTGGCGTTTTGTTTTGAATGAACCGTAATGGATGACGCCAGATAGGCTCTTAACTAGCCTATGATTAATCAGCACCAAAAAGTATTTTTGCCGTTGCGTTGCTTTTAGGAGAAAAGAAGAGCTATCTTCGGAAATGCGGTTCTTGATAAGATGCGATGCAGCAATTTGTTATTCGTTATTATTTTGGTTGGCAAAAATTAAAATTTTGTATTTGATATATTGAGATAAAGGTATTTCTTGGTAAAAAACAGACATGAAGTATTTGAAATTAAGATATAGGTACTGTGTTATTTTTATTAAAGGTTAATCATAGTGACGAAAATTGAAAGTTCATATTCATTACCGTATACTGTCAAGAGTGGGGCATCACCAGATGCTTTGATACCATGTCGCCAGTAATTCAAATATAGGAGGAAGAGAGGGAAATGTTACCATAATGTTATCTCTAACTGACAATTTGACCCCCATGACCCCCCGTAAATTATCCGCCAATGTTTAAGACCTTAGTAACGAACCTAACTTTATAAAAAAATTTAAAAATGCTTTAATAAAATAACCGATATTTATTGCATCCAGTTCTCTTTCGGAGTGTTCGGTTTATCACGGCATAGCATTCACAAATACACATACTTTGACACTAGGGTTCCATCCGGCCCCTACTCGCTTTTGGCGACTCTTCCTTACTTAATTTAAAGAAATTATTTACCTATTAGGTAAGATTTGACTACTCATGATAAAATACAACAGTTCAAAAAGGAATTAATAACTACATGCTATGTCTAAAGAAAAAAAGAAGCATTTGTTAAATGGGAGAAGCCGTGAATTGACTACTCCCACATAGCCCCATTGCAACACATACCCCACTTCATATAAGAAAAAGTGGATCAGAAATAGTAATAAGTAAATACGATTTCACTCTAAAAAAATAAGCTGGACTTGGTCATTTTGTTATTTTTTGGTCTCCACCCACATTGTATTATTGGCGAGTGAATTATTAGTTATTAGAATCCCTAACTATTCATTGTGTTATTAAATAATTTTGCCTGTAATTTTATGTCAAAAAATTTAAAAAAAAATAAACTTTTTTTAAAAGTTCGTATGAATTAATTATTTTAATTTTAATTCAGATTCCCTAGGCAAGTATAAAATATGATAAATATAAAATGAAAATTATTTTGTGCCTGCTTCCATGTCTTAGAGATGGTTTTTTGAAAAAAAAAAGTAAACGTGATGTATAAAGATTAAAGTACCAAGAGTTAAGAGAATATGCAAACAAAGAAGGTTTTTGAAGTCATCCCTTTTAGCTTTCTTCTTGCTGAATATTTCATAAAAAGCTCTTAGAGACACACATGCAAGTCTAATGTAGTCCCTCACTTTTACAAGGAGTGTTGTTTGAACAAGCCTGTTAATTAAGGCCATTCAGTTCACCGAAGCACGTGTAGGACAAGGCAAAAAGTAGGAGTTGATTCCGCTTGATTTACTTTTAATTAAAGGATAATTAAATTTGGTGTTCTGCTGAGACCAAGTCTAAAGAAATGTCAACACGTTCTTTCCGATTTTTCGTCCTGTTGGTGATATGTTTTGGTAGAATCTTGTGCTAGTCCTCGAAACTTTGTCGCATTGATGAATTTGTAAAAACAAAATAATTGCTGTATAGTAGATACGAAAAGGAGATATTGAAAAAAGCACCATTTTTAAGTATTGATTCCTAGTTCCAATTTTTTTATTGCATAAATAACATTAAGTTCTTTGGGAAAAGCGAAATTTTTTCCCAATTAGTGGATTATTTTACTGTCATTTGTAATGGTTTTTCTCGTTGCTTTAAAGCATTTTAGGGATTATTTTTAAGGATTTTATATTAAGGATTTTATAAGTATCAAATCCTAACAGTTTGAAAGAATAAAAAAGTGGTAATAAATTTTAGGTCTTTGATAAAACGACCGAATAAATTAGTTAAAAAAGTTAAATAAAATTTTCAGTTTTTCTAAAAAATATGAATAACAAATAATCATATAAAGAACACAAACGTTTTAAGATCAACCATAAATTCTAATTTTTCATCTACGATTGTCAATAAATCCTACTTGTAGTAGTCATAGTTGACTTTATTTATATTTCATCCTTTATATTTACAGAGTCTTCTCATGCAAAATATATTTATATCTTTTTTCCATGTACATTTTTTAATATCTACTAAATTTTCATTACGATCAATATAAATTACAGTTACCTGCATGTATCTTTTCATAACCAAGTCTATCATGACTGCATTTCCTTTTTACAAACAGAAAAAAAAAACCTGATTGCACAATCCGTCTGAAACTAGCTCTAAACAGTTTTTTAACGGCTTTAATCATTTCCAGAATGGTCGGTGCGTATGATAAGCCTCCTGTCCCAAAACGAGTCGGACATTAGCACGTAATGGTCGCACGCGCGGACCAGATGATAAAGGGGGGAGGGGATCGTAATTGGGATCCGACGGCAGACAGCTTCTAATGACAGACGAGCGATGCTGGGACAGATAGCGAGATCCCGGCGCGCAATGGGAGACATAACAATGCTGTTGCTCGCGAGGTCCAAGTAATGCTTAAGGCTTAGTTATGGCAAGGGGCTAATACTAGGGGCTTCGTTTATCAAAATGATGGAATTTTAAGAGAAAGACATTCATTATCTATTTTAGAGAAGAAAAAGTAGTATTTGTACTTGAATAGTTATACTAGACAGCAACGTTTCCTGACCCTATGACGTCAATACGCGGAAGCAGAAACTGCGTAAACAGAAAGCCTGTTGGCTTTCTAGGAGGAGTTTCGGTACCCAAATTGTGAAAAAATAAAGGTATATAGACGTGGTTTTAACAAAATAATCATATTTGTAAATTGACGTTCTTCATTTCACTCAAAATTCAGGCACCGCGCTGGGAACTACTTTGTTTGCCAGTGACGTCATAGGGTCAGGAAACGTTGCTGTCGAGTATAATAACAACTCACATGTTCAGTCAGTGGTGTATTTCCCATAGACAGTTTTCTTATTCCTACTTGTGAAAAATATAAATGTTTTGTAAACACTATAAAATATTTCATACGAACACTCCCATTGTTTAGGAAGGTGTCAGAAGTGTTTATATATTATGTTGAAACGTATAACATATTATTTTTCAATTACGTACAGCACAACAAAATTATTTAAAATACTATATGAAAACAGGAATTGTGAAGTATTCAGTACTTTATCCTTTATTCTTACGAATTTTTTCCATTTTATCAAAACGAGATTTTTTTAACACTTTTTTATTGATTAATTATATAATTTATTAATGAATGTTTCGATTTTTTGTGTATAAGCTCTAAAGAATTGTTTCTTTGAGAAATAAGAAGTTAATTAAGTAAAATGATTAATTTATAAAGGGTTAAAATAGTTTTGTAGTGTTCAAAAGGGTTTTCATTTCATTCATCGCGAATTTATTGTCTTCATCTTTTTAATGATTTTAAAATCTTTTAAGTTTTACCAATCTAAATTTAATTCATTGAGATTTCTTTTAATTTATGAATACCAATGCCTTTTCCCAGTCACACAATATAATCATTTGCCTTATCCATTTTATGCAAAATTACCATCAAAAATCTGGTTTTAAAGTTTAGAATTCATTGCCGAAAATGTAATTCAATAGAAGTGAAAGCAGTTTCGGTTGCAGTTACAAACCCATTGTTCTATCACGATATCCAGTTCTCGATCATAATGTCAGCTACAATTTCGTTATTGGCAATTAGTTGAGGCCTGCGTTCAATCCGGAACCGTCCATGTTTCCCAGCATGGAGTAAAAGCGTTATTTGATAACAACGCTATCTCTGAGTTGTACAATTTGTACATTAGTTAAGGCTGGTAAAACGTCCAACTCAACTGATGTAGATGAAGTTACCAAGCATTTGCAATCTAATATGACTAATTTGGTAAGACTACGAGTATACTAATTTTATTCATTAAAATAAAATTATGTTTAAATTTTAGTGCCATAAGCAAGATTCAAACGAGAGATCGCTGCAAAACAATGCAAAGAGTAAGCGAAATAAACTTATTGAGTGTTATAAGTATTGAGAAATGTTGATTCTCATTCAAGAGTACAAAAATGTACAATATTTAAAGTTGTACAAAAGATTTTAAAACTGTTCACCCTGCATTAGAAAGTTTTGTAAAAGGAAAAATAATTAAACTTGTTTATGACTGAGCTCATAAAATTTTGGTATTTAAATTAAATTATTGTGTTTTAAATTTATATATTATTATATTACCTAAATTATTGTATTATTTATGTTATTTACATATTATTGTATTTTATATATTATTGTATTATTTTATTTACATATTATTTATTTTATTTAAATTTTATAAACTGTTTCTTAAGTTGAATATTCAAAATATTTTTGACAAAATAATTCAATTTCTCTTTATTTTACTTTTTTTTATTCTTTTCCCTAAAAAATTAGTATTAAATTTATGCCTTCACGTATACTTTACTTTTTCTTCTATCGTGTTTTAAAGTAGTTTCATACGGCATGGGCACATTGTGAAACCATATTTACTTTAGATAAGAAATGTATAACTAGCATTGTTCTCGAGGATCACTCGTTTCCACCATTTCCGGCAGAAAGAATCGGTTTCCGATACTACTTGTTATTGAAACAATCATTCAGAGGGCAACACATAGAAAACCACTCCTGCAACTCATCCATCGAGGAAAACAAGCGTTGAATGTCGTTACGTTCTTTTTTCCCTTCTTAAAACTCGTCGTACACCTCAACTCAACTCTTTGAGATTCCAATATGGCGGGTCCACGTAAGATGAATGCTCTGTCGCCAGGACTCCGCGAGGAAATGAAAAGCAGCATATTGCTCTCGGGTTCTCTCCCAGCAGAAAAAAAAAACAACACAACTCCCCTTTGTTTGAGTAATGGCGGATGCGTGACAGTGAACGTCGTGTCCACATACAAGCGGAATCTGAT
Source organism: Tetragnatha montana (assembly GCA_963680715.1). Lineage (NCBI taxonomy): Eukaryota > Metazoa > Arthropoda > Arachnida > Araneae > Tetragnathidae > Tetragnatha > Tetragnatha montana. Next base: position 14,781,715 of record OY796680.1, on the reverse strand, counting down.
GGATATCGAGGGGTTTTTTTTGTACCTGTTGGTTTGTAAAGCAAATTTCTCTAAGAGGTGTCTTGAAACTTCTTGACGTTTTACAGGCTGGAAAATTTGAATTAGGTAAATGTTATGGATTCCAAAATTTTACGCAGAGGGAAAAGACCGTCTGGAAATTTATGACTTTTGTTCTGAGATTTTTGTTTGAAAGTGTAAAATCTTGTTGGATATGAAATTAATTTCATAAAAAAGGCATAAAGAATGAATCCTCATCGATTTTCACCCTTTCCTAACCAAAATTCAAATTCTAGAAACTAATATTTCTAAAGGTACTACTGTAGTAAATTTTAAAGTAATACAAGTCCTTTTGTTGAATCATGAAACCTTGAATGAAAAAAGTAAGTAAAAGTAAAGTGAAAAATAAATTATGAAGAAATTTTCTTTACTGTGAGCACAATAAATTTGGGATAAACTAATAACATATGAAATTATTCGTATGAATTATCAAGAAATGAGGCAGTTTGTTTTTAAATCAACACATCTTCATGTTTTCTCATCTATTTATACTTACTACGAAAACTACTAATGTTGAATTCATTTTCAATTGATTGATAACAATGAGTTAGGCGTATTTTGGAAATCTTACCGTATCAAAATGTTATTTTAAAAACGAAATTTTAATAAAATATACGACGTAAAATTTGATGTTTTCTTTGTAAAATGAGAAAAAATGCATGAACGTTGATTTTTCAAAAGTTTGCTTCACTGCATACTAACTGCTTTAAAGGAAAAGAGGGTTGTACAGACAATCTGGGAAGCTTAGGTATTGCAGAAAAAACAGCTTAAAGGTTCGCCTGAGATTCTTTATTTCAACGCTAATGTTGTTTATACTGTATACTTATTGTATTGAAGGAAAAGAAGGTTTTACAAGTGCATTTAAAAAAATTGTTTTGGAGTAAAAACAAACATAATAGGCACTCTTTCTCAGTTCCCGTTTTTTGAAAATTGAATTTAAGGTAAAACTTTAATAAGGTAAGCATTTAAGCTTAAACCTTTCAAGATAAGTTTTAGACACCCTTCAAGAAAACGTTGTTATTAATTGACTGTTAAGAACTATAATTGAATGAAATCCCTTAGCTACTGCTGGCATGCGAATAGTTTGAGCCATCGTTTATCTCTTAATAAAGCGATCTTTCAAAAGGCGTGGTCATTTGCGACTTCCAGAAAAAATTCTTAAACGGTGTTTTTAAATTAAACCTTTTCTTATCTCTATCAAGGGAATAATAAAAGGAACTTTCAAGGTGTTTAAAAAACTAAAATCTCTTCTTTATTTCTTTCCTGATATATTTACCTGTTTCATCCAACCCGAAAACAAAAACCGGGAGAGCTGGGTCGTTTACGAAATGACTCTAAAAAACCGTTCGAATAAAAGAAGATAGATTTTATCCGCTTTTTTTTGAATTATGCCTTGACACCGCGCGTTTAAAAAGAAAGTGGGGGCATTTCGCTTAAGTAAAAAGATGGCCGGTGTTAGAAAAATATTTATTTTTGAGTGATGAACTTAAATGAGCCACCGTTTCTTGGCTGGAATTTCGATGCGGAAAAAATTATCGGCAGATCTTTGTTTTGGGGTTATGCCTTTTTATACCACTTTATTTTCACGCAGAATGCATTTCCAGAATATTAAGTTTATTTTCCCCCCACACGAACGATAGCTTGCTCCACGGTAAATGCTTCTTTTGAGAGGATGATTTTTTAAACCGTTTTCCGTGATATTTTCGGGGTTTTTTTATATTTCGGAAACGTGAGGATGCGCGAAATTAAATCGAAAGCTCTTTCTTGAGATTAATTTTGGAAGCGAAGAAAAAGGGTAACGTTTTTTTTAAGAAATTGTAACAGGAAGAACACTCTTTATGATTTGCTAACGTTTTTTTTTTACTTCATGTAAAACTTAAACTTAGTATCACTTTGCAATAGAATGGCCTGTCCCTAGACAATGTATTTTGTATATTTCAATAAAAACTCATCATAATATGAGAGCCCCAATTATTTAAATTGAAGAAGATTTTAAGAATTGTTTTTCCTTGTTTCTTGATGAAATAAATTTGATCCCGGATATTGAGCTATTTGCTTGCATAGTAGAATTTTTTTAGAAATTTTCTTTCGTTAATGCTGTTTTGAAATCTTTTACAATGATTAAGGTCCGTTTTATTCAAGTAAATCATTTTTTATGAATACTTTTATTTACATTTCCCTGTTGAATTCGTATTTTAACCGTCTTTTCCAATAATGACTGTAGTTATAAATTTGGTAAACTTGATATTTTAATAAGGGTTTAAAGTTTTTTTTTTTCCAATGGCACGTAATTGAACATTTAGGGGTTGTAAGTTTTGTGTTGTAATATTTCTATTCATTATTTTCTGTTTTTTATTTAGTTGTCTTGTTAGAACTTAACCTAGGTTTTTCAATAATTGACTTTTATAACCTAAATCCATGCAAATAATTTTTATTAAATACATCTCACAAACCTCAAGGATTATGAAGTTCAAAAATTTCAAAACCAAAAATCCTATTCGTCTGTGTGTGATTATTGGATATGCGTATCTAAAACATATTATCTAGCTAGACATTAGCTATAAGTCTTTATTAAAAATGGAGAAAACCTGTACGAATCTACATCCGTGACCAAGTTATTGATTCCTCGTTATCTATAACACCCGCATCCAGTCCCTTTCTGACCTACAGTGACAGTCTAGCTTCACGACTAATGTGCATTAAGTCCAACAAGTCTTCCATGTCCAGCGGAGCATGGCTAAGGGCCTTTGTGTCCTCCTCCCCAGTGTCCAGCTGACTGTCCGGAGATGTCATTGTTTGCTGCCCCTCTGTTACGTGTGGCGAAACGAAAGCCTGGCGTTTTCCCAGCCAAATATTTCTAGCATTGTTGTAATAATGCAGGAATCCAAACTTTGGTGGTATCTAGCAACTCAGGGCAGTTCCTGTTTATTTCGATGGTAAAGGGATTTATGTTATAAAACAGTGACAGTATTTTGAATAAAAATCTCTAAGTCGGTAATTTACCTGTTTTAAAAATAAACTTTCAATAAGTTTTGCTTGTACAATAATTACCAAAACTATTTTGTTTCTATGCGTTGTTTTCCTGAAGAGAAAACACTCATGTTTTAGTTTGCACAAGAAGTTTTGATGTTTCAAATTTCTCGGTGATTTTTGAGGGATTAAAAACTTCTTGAATTTGAAAAAAATATATCACACAGTTGAAATATATTTTACCTCATATTAAATTAAATATTGAAAAATGTGCTCGTATGGTAAAATAGTTGGTGAATATAATCATTTGTGAATTTATGTTCTGAGCATTTGTGTATACATGCAAGAGAGTCAATTTTACAATTTCAAATCAGTTTCTGATCAAGGAAACGGGTAATTCATTTGATTGATTTTTCTGCGTAATGTTTGTCCTTCCTAGTTATGTTATTGAGTTACGTTCAGAACAGGTCACAATATCAACGCAGTTCCGTGCAACCTTAATTGATTAATCTCATGCATAAATAGATGAGTGAAGGAATTGCAGATCTGAATAGCTGAACAAATGTTAAGGGTCTTCTATGACTTTAATTTGAAAGTGGACTGTATTCTTAACTCTCTTATTAAATACTTAGGTGTTCGTGTTTTTAATCAAATTTTAAATTATTACCGAATTTACTTACCAAATACTTTAATATATAAAGACTATTCTGAACTTAAACAGAATTGAACATACAATAATTCTATAACCGTGGACAATTTTCAGTCTAAATTTATTTTAATATTTAAATTTTGTGGGTTTCTTAAAAAAAAATCCACTGTTTTATAGAAAATGTAATATCATTGATATTATTGTCTATTATTTCTTTTACATATCGACTGAAGCTCAAGTTCTAATTTAGTGTTCTTCATACTTCTGTACGTTGTCATTATTTACATTTAGTAATTATTCTCTTAAATTTCAGAAAATATGTCTGCGAAAAATTGTTAAGCATTTTATAAATTAATAACACATTCTTACTTATCTTCGTACATTTAACTGCAGATAACAAATCTTACTTCGTGGAAAATATGAATAGAATTCAAACTAAATTCAATTTTGGTAGGTAAAGTTTAATTCCTCTTTGCGTCTCTACAGTTACCAAGCAAACAGAAACTAGTATTACATCCAGAAGAGTGAAAATCCTCGCTTATATGTGCCCAATCCCATTGCCCAAGCCTCATTATCCAATTCTCATGAATGATTACGCCGCAAGTTTTTTTTTGCCTGCCATTTATGTTGGCATTTTTGAAGGAGGGGTGATGTAACAAGGAGCATTAGACCTTTACAATAAAATGGTTAGGAAAGTTAAAACGAGAAGATTCGAAGTAGTTTTGGGATCTTTTGAGAAAAATTTTCCCTTTCAGGAAAAACACAAGTGTGTTTTAAAGTATGACTTTACTGGTTGTACCTAATAGTAATAGGTATTTAGTAGTATGATGTGAAACTTAGCAAATAATGATAAAGGTTTAACAAGCTTATTGATATTATACTCAAGTTGTTTAACATAAAACATCAGTACAGTATTCGCAGTACAGGTTTTTATTCAGGTATGTTCTTGACATATCTGAAAAGTTTTAGAGTAAAATATAAGTTACTTGTTTCAATTATTAAACTGGTAATTTTTCTTAGAGTTTTAATCTTTTCTCATAAAAATAAGCATACCTATAATATAAATATATTATATGAAATTGAATGAAATAAAACGAAAACTTTTAAAGAGACTTTAAAGTATCATCAAATATCTGGATTCCTTTTGTTTCATAATTAAAAATACAATTTCCAAATCAAAAAAATACCCCACATAAAGATATAATCAAAAGAACTGTTTCTATTAATGTAGTAACAGGTCCAACTCCAAAGGAGATTATTTTCTTAATAACTTTACATTGGGGCTTAATTTTTTTTATAAAATGGTAGAGTTAAGATGCAGGTAACAAAGATAGTTAAACCTATGAATCTATGACATTAAAGCATTCAAAAAATTGGAAATATGAATGTTTGCAATGATTTCTATGACCCATCACACTCATGAATAACAAACCTTCGACCTTTACCCAAACACTTTCACCATTCGACTGACCCCGTGTTCCATTTCCATGTTCCAAAAGAATGCCCATCGGCTCGCTGAGAAAGGTCTAAAAGAATATAAGAGGTCCTAATCCTTCGCCTAATAGCGGCCTAAAGCGCGATCTATCGGCAATCTGTTGACACAGCCACCCGTCTTAGCGATTGATTTTCTTCTCGAGGCGTTTGGGATGGATTGTTCCGATATGAAGCTTCGGAATCGGCTTCTTTTCTTGGAGATTAGCAGCGGAGAGTGGTACTTAGTTGGATGTGGTAGCTTTAGGGATTAGCACACTAATTGTTGATAAGTTTCTTTCAAATATTTAGCGAAGGGGTGTGTTGTTGGATATTTTTGTTCACGGGCCTGGTTTCTTTTTACGGATTTATCTTTTTATTGAATGAGTCTCGCTAGTTTTAAAGGGGAATATAAGTTCAATGTTAAATCAGGATGGTTAGGTATTTTTTAAACGATATTGGAAGATTAATAAGGTTTTTGGCATCATGCGTAAAAATGTGTATTTTCAATGGCAGGAAAAGTTTTTTTTTAATTTGATGTCGTTATTAATATTTTATTTAAGGTTGTCTCATAAAAGAAATATTTTTGAGCTTTGTTGGATGCGTTTTGTTATTGTTATAAGTATTTAAACTAATAAATAAAAAATTTGATTAAAACGTTTAATGTAACGAAGAGACATAAAACAACGCCTAAAACAATAAATCCAAACAACAGATAAAAAACAAATTTATAAAAATTTTGGCTAGCTAGTTTTGAATTGTAACAATGTTTTTTAAACTTTTAACTAATTTTAGTAACCATTTTTTAATTCTTTTAACAGAGCTTTGAAATTCCATCATCCAAATTTTCTTACTTATGAGATATTAAAGAACAAATACAAACATCTGCCACATAAAGCACATTGAATTAAACACCATTTTACATTGTTTCACTTTTCATATTCATCAAAAATAATCCTCACAGATGATACACATATTCAGCTATACTCTTTATTTGTACGTTCATTTCAATCAGATGAACGCCCATTCTCTGAAGATCTGAAAGATGAACAATGTTATTAAAATCTCAAAATTTATTGCACCTTTATGTACAGTTATTGAACTTTGTTTTACTAGAGACTGTTTTAATTATTACAAAAAAAATCACTCCTCTCTACATATTTTATTATTCTCAAAACACCTGCTCGCCAAATATTCATAGCTTTCAATACCCACGCAAACTACGCATAATTATTTTTTCAGAAAATTTCATCGTCTGATTAAAAACAATAAAACTATCCCATCCCCTTAATTATCTGCAAAAAGTTTTGTTCGGAAGCGAAGAAAACTCGAGAGAGGGAGATTCGAAATTACGGACTAAGAACATGCCTCAGGTCATCCCTTGCAACTCTAATCCTCCCCTTCGACATGATTACACGTAATTTGCGATCCCATTTTTTATGCGTCACCGTTTCTTCCTTAGCGATTTTCGGGGGGGTTTTTTACGCGGACACTTTTTACCTGTACCTTCATATTTTTGCATATTGTTAAAGTGTAATTTCCCGTTTCTCGCGTTAATGGCCAAGTGTGTTGCATTTTGGGATGGGATACTCAAAGTGCCGGGGGGTGATTGATCCAGATGGTAGATGTCACACTTAATTTCGTGTTACTTTTTTACCTCGTGGAGATGTTTTCCTGTTTTATGTTGCTTTTTAGTGTAATGAAAGAATTTCCAGAGAAATAATTTAGGTGTGTGAATATTTTAGCCTTTCAACTTTTTTCTTAAACTACGAAATAGTCACCTTTTGCCTGTTTATAACTATCTTTCAGATATTCTTTCCCACAAATAGTTATCTTTCTATGTTACTTAAATTTAGTAAGACATACCAGTATATAATTTCCTATACATTTATTGAAGCTATCACTACTTTGATAAAAATGGTTGATAAAACTTTTTTGCACACCAAAAATATGCTTAATTTGTATAAATGGTGAGGATTTTCCAAACATGATGCCAATGATTTTGTAATCAGATTCTGCTACATTTTTTTACTAAATTTCTTCTATCTTTTTATAACAAACAGTCTATTCAGCACTTTACCAATAAAACATATAGCATGGTTAGATTCATTAATGTAAAGATACTTAAAAAACATCAAGAGGAAGAGAAATAAATTTTTCCTTATACATATTTATTTTTTTACATAAAGTGTTTTTATCTACCTGAAAAAAGCGATGTGGTTTCATTTTAAACTATGGTGTACATTGGAATGATAATTTCACGTGTTAAGATGTGAAATTATCGTCACTTATACTATATTAGATTCATATGTGTAAAGATACTTAAAAAAACATTAAGAGAAAGAAAAATACATTTTTCCTCATATTTATTTTTTTTTTATATAAAGTGTTTTTCTCTACCTGAAAAAAGCGATGTGGTTTCATTTTAAACTATGGTGTATATTGGAATGATAATTTCACAGTGTTTCGGTTGTAATTTCCGCTACCTATTCAGCGGCATTCAAAGAAGTATTCAGCTAGTCAGAGTCGTCATTTCTTTCTTTGATTACTGGATAAACGTTGCCAGGTAGCAGAGAATACGGATATTAATGGTGTTAAAAAGAACTTTAGATAGTAGTAATTTTTATAGAACATGAAAAACTATTTAATTGCTATTTCAAATCTTTACTTGATAAATTCTTCTTCACTATTCCACATATTCTTAAACACTGTTTCTATATTTTCAGATCTGCACTGCGCCGAGCTCGGGTCGGTGGAAAACGGCGAGATCAAAGTGACTGGGGACCACTTTGGGGCACGGGTGATGTACTTGTGCAAGGACGGCTACTGGATGTCCGGCCCGAAAGAGCGCGTGTGCCAAGGGGACGGGTCCTGGAGCGAAGTGAGTCCGGACTGCAGGCAAAAAGGTGAGGCGTCTACAATTATTCGTATTATTACTGAGAAGATTTTCTTGATATAATTATGTAGAATATTCCGTATACCCGATAGTCTTTATAAAGGATGTAATAAAGTTTATCCGTTCAGTCAGTTAAGACTGTTTACCCAGTTAACTGGATTAGTATTACGTGTAAATTGTTTTATAATTATACAAAGGATAACTACAAGATGAAGGTAGTAAAATTAGCACCTTTTAAAAAATTAAGTCGCGAGTTCAATTTGTTGTTTTTCAAATGAAAAAGTAAGTATAGTTATATAGGGGGAGTATTTAATTTCATAGTAATTTTAAATCTTCTATACTGAGAACCATATGTATCTTTTTCTATGATTTATATCTTACCTGAATTAAAAGCGCTATTTTGAGTTAGGTTTTCAAGTAAAGAATTCAAAGAATTATATTTGGTTTTAAGTTAAGAGTATATTAAGTTAAGAATTTAAATAGGTATTTTACAAAAAAGAACAATCAAAGATAATCAAATTTAATTATTATTTTAATTGACTACGATCTCTTTTATGTGTACGTCCATCGTTAGTTGCAATTTTTTTCCAATCTGAAGAAGAATTTACAATTATTAGTTTCCGAGAAACAGAAAAAAACGTACACGGTTTTTATTACCATTATAATTAACTATTTGCTGTTTTAAAATTAATAATGATATCTAATCCATGATAAATGATTATGATAACATTATTATTACTTGTGATAATTTTAATTTAATGTTAATACTAATATCTGATACTAACGCACCAAATATGATTAATTAATTAGATTCCATATTTATTTATTTAAATACATTGCCAAACAGAAGTGAAATTCCAATTACTTGGCAAGAAAAAGACACAAACAGTACAACATATTAAATATAAAAGGACACACATAACCACAAAAAAATAAGCACTAAATCTACACAAAAGAGAAAAACAAAAAATCATGGAGATACACTTTGCAAATAATCAAGTTTTAATTTAGAGTAAGAATCTAAAAACAGATCACTGGTTGTGGGCAGATAATTAACTATTTTATAAAATTGATAAATAGTTTGGCTTGAAAGATAGTTCTTAACAATTAAAGGAATCGTGAATACAATTTTATTTCTTGTATAGTGTGGAGGGATATGGAAGTCAAGTAACATAAGTAAAGGAGGGCAATCTATATTGTTTCTTATTAAGTTAAAATAAAACTGTATATAAACATTAGAGACAGAACAACTCGAACGTGATTTTATCACCATTTTTACTTTAAAATTACGCATTCGAAAATAAATCTTCCTCTTAAAACACATAATCTAAGTTACCTTCCTTAATTTACTGATGTATCTAATGTTTCCCGTAGCCATGTGCGGCATCCCCCCTCAGGTGCCCCACGCGCGCCACAACGCCTCTGAGCGCACCATGGAGTTCGATGTGGACGACGCAGTGGAGTACTCCTGCTTCCAAGGCTACGACCCCCTGGGCTACCCTCGCGCCAAGTGCCTCTTCTTCAACGGGACCACGCAGTGGCACGGCCTAGACCTACGCTGCATACGTGAGTACACTCCCCGTAATTTCACAAGCAACACTAATGTTTTTTTATATGTTCTTGGCACATAAGAATACACGTTGGAATCAATAGCATTGTCTTATACGTTGTAATTACCACGACTGACTGGCTAATAATTCCCTATTCCGACTTATGTGTCTTGAAAAATTTTCCTTAATTGGTACTAAAAAAGATGAAAGAAAAATGTAAGTATATTCTCTAAACTAAATGTTAACGTGATGTTTTAATTTGCTTCCCCTTTAACCCTCTATCCTTTTTTAACTTCATGTAATTTATGGGCATCCCCTAATGGTTTATTTTGGCGTAGAAATAGGAGAGAACAAGAGATCACAGCAAAGGCTATTGATACCAAGTTCCAAGGACCTATACTAAAGTTAGGAAAAGTGGTTGATAAAACTGTTTGATGCTAAGATGAAGTTTGTGTCAAAGAACGAACCTAATTATCCCTTAGATTAGGGCCTTTAATATTTTTTGAATATGAAAGAATCCTTTATAATCCTAGACAGTCCGTGATTGCCATTGAATCCTATAGAAAAATCGGAGAAGCCCAGGATGAAAGGGTTGTTACACATAAAAAAATCTTAATTTCGAACTAGTATTTATTTTTTAATGTTAGTTAATGTTTAGCTAGTTTTTCTCACGCTAGCCTTTAGCCACAATTCTAAGTAATTTTTTTGGATGTTATTAAAGAAATACCTAAAGCTCAAAATTTAAAGACAAACCAGAGTATTTTGGAACACAAGATCAGAATTCATAACCAGTTGTGAAAACTTGAGAATTCCAATCTATAAGAGGAAAGAGAATAAAATGCACCCTAATATATATTTCGCCCTACTGGGTCTAATCCCGGAAATTGAACATCCATGATTGGTACGATCAAAATATGAAGCGGTTTTGGTTGGTTGTCATCCGCAGAGACGTTCGTTATTCCGCGTGAGTTGTTCTAAAGTATCACACACGATCTTGTATATTGGAGCCACCTTGTTATGCATTGAAGCTTGTTTCGAAAAATTTTTAGCCATATATTCTTCGGATCAGAGAAAATAACTACAGCTTTCAAAAAGCTTTTCTCTCGGAGCTGATTTTCTTTCTTTTCGCACAACAGTTAAAGAGCGATAAAATATTTATTATCAATTCGTAAAAGCATTTTAAGATATTAACAACAATTTGTCAATTCTGTTTTTCAATGTTCTTTGTAAAAATCCATATGTGTATCTTCCTTACTTCTTATTATTCTTTAATCACTTGTTTGTGTGTTTTTATACTAATTGTAATTGCTTTGAATTGCCTCTCATTATGAAAATAACCAACGTTTTTATACGTTTGAGACTCCAGAAAGGCAAAAACCCAATAAATTATATGCAAGAAGTAAAAATCAAGTAATTTTTCAATGTATGGATCACTTATTTCACTGAGGAAACATAAACTAATCCTAAAATGTGCTAATATTTCAATAAACAGAATATTTTATTACCCTTAAGTCCTCACTTAAGCTTTCCTTACTTTTTCTAAACACCATAGAGCTCAAAATATGAATAACAACTCAATTTTTCATTGTTCTCCCTCATTGAAATTGTAAAAAAAAAAAAAAAATACCTACACAAACAAGATCCCAACACTCACAGCACAGTTTCTTAACTAACTAATTCCCACATCTTGATTTCATATACTACTACTACTACCTTGGCGAGTACGAATAACTGGTAAGAGTTGACTTCTTTCCCGGGCGGGATGAATTATTCGCACCTCCTTCTCGAAAACACTTCACTCCTCTCCCCTCCATTTAACGCCTCCTTCTCTTTCCTCGGCGATAACTGAATAAATAACAACCGCCATTAACTATTCATTCAACGCGGTGGAAGAGGCGGGAAGCGTGCGATAAAAAGAAGCGCGAAAGAAAACAGCGAGGAGCGGAATCCGTGTAAAATGGATTATGTATTCTTCGTGTAACCATGTACTCTCAGCTTTCATTGTGTTTAGCGGCTAAATAGATAGTTTCTAGCTACTTGTAAACTATATTCATGCAGGTAAAGCAAGAAAATGCGTCCCACCAACTACGGTGTAAGCCAGTTTGAATATTTTATGCTAATAATAATAATAATAATAATAATAATAATAATAATAACAACAATAACAGTAACAATAATAACAAACTTAGTTAATTTTATGAAAGTGAAAAGCCAAAGGTGTAATGAACTTAACCTTTAAAAACTTTATAAATTACCTTGATCAATTTACCCCTTCATTCACTTTAATTCATTAATTTCAAACCATGTAGGAAAGTAAATAAAGTTTAATAAGTTAAAGCCCTTCACCTGTTTTTCTTATTTTTTACTTTCGTAAAAATAGGGACGGAAACTTGAAACTAATATGTCCATAAATGATTCAATGCGAATAAAAATCTAAAATAGACTCAATTTAAAAGACACATACCTAAGTAACTAAATGGCAGAAGAGGGAATCTTGAATACTTTAACTAAGACTTTGACTTTAGTTGAGTGGTTTACTTGTTATTATTAAATTTTTTCAACGGAAACCCGAATTCTCAAAAAAAAAAAAAAAAAAAAAGAGGAACTAAAAGAAACATGAAAATGTGCTACGCGTTATAAGAGCGGAAGAGGAAAAGTGTTTCCGTACGAGATCAGACACGAGATATGGCAGGTAACAAAGAAAGGTAGTGGGAGCTTATGAATCTATAATAACTTGATTTAAAATTTAGAAAGGAAAAGGATGTTATAGGCATCTGGGAACGGCAAAAGGACATCCTTTATAAACCTTGTGTATGTGTGATATAGTATTATTAAGGTTAAACTAAATTTATAGGTGATACTGTATATTTATAGGTGATAAACCTAGTGGAGGTATAATTATATTAATTTTTAGGCATATTTTTGAAATGTTGAATTATTGAAATCATCAAGGTGTGAGTAAGTGAGATTTCTTAAGAGTGTTATGAAAATTATCTCGATATAAGTACAATTACCATCCTGGTCAAAGGAGTCATATCTTTCGCAAGTTAACAGTTTTCTATTTTTCTAAACTTTTATAAAAATAATAAAAGATATCGCCTTAATTACAGTCATCAATACTAAAAAACCCCTCGTCAATTTTTAAGAATTTAACAGTGATCTTTTATTGCATAATTTTTTTATATATTTATAATACTTTGTTTCTTTTCAAAATAATTTTAGTTAGTATGACTTTTTTATGGTAAACTTTGAAAGTAAAGTAATATTCATTTTAATGTTATTATAATTTAAATTCCCTATTAATTTAAAAACAAGTTTAATAAGCACTTTAATTTCACATGCCTTTTAGAAAGGATGAGTAGGCAACTATCTTAAAAATACATTACTATAGGTTTGAGAGTTTCCATTAACATCAAGGTCTCATGGTTGTTTTTGGTATAATTCAACAAATATAACTCATTTTACACAAATAATATTCATAATTACATTAACGATTATTTTCATTTCTTAATCTCAGAGAGACGGATTTGTGACGCTTATAGGATGAACCAAATTTCCATCCATTGATATACATTCATTTACAAAAGAGAAACGTATTATCCCTTTTGAAAGTAGTATTGGAGCAGGATTTCATTTATTTTAATTATAATTAGAATAAATGAAAACCTGCTCCAAAACTACTTTCAAAAGGGATAATAGTAATACTATCCAGTGTTTTAATTTTAAATGAGAAAACTCTTGGAAAATAAAATATGATAGAGGTCTGTGACTCCACTCTTATGCATCGCGTTCAAAACCCCTAAAGCATAAATATTAAGAAAAATAATATCTAGAAAAAAACAACAATTGTCTTCATAAAATGGGGACGTATTCAAAACATGGTTCTAACTTCTTTACCTTTAAAATCAAGAAAGCCAAATTTACTCTACTGGCTAGATATACCTTTTATTTTTTTAAATAAAATAAGAATATGGATGACGGAGGAGTACGTGGATCTTCCCCGAAACCTTTTTTTTTTTGCAAAACTACTAATTTTTGCAATTTTTTTTACTATGAAAACGGAAAATAAAATAATTCCGTTTAAGATAAAGTGGAAAAAAAAGTTTCAGCCTATTGAAATTCACCGCCACCGTAGGCCTTGCTAGCTTTATTATCTCATTCAAAGCCAGGAGTGAATATATTCAATGGAAGCTGCTTTGTCCAACACAATACCTTAACATATTAAGTCTTTTCTGATCCCTGCCTGTCAAAATATCGGCAATTAACTATTGCCTCACTGAGATAACACACCGAAGTCCTTCGAAAGAGAAACCTGATGGTGTCCAATATTTTCCTATTAGCCGCTCGCGGTAATCCAACTTTCCGCTCGTAATAATGATAAATTAAAAGACGTCGTCGTAAGAGCAAAGAGGCGGATCTGCGAAATGAATTTTCATTATTAACGACTTCCTAAGACCGACATAAATTGCGCTCCGAATAACAATGGACGCTCTCATAGCATAGCACGAAATTGAATGGATTGGAAGTCACTCGCATTTTTGGAAGAGATTTTTCTCCAAGTGTGTTTAATCCTTGATGAAAGAAATTTTGGCGCATGGCAGATTTTGATAACTTTTTGACAACTTTTGCTCCCGTGAATAATGTCTTATTATATTAAAGTTTTAAGGTTTTTTTTTTATCAATGTCAGAAGTGGCAAAATAAAACTTTTTTTTGGTGCTTTCCAAATGTAAAAGTGTAAACAAAAAGGTCAAATATACCAATCTAATCCGTCTCCATAAAACAGGAATTATGTCTATGTGCCGTTACATTATAGATAGAGAGCTGCAACAAAACAAATTTCTTCCTATTACGTCTTGAAATAACAGAAATAAAGATAAATGCTAACATTCATACCTTTACTTCACTGTGTAAATGTGGGATTTAAAAATTAAAATTAAAAAAAAAAAACACCCACTTTGGCAGATAGATAACACCAAATTCCAGAAAACTAAAGGACAGAAAAGTAAAGCTTTACGGTGACTATTTGTGATCTGAAGTGAAAAATCAGGTGTATTAAAAATATCCTTTTAATGTGTTTTGTTTATGATTGGAAGACATAATGTTCAATCGCGCAGTAAAACAGATATCGTGTATCTGGGCTTACCTTTTTCAGTTTACTTTCAAATGAATTTATTTTAATTACATTTTTCTTAACATTAAACTGTAAGAATTCCAATGAATTTCTGAAATTCGACTTTAAAAAAAATACTAATTTAAAAATAACTGCATATAAGAATAAGTTCAATCGCCATCTCAAAATTACATAACCTTAATTTCTCTTCCCCGAAAAATCTCACGAGTATCATTACTTATTTTCTAATTTCAATGTTGACTAAAAATAATTCAATCAATTAAATAAACACACCCTCGCCTTTCTTGAAATTCAGGAGCCAACTGACACGTTTCTCGGCACATTTAAATAAATTATAATTCAATACTTTCCCAACTACACCAAAACCTGCTTTACCCACAAATACTTCGAAACACTTTCTATAAGAGCATTTAGGGCATCGACCGGCGGCAGAAATACGTCCGCTAAAACTGCCCCAAAAGCCCTCCAACTCCAATCGAGAACACTTCTCCCAAAAGCCCCGCGCCACTCACCCAATTATTCAAAATCGAGGCAAACGAATTCAAGAAGTGTTCGAGGCTCCTAAATTCGTTAAATCGCACCGCATCTGGATATTGACGTCACAGGAATCGTTAATGGCGTATGATTTAAGGCGTCGCGGCCCTTTATGGCCAACCAGTAATGAGTTGTCTTGAATTTTGCATTCAGGACATTGTTTAGGCCGGCGGATGTGTCAGCTGATCTCTTAATCTGGTCGCTGTCATAACTGAAGGGTTTGGCTGTCACTGAAAAATGAATTAGAGTGGAGAAAGGGGTTTTATCTCTTGGCAGAGGACAGCTTAGTTTGGTTTTAGATTTATAGTGGGGAGAGAGTAATCTTGTTAGATTGGGATATCTGGATGTGGGAGGTTTTGGAGATTTTTGAGTTTTAAGTGTGGAGTTTCTGGTAGAGAAAGAAAATCTAATAATAGTTTAATATTACTCTCTATAATAAGTTTATTTATAGTGATTTGATTTAGGGAAGTTTAGGAATACTTAACTGGGAACTCTATTTGCTTTTGTAGGTTTAGTTGAAATTTAAAACTGAAGAAGGGTAATGGTTAAAGCAATAACTTCAATTTTTAGTTAATATTTAAAACCAACTTAATTTGAACTTGATATTCTCGGTACAAAATTTCGTTCCAAGGAACAAGACATAAAAACAAAATGCCTTTAAATAAATGAAGATGAGAAACTGATTCTTTATATGAAATACGTTATGTGATTAAAGACTCAAGACCTAAATTATTTCTTTTAATAACACATGCCTAACCAAAAAAAAACTTGTAAAAGAAAATGAATTAAATACAATGTTCTAAGAAAGAATACTTCAATAAGTTATTGAAATTTTTTCTGGTAAAAAAATAGAGTTTAATTCCCAAAACTTTATTTTATTTCAACCGTTTATTGGTTTAATTCTTTTAGAAAAATAAAGGTGATTTTCAAATTTCTTAATATGCATTCACAGTAAAGTAAATGTTTCATTTATATCGATTATATTTATTCATTTAAAAAGTTTAAAAAATACGATCATTTTTATAAAATAGTGCATGTGGAACAACTGTGTTTCTAACGAGATAAACAAAAAAAAACCAACAAAAAAAAATCTGCTACTATTGCCACTTTTATACTATTTGTATAGTAAGTTCTATTAGAGTTTATCATAGCCTTTCAGTTTACGATTGCCAACCACACATCTTGTAAATCCGAGCCAATCAAGGTTTATTTCTATGTGATTTTTGTTTTCGGTCTTATTTTCGTTCTGAAGTATGCATACAACAACTGAGTGAGTAGGTTTTAGAAGTCTGATCTCCTTTTCAGCCCGCAGCTGCGAGCACCCCGGGGACGTAGAGAACGGACGTCGCGAGGGGGACATCTTCACCTTCACGAGCCGTGTCACCTACCACTGCGACCCCGGCTACGAGCTGGTGGGCAGGGCAAACCGATACTGCCAGTCCAAAGGGGAGTGGAGCGGGCCCCTGCCATCCTGTAGACGTGAGTTCAGTCTCCTTTAACGAATTTCAAGAGATACATTAAGTTAACAAATGTAATTAGTAGGTAATGTATTGTAGTTAATATTTTTACTTCTGGAGCACTCTTTTTCAATTCATATACGTTATATTAGGTACGACATATCAAAGTTATCTTCTCTTGTGTTCCTCGATTCGATTCTTTTATTTTTAATTTAATCCGTGATAAGCAGGAAATTTAATTGATTGTCAGCAAAAATAAGCAAATGGCAAACCCCCGTCCTGGTTCCGTAAGTGCAAAAAAAAAGCAAAACATTTGAACGGACTCTAAAATTTCCTAAAATCGGAGAAAAATTTCCTAAAATTTCCTGTTATTTGTAAATTATATGATATTCCTGATATTCTTACAAGATCGTGGTATACCTGCAAATATTATTTTTCCAAATGTCTATATGCAACTCCATTATCAATGGAGGGACTTTTTACCCCCTAAACTATTAATAGGGTAATTTGTTTTCTCGGTATATATTCCCCCTCCTTATGGAAGATTCTATGACATGAATACCTTTGATAAGGAACTGAAATTTGTGTCATTAATTCTTAAGATTAAAAACTATCCTCAAATTTTGGACACGAATGTGAAAAAAATGTTTTTAAAAGTTTGGATTCACAACTGTATAAGTATTGTGGTATCATAAACATTTTTAATTATAACAAGTTTACAGAAAATGGAATTTGAAATATCTAACAGTATTTACATAGCGATTTTTTATACAGTTATAGATATTAATACGAGCAGGAAAGGATATAACATCTCTAAACTTTAACATGCATTGAAAAGACACCATACAATTGCAGAAACGAGTAATGTTCGAAAGCAATTGAAATCCTTGGCTACCTTACAAGTTTTGCAAGATTCCAAGGACGCAGTGTCCCCCTCATTAAAGAGCAAACGCCCAGAGTAATTTCCCCGAACTCTGCTTCCAGAATGAGATTTTGTCTATAAATAACTGCTCCACCAAATGATGAGGTTGTGATGACTTGGAGGTGATTAATTATTCTAAAAGTCTTAAATTTACTACAATTAGTGGCTACGTGAATGAAATGGGATAATTAATAAACAATGAAGGACAGCAGATAAATTCTCTGAGCTCACAGGATCGTTAATCCTTACGTTGTTTTGAAGGCACTTTGAAGCTTTACACGTTAAAGTCATTATTGACTCGTAATTTATTTTATCAGATGGGTATTTGTTCACCTGTAGTGATGTTACTAAAGCACTTGACAGAATTTTCAAAGAGAGACGATGGAACTTTGTAGGGCAGCATTTAAGCCGAATTACGCAGTTTATTGGAAAGCTTTCCAGACGTAAATAAATCATCATAACATTTATGGGGTTTTTTTATATTAAAATGGAATTGATATGTTACTATACCTGGGGGAAACAAAGTAAGTAACGATGGTTTGTACCAAGACCCAAATATTTTCAAAAGTTCAACATGCACCAAACATTTTATCTCATTTCATATCAATAAAAACATAATACTATCAAATACTTCTACCTGTCCATAATGTCTACTGGTATATCGATAAAAGGAAAAAAACCTACTAAAATTCGTTTTCGATCAACATTATATAGTATTACTGTTGCAATTTTAAGGTTTACCTACTTTTTTATGAAGAAAATAGTAATAGTGGTGAGATTATACAGATTCGCAATTTAAACGAATAAGGTTTAGTGAACTACAAAATGCTCGAAACAATGTAGTTTAAAACAACAAGAAAAATCAATACATTCTTCCAAAAGCTAAACCTCTAAATGTATTTAATATTTAAAAATCACTAAGGGAATGTTATTTTTTATACGTTCCTGAAAAATAAATAAAATCACATGTTCTTCCGGAAAATGTAATTTACTTATGGGATCTGATTCCAGCATATTCTCTAAACTTCTTACATTGATACCCGGAATAAATACACAAATACTAATATTAAAAACTCGACTTCAAGAGACAGGTACCATCTCTTCCATTAAGATATACATTTCCTCCCCAATTCAATCTCATCTATCGGAACTGGAACACAATCTGCCACACGAGAAACTCTTTCCAGATGGTTCCACTAATAATAAAAAGACCTCATACCACTCGATTGATGTCAGGTGGATTAGAATTTCGAGAAAAAATTTTAAAGAAACTTTTTTCTTCTTCTTCGGAACTGATTCAATTTAATGAGAGTGGTGGTTGCGGTGGTTTCTTCTTGGGGCTGTCAAGCCCCGTCCGCCCTCAAATCGCATTAGCGCGTCGCTATTTTTGCGACGCGTGCCGGCTAACGTCGTTACCGTTCGCGCGTTAATGTGTTTGACAAAGAGATTGACTTTCAATAAAATCCGATGGAGAGGGGATCGATAATTGCGAGCGGTGGAATCGTGACAGCGCCTTAATGCGATGCGTGACGGAGGGCTTTTGCTGTGAATTAATGTAGAAAAATGAGGATAGGAATCGAGAGGATTCTCTGACGTTTTGTGACACGTGTCAATTGTTTTTTAGATGCTCCGATTCAAACAGCGTGAAATGATTGTTTAAACTACAACCTCTAACTTTGATTTATTGAAAATTTTAATTAATATGTGTCTTATCTTTATATTGTTTTTTTTTTACATGAACTGGTTTTCTGTTCAAAAATCGTTCAATATAAGTATATGCCTTACCTTTACTTAAAAAAATACTTTAAAATATTTTTACGGCTGTTCTATGATCTACAATTAATGGTGTTTAATTTGAATGCTGAAAAAAAAATATATTCCCTAATAATTCGTTTAAGAGCTCCTTTCTCCTTGATGAATAAAAATATAATTTTTACCATAGTTTAGGTTCATTTATTCATTAGGGTTTTAGATCTCAAATACAAAAGGAGTGAAGTCAGTTATTCGCCAGTATAATCGTAATCAAAATTCCTACTGAGGGTATTTCTTTTTTTTTTTAGAATGAGATTTAATTTCGAACGTTTAGTGAGATTAGCTGTTAAAATGAGCGATTCTCCAGAAAGAGTTGCTACAAATGCCGCAATTGATTATTATTGTGTAATTAGATGTTAGAAATTGATATTAGGCATTGAGTTCATTGAAAATCTTCATTTATTGATCAATTTAGAAAAGTAGGAAATTGTACAGTTGATAGATACATCAGTGTGTCGCTACATCGAATGTATCCTTTCAGCGGTGCAGTGTCCCGCCCCGCGTGACGTGAACAGCGGCCGCGTGATGTACACGACGTCCACCTACAAGTCCGTCGCCAAGTACGAGTGCCTGCACGGCTACAACCTTGCAGGACCCGCCACCAGGGTCTGCGAGGCCAACAAGCAGTGGGACGGAGAGGAGCCCAGATGCGAAGGTGAAAATGTGAATCTTTGTTTTTTTTTTACCACCAACAAAACTAGCTGCTATGTATGATGTTTTCATGAACCAGATATTTTTAATCGTAAGGAGATTTGCTAGTTGAAAGTACATCCAATTGCTTCGCAGAGTGTCTCTATTCTATAGAACTAATTCAATATGCAATGTTTATTTATGGTACTTTCAGTAGTAGAGAATATTTGAAAAATTGTATTTAGTTTTAAAATTTTATTATATAGGTATTAAACTAAATATATTTCTAATTTCAACAAAAAACATATGAAAAAAACACTGTGTTTCTAGTTCCTAAGTTTCTTACAAATTAACTAAAAGCAAGTTCCCATTGTGCATCATTTATATTTATGTCTATTAGCTATACATAAAGGTAATAGAGGGTTTAATATACTATATATTTAATACCTATTGGATAAACTTATACACTTCTTCATTTACAAATACACGCAATAAGGATAAGTGAAATTGTGATTTTAAACTTGATTTTATGAATTTAACTAAGTATAAAAGCAGTATTCTTTTTAATATACATAAATCTGGAAACCAAAAGGTTAACTAAGTGAAAACTAATATCTCTTTAGTAGTAATGTCTCTTTTCTGTAAATAATTAAGACTTAAATGCCACTTTCTACATAATTAACGCGTCATATGTCATAAAATATTCGTTAAAAAACCAATGGATGTCACAGCTTCGAAAATTTATTTCTTTTATTTAAAAGTAAGATTTCAAACATAGAAAACTGTCTATTTTTTAGTCAGTTAGTATTAATTAGAGGCATATTGAAAAGACACATGTCGTTCTTACTTCAATTCAATGTGTCAAACTGTACCTAGTGATTTCTTCTTTGAAATTATGCCATTTTTATTTTTCCAATTCATTTAGATAGAGAGTATTTGGTATTTATTTTATATATTTAAATAGCTTATGGAACATTAACCACAGAACTTAGACAATCAAGTTATATATCAGGAAGTTATAAAAATATAAACGAAAATCCAATTTCTGACATTTTATGCACCTTAATTTTATTCCTAATACCAAATTCTGAGCCTCCTTTAAAACGAAACACCTTTGGTTAACGCCACATTTTCCATGCAAAAAAGATAGTGTGACCGAAAAAATAATTTATACCACGAACTAATGCCTGAATTACTCTAACATTTAATTCAAATTAATAAGTAAAAAACAACGGAAATTAAATTACACCCACTAAAAAAATCACCGCAGAAAAAAGTGAAAAATATGATATCCGCACGAGTCCCAGTTCAGGTGGATCCATTATTCTCATTATGTAATTAAGAGTAATTTCCCGCTTCAACTGACTCTAATTCCATTCCAGAGGAGAACTAAAAAATGACCCCGGAAAGTCCTCTGTAAAGGGCATAATTCGCCTTCGTCCTAAACAGGCGAATTAGCATATAGGAATCGGGCATCACCTCACGCTAGGGGCAAATGGATGCATCTGTCCGTGTCTAATGCGCATTTAAATTAATAATCGCATATCGGGCGCTTTGTTTTAGGTGGAGTTGATGGTTCCGAGTACGAGAATAATGGGTCTTTTACTCTTTTATGAGAACAGGGTAGTTGTGCTTTGTTGGGTACGTCTTGGGTTAAATGCTTTTCGCTCTTCAATGAATGAATGGGTTGGGCGGGGTGAAGACATTCATTAATTGTGCGAAATTATTATTTATTATCTTATTTTGAAATGGGAAGCGGAATCTTCTGGTTCTACCTACATGTATTTGTATTTTTCATTCTAAAAGGATACCACATCTTTAAAACAGCGCTATTTCATAGATTGTTATTTATGAAGGAATTGTTTTGTGTAATGCACAATTTGCAACAAACTTGGGTATAGTGTGAGAAAAAGCAACTAACACAGGGAATAACAGTTTAAAAATTGTTCTTTTCGTAATTTTCAAGGGTAAACGATTTTCTCCTTAGTTCAAACTTTCATCTTGAATAACCAAAAGCATTTTCAATAGCACTGTATAAGTTGTATCTTTAAATTTTCCGTACCTGTAATTAATGAGTTATCCAATTTGTTTTGAACGTTTCATACCTTTACATACTCCCAGGTAGCACACGACATCAACTGTTATTCCCACTATATGAGTTGATATTACTGATATCACTGAATCCCAAACATCAAAATCACGACTTCTACTGATATTGTACGATATAATGTATTTATTTTAATGACAGAGACAAAAAATAGCACTTTTAATGACATTATTAGCAAGAAATAGGCTATAAGAAATATATCATGATGATTTTAAACCTTTTTTTGCAATAATTGGAAATTCAATGTCGTAAAAGCTAAATCAACTGACACCGTGGGATGTCGTAAAATATATATCATAGAAACGATTTCACATGATATTGAGCTACATTGCGAAGTCTATGTCAAAAATTGTTATCTACTTATATTGATAGTAATATTACATCATATAGTAATTTTGATGTCATAGATACGATTATGACTGATATTACTTAGCATTGAAAAACCTTTTTGGGAAGACAATATATTTTAGTAACTTTATGAATCCTCATGATTTGGACGTTGGAAAATATGTTTATCTTCCTTTATTATGAATACTATTGTTTTTAAATGGTAACAAATTAAATTTATTTGTATTTAGTTTTAAAACATAAAATTCCATATTTATTTAAATGTAGTTTTAAAATATTCTTAAAATACTTCCTGGTTTACTTTTTTATTAGTTTTTTTTCTTTCAAATATCTTTTCGGCTGTGGTGGTTCCAGTGCGGGGGAGGCATAAGGGCTCGTGCCTTTCCTGTCATATTTTCTATAATTAAAAAAAATATTTATTCTTTAAATTAATTTTTTTTTTAATTTGAACCAAAAACTAAACAGAAATCCGTGTTTTCAATTTCAACCCTCCAAAGCAGGAAGGCTTTCATCAAAGTGCTTCTCCGGGTGAAAAACGGAGCGATGAAAAGATAAAGGGAGGGGAGCCGCCTCGGTGGACCAAGGGACCGGTTTGCTGATTGCAACAGCCTGACTGGACATCTGTAGAGGGTGACTTCCTGGAAAGGGAGAGGGAGGCATACACATTACACATTCCTATTCGACTAATCATCTCATATAACGGCGGGCGTCCGCTTAGCACAGCTATGTCACGTCACGCGTGTCTCAAGCAATGCATTCCTTTCGTATGCGTTTTTCTTAGATGACTGAAAGTGTAAATTCCTAAATTTTCATTAGAACAAATTAAATTTCGTTGAGTACGACTATTTTAAAACTAGCTGTTACGACCCGGCAAAGCCGGGTCTTACAGCTAGGCTAGCCTTTTATGCGAGCTTCGCTCGTTACTACTTCAAGTTCCTATTAATTATACATTAAATAAGAAGTTTAACTTTAATAATTTATTATTGTTGAATTAGAAACCAACTTCCCTAAAAGTAACTTTTTAACCTTTATTAAGTAAACCAACTTTCTTGAAAGATATTTAAAAGCTATTATATTATTTTAATTTTAATAATTTTAATTACTTTTATTTATTTATTTTTCTGATTATTGCGAGATGGCATCGAGTCAGTGAGTGACGTGGGCTTTTATATTTTTCTGATTATGATTATGATTATTATTGCGAGATGGCATCATAGTGTGCGAGCGTTCCAGAATCAGTGAGTCAGTGAGTCAGTGAGTCAGTGAGTCAGTGAGTGACGTGGGCTTTTATATAAGAGATGTTTTTATAACTTATTCAAACTTTTGAGTATAAAATGGAAGAACAGAGTTTTCTCCCATTCGAAAGAAATGCTTAGTGACAAAAGAAAAATCACATTATAAAAGTTATATTAACTTATTTAAAAGTTTTAATTAATATACTGCCTCTCTTTGAAGTATTTTATCGAGTTTTAATAACTTTTCAGAAATATTTTGAGTGGCCCTAATTTTTTTTGAGGCTGCAAATAACTTTCAGCCTTGTGGGTTTTCGTTCTTGTGGGTTTTTTCTGAATAAGTTGCCTGCTTAAGATTTTGCAGACAATCTAGCATAAAAAAAGTTAACACAGTCTTTTTACCAGAAACCAGCCGATTTTCTCAACCAACTGAAGAAAAATTGATCCCGTAACTTCTACCTCAATTCTCGCTCCATTCATGTTACATTTTTCTTTGATTTAGTTAACTTTACTTTAAATTTAATGGCGAGGCAAGCTTTTTTATGGAATTCTAAGATGGATAGATCAGAATTGACTATACACTTATCAATTTACTTATAACTGTTGTCAATTCACAAAATAATAAGAAGGATCTAAAATACTAGACGATTTCTTATTCCTTGGTTTAAATTTAAACTGTAGAATATTTACTTTACTTTTGTATTTATGATTTTAGGATACTTTTTTAGAGTTATTCTATTCCTTTTTAAACTGTCTAGTACTGATACAAAACAAAATGTGGTGTAAAAAATGCCCCTCTTAATTGTAGCATTACTTTCAGTGGATTCAATTTGATCCAGAATTTTCTCTCATCCACTATAGTTTTGAGTTTTTTATACACACATAACTGCGGAGCATCCACAGAAACATCGAATTTTATGGTATAAATGTATATGTACTTGCTGAAAAGACATATAATACTATATTTACCAAAATAAACTAATTTCTTTAACTTTTTTAAATTATATTTTTTTCTATAAAAACATTTTATTAACCAAAAAAATATGATTTCTATTCCAATAAATCAAACTAAAATTCTTAAGTTCAAAATAAACTTGTTAACTAAACTAAATTTTTAATTTTAAAAAATTAAATTCGAGTGAAATACTTTTGTTTACACAACATATCGAAATTTAGTATCTGGATTACCGTTTATATGAGATTTACTGCGCTTTTGTGGACCTCGCTTGCGTTTTAAGGAGTAACTGAGCATAAGAGTAAAAAAATACTGTTTAATCGATTTCGAAAGGCTCAAATATCCCTTTTCTTTTAAATTGTGAAAATCCTCTTGTAGAATCTGGAATTAGAAAAATGGTGCAAGGATATAATTAAGGTGACAATTATTGAGCTCCTCCCTCTAATGTCTATTATTGGATGCTGTACATCGGAGAGTTTTTCGCATTTTTAAATTATTTTAAAAATGTCGCGAGTTTTTCCAACGCTGGTTTATAGTAATAAGCTGTCTGAAGAGTAACATATTGAATTTTCAAGTCATTGTGCCGGTAATTTTAGGTTTGGGCCCCCTTTGAAGGTCCGTTTTCGATATGTACACTAATTATCGAAAAAAGACATCTTAACGAATTTTCAGCGGGTCGGTGACCTTTCACCCTTAAACTGTGATGAAATATCTCGCAGAATCTGGAATTTGAAAAAATTGGGATAAAAATCCAGTCCTCGGCGGCCGTTTGTTCTTTTCAGAGAAATGACCGTATTTGGCGTTTTAAGCACAATTAAAATTAAAGTATCGTTTTTTCGGTGATTAAATCTCAAACTAGACACCTATAAGTGGATCATATTCAATTTTTGTGAAAATGGAATGGTAATTTAGAGAATAATTGAAGTTTGAAAAAAAGTTCGGAATTCGACCCCGAAACACAACTCCGAATAAAGCTAATAACTCCTTATTAAATAATATTAAATTTTTTTTGAATTTTTTTAATAACAATATAAGGTTATGGCAAGGTTTTTCCAGAATTACGGGTTGCCATGGCGATTCTTACGTCACACAGGAATTTTGGGAACCGAAACAAATATACTGACGCTTATAGGAAAGTACTCTATTTTATTGGGAAGATAGAAATTCGAAATTTGAAAATGATGGAACTCACAATAAAGTGTCTTACATCGTTGGAAAGATAATTTTTATCAGATTAAGAATGTGCAATTCATTAAAGGGTTTTTCCTATATTTCGGGATTTATTACAGGAAAACGAAAAACACGAAACTTGGGAATTCATCCTCCAGTTTTATCAGAAATCGTCTGAAATTTTAATATGTTGATCCCACAAAAATTACCGATTGAAAATTCATTGAAAGTTAAAAAATAAATAATTCATGGAGTACCCCTTCCCTTCAAAGCTCTTGGCGTACCCCCGGCACTGAGAGCCCCGGTTGAGAAACACTACTCACTACTCTAATGTGTTTTAGAACAAGTTAACGCTTTTTTTAAATTTGTTTTTCAATAGCATATTCTTAAAGAGGACCCAGTGGCGTATATAGGAATTTATTTCGGGAGGGGCCCAAAATTACTCCCCAGCCCCTCTCACACATATTTGATAGGTCCAATATAGCTTTTTAGGTGAAAATTTAGGTCCTAAAAACTTAATATAGGAAAAGTTGTTATTAATAAAAATACAAGTACCAAAGGGGGGTCTGGGGGTCCTCTCCCAGAAAATTTTTGGAAATTTGACGAAAAAAAACAGGTTTTTAACTAGTTTTGGTACACTAAGTCCGAATTTTGGACATATATTTTTCGGTATGATTTGGATTTTTATGAACTTATAAAAAAGTTGTTAATAATAAAATTCCAAGTACAAAAGGGGGGTTTGGGGGTCCTCCCCCAGAAAATTTTTTGAATTTTGACCCTAAAATACAGGGTTTTAACTGGTTTTGGTACACCTAGTCCGAATTTCGGGGGGGGCCAGGGCCCCCTCGGCCCCAAAAATTGGTATTACTCAACGCAACGCACTAACATCCTTTGATGAAAAAAGAAACACAATTTTTTTATGACAAGGACAGTGTTTGTTTGAAATAGTTATTATTAAAAAATTACTAATTGTCGGGTTGGTTTTTTTTGTGTTTAATTTCACCCCTAACCTACACACCAACTACAACTTCAACTACCGACAAAAATGGCGAAGGCAATTCAAGTAAGTACATCTTTTCTTAATTAAATTTTGATGTGCTGTTATTAATGTTCATGTGATCTTTAATTTTGATAATTCTTGATAATTTTTTTTGGACTAGTATAGCAAGTTATTTTATAGCAAGTTAACCAAGGCCTGTAAATGTAAACAAAAGATTTGATTGAAAATATTCATTACATAAAGCACGCAGCAATATGTTTGTCATTTGCTTTCTACATCAGTTTCATTAAAATTACGCCAAATTGAATTATTTTAATGATCCATAAATATGCGAGATTTAAGTGGGTATTCCAGTTTTTAGGTTGCTGTATAAGAGTAAATCTTGGTTGGATTCTGCTGTTGTATCATTACAAAATGAATATTATCATTCAGTTATGTTTTTATTTACGGGCCTTTCAAAACTCATTTTCTGGATGACCCTTGTACTACTGTATGTCCCAGCACTTAAAACCTTCTCCACTTTAACACGCTAGTATAGAACTACAAGGAGGAGCAAAAAGCCAGGCACCTTGACCAAAGGTCCAACCCTGTAATACTCTATTTGCAGGCTCCTGAAAAGTCCCCCATATATGACAGGGTTCCCAGGGTCCTTAAAAGTCCTTGAATTTTTTTCTGCTAAAATTTTAAGTCCTTGAAAAATGCGACGGTTCACTTATGTTAGAGTCCTTGCTAAATATCGCCCGGTTCTTTTAGACAACAAAAAGTAGAAATATTCAAAAATAATTTTAAACTCCTGAATTAAAATGTTTAATTAAATCAATTACTATTCAGTTTATTAATAAAAAATTTGTTGATACTTGTATATATTTAGCGATTTGGATATTGGTGATATTTAGCAGGGACTTAACGGAATTGTACCATGTGTTCCTTGAATTTTGAATCCACTCCGGCCACCTTTCGCTGATTCGTCTAAATTTCCGTTCCGCAGTTACCGGCGATGTTTGAAATGCTCCGATCACAAAAATACGATAGTAACACCCTCTACATCGGTTCCACAAGTGAACCAACTAGATAGAACTATCAATCATAAAATTTTCTGTTTCATGTTCATGTTTTTTTATATCTTTCTTATGAAATTTACGAATTAGGTGGAACCAGTTTCTGGTTGAGTGAGAAATGCACAGAACCGTTATCGAGGGTTATAATTTTTAAATGTCTGTTTCGAGTTTTCGAGAAAAAATGTTTTTGAGAAGACCCTTGAAAAGTCCTTGATTTTCAATGTTTTCAAAGATTGGAAACCATGTATGACTATCTATTATTACATAAAGGTAGTATATTATTACATACTCTAGGTCAGCGTTTCCCAACCTTTTTACTCCCACGGAACCCTTTCGACAATGCCCATGTTCCGCGGAACCCTAGCGTCCATGTAACAATATTTTTCTTACTATTTTTTAAATTAAATTATTACATAAAACGGAAAAATAAGTAACGAAGAAATCGTTTATTTACTATATTTATTTATTAGAATACAGCTGTAAGGTTTTGAAAATGTGATAGCAGTTGTCCTATAATTCCTATATTTCCTATATTTTTGAGAAAAGACTAAAAAGTGTCCTATATTTGTCCTATAATTTCTAAAAGTAGCATTTGTCCTATATTTTCTCTCTTCATGTCAATTTTCTAACAGATTCTATCAAAAAATCATATTTTCCGAAAAGTTTTGCTATTTTATTTTACTGATGCATATTTATTACAAATTTTTAAAAAGCAGTCAGCTCTGCCTGCATGTTTCTTTGCCTGATGACTGGTCAAAAAGTCTGCTTTCTCTCATGTTCTGATTAAAATGCAGATAATAACAACTTGGAAACTTGTGATTACTATAATTTTTCTCGGAATTGCATTTTTATTTTCGCGTTTACATATACCTTCTAAGGTTTTTATGCAGGAAATTTTAGCTTTCTGCATTTTTATTACCTGACTCAGATTTACCCACAGTACTCCTGATTTTTCAGAACATTCCCCAGATTTTTATAATTTTCTCTAGTTTTATGAAATATTTCATGGACAGTGGGTTATATATATAGTTGCAACTTTTAGACTTGAAATCAGAACCGAGCAACTATGAAAAGTCAAATAAAGCAAATGGATTCAACAAGACTCAAGATTTTGATAATTTTAAATGTGAAGAATTTTTTCAGTTTTTACTATTCACCATGATTGAATATTGTTTTAGTTAATTATCTAATGTAATTAGCAAAAGAAATTCTAAAAATGAATTAAAACTGTGTTCCTTAAGAATTTGTAGTGCATTTTTGTATGTCCTATATTTTTTATTGGAGAATCCTATATTTTTATATGAACTCGCTGCTATCACTGAGTATTTAAACAATTTTAGCAAGTTTAAAAAAAATAAAACAATTATTAAATATTAATTAATGTGATAATTTGTGTGTTTTTGGCACATATATTTTGAATTCTGGGTCTTATTTTCGAAAGGCATATCCACATCTCGTCTTCAATAGAAAGAAGACTATTTCTTTCTTTACTTTTTATGCTTTTTAAACAAGAAAAGGTTGGTTCACACATATATTATGTGGAAAACTGCAATAGTATATTAATTGCTTTTCTTTGAATATTTGGATAATCCTTTTTAACGGCCATTGGACATTTTAACCATTGGAAGGCCTTACCCCTGCCCCCCACTGTATCTTAAAGCAGGGGTCTCCAAACTTTTCAGCCCGAGGGCCGCATTAACTATCAAACAGCAGGGGGCCAACTACATACTCGAGGTATTTTCAAGAAAAATTTCTTTCAGGAGGGGGACCCAAATATCCTCTAAGGAAATTAAGTAATTATCAGGCCCAAAGCTAGATTTTTGCATCGGGAAGGAAGCCTAAAATTATCTCTAAGCCCATCTTTTCCATAAGTTTAATGGACCTTTTTAATATATTTTTATGTAGGATTCTCATTTTGCTGAACTTAATATGAAAATTAATTTAACTAATCGAGTTTAAAGTACAAAAAGGGGGGTCTGGGGGTCCTCCCCCAGAAAATGTTTTGAAATTTGACCCTAAAAAACAGGGTTTTTACTCATTCTGGTACCCTTAATCCGAATTTCGGGGGGATCTTGTATCTTTTATTTTTTTAACACCTTTTTCGAATTTCTCGCGGAACCCTTGAGGAGGCCTCGCGGAACCCCGGTTGAGAAACGCTGCTCTAGATCCCCTCTACATATAGTTCTAGGCACTTTTCTGTTAAAAAGGAGTTGTGGCAATTATTAAATTTTTTCATTTGCAAACTTTTTATCCCTCGGTAATAATTCCCAAGTCTTAAAATCCATAATGGTGAAAAAAGACCAACAACTTGACTCAAATGCAAAAAAAATAAAACGTGTTTGGTTGCCAAACAGTATTATTTTGCGAGCGATTTTTTAAGACCCCCTACCCCTATAACGGAAAAGTACCTATAAGTTCTGATACTGTATAGGAACCTTTCACAAATGCAATACAGATGTCCTACACACCCTTACAAAGACTGAGAATTAAAAGTTGTCAGCCAAATTACAAATAATGATTTAATAATCTGAGTAAGTTATCAAGATTCTAGAGTTGAAAAAAGTTCTTTTAAGATTTTTGGGGAGTTACAGTTATTGCTTTTATTGCTGACTGCTGTGTTGTCATTGTGAGGCATGTAAAACAGCTATAATTATAGGCCATGACTTCGAACTCCTTTATAGAAACTTATTTTTAATTATAATCTAAAATGTCAATTCATTTTGTGTAAAAAAATCTTCTGACCTAACTAGCATTTTTTGATCTGGCTTTGTAAGGGTTGTGTGTACAGACTGCATTTATGTTCCATGTTCCTGACAGTGATTAAATGAGTATTATAGTTCAATAGTGTGATTTTTAATTTTAACTGATTGTGCCCTGCTCTCATTTCAGTGCCTGTAGTTCCGGTCACCCAGTTCCTCGTTGAGGGCCTCAAAATAGACTCGGAGAAGAAAGGGTATTTGATATGTGTTTGAAATTATATGCACAACTTGTTATTTTGATAAAATTTTCTTCATTTTAGCTTTTTTGATAAAGTTATTTAGGTACTTATCCATTAGCCGGGCGCAAGTGAAAAATCCCCAAATAATGTAGAATGAATTAAAGAATTCTCTGTTCCAACGGTTGCCTCCTGCAAAAGAACATCTGCCTCTGGCGCATCGTTTCGTTTTGACTGTTTTGTCATATGCTTCGCTTGGCGAGCGTTTGGTTCACAATTGCGCCCGGCTAACGGATAAGTAGCGTTATTTACATAAACTCTGGGGGAGGGGTATGGTGAAGTGTGAGTAGTCAAAATAGGTGGAAAGAGCAATATTTATGGATGGATTTTTTAGTCCTTTACTTACAAATTCATGTTGTCATATGTTCATGACAAGTCTGGGTTTATACTTGTAAGCAACTTTTGGCACAGCTGGAATAAGAGTCCTCCATTTGGTGACTCGCGTTGCGGTCGCCTATAGTCTGTATAAAATAGGCGGTTTCACGTCATTCTTTACCATGGCAACACAGGAGAAATACATTGAGAAAAAACTCAAGGTCAGCCGCCGATTCTATTTACACAGAGTATAGTTATAGCGGTACGGAAGTTAGCGGAACAATTAGTTATAGTGTATTGTTGGCAATCGCCAAATGGAGGACTCTTATTCCAGCTGATCCCAACTTTTCTTTAACCCAGTACATCATTATGCGGAAGGAGAAAATGGGTAAACACAAAGCCTGTTGGGTTGCTAGGAGGAGTTTCGGTACTTAAATCATGATAAAAAGGGTGATATGGGTTTAGCAAAACAATAATATATTTAAATTGACATTCTTCATTTCACTCAAAATTCAGATACTGCAATGGGACTACTTTGTTAGTGATGCTGTAATACACTAGGTATACTAACGAGTTAAGGATTAACTAGGCGGTAAATATTGAATTTAAATTTTTCCAGAATGTTGATTAATAATAGTTATTTTGATAGATGTGCTGGATATTTTTTAAGGAAAACATTTTGATTTAATTATTGATGGAGTTAGTAAGTATTCAAACTTTGAAGAGTGTTCTTCATGGAGATGCTGTATGTTTGGAAAGTTTGTTATTGTTTCTTCTGGTAATTTTTTTATTAACAAAAGGTCCTGCGTAAGCAGTTTATGGGGGTTGGTGAGCGATAGCGAGCTGGGGGTAATAGCTCCCTGGTATTTAAAACATCTGTTTATTTCTTGCTAAAATTATAAACTATTGTTTGTTGAGAAATTTTAAAATGAAAACATTTTTATTTCTTAATTTAAATTAATAAAAAATTTATGTACTTTCAGAGGAACTCTCTTGGACGGTCGAGCTGAGTAAGCGCCATGTTGGCTGGTGGAAGCCTTATTTACCGCATAGAAGCTCAAGGAGATAGATATAAGTCAGGTACAATAAATATATTTTTTATTTCATGAACCCCCAGTGTAAAGGAAATCAGTCAAATCTTAAAAAATAAATGAAAAAGTAATAAAAATCTATTCTAATTTTTACCCTATTTAGGATGAGCTTCTAGCCTCCCTTCTATTCAAAATGTCCAAAAGAAAAATTTATTACACAAATTTTAAGAGCTTCAGTGCTTTACGAATTTTTTGCCTTTAATGGCACATGCGACCGAAAAATGGGCAGGCAGGAAAGTCATTGCCAAGCTAGCTCAGGGAGACAATTGTCTCTCCTTTTAAAGAATGCAATAATTTAAGATCCTTAACCCGTAACAGTGGAGGTGAAAAAATGGAACATAACAGGGGGCATGCGGTCTCACAGACCGCGCAACATTATATATTTTTTTTTAAATTTCTAATTATGGTATGATTCTGATTAGAGATGTAAAATTCTCGGTAATAATCTTTTGGAGAATATTCTTGAGAATATTCTCGAAAATATTCTCCAAGAGGAGAATTTTCGAGAATATTCTCCTAGAAGCTATTAAATATTTTTTTTTGAAAAAATTTTTTTTATAAGGTATATATTAACTTTAAATTCGAAGAATATTAAAAGTTTTACAATGAGAAGTCATCATAAATAAAAGAAAGACAAATTAAATTGAAAAATATTTTAAAATCTCTACTTAATTGATAAGACGACATGTTTGATAGGTAAGGCAGAGTAAGCCAGTTACATTCTATTAATTTAAGATTTTCCAACTTTTAAATAGCTTTTTTGAAATAAATTATGCATATGAGAAATGCTTTTCTGGAATTTATTTTGTTGAATCTTAATGAGAATATTTTCTTGAGGAAA
The DNA here is from genome assembly GCA_963680715.1 of Tetragnatha montana. Lineage (NCBI taxonomy): Eukaryota > Metazoa > Arthropoda > Arachnida > Araneae > Tetragnathidae > Tetragnatha > Tetragnatha montana. Next base: position 14,748,524 of record OY796680.1, on the reverse strand, counting down.
AAATGATGAGACACACAGGGGTCAGAGTTGTCCTATATATCCTATATTTTCCCAAAAACCTTAAAAAACGTCCTATATTGTCCTATATTTTTGCAAATGCCCTATATGTCCTATTTTTCTCATCTCAAACCCGAAGTTGAAGCAATCCTTATGCATTTCACTAAAGTGTGTACAAAAGTAATGAAAAATAGGTGGAATTGAAAAGTGGGCAAATGGTTGATAGTAGAAAATAAAATTCCAGTGACAATTACCATGTTTTAACTTATTTATAAAAACCATGTTAAGTTCTTGTCCTAAAGAGGTTATCTTCAAAGTTTAACAACAAAAAAGCAAGAAAGTTATTGTCTCTTCTTGAAGACAATCTCTTAAGATAAAAAACTTTACACAGTTTTTATAAATAAGTTAAAACATCATAATTTTATTTCAGCCTCCAATTGTTAGCCCCCACAATAACTCATTTTACATTGGTTCTGGCAATTTTCATCAGTACCCTAGCACCTTAGAATTGGTTCAGGGTCCTCCTTTCCAGGATAATTCTGAATTATATTCGAGTAGTTTCAATCTGATCTGATGATCCCCCTATCATTTTTGCCCATGAGTTTTGAATCACCCTATGTTATGTTTCAATCTGCATTTCAGAACATTTAAGGAATTTTTAAGTTTTATCTAAAAATATCATTTCTTTGTTGTTTATCGAGTCTAAATTCACTGAGAGGTATCAGTTTTTAAATTTATAATCTGGAAAAATGTAAATAAATACAGTTAAACCCTTTTCAGAGGGTCCTATATTTGTCCTATATTTTTTGTATAGAATGTCCTATATTTAGTGAAATAGTTGCTCCTACCCCTGAACACACTTAAAATTATAAGATATCTATCTAGTGAATGAAAATTTGAAGATTTAATTATTTCACGAACACAAGATGAGTAAGATATAAATTTAATTGTAACTTTGATAATATTCTCATAAAGGAAAATGTTAATGAATCTGAATTAAAATGAGGTATTTTCACGATTTGAGATTAAATTTTATTAAAATAGTAGATAAAAAACCCATGAAGAATGACGTTTAAATGAAGTTCCTGAGTTTCCCAGTTTCTGAGATATAAATTTTTGGAATTTCGTTTTGGCACAAAAACAGAAACACTATTGTTTACAACCGCTATGACGTCACATCCAATAGTATCCAGTTATCATTGAAAAATAGTAAAACACTAGTTTCGAGGCTGCTGTGATGTCAAATCACGTTTTTTGATCACGTGACTTTACTAGTGTTTTGGCAAAAATAAAATTGAATTATTTAAAACATATTTTTGAACTTATAAAAATCTGATATTTGAGAGTTTTAAACTATAACGTATCAAAAAAGTGTAAAATTAAGCAAATCACTCCCTTATGCAAATACCCCATAACGCAAACAAAAAGTTAAGACAAACTATTCATTCACAAATAGTATTTTTAAGTAGACAGTAAATTAAACTGCATCTGATAGTAATTTAGAGTTCTTTGAGAATATTCTCCCGATAAATTATTCTCTGTAAATGTAAAATAAATATTATAAAATTATTTCAAATATTTTTCTCAACAGATAATTCTAATGTGATATCCCCTTCTTTTAAGAATATTCTCCTAATTTTACAAAGTTCTACCATAATTTTAGCTAAATGTCAGATTTTAAAGGTCCTTCAGTTTGACAACTATTGGTATTACCTTTGCTTTTAACAACTATATAAAAATAATTAAGACTCCTCTTTTAATTGTATGAGTATTTTCTCCCAGTAAAACTTGCTTTGAATATTTTAAAAAATATTTTATTTTGTATTAAATAAATTTACTTATTTTAAAAAAAATCTTGCGAAATAATGAAATTACAGTTCAGAGAATATTCTCTGAACTGTAGGGTGACTTTTAAATGGTAAATTTCATTGAATTTGTTATTGTTTTCAGGTTTCCAACACTAATACTATATGACCATTTCATATTGTCAAACATTTTTTCATTTATTAATCAAAAAATAGAATATTCTCGATTATTCTCAAAATTCTCGCCCCTGGAGAATATTCTCAGAATATTCTCATTCTCCGAGAATATTCTCGACTCACATCTCTAATTCTGATATTTCAGAACTTTGTTCTTGGAACATTTCTCTTCATAGAAATAGAAGATATATTTTTTAACTTTATATTAAAACTAGCTGACTTACCCGGCCTTGCACGGGTTGAGTTAATTCATAAATATTTTAAAAAGTTTTTCAAGTTATGTCTTTTCCTTTTCTGGATTGGCAGTCACTTATCATCCCGTCGTCCCCGTCGTCTTTTTCATCCCAGTTCCTAACTGTGAAAATACACCCTAACTCATCCCGTCCCGCATTTAAATTTGGCTGTTACCTTCGCTGTAAAGAACAATCAAATTGAAATCATCAGGTTTATCAAGTTATATGTCTTTTCTTTTTCTGGATTAGCAGTCACTTATCATCCCGTCACCCCCGTCGTCTTTTTCATCCCGGTTCCTTACTGTGAAAATATACCCTAACTCACCCCGTCCCGCATTTAACTACGGCTGTAAAAGAACAATCACTTTTATAAATATTTTATATACCTTTTTATAAATCACTTTAAAAAACTTAGGAAGTAAAAATCCCAACCCTCTTTGAGCCCCTTGGGAATAATTTCCTACAGGATGTTACAAACCGTATTTTATGAAATTTCTATCGTTTTCTAAAAATGATATTAATTTAATCAAAAAATAATCCCGATGTGTAATTCAGTTAACAACTTTCGCCGTTAAAGCAAAATATTTAACTATACCTAATTTAATCTATATTCAAAAATTATTAAGAATCCATTTTTTATTTTTATGATCCTACATCTCCAAAAATAAAAACATTTTTATCAAAATAATAAAATGCTTGATAAATCTCATTTTCTTTTTATCATGATAGCCCAACTTCTTAGTAAAAACGGTTTTCTAGTACTTAACAATAAAAATTTAGTGAATGTATAAGTCTAGTAAACCATGCCCCATAGAGTGTTTTCAGGTGACGTCACGACCAGCTAATTTCTTTTAACTGTTAACCTTTGTAGGGCTTTTAACTGTTGCTAGGTAACGAGGTATATGTTGCTAAGGCGGTTTTTAAGTATAGGGTCACGTGATTTCAAATACTCCAATAGAGCATTCGCACATGACGTCACTTGGAGGACAAAATCAACGTTGCTAAGGCTGTTGTTAGGGGCGGGACATAGAAGTATCCAATAGCAGCATTCGCACATGATGTCACTGGAGGAAAAAACAACGTTGCTAAGGCCGTTGTTAGGCAGAGTCATGTTATTGAAAATGCTCTATAGAAGAATTCCACGGCCAGTCAATTTCTGTAACTGTTAACCTCTGTAGGGCAAAAAACTGTAACATTTCTGTTGCTAAGGCCGTAGTCAAGTTAGGTCCGAGCCATGTGATTGAAAATGCTCTATGAAACAATGAAATAATTTCAGCTCTGTTTCCATGGAAACCATTTATTTTAGCCTTTCCATAAATATATTTATTTTAGAAAAAATTTAAAATTACAAATAAAGGAAAATGTTGTTTCAAAATTAATTATTTGAATTTATATGTTTCCTGAAAATTGTTATAATTTTGAAAAAGAAATTTACACTGTGTTTTTCGTCTTAATTTGTTATAAATTATGAAATTTTTGAAATTAAATTTTATCACATGAGGCCAGACGAAACCTCAAGAGAGAAATAAACCTACTGCAATTTACGCATTTCAACAATGCATAATGCTATTTCAATGGGAAAAACGGAGTAGAAAAAGCGCCAAAAAACAGGGAAGGAGTCGTTTGATTTTAAAATCGTTTCTTAGTGCGCGTCGCATAGCTGAGAGGAACGTCTCTGTCAAATTTCAAGCTTCTGGGTCCAGTAGTTTCGGAGATTCCGTGTTGAGTGTTTGTCACTTACCAGTGAGTCAGTCAGTCAGTCAGTGGTATTTGGCTTTTATAGATATAGATAGCTGACTTACCCGGCCTTGCACGGGTTGAGTTAATTCATAAATATTTTAAAAAGTTTTTCAAGTTATGTCTTTTCTTTTTCTGGATTATCAGTCACTTATTATCCCGTCGTCCCCGTCGTCTTTTTCATCCCAGTTCCTAACTGTGAAAATACACCCTAACTCATCCCGTCCCGCATTTAAATTTGGCTGTTACCTTCGCTGTAAAGAACAATCAAATTGAAATCATCAGGTTTATCAAGTTATATGTCTTTTCTTTTTCTGGATTAGCAGTCACTTATCATCCCGTCACCCCCGTCGTCTTTTTAATCCCGGTTCCTTACTGTGAAAATATACCCTAACTCACCCCGTCCCGCATTTAACTACGGCTGTAAAAGAACAATCACTTTTATAAATCTTTTATATACCTTTTTATAAATCACTTTAAAAAACTTAGGAAGTAAAAATCACACCCTCTCACAACCCTTGGGAATAATTTCCTACAGGATGTTACAAACCGTATTTTATGAAATTTCTATCGTTTTCTAAAAATGATATTAATTTAATCAAAAAATAGTCCCGATGTGTAATTCAGTCAACAACTCCCGCCGCTAAAGCAAAATATTTAACTATACCTAATTTAATCTATATTCAAAAATTATTAAGAATCCATTTTTTATTTGTATGATGTATTATTTGTATGATGTATGATCTCCAAAAATAAAAACATTTTTATCAAAATTATAAAATGCTTGATAAATCTCATTTTCTTTTTATCATGATAGCCCAACTTCTTAGTAAAAACGGTTTTCTAGTATTTAACAATAAAAATTTAGTGAATGTATAAGTCTAGTAAACCATGCCCCATGAAACAATGAAATAATTTCAGCTCTGTTTCCATGGAAACCATTTATTTTAGCCTTTCCATAAATATATTTATTTTAGAAAAAAATTAAAATTACAAATAAATGAAGATGTTGTTTCAAAATTAATTATTTGAATTTATATGTTTCCTGAAAATTGTTATAATTTTGAAACAGAAATTTACACTGTGTTTTTCGTCTTAATTTGTTGTAAATTATGAAATTTTTGAAATTATATTTTATCTCATGAGGCCAGACGAAACCTCAAGAGAGAAATAAACCTACTGCAATTTACGCATTTCAACAATGCATAATGCTATTTCAATGGGAAAAACGGAGTAGAAAAAGCGCCGAAAAACAGGGAAGGAGTCGTTGGATTTTAAAATCGTTTCTTAGTGCGCGTCGCATAGCTGAGAGGAACGTCTTTGTCAAATTTCAAGCCTCTGGGTCCAGTAGTTTCGGAGATTCCGTGTTGAGTGTTTGTCACTTACCAGTGAGTCAGTGAGTCAGTCAGTCAGTCAGTGGTATTTGGCTTTTATAGATATAGATAAAAGTTTTCCCAGACAATTTTCCAATAGCCTTAAATTTTTCGATAGAAACCAGGGGTGCATCTAGAAAGAAATTGGGGCCGAAAACGGTCCCTTCACAAAATTCGGATCTGCAAAAACGGCCCCTTCACAAAATTCCGACCCTCAAAAACGGCCCCTTCACAAAATTCCGGTTCCCAAAAACGGACTTTTCACAAAATTCCTAAGACAGAAATTCTCACGTACCTTTTGTCTTTTCGTTTCGCGCATACCTATAACCATTATACGCATTTTGCGGAATCATTCCGCAGTTCGGCCCTAAATTCCGGAATTGCGAATAGAGCTAGAAAAACTACGGAAACTACGCTATTGTATTTTAAAGAAAATGTATTTAAAAATTTCCTCTCAATCCTCTGTTTTTGCTTCAATCCTTTCAATAAGTATATTTTTGGGGGAATCGGAATACTCAAATTCGCGGGGATGATTCATCAGCGAAAAGGCAATGCAAAGGTTTTTCTTTTCTTCGCTAAGATTTTGTTTACGTTAAGTTTCGTTTCGTAACTTATCGGAATCGCTTTTTCATTATTCTTTTTGTATTTTTATTTTCACCCTTCTGAACTATTCCGATCTTTTTCCTTTGCTTTTTCGCGTAAAATTTTTGTTTGCGGAACCGAAATCTAAGAAAAAGGAAATCCGATTGTTAACAGATCTGAATTATAGCGAAAGGTCACGGATCGTGCACGGATTCTTTGTGCACAAGCGACTTTATGGTGAACGTTGGTGGAAGGACTGCCGGACATTCCCGTCCGGCTGAACAAATAATTATATAATTGAAGAAATTTTTATTCAAATTTTTGCGTTTTCTGGACTTTTCTAAATTTTATAAAGATCGGAACACTTCGTAGCGCGTAGAACCGGAGCCGCGGTAGAACGCGGGGTGTAGACAGGCCACGTATACCACGCCGACTTGCATATCAAGCTATATGCATTCGCTATAGTGTAATTTTATAAAGGAAAAAATTATATATTTACAGAAATAGGACCTTATTTTAGAAATAGGACATTATTTTCACAAAATTCAATTCCGTTTTTCACAAAATTCCCAAAACAGGCCCCTGGGAAAAAAACCTGGATGCACCCCTGGAAACCACATAGTGCAGTAAATTCTTTATAATTTAAAATAAATTGCATCTATTATGAATTAACTGTTTTATTTTTATTATTTAATATGTAATGCAAGTTTTAAGAGGAGAAAACTCATTGTACAACAATACAAAAAAATTTTGACACTGCCTGGCCTGAAGTATCAGTTTTTCACCAGTGTTTCAGAAGCAAAAAATTTAGAATTTTTCACAGAAATCTTATTCATAGTTATCTTTACCACTCTAAAATCACTCCCAACTTCATATAATATTTTTAACGCTTCCGCATAACCTGGATCAGAAGGATAAATTAAACTCTGCAGACCGAGCTTCAAAGCCATGCTTACTGAGTAAGTCTGGACAAAAACTGTTACACTGAGGGGAAGAAACTTGTAAAAACTTGCTGTTAAGAAGGGGTCACGAAAGGGGAAGCTAGGAGAAAATGTGCCCCAGCATGTGGTAGACCAAGCATGTGGTAGGGGGCAGGGGGGGGGAATGTTGCACGGTCTGTGAGACGTCACATCCCCTGCTACGGGTTAAATAGAAATAATAGTTACCAATGGTGAAATAATGTTTTACAGTTATTACTTTTCTTTACTTACATTTTCATTTGATTTTTATCCATTCATTAAAAATTGGTGTGCATAGGAGCGAAAAAAAATCTTAAGATATTAGAAAAGCATGTTTTTTTTCAACCCTATATCAAACTTAACTTTTAATTTGATCATTACTCATAAATTTTATTGGGAAAAAGGCATCTGAAATTTAAGTAACTATAAAGCTTTAATTTTACTTGTACATAAAATGTACATAAAATGAAGGTTCCGGGTTATTATGCCGTGGTCTAGTGGTTTTTTAATTTTACTGTTTTGGAAAACTTTAGCATGAAAATTAGATGTTCAAAATTTGGAAGCTCAAGTTGAAAAAAACATTTCTTATTTTTTCTTTTAAAAAGTCCCTCAAAACATGTTCTTATTTAGTGTGTTATTATTTAAATGTTTTAAATTTTAAGTATAATTTAATTAAATTTTAAAATTTCCTAAAGCATCTTCAAACAAACTATCAATTAAGAAGCTAATTAATTGCTTAATTGTAAAATAAACGTTATATTAATTGTGGAGTCTTATCTTTTTCAATCATCAAACAATATAATACTTGATACTATTTTAGGAATTATTTCTTCTATTTTAGATTCACTTAATTTAAAATTGCATTATCTTCTTTTTTTACATTTTGACTATTACAACTTTTACTTATAGAGTGTTTTCAGGTGACGTTACTACCGGTTATTTTCTTTTAACTGTGTATCTACTGTAGGGCTTTTAACTGTTGCTAAGGCCATTGTTTATCTGTTGCTAAGGCGGTTTTTAGGTATGGGATCACGTGATTGCAAATGCTCCAATAAAAGAATTCCACGGCTAGTCATTTTCTGTAACTGTTAACCTCTGTAGGGCAAAAAACTGTAACATCTTCTGTTGCTAAGGCCGTTGTTAGGTCCGAGTCATGTGATTGAAAATGCTCTATTGTTAAGATTTTTTCCTTTAACATTCCTTGTGTGAAGTATATAAAAGGTGTCTGAAGAACTATACCTCTAGTTTTCAAGAAACTTATAGGAAATCATAAAAAGTCATTATTTCACCCAGTTTACAATAAACAACATTTATGGGGGGAAAGAACAGATATTTGGATATAGATATGTTTGCTGACTATGATGTTACAAAAAAGGAAAACATTTTATTGAACCTTCACATTTAACAAAAATGTTTTAGTGGTTCAGTTCTTATTTTGCATATTTTAAGTACCTCACACAAGAGATCTTATAATACAAGGTTATTGATACACCGTATATTACTGTTATAGTTTTTACATATTTATATTTGTTGGGGGGTCTTAATTTAAAAGGATACCTGCCATATGTTTTCTGAAACTATGCCTATCTTGTTAATTTATGTGAATTAAAAATGAATATATTTTTGAAAAGTAATTCATAGTTTTTAGATACAGGTATGGGATGAATCATCTAAAAATTAGTTTTAACATACTGATGTTTCCAAAATATTATGTTTTAATTATCCTGGTTTCATTAATAAACATAACTAATAAAGTTTTTTTTTACAGCATTGGCGCACAAGTTATATAGAAGAATAGAAAAAGTTTTGCAAAGCTCTATGTATTAATTTATTTAATGTGTTAAATTTTGAATAAAAATCTTTATTTTTCTATTTTTATTTGTAATCTTTGTTCATTCCTTGAAGTTAGGCTCTATATTATTTTTTGATAGATAGAGATTAATGGCCATGAGAAGAGTTCAAATTTGAACTTGTAATAGGTAAGTAATGGTAATATAAACTTTTGCATTTTTTATGAAGTTTAAATAATTGATTAAACAATTATTAAAACTACCAACATTTTTTTCAATTTAATGTTTTTATTACAAAAAAAATTGTGAATCCTGTAACTTAAAATTTTCTTGTGGGGGTATTTTATACATCATAAAATAAATATTCATAGATTTCAACTGAAACTAATAGTATTTAATTTTAACTTGATAAAAAATCATGATATTGTTTATAATAATTTAATTTTGTATTACCTTTAAAATTGAAATTAAAACAGTTAATTACAATATATATTTTCTTCATTTAAATGTGTTTTAAACAATTTTTCCCACACTTATAATGCTGTACAAAAATGAAAATGATATTGTTTATATTACCCTAAAAAATAAAATATAAGCAATATCAGATTCGATTATTTTTGTCCCGCATTATAAGTATAGGAAACATTAATGTAGAAAATATATAATGGTTATCGTACGGTACCATTTTTTGATACCATATAACCTAAAAATGGTTAGGCTTAGCAAGGGTTTTTACACCACTCGATATAAGAACTGACATTCCTTGTCATTCACTTTTTAAGATTAACATCAGCTAATATCGCTGTATAACAATTGCTATCAGGCAACATCCATTAATGCTAGAATAACATCAAGGAATGACAGTTTCTGTTGTTATCTGAGATAGCGAATCCCAAGGGATCCCAAGTTCTTGTACCAGGTGGTGTACACAAACCTGACCATTTTTAGCTTATTTGGTGTTGGAAAATGGTAACGTACGGTATAAGTTTCTTATATCGCTTTCCGTTTTGTGCTACTAGGGCTGTTTTTGTTTTCTTTCTGACACTATGTTTTTAAAATGAATGTCCCTGATATTTATTAATTTTTAACATAAGTTTAAAAATCCCAATTCATGATGAAAGTTCTAAGAACTAGATTTTATACTCTCAAGATTACTTCCACTAGAAACTTTTGTGCTCTTAAAATGTTAAATTTTAAGGTATTCAAAAAGATTTTAATAAACAGTTAAAAGTTTAAGCTTTAACTCCTCCTACTCAAAGTTGTTTCCTTAAGTTTTAGGCAACGTAATATAATCCTGTATGAAAACATAGTTAATCTCTATAAGCCATGAACGGATAATCTCATCGATATTTCTATAGTCTAAAACTAGTTCATTTCCACTTAATTTGAGAAGTATTTCAAAATATCAACGACAAACTTTCATCATTATGCAATTATGCATGCATCCTTCCTACTCAGACTCCTTCCACTCATTTTTAAAAGTATTACAGAAAATTAAAAGTAAATACGAGTTGGATAAGTTATCCACTGCACAAGGCTTATAACCCCATCCATATGTGCTGACATGTAGTTCCCGGCCTCTGAAAAACAATTTCATTAAAACTCCCGCCAACGGAGAATGAAGCCATTTAATGCTCTAAAGGCAATTAAAATGCTCCATTAGGATTAGAGAGCCTTCCTTCCCCGAAGAATTCGCACGAAGAATTTGAGGGAAAAGATCGAGAATTAAAGTCAGATTTATCTTAATTTTCCTCTGAGATCAGACAGCCGTTTATGGATTATTCAACGCTAAGAAAACAGAGTACTTTCTCTCTTAATACACTGCGCGCTGAAAGAACGCGGGGGTTCTAGCAAAGGTTTGGAATTAATTTAATTAGTTTTTACGTTTTTCCTCTTCGTCTGGGTGTTCACTGGGTGGAGGTTATATTTTTATTCTCCGTGGATTGAAGGGAATTAAAATAAACCATTCGACGATTCCATGTTGGAATTTATTCGGAGGCTTAATAATGCATTGGTTAATCGTTTTAGATTCTAGAGTTGGATTTTTTTTTTACTATCATCATTTTTGGGGAGAATTTCAAAGCTTAGATTCTTGAGTTGGATTTTTGTTTCAAATCTTTAAATCTTTTAATAATCCCGTATTTTTTTGGGGAATAAATATCTCATAAAATCTTTAACCCCTGTAAACATCAAAGCATTTCAGAAAAGGACGCTTTAAAGTACTAGTTGGTTTTTATTGCAATACTGAGAAGATGCTCTGTGGTGCCTTTACTTGGTAAAGGAGACGTTTTATTTCTTGTCTCCTCCCATATTTCATCATAAAAGTGACCAACCAATTTTAGTTCTCAAAGTTGTGCAATGGTCATTGTTCTTTTATTGCGTTTGAACAATTCCATCTTTTCAATAAATAAGTAGGAAATCTCGACTTTCTCTTTCTTTTGAAGTTCCAATATCAGCCGTTAATTGTAAAATGAATTAAAAATGTAAAATATGAAATAAAATGTAAAAATATTAAGTGCTAAAGGGGACAACGATGGATGCCAGAAAAAGGGACACGCATAAACATATAAGTTGATAGTAAATTTGTTTTTAGACCAGAAAATGAGAATAAATAATTGGGAAAACTTAAAATTAACTATAGATTATGCACATTTTTTTAGTAAATAGATAATAAACCCAAAAGAACATGAAAGACATTTAAGAGAAAGAATAACGGAAAAGTGTAAGATATCTCCATCTCCATCCTTGTTTTGAAAAATATTCCAAAATTCTAACCAAGAGCGGTAAAGAAGATAAACATCTGGGACACACCTTTTATTTTTTTTAGAAAATATGTGAAAGCAAGTTTAACTGCAGTGTGGTATCAGTTGTAAACCTCCGAGTTTATATCATATGCTGCGGTGACATTCACTTCGCTCATCCATCGTCCATTTCAAAACCAGTTTCACTTAATCGTCTGATTTCTCGGTCTATTCAGCAAAAAGAATCCACCAAATGAGCCTCTCTGTCCTCTGTTGGAGTTTCGAAGGCGACACCAACACTTTCTATGTATAATCGCCTCTCTCTTCGCTTATCAATTTAAATGCAAATTCCAGACCCAACCGCACACACATTGTCATCTCCATATATATGGGATATTCAGCCCGAGCTTTGATGTCGCAACTCGCGGGTTTCCCCCTTTTCTTTAAACAAAATCGAGTTCTTTTGCATTTCGATGTTTTCCTTAAATTATTTTTTGAGGGAGGTTGGTTCCCTTCCCTGATCTAACTGCGACCGTAAAAACTTCCGTTGCCCGCGAATGGCGGAGTATTTACTCTGTGAAGAATGCAAATGGCGTTTCGTGTCGGCCACACCTGCATGTTTCATGCTGTTAAATATTTTGAGAGGGCTTTTTTTGCATCGGAATCTTTTTTTTTTCGCTTCTGCTAAATAATAAAAGTTTTCCCGTTTATGCTTGAGCATGAGCCTCGAGGAGTTTTGATTGTTGTTTTATGAAGCTCCAAGTTTGGAATAATTTTAGAAAAGAAAACTACGCAAATTTAATGCGAACAGAGTTTTTATAGGTACAAAAATCACTAAACGATTTAAATGCATACGGGTAAAGATTTTTCAGGTGAATAATAGTTTTTCTCTGACGGGAAATACCGTCGGTTATACCCAAATGGTAACTTCAGTTATAAGCAAGTAGTTTGATCTGGAATAGACAGGATTCTAATGTTGCCTTTAGGAGAACTTTCGCAGTAGTTTCAAAAGTCTCATAAACTTCATTCATTAAATTAATATTTTCACAATTAAAGCTTCAGAGTTGATATTTTCGTATTCGGAAATGTACATTTATAGACGTGAACAGAATAGTTCCCCTCAGAGAAAACTTCATTTACAAATATTATCTTCATATGTCAAACAGCACATGCTTTAAATCTAAACATTGTGATTGTACCTGTTTGTATCCAGTTCTAATGGATTATTTAAGACAAACTTCCGAAATAATAAATGAAAATAAGTATGTATCTGGTAAATCCTCTCATTAGGGGGGGAATGAATCCCCCTATGCACAAATGAGGATGTTAAATGAAGATGTTATACGCCTGGTAAATTTTGCGCGACAGTTAAAACAATTAAAAAATTTAAAATTATTTAATCTATCATACGTTTCATTGGCTTTAACAAAACTAAATTTTGAAAGATACTTTCACAAAAATGAAGGTTTAAAACATCTGCTATCTTTATCTCGTAATGAAGATATATTTATTCTTCTTCAACATCTAATTTCCCTTCAGAGATCAAATGTGACAGCCCAGGTATCCTCCACAACGGCTACTTGAGAGGCACGAGCACCCGTTTTGGCACCGTCATCTACTTCAGCTGCTTGGACAACATGACGTTCGTCGGGGAGTCGGCCACCACCACTTGCCAGCAAGACTCCACCTGGTCGCATCCAGTCCCCAAGTGCATGGGTGAGTCATTGCTCTTTTGAGATCTTTTACCGAAGGATAAGTTTATGAATGGCCTAAGTTCGGAATATATCGTTCGCCGTACATGAAGGGTAACTAAATTTATGCGGACCAGAAAACCAAATTCATTCATAATAATTTCACGGATTTCATTAATTTTTATTATCGGTTTATTTAAGTTGTGAATATGCAGTTTCATTATACGTTTTCCCTTCCAGATGTTGGGATTTTTATGTGAGACACCTGACTGATCTTTAAGAACCTTTTTACGTTACTTCTGTCATGGATCCCAACTAAGTAGATGATAATCTGCGTGGAAAGCCGTGAGTCGGATGTTTGAATCCCCGTTTTGCACGTATATGGGGTAGAACAATATTTTCTTCCTTAAATTTTCTCTCTCTTTTTTTTTAATTTAAAAATCGCTGTCTTTTTGAATACTAACAAAAGCCTTTAAGTATAAAAAGTTTTAAATAAAAACTAATTTTTAGAAATGAAATTACATGCATTAAAGATGTTAGGAATTTGATTTCAAATTAATCTCTTTTTATTAAAAAGCAATAGCAATTCGTTTTTAATTCCGATTCCAGAGTCAACATGTTTCCATCGATAGAATTTGGAAAGAGTTACTATGTTTCCTTCCAAGTATTTTTAGTCTTCTTAACTTAGGAAAAAAAGACTGGCTTTCAAAAGCATAAATGAGATTTTTCTGATTAAATTTGAAATTAAATTTGATTAAATATTTTCACAAAGCTACTTCGATTTCCATTAATTCTGTTTCATTAGCATTCAAAAACGCAACATCCTCTGTAGAAAAGAAAAAACACTTGTTACCCCAGGGGAACATAAAAACTCTCGTGCAATTACATTAAATTTCCAACTGCATTCAAATTAACTGCAAATTAAAACGAAAATTTAACTTCTCTAAACCCATCCAAAAACCAACTCCGACAGACTGAAAAAGGCTAAGTCCGAAACTACGGAGAAAAGGAATAATAAAGCAAATTAACTCTTATACATCGAACACTAGGCTTCCGCTATGAAGAATTAAATCCAATTACACGTTTTCTTTCCCCGAATCATATGAATTATTCGTCCGGTAAGAATTTAATTAAACGGGTCCGAAAATTCATTAAATTCCTCGTCGAAAGAAGGCCTCCCCGATGAAACACAAACAGTTGGAATGAAATATTGCTCGAGTGGTTATGGCCTGCCCTAATGAATATTGCGGTCTGAACAATAAACAATTGCGGCTGAACCGTGCATTAAGACGGCACCATCAATATGCAAGACGTGGGGCGCGATATTCATCATGTTTTATCGTCTGGGTGGGTCATTAAAGCTCCCGAAATTCCCATCTGAGTTCTATCTCGAAAGCGAAGTTCGTTTTAGGTGAGCTGCTCAAACCGGAGTAGCATGGGTTTTTTTACTTAGAATTTCGATTTTTTTTCGGTCTGGGTTGTGAGAAGAAATGGGTACAAAATAAGGGATTTTATGGCTGTTTTGGGACGGTAACCTCTTCAGTCGTTCTACTGAATACTTTCTCTTATATTCCCTTAGTTAGTTTCATGACATTCCGTTTTGAGCAACACATAGCATCATTAAGGGAACAGATAATAATCCGTCTTAAAAAATACGTAGCCATTTCAAGAAAAATGAACATATTGGAATTGAAATAATTTTCACTTGTTTTTCTTATTTAGAAAAAGGAAACTTTCTTAAAGGTACCCAACGAGTACGAACACAAAATTACTATCTGTGCATTGATAAGAATATGTAAAAATATCCCATAAACAAGCCATTATAAACTTCATGTTTTTAAATCCTTTCAGTCCTCAAATAAATAAATAAAGGTTTAACCCTTTTAATTCCAAGACGCCTGAGATTACCATTGAATCCAGTAAAACATTTGGAGCGGCTAGGACTGAAAGGGTTAAAATGGATTTAATATATTAGCGGGAAATTATATTATAGATTTGTCAACGGTGAATTCCGTAACAATGTTGCAAACATTGGCTTAGATATTTCATGTCAGATCTCATTTACAAGACAAAAGGTACAAATTCTCTGGAGGCTTTGAAATGTCTTTCTTCGTTTTCACTTTGACAACACTCTCTGATAATTTTATCCCCTTAATTAAACCTTAAATCAATCCTTTTCGTACCATAATTATTCAATGGGAGATCTGCGTTTCATCTCCAATCCCGCTCGAGCACGATACGTATTGTCATTTATATTTTTTGGTTCCAATTCAGAATAAACACTTACATATACCGACGATAAATTTTAGATATTGTATCCTTGGACCCCGGTCTGTCAGCCCTGAAAATCACTTTATCAATACTGGACTCCGGCCGTAGTAGGCTTCACCATTTTCATATACTCTTGAATTTTATTAGGTATTTCAATTCGCAGTTAGAACTTCTACTCTTCTCATAAATGTTAACAGTGGTGATTTTTCAGCCCCTTGCTCCCTGCCTTCGGTGGAGCACGGGCGTGTGACCAACTACGCCCCTGGAGAACCCGTGGGGCACGGGAAGCACATCGCCGTCGACTGCATCGCGCAGTACGAGCTTCGCTACAACACCACGCCCGCCACCTGCAACAACGGATCGTGGACCCACATCCCCACTTGCATCCCAGGTATATCTCTTCCTGCTCTTGTTCTCAACACGCCCATGAAACGTTCATTTTGAGAGTAGTTGTAATACGCGAAGTCCAATAAATTGGAGAATGAAATCCAATGAGGTACTTTTACGTTTTGAGATTAAATTTTATTCAAATAGTAGATAAAAAAACCCTGAAGAATGACGTTTACATCAAGTATTTTCGTAGCCTAGTTTCTGAGATATAAATTTTGGAAATTTCGTTTTTTGTTTGGGTGCGAAAACACTTTCAAATCACAAATCGTGCACTGAGGCGTCACATCCAATAGAAGCCCGTTTTCTGATTACGTGAAAACAGTAAACACAATGATTTTCGTGCGCTGTGATGTCAATCAATCCAATAGAAGCTCATTTTCTGATATCGTGACTTTTCTGGCGTTTTGGCAAAAATAAAACTGAATTTTAAATTACTTAAAATTAAATTATTTGAACTTATAAATCAGAAATTTGGGAGTTTTAAACCATAACGCATCAAAAAAAGTACAAAATTAAGCAAATCCCTCACTCTTGCAAATACCGTATTGTATTCATCTATTGGTCTCGCCGGATTGCAGTAGTGGAAACTCTACCATATAATCATGCAACTCATTTCCCTAATAATATTATTGATAACGTCTTTTCCTTTGTACTTTGAGGCTATGATAGGCATGAACCTATTCAGAAGGTTTCACGATGTGTACCTAACTGGTTATGGAACTCTTACCACGAAACACAAAGAAACATAATTTAATTATTCTAGAAGGAAGTTCCCATCAGGCCAACATTAAATTCTACAGCTTAGAAATTTAGGATTTTAATACCTTTTTTTTACTTTTTTTTAGAGTTAAGAGAATCCTTAAAATATGGAAATGAAACATACATGTAACACTTTGGTCATTTTCAGATTCTATATATGAATTAATTGAAGACGAAAAAGTTACATTCACATTATTCATATTATTCATAAACATAAAATTAATAAATTTATTGTTACTTATGGATAGAATTTACTGCAATCATTTCCACATCAAATGTGCTTTTGTGAGCAAATTTTCTCTTGAAAAACTATATCAGATATGATACAAAAAAAAACACTGTAATAAAATAAATTGGAATTTTTTATAAAAATCGCATTCCTGCATATTAAAACATATAAAGATAGTCCTAGTAAACATATCTTGTAGGTGTGAATAAAGCTCTTTTATAAACAAATCCTTTCTCCGTACTATTTAAAGTAAATCTCTATTAAATCCATCACATGATATTGAATTTCTGAGAGGTTGTCAATTCTTTAAGCCCCCTCCGGCCTTATTTTGACAGAAACGTCAGATTATAATCTGACAGGAGGCTAATCGGCTTTAAGCGTTCTATATTGAGCTCAAACTTTCTAACTGTGCCTAGGAACTATTCACATCGCTGGACCTCCATTGTATTCAGTTCTGCTTGATATAACTTAAATGCATAAATATACTCTAGAAGGGGTAGAGCGACACGAACTATTACCCCGCTATCCTAACCTTAGTTGTTAAACAGTTAATCGAATGCTTAAATTTAATCGTTACGCTTTAAAATATATAATTTCAAAAATATGTGACATTTTAAGTAATTTTAAATACTTTTATAATATACATAACTTACTGCTTTCTGATAGTTCTTCCTTTTTGTAATTTAAATTTATAGTGTTAAAACACCATTATATTCATTACACATAACAACTTTAAGATATAACTAAACAGATCGCTTAATAACTTTTTGGTGTAAAATTGTTTAGTTTTATGATAATGTTTGTGTCTTTAAACTATTGCATGTATTCCTGATAGAAAATTAGCAAGTAAATAACTTATTTATAAAAACGTGTGACGAGAGGACATACTTTAATTTTTCCAGACATGAGTATTTGCATAATCCCAATCAGAACAAGTCCCAATTTAAAAATGTATTTATTTTCTTCATTAATTAACTACATTAACTTATAACAAAAACGCAAATTTTAGCCGTCCCCCACCAGGTATCTCTCGTTAAGTAATTTTTAAAAAAAGCTTGCCATTTTAGCTCAATAGAGTTTCTATAACTGTAAAATTTATATTATTTTTAATATAAGGGTGATTCCCAAAATAGGAGACATTTTCAAAAAATAAAATCTTAAAAAAAAATTAGCAGTTAAAATTCTGAAAAAAATAGGAGTTGTTAATATATTATCCTGTATACTTTACCTGTAGTCAGCAGAGCTAAATATTTAAAAACTCGCTAAAAAAAATATAACGTATTTTATGAGCCATGCTAATGACAATGAAACCATGCTAATGACAAAAATGACATGAAATAAATATCCTTAGAAGTAGTTGCAATAAATTTGCTTTTTATTGAATTTTTTTATTTTATCCCTGATTACAGATCTTCAAAACGAAAAAAAAGCTGCACTAGAACCCATAGGTATAGGTGGCAATATACATTTCAAAATGTCACGTAGAGGGTAAATACGGGTAGTTTGAAAAGTTCTCGGCCTCACCCAGAACACGCGCTTTAATTCGTGCGAATTTTTTTCTCCTGTTAGAACAACTCTTCAAATGAGCCTAATTAAATTTTTGGGTGGTTCTGATCAGAATTCTGCTGTCAGGCATTTTTTGAATGAGTTAAGGTGAGCTTATTTTCAATAATGGAGAAAAGCGAGTATCGAGCTGTTATAAAATTCTTTTTAAAAGAAGGGATATCACCAAATGAAATTAATTCTACGATCGTAAATGTGTTAGGAGACTCTTTACCTTTGTTTTCCCCGTGAAAAAATCAGAGTTGAAGCTTTAACATGGTTGCGAGAGTGTTTTTAAAGAACCATGTGAAAAACGTTCAAAAAGAGCCACCATACCGAAAATCGTCGAAAAGTGCCCTCTATGATTATAGAATAATGATGAAAGAAGGTGGGGACATTTCTAATAGTCTAGGGATTTCAAAGGAGTGCAAAAGTTATTTTTTGCACGAGGAATTGCGCGTGAAACCAAGTTGGACAAGATGGGTGCCGCGAATCCAAATTGTGGCTCAAAAATGTATTGAAATGACGACTTCATTGCGATTTTTGACGTGATTTACACCAAATAAAAGCGTTTTTTTACGTCTATATGCAGAAATAGACTTAACTTAGAACTTTTAAGTAAAATAATAATCAATGCAATGGATAAAAGTCAGTTTTTCAGCACCAAAACGTGCTATTGGCTAGAAAATTCATGGCGTAAGAATTCTGGGGCTTCAGGGAAATTTTGTCCATGGATTTCAAGGAGAAGGGTATGAATATAATAGCAGAACACTTATCTAAACTGTTGATGAGAATGTCCGAGAAAAAAGACGCATTTAGCAGATAAAAATGCCATTTTTCATTAGAACAGCGCTTCTGTTAACAAATGCGATTTTGCGGTGAGAAAACTGAGGGATTTGGGTTAAAAATTTTAAAAGCACCTATCCTATTACCCAGATTTGGTATCTTCAAACTTCCATCTCTCCTCCAAAGTGAAAACTTTTCTCTCTGGTCACCGTTTTTCTTCGAATTAAGAAGTAACTGTGAGATGAATAGGATTTTTCACGAAAATCTAGAACAACCCCCAAAAGAACGTAAAATAAGACAGGACTGTCGTTCTAAGAAGTGAGGCAGCTTAAAAGGAGGCAATGTTGAAAAATAAACAATTTTTGAAATCATAAGTTGTCATTTTCATCGTCAGGCCGAGAACTTTTCAAACTACCCTCGTATGTTTGTCTTCAGTCGCAGGCCACTTGTAGACATTTGTTGACACGGGATGCATAACTATTACTTCAACTTGATTATCCCAAATGTTTGTGATTTCTCCTGGATAAACAATGTCATCATACTCGACAGCAACCCAATTTCTTTTTTGATCCTTTTTTCTCTTTTTTGATTTCCTTTTTATGTTGGCAGTGATACTGTGTGGCTGTGTTCTTTGTTGCCTAGCAGTCATATCACCAACCATTTTTACTCGGCATGATTCTTTTGCTTTTATATATATATATCTGATGTTTAAGATCTTTTAGTTTTTGCTGTTTATCAGCATCTTCTTTAATTTTCTCACTTTTTCTTTTTTCACACTCCCTTTTCCTTTTAAGTTTTTCTTCTCTACTCATTGCCTTACTTTTCCCCGTATTCTCATTAAATCTGAACAAAGAACAAGACCAAAAATTAAAATTCAGTATACACAAAACTGTTCTTACAAAAAATGCAATAGGAAATAGTATTTTTAATAAATTTAATGTTGTTAACTAAAGAGCTAACCTTGTTTTCTTAAAAGAAGTTTCTGACGTTACCGTTGTGAGATACTGTGTCTTGGAATTTTTTTGAGATATAATGCACATTTTAGAAGTGGTAAGTATAATATTTATAAATATAAAACTACTGCAAAAGCAAATCTCTACACCAAATTAAAAAACAACCACAAGTAACATTAAAGCACATAGGTGTCATTAGCATGGCTGTTATGTCATTGGCATGGACTGAAAAAACCATGCTAATGACACTAGCACATGTCCATGCTAATGACAAACTTAAACTAAAATAAGATTATGAACCATAATATAATCAGAATACAATAATCCTTTCTATAGCCTTTTAACATACAAAAGTTCTATTCAAATCAGTAAAATAAAAATTTTAGTAATAAAATAAGCATTTAATTATTATCCATTCTAATGACATACAATTGATGTACTTACCAGATATTCAACTTCTATTCAAAAAATGCAGCACATGTTCTATTTTCACACTAAATTCAAATGGCTACTAGATGCCCTGGAAAAACTTGATTTTTTTTCACACTATGGCCATCAGTGAAAATGAAATAATATTTCAAATTCAGCTACTAAAGATGGCCATGCTTAAAAAATCAAATATGGAGGACAAACTTTAAATCTTTTCTATATATTATTATTTTAATGTTAAAAATAAATTTATTGGATAAATAAGCTCATTGATTCATTTAAACAAGGAATAAAATTTGTTTGGTCTTGTTAACATGATACTAGCACTTTAAAATGTTGATATGGAGATGGCAGAGGCTGCTGTGGACATCCATGCTAATGACATTTTGAACATTTTTTCTGTTATTTTAAGGTGTTTTTAACAGAAAAGTGAGTTATTTTTCAATGCAAATTAAGAATAATATTAAGATAAACATATTTCACCAAAAAAAAATTCTAGAAAAGCTTCCAAAAATTTTTATATGCTGAAGGACGGAAATTCTCCCCTATTTTGAGAATCACCCATAAGCGTGCCTAAATAGCTTACACACTCCCTCCTTGTCTTAAGAAGCTTAGTCGTAGATGTCATACGTTTAGTATGACATTGACATCATCTACGACTAACAAGCTTAAGACAAGTCCAAATTCCAAATAAACCTAGAGGTATTATTACCAATGAACTCACCATCATTACACGACCACAAGTCCACAATAAACAGTACATAACAAGCCGGGCCGGTAACCGAATCGTCCTGTTTTATTTCTGCCGCTCGAAGGTGATTTAATCTCCCCCTCGCGATGAGGTCACGTCCCTCCGTAATGGGGGACGTGCCTCGCCCTCAGGTGCGCCCCATGCACGTGCCCGACGGAAGGAAACAATCAACCGAACTGACGATGACAAAGGAGCCCTCGTGATATGAGGGAGAGATTTTGGCAAGGTGCGGCTTGCTCCTCACGTCGGGAAGACGCTTCTGGCTATTTTTGTCCCGCATCTCTCAAGATCATTTCTTCACTCTGCCAATAAACCCTCTGCTGGTAAAGGTCAAACGAGGTACTGGAAGACTGTATTCTAGTTTATACCTATTGCTTTGAAGAAAAATATGAATTTTCCTTCGGCTACCTTTAGATGTGTGTCCAAAGTGCCCTTGATTGAGTGGTTTGAATTATTAGAGACTCCTTTGCATCGTTTTATAGAGTGGATAGGAATTATGTTGATGATTAGAACTATGGAATAATTCGTCAACAAAAAAGGGTAAAATAAAGGAAGGGTCTTTTATATTATTGTGAGTGATTAGGTCTTGACATTTCTACATAAGTGTTATGTACAGCTGAGGAAAAAAAAACGTTACAGTTATTTTTTAGGCTTGGCAATTTATCGATGATTTGGCGTTTCTTGCGTTTTTGTTTTTATTTACGCGTTTTCAACAAACAACACGAAAATTAGCTCAGTGCGATTTTTGACTTTGAAATTACTAATAAACTAATATAAATAAACAAAATTAAAATAATTTAATCATAATATTTAAATGCTTATTAAAGCTTAAAAATTTTAAAAATAACCTTATCTCATGTTTTGACAATTTAAAACTGAAATATTAATGAAAATCGGTTCACTAGTACTGGTAGGTTGTCAGAAATCCGTGTTTGGCAGTCGGGTGTTGGCGACTAATTTCAGGCTTTTAATATGAATTTTTCAGATTTTGACGGTCTGCCATGGGTTTGTTTAACGTCCAAATTAAATGAAACTCGGTGATGAGGGTTAAATTACTATGATCTTTCATAAAATCGAATAAAAATTGACGGTCGTCATGAAAAAAGATGCAGTTTTTATTGCGTTGCACCAGAAGACGACCTCTGAGAGAAAAATAGTCAATTAATTTTTTCAAGCATACACTAAATCCTGAAAAATGACACCAAAAGCATCTTTCTAACTCCACCCGTTCTCCCGCAAAGTCTACTGTAACGTTTTTTTTTTCCTCAGCTGTACCATGTTTGAGACTGCAGGTCTTATATCATTATATCCGTTAACTTTCATTTGAAAATCTGAAGTTAAGGCCACTACATCAGAAATCTTCTACAATCGTCTTTTCTACAATCAGAAATCAAAACGCCTTCTTTTGCAAGTTGTAAACTTAAATAGTTTTCTTCTAGTCTATATTGTGGTTAATATTTATCGTATTGGACTGTATTGGCAAATACCTCTGTATTTTTCTAAAAGCATTCCACTTTTTAGTTTGTAAGAGAATATAGTTGTTCTCTCACATTGGTGAACGTCAGTGACACAATCACTCTCTTTATGTTAAGAACTACTAAAAAACGTTCAAGCAAACTTGGCTTATAAATTTATTAGGAACGCGTATTTCCCCTCAAATATTCTCTGAATTAATAAAATCCTAAATACCTTATATTTGTTTATAATCTACCCTATAGAAATAATATGTCTAAAAGCTTTAATTCCATTACCTTATCTAGTAAATTATAATCACGGTAAAATTACAGAACTCAATAGAGTGTGACATAGTCGAGAATCCCTTGTCCACAACCACTCCGAGCGTTAAATCACCCCTTCCGCAAAGCTCAACGAGACCCCATTTAAAAATTCAAGCGCGATTTCCCCCGTAAAATAAACACCGCCATTCGCTTCTGCCACACTGAACCACCAAAGCGAGTGAGGCACAAAAGCGAGCAATTAAAGCATTCCGACTCTCGCCCAATGAACTCGGTTAAGAGAGAGAATCAAAAATAAGCCCCCGCTTTGGAGAACAATTACTGTACTAGGGATAAGAGAGGAGGAATAATCTTTGCTCTTTCAGAAGAACCGTCCATTTAGAATTTCCTTCCTCTTGCTGCAGAGCCAATGCTTTGGAAGAGCTTAATTGCTGCCGGCATTTTGCGTCATCAGCCGCTGCACATTCTCACAGAGCCGTTATCTTTTGTCTCAGAATCTTCTGATCATCGACGACTCCGTGCGATTGAAACTTTTGGGGCCATTCACAAATGAAGGTTCAGAATTTTCGAGGGGATATACCCTTTTCTCCCACAAGATGTCCGTCCCACTTTAGAATTTTAAACATGATTGGAACTTTAAAATTTATAATTTAACAGTCAATTAGGCATAAATTTCGATTCAATTGGTTTCTTATCTGCTCGAGGAATGGAAGAAATCCAGATTTTAACATTGAAAACATCAGTGAGATATTTTAAAATGCGAAGTCACTGAATCTGAACCACTCTACCAAGGACCTTTTTTCCTCCTTAAGAACAACAACAAGCAGCATAATTTGTGATTGGCCCCTATCGTCGTGAGGTGCTTTTACTTTTGTGTTTGTTCTAGGTGTAGGGAATGAATGGACTTGATAGCATTGTAACGTGGTTATGTTCGAAAATGGAATGTTCTAAAGTGTGCCCATTTTGTCAGTGAAATGTAAAGGAATTCATTGGTACCATCTCTTATTTCGGTTTTGGAGAGAAAGGATGAGAGATGTAAGATAAGGAGGAAAATAATTTCTTTTGAACTTTTGGATATGACTGTGTTTCACTATCTGGCTTCTTATCTATTACCTAAAGGCTTAATAGAGGATTTAAGTGTTTCATGATGGATTTTTTCCACCATCTTTAAAAAGTATCGAGTAAATCGTATAGAAGGGAATTTAGCTGTATAAATATAGATTAATAGTGAAAAGACAAAATTATTAGAAAAATTCCGAATTTTAAAATTGACTGAGATATGTTTTTTGTATTATCAGTCTTCTATCGTGTTAGAGTTAGGCTTTTAGATCAGCTCAGAATCAAGTGACCAACTGCGTTCTGGATATGCTTCCCCCTTGTTGATTGCTATAGATTATATTACTCAAATGAATATATTTAAATTGGTAATACTAATTTTTTTATAAATATTATTTCAATTTTGCGACATATTTTTAGCCTTCCTTTTAAAACTTCAAATGAAAGAAGTAGCTAAGGTGCCTGCCTACCTATGGAGGCTTTTTTTTTTTAAATAATTAAAATTTTGACCTAATTTGTGGTTTATACAATTAAATGCATCTAAAAACTATGAATAATATAAAAAATAATTAAATATTAATTTTAATTTTCATATTATTGATGAATTTATGCATAAAAATTGCCAAAAAACAGCCTTTCCGCAAAACGTCATAACTGAAATTTATATGAAGATATTTTTGTTTTGTAAACTTTATTATCCTCATAAATACATGTTTTAGGAGGCCTACTATTTTTATGTCTAAATATATTTAATATCAAAAGTTATAGAACTAAACTTGAAAAATGTTTTAAAAAAACCCAAAATTCAGTAAAGTTTTTAATTATACTATTCATAAAATAAAAAATATTACACTTATAACCAAAAAAATAGTAGGACTCTTAAATCATATTATGTCAAGTATTGTGCCCAAGTTTTATAGAAATTCACTTATAATATTTTGAGTTATGTTGTTTTGCGGAGAAGGAAAATAGAAAAAAAGTGATTCTGAGAAAAACGCGAATGAAGTATTGAAACATATAAACATACCCTTTACAACCCTATTTGGTATATGTGTAACTTTGGTTCTAGGAAAGATAAACACAAAATTTAAACTGATTTGGAAAGCTAAAGATGTGCTTTTTGAAATTAGGTAGTAAAAAATATTTGGAATTTTTGGTCCAAAACTGCTTTTATAGGTAGGCAGGCACACCTTGCAACCAAATGTTTACATCTGTTCTATTTGGAAAAACACCAACTTGATTAGTATTGTATGCAGATCTTGTTTAGGATAAGTTTTTACAGACAGTTGAATTTACTTACAATTAGCATATATTGCATAAAACTATTAATATTGTTGGCTGTCGCTAGATTACGGGAGTTATCTTATGAAAATAATTTATCCCTATTCTTCCCTCAGAATTCTACCCATTATTCTATTCTGACGGAATTGATATTCACGCAAGCAACTTGTTAATTAAGAGAACTTCTAATCGTTAAACTAACCTCGTTAGGCACTAGCACTAGTTACCGGAATTTAATACGTTATTTATGCAGGCATTTGAATAGGTTGATAGGCTGAGGAATGCATATCAGTATACACAACAGTAATAACATGATTTATATTGTTAAGATGCGTTATTTGAAACAATAGTGCCGTTCACATGGCCAAACCCATTTACCCAGTTAAAAGAGTAGTGAAGTAGGGAGAAAGGATTTTTTGAAGACTACCCGGGTGACTGTTGATTAGCCCCGTTCACATGCACACTCGTTTTACCCGGACAAGGAGTCACGTGATGAGCAATCTTTTAGAGATTCGAAAGGTATTATGGGAAATGAGGGTAACACGTGGACAACGGGATTCTTGTTGATGCGTCGTTTTTTATTGTTTATAATCAAATCATGGAGTTTCTTTGTTTGTTTTTAATGATTTACATGAGAAAGAAGATAGAAATTCCCGACAATTTTTGCATTTAAATTAATTAACTATATGGTTAATAAAAATAAAGTATTAGTATTAAATTATGGGGTTCCTTTAAAAATGAAGGAAAAATTCAAAGAGTAAATTTTTAAGTGACACCCTCTCATTTTTTCTTTTTTACTACTAATACAGTAGAACCCCTTTATAACGACCCTCCCGATACAACGACCGGTATTTAAAGTACCAATTATTTTATTATAGAAATAATGATATTTAAAGATAATTTTATTTCATTCATAATATGTACTTATATTAATAGGTAATTTATTCAAATTTTAAAAATCCAGTTCCTTTTTTTTTCTATAAAAATCTGAAGGGTTTTCATTCTAAAAGTTCCGGTTGCCAAACCAATGTACCACAAAAATAATTATTATGTCTAAGCCATTTGGAAATAAAGCTAGAGGAAGACCCAAACTCAGATGGTCTGATTTTTATGACAAGGACTTCCTTGTCCTAAAATTTAGGAACTGGCGAACTGTAGCCATGAACAGACTAGAATAGAGGAGAATCCTTAGAGAAGGCTAGAAGTGAATAAGATTTAATTCTGTAACCTCAGAAGTATATTTTAAATTTCTGATGTTTGAAGAAATTCAAGGAATTTGTTTCCATAGTGCTAGGAAATGAAAAGATGGTAATCCTGTAATAGAAAATCCTTATTTCAGAAAAACATAAACTTTTTCAAAATTTTTCAAATGACTTATTCATCAAGTCAATTATTTGTTGGTTTTGACCTACCTATATAATTAGTTGGTTTTGGGCTAGCAAATTTTCACTGTATTCAGCTGTGCTTTAAGTCTTTCATTACCTGTTCAAAAGCTTCTTTTAAATGGTTAATTATTATCCGTTTTCTGGCAGGTTTTTTATTTTCTGCCAAAAAATATATTTAGGAATTTTATTAGGGATAGTTTTGTAACCAAAAATGTATTAATAGATCATAATAAAATCTGTCACTTTGTTAAAGAATAGGGTATTTTCAAAAGAAATTTAGTTTCTAACTCACTGGGTGGGTTCTTATTCATTTCACCCAAAAATGAGGGTTTTTTAAATATCATCTTACAATTTGAAGCAAAGGAATGATATTTTTCTGACTTTGGGATAATTTTAAACAAAAATTTTAGTGTTTTCTTATTTATCAAACAATTATTTTACAGATATTTATTTATAAAACAGCCTATAAGCTGAAATTTTCAACTCAAATTTGCATTTTTCTCTATTCGAGTTGATGTTTCTGACTTATGAGGCTCTTTCCTATGGGAAATAAACCCTGGGAGGAATATTTTTTCTTTGAATTAGGAACATGCTTTAAGTAAATTTTTTGCTTAAGAATTTCTATTAATGAATTAGGAGAAATGAGATGAAGCATGAAGGCAACAAAGTACCTTATTTTGAATACATATATAATGTGCAATTAAACAGAGCATAAAAAGTAGTTTTTATTTAAAAGAATGTTTATAAACATTTTTTATTCCAAATTGTGGGGCAGTTTGACAAACCATATTTTAAAAGTTAAAAAATCTCAGTTTTAAAAGTTTTTTTTAACTCTTACAAAACTGTCAATTTAGTTTTAGTAGGTAGTACTCAAACTATTGCTTTATTTATTTGAATGCTTTTTTATAACAGCGCATTGAGAAAAAAAAGGCTTAAAAATTCTTAATTGGAACACTTTTTGACATATTTAAAAATAATTATATATTAATCATAATTCTTAATAGGACTCATAATACAAACTAATATTTTAAGAATATATATAAAATATAATTCTTATATAAATGTATAAATTCATATATTAAAAGATTCAACAGTCTGTCATGAGCAATTCAAAAAATTTAGTTAATAGAAACCAGTGATTATCACAAAAAAATTTGATAAAAATGCATTTTTAGAAATTTGAATATGAAATCCCTCAGAAAACTAAAGCTACCTTTAAAACTCAATGGAGTTTAGGTCTAAGAATGTTAACCTATCTTCCTAACAGTATGAGTAACATAATTATTGCATTTCTAGGGTAAATAAAAGCCCATTTTACAGATTAAGGTAGCAATCAAGAAAAAGAAGCACCATCTGCATTTACAAAGTAGTAAACACTGGCACTGTTCAGCACTATATCAAATGTAAATATAAAATAGTATTCAGAAAATTTTGCCAGTATGAAGGCTTCTAACACGTTTAGAAGGGTTATTTCTCTTCGTGAGACCATCTATTTTACGATGCTCTATCCATTTTCTGGGACCCGAGACATTCAAATTTTAACAAGACTAAGATTTAAACAATTTTTAAAGGCTTTCTAATTAAAAATAAATATAACTAATTTTATCCACTTTCCACACAATTAAGAACGTAATAAAAAAAACTCAGCATCTAAAAATAACTGAAAATTAAGAAAACTCAAATGCTTCAAAAAACTAATAAATGAAAAGAAACAAACAAATGGACAACACAAATGAAAGAAATTAAGCATCAGAAATGTAATCAGAATATTCGCAGATTTATAATTTTCTCTAAACACATTTTTAATAAAAATACTACGAATAAAAGTTTATTTTAATTAACACTATAATGGAGTTAAATAATATTCTAACCTTGATTAAAATATAAAAAACTAAGCCAACATTGGAAACTTGGAATATTGAATCGGCCAGTCGTGTTTATACTTTGATCATTAAATAAATTAATCCATCGAAGTAATACAAAATTATACTAATGAATATATTAGCTGCCTTCAAAGGATGACCATGATGTAAAAAATAAAATTGAAGAACAATCATAAAAAAGATCACTGAAACATTATTAACTTATTGCAAGCGATTTCATCAGAACATTTCGGAACGCAATAGTAAAAGCTTTTAAAACTAAAAATATCATAACATAAACATTGAACGAGACAAAACACACCTTGAGAATATTGAGGATCAAGAATATTTTATTTCGTAAGTAATAATATGGTTTTTATGATTAACGTGAAGTGCAGTGTAGTAAGAGGAGGCCATATTGTTTTTGTACTCTGGTCGGAGTACTTTATTCCCCTACCCTAGCCTAGGGTGAAGTTTTGCACGGTTACTTCCGCACTTTTTCCCTTGCGTAGGGGAAGCGGTGTAATAAAACTGCGTAGAACCGGTTTTTCTAACCTTTTACCCAGGTAGAGTGGCTCATGTGAACGGCACTATTAATTAAACTTCTTTCTTCCAGTAATATACTTGGTTATGTTAATAACCCCAAATACGCTTGGGATTTCTTTGTTATGTTAATGAAATACTCGTATACACATTCCACTCTCAATGTTTGTATTTTATTTACTTTGTTCACACTCGGATGCTTATTTATTATGGAAAGGTTATATTCGGTTCATGTACAGCTGCCGAAAAAAAAAAACGTAACAATGGACAAGCGGGCTCGGGTTAGGAAAATGATTGCGGTGTATACTTTCATGGTTTAGTCGTTTAGTGAGGTTCGAAAACTATGCAAACCATTTTTAAGAGAATGTCTTTTTTTCCATCGCAACCAAAAAAAATCCTGAAATTGGAAACTGTCGTAAAAAAAGATGCATGTTGCGTTGAAGTTTTCCATCAAAAACTAAACCAAGAAAAATGCCAAAACAAACATCTAGGCTCTCTACAAACATAAAACCCCATCCGTTTGCCTACAATCTACAATGTCCACTATGACGGGTTTTTTTTTCTTTAACTTTTTCGAGACAGCTGTAATAGAATCATGTTAGACAACTATATTAATTTCTAATTTACGAAAGAATTGAGAAATACGGAATATATTTGAAATATAGGAAAGTATGTTTATTGTTTAATGTGGAAATAGATTAAACAAAATATTTTTATAAGGAAGGAAAAGTTGTGCTAAGAGTTTAGATTATTTATTATCGTTTTAATCATCTGAAACTGTTTGCTTAGTCATTAATATGTATTTCCAAAGCATTTCAAAAATACTTTTTGGCGAATGTATTTTTTACAGGTCTTTTATTTATAAAATATTTTTTGTCTCGGCGGACGAACACAGAAGAAAGTTGTTCTGTGGATTTTAATAGCTGTGATATATGAATATTACTTAAAATTTTTATTCGCTTTTAAACAATTGTAAAGCTTTATCATCTTCGGGTAATCACCACTTTAACCCTTAAAAACACTACTATAGTCTCAATATGAAAAGCTTACATTTTGGGTTAGACGTACGTAAGAATACATTAGGTGAGTTTATGGAAATTTCGCCGTAAAATTCCGTTTTCTTGCTTACGAATTTAATCCGTGAAAAAATCACGGAAATGAATACGTAAAAAGAAAATTCTTACAGTGGGGCCTGTAGTTGTAATACACCTTGCAACCACTTTACATCGATAGTTGTAATTTAAACTGTTGTGTATCCATCGTCTTTGTTTCATAAACCATCTTTATATGTTTCTTGTTTTGCATCTTTCAATATAATATGGGTTGATGCCTTTGTGGGCCTGTAGCGTATACCCGAATGGTGTTTTCAACCATATATTCCTTAAGGATTATTGTCTTCCTGACCTACATGTAAATAAATCACTGAATCCCCCTGCATCTATCGTATCGTTATTGTACTGCCCCATTTCAGCGCGCTGCAAGACGCTGCCCCGGCGGCCTCGTCACGGGATGGTGATCGCCCCCAAGACCGACCACGGCATGAAAGCGCTATTCCGCTGCAAAGACGGCTACAAGCTGGACGGACCCAACGTCACAGAGTGCTCCTTCGGTCGCTGGATGGGCGACACGCCCACCTGCAGCGAAAGTAAGTGTCGCAACTTCTTTCTTATTGATGGGGCCAGAGCCACAGGACTTTCATTTTCATTGCATTCATATACAGTTTAAGACCTTTGCGATTCTAGAGAGGGCTGACCAAAAGAGTTCACGTCCACAGTCAGTTCCCCAATCCCATTTCTAGGCTTGCGAAGGCTCTTAAGATGAAAAGCGTGACAGAAGGATAGTAAACTACGGAAATCTCTGTATGGTAGGACTATGGACAATGGACATGCCCTAAGGACGTGGGTGGATTTTAGGAAAAATCCCAAGGAATTTGAAGTGATGCATTGCATATTTGAAAACATTATAGATGGCATACTTTTTTTTTAGATATTTTTGCAGATTTTATTCTTTCTTACATTTTTATTTAGTTTTTTCAAGCTTAGTAACTGAAATCTCTATTATTGGCCGTTAACATGTTTGGGTAGTTATTTTGGGGTTTAGTAAGGCAAAATAAATATGGAGCATAAAAACGTCTTCTAACCAAGTATCAGTTTTAGAATAATCCCTTTCGAGTCTAATTTTTAATTATGTCCCCCCCTATTAACAAACGCACCCCTTCCTCCCTTTACACCTCTACAGCCTCTTTATTGGGAATGGTACTGTTAAGAAAATACTGTTTAGTACTGAATAAACTGTTCACTTTAAACTCAAAGCAAAGCTTTACACTTACTTTATATTATTTTTGTTACTTATTTGAATTTAAAATTTTTTCCAAAGAAACCGGACAAATCACAACACTACAAAGAATTGAGAATCAGGACAAAACAAACAAAATATAATAAAAAGGAATTACCTAAACTAGTTAAGATTTGTTTGAGTTACTAAGAATTAGTTAAAACTTTTTTTTTGGTTTCATAGAAACATGTATGGGTTGTATGGTTAGAAACTGGATCCGTTAGAATAATTTTAAACCTATGTTTAAATAATTAAAATGCCTACTGTTAGAAATATAAAACCCTTTAGTAAAATAATTTTGAAACATGTAATCATACATTTATAAATATACTAGCTGATATGCCCGGCCTTGCACGGGTGGAGTGTATCAATTTATTAAAATTTTCTCAAGTTACATGCCTAATTTTCTGTAACCATAATTACCAATCATCCTGGTAGTTTTTCATATCCCGGTGTTCCCAGTATTTTTTCATATCCCGGTATTCCCAGTATTTTTTCATATCCCGGTGCCTTTTTCATCTTGGTGTCCCCGGTGCCTTTTCATCTCGGTGTTCCCGGTGCATTTTCATCACCGTGCTCCCTGTGCCTTTTCCCTCCCGGTTCCAACTGTGTAAATCTAACCTAACCATCCAGTTCCGGTGTTGCACATTTAATTACGACAGTTACCCAATTATCCATTCTAAGTGAAAAAAATCCATTAAAATTATTACAGACTTTTGAAATCCCAAAATTTGTAAATACCCCCTGTTTAAATTGAAAAAAAAAAAATCCCGTTAAACTACACCAAAGAAACAAATTATAAGGTTAAATAACAAATTGATCTAGTGTTTCTATCATCAACTTTCTAAAAAAACTGCATGATGTAATCTTTACTTTAACCAGTCTAATTCTTAAAACTTTCTATTTCAACTTAAAGTTTCATGGAAAATGAAGTTTTTAATAAGAAAATACTGTTATAAAGTTTTTTATAAGGGCCGTTTTTAATTTTTTAAATTATTAATAACCTTTTTAAAACATTTAAAACAATTTTAGCCAAGTTTTATCTTTAAATACTTTGTTTTATGTTTAAAATTGTTTTTGTTGTATTATTTGCAACAATGCGAGTTAAACAGATCTTCTTTAGTGGAGAAGTAAGGCGATTTTTACAAAAAGGCCTAAAAGGGGGTGAAGGGGTGGTTTTAGAAATTTGGAAATGATGTCATTGTCTTTCCCCCGTCCCCATACGTATGTGTACCAAGTTTGGTTCGATTCGGACGGGTAGTTTTGGAGAAATTGAGCCAAATCTGTTCCGGACAAACCCAGGCAGGAACCCAGGCACGGACACCTTCATTATATATAGAGAGATACAGTAAAAACCCCAAAGTAATTTACATTCTTTTTTTTGTTGCAATTTTTAAATTATGCAGATGATAGCACTTTACTTTGAAGCACTGTACAGAACATGGGGTAATCAGGAAGATTAATATATTCAAACAAAATAATTAAAATATCTTCATGCTTTTATGAATCAACTTTTATATTTTCCTGACAATTTTACGTACAGACGTCTTTTAATTACATACTTGCAGCTTTTGAAAAATATCCATGGCTAATATATGCATATACTAAATGTCACAGTCCTTTTATGCATTAAAAAGTTAGGAAATTGTTCCTACAAAGCAATAAAGTATCGGCGGACAAAAAAGAGATAATGAACATTTTTCGATTATATCTCCTGAAAAGAGTCGTCTAAAAAGATTATGATAACGTTGTAACAGTTTTTCTTCATTTGCGAAAGTGATCTGGATCAGAAGAAAGAGAAAATGTCTGGTATATCCATCTGTCACAATTACGATAATTATCTTCTTCTGTCAAATTAAGTTTTTTCATGCACTCTCCATCTTTTTAGGGGGAAAAAGATATATCTACGTTAAGAGTGATTCTCCTGAAAACTATTTTTAGGCATGGTTTATCGAATTCTCGTCTTTTTAATGTATGCTGCTGGTATTGTTTTAACTAGTATTTTGCGTAGGATGACAGTTTAGCAATTAAAGAGACTAAGAAGTGGGTGTTCAGGATGAATACCCTCATGAAACCTTTTTTAGTCGTCCTTTTCTGTATTTAGGTTTTTAAAGATACTCTTACAAATTATTCTCCTAAAAAAATATTGCTTTAAATTAAGTTTTGATTCTTCTTTCCAATAAGTTACCCATTACAAATGTATAGTTTATTTGCTGTGGTGTAAATAATATAATAACGTTCAATAATTTACTTACTTACAATTAAATTTATAATTTTTTTTTTATTGTTTTCGTTGTATATTCATTTGCTAAAAGATACTCATTTTTAAAATAAAATCACTTCATATTAGAAATCCCTTTTATTTCATTTGAATTTGAATTAACTAAAATTAAATTTACAAAAAATTTAATTTGAGTAAGTTTAACGAAAAATGGTCTCCAAAGAGGTGAACCCTCAAAATATCACAAACAACTCCTATTTCCATTTTAGAGACCTCTTTGACTTTATGTACTACGTTCAATCGTACAAGGTACTTCGCTGTGGAAAACTATTTATCTTATTTCATTGCCAATCACAACCTCATAATTAGCTTAAATTTATACATATATGCTTGTATCTGAAAAGTGTTTAAGGTTTTATGAACACACACTAGCTGATTTTCCCGGCCTTGCACGGATGGCTACCTACCATTTGGCTTTCCCATATTCAATCCGTTTTCTGTTCCATGTTTGTGTTTCCCTTTATACTCATGTCATACTTTCATATTTACTTCCTTCATACTTTCTTTTCTTCCAAATATTCATGTCTTAATCCCTCTATTCATTCATGTCTTAATTTTCATACCCCAAGCAGCATTCATCGTCCAATTTTTGTTTTGTTTTGCCAAATTTCGTTTATTACTTCTAGTTGCAATTCCGTAAACTTGACATCTTTGGTATGATCTGTTCTACCAGGGATTCATTCCTTACTTTCATATCTTGCTCTGTTAAATGCTTTAATATTCTCCCAATTTTCCATGCCCTAGTTACACCTAGCCACAGTTATCCTTTACTTTCCCATACTAATCAGTGGCT
The DNA here is from genome assembly GCA_963680715.1 of Tetragnatha montana. Classification (NCBI taxonomy): domain Eukaryota; kingdom Metazoa; phylum Arthropoda; class Arachnida; order Araneae; family Tetragnathidae; genus Tetragnatha; species Tetragnatha montana. The sequence continues at coordinate 14,714,058 of OY796680.1, read as the reverse complement.
GATCCTGGGGGTGGAACCCTGGAAAGTGCCCCCCTTGGACCCCAAAAATCACTCATAAGTACGAAAAAAAAAGTCCCAAAAAGTACTTAAAATGAGTTAAAACCCTACTTTTACAGGTCCAATTTCAAAATTTTTTCTGGGGGAGGACCCAAAGGGGAGCGGTACCAACAGGGGATCTTGGGTGATACTTTTTAGAAAATCCCCAAAATTTTGACATTTTTCTCAAAAGGTAAAGGAGATCGTCTGAAAAAGTGCCCCCCCCCTTTGGAGCCTTGCTGGATCCGTGCCTGATACTAATATCCAAGTTTCCTTTAATATATCCATATTTTACTTTATATTCCAAAAACCTTTGTAACAAAAACTAATACATATCAAACCATGCCCTACTCTTTCTCTCCTGTACTGTCATATATGGGCGTAGCCAGGTTTCATGTTGGGGGGGGGGCAAGGATACTTTACCTTTGCTCTTGATGTTGCGAATACTAGTGACTAGGGGTTGACTCAAAATTTTTTCCCAGGTCCCCCCATACCCCATGGCGAGTACTTTCACACGCTTAATTTTAGGGTACTTATACAAAGGATTTGAACTTTTGCACACCTAATGTAAAAATATGGGTAATGAATGTGGTCTTAAAAATGGAGGGTATGAGGGTCCTCTCTCAAAATTTTTTTTAAAATTCGCCCCTCAAAGTAGTGTTTTAGCTCATTTTGAGACTCTTTGCTTTGGGCCGTACAGAACCGCTTCTTGTTACCCACACAATTTTCAAGGAAAATTATGTACTGTACTATTGTTTTAATAAAGTTTTTTAAAAAAATTAACAAACTGAGAATTTAGGGGGGGGGGCAGCTGCCCCCCCCTGCACCCCCTGGCTACGCCCATGTGTACTGTCATATTAAATTCGTGTCTTACTGTTACATGTATGCATTATCCTTTCCTGCAGCCTACTGCCCCTTCCCGGGCCAACTGGAGAACGGGCGCATTCTTCTGGTTGGCCACATGGGCATGTACGACTACCGTCCGTACGTGCGGAAGATCACCAACAACCGGCAGATCATGTACGAGTGCGACCGCCACTACACGCTGTCCGAGGGCCCCCCGGGAGCCACGTGCGTGGACGGCCGCTGGAGCCCCTCCGACAAGCCCAGCTGCGTCCGAGGATCCCACCCCCAGGTCAGGTGGGACAGGTCAGTCAGGGAGCGGAGGGAGGTCGCCAAGAGGGAGATTGCCAGGAGGAAGAAGCACAGGAGGAGAGTCGATAGAAGGAAGCGGAAAGGTAACTTTTACCATTTGTAGTGTTCGGCAACTAGTGGTCAAAAAGTAGTTAACTACCAACTACTAACTAGTCTGGGAAAATCTAGTTGCAACTAGTAGTTAACTATTTTTTCCTGGGACTAGTTGCAACTAGTAGTTAACTATTTCCCAAAGTAGTTAACTACTAGTTAACTAGTTTATTTAATTTCATAACCTATTTTTTGCCCAAATTCTAATACATCTTTCTTATCTATATCACAAAAAACATTATGCTTCGCTCAAAACGGAGCTTTATTTCTGGTTATGGTATTTATGTACTCTACCATGACATTGTAGTTATAAATAGCAGTGTAATTTTTGTATATTTTGATAAAAATTTTAAATATTTTTGAAATTTTAAACAAAAATTTTTTTTAAAGTAGTTGAAAATTTGAAAGTAGTTTCAACTAGTAGTTATTAAAAAAAGTAGTTAAACTACTAGTTAAACTAGTTTAAACCAAAAGTAGTTAAACTACTAGTTAACTACTAGTTGATCGGTAGTTAACTACTAGTTGCAACTAGTTCTAGTTAACTAGTGCCGAACACTAACCATTTGTAAGAAAAAGTTTGAATTTAGTTTTAGGGGGGGGGGGCTAATGGGACATTTTTTAATGCTAGTAAAAAAAGTATAAATTAATGCAGTTGTTTTAAAAACATAAAAATTATACTTTTTTAGGCTTACTTTTTAGTTTTGTTGTTGTTGTTGCACATCTCCGGTGTTAAGCAACGCTAAACCAGGTCTATGAATCCCATCACTCTCAAAAAATCTAAAACTTAAATTGGATCCGTTAAGAGATCCAGCCTGGAAAGTCCCAGAAAATCCAGAATATGGTCAGGAGTGGCCTGGTGGTCGGCACACTTCACACAGGCTGGGAAAACCTTTTTTCCATTGGAATACGACGACGATCTGAAGTGTCCACTGATAAGCCTGGTGATGGTCGTCTGGTTTTTTTTTAGTTTAATTTTACTTAGTTTTTTTAGGTGACTTAGTTTTACATGTTGGTTATGACTGTCTAATTTTGTTTCCATCGAACCTTATTAAGTATGCAAAGTCAAATAATTACTTCTTCTTTGGCACTACAGCCTAGAGCCTACGCGACTTTAAAAGTTTTTCTCTTGGCGGTCGGATTGTAATGTTTTTGATATCCCCATAAACCAATTTAATTTCGGTCAGTTTCCAACTGATGGCGATATTTTTAACCTTTGTAATTTAAAGTATAATCAAGTCATTTTTTTTTCAGTACTTATAGGAAACAGAGTTACATCCTTACTTCTTTAATGAATTTTTATCATCTTACGCAATTTTAATATTAAGAGGAAATTAGTTAAATTAGACAGAAATAACCATTTCATGAAATTAGAAGAGAGAAATCATAGGGTAGAATCCTGTTGGTGGTTTTTGATATGAGTATAGCAAATACAGCAAAATGTTTTGCAAAAAATAGCAAAATAGCCCTAGAATTTTTGACTTTATACTTTAAATCAGTAATTTTAACTATAACAAATAAGCAAAGTTATATAAATTGTTGTTTAAAAATAATTATTTCAAAAAACATTGTACATAAATAAGTTAATGTAATTACTTTAAAAACATAAAATAAGAAGCAACGGAAATGAAGCATCAAACAGCATTCGAATTACATTTTTATTTTAAATACTATTTCTTCTACTTGAAAGATTCATTTTCTAAACATCTAAACAATTCTTTAAAAAGGAAGAAATAACTGCGTTTTTCTTTATTTTATACATATACATCAGTATTTCCGTTGGATATTAAATTTTGTCATAAAAGTCAGTATTTGAGTATTTATCTCTAAATGTTTCGAGGTTTAATTGCTTTCAAAATTTTCAAAGAAACGAACTTTCAAAGTCCACACAAAATTCTCAATTCAAACATAAATAAGACATTTATTGCCACCTCTTCGACATCCATGTTGTACCGTCAAAACAACTTTGCAAAAATGCTTCACCATTCCCTCCCTTTCTCACTCTTAAATATTTAAATCTTTATTTGGACGCGACTGTCAAATCGGTCATAGAACTCTCGAAATAAAAATTAATATTTCAAACATCGGACTGACAAACATGGTTCCCGGCTTACGAGTGGGCGCGCTTCGAAATCGGAATTCCTTCCCCTATCAAGAGCGAATATTGCCAGTAAATATTTGACAACTGTCTGAGTACCAAGATGCTGAGATACTTGCGTGAATATCCGGCTATTTTATTCCAAACTCAATATTTGACTTTCATAGTTCGGTTCTATACTAAAAAGAGAAGTAGTGGTTTGCTTGTCCATATAAGCAAGGTGATTATAGTTTTAATTATTCATGTCAACGCTCCATAAATATTTGTATTTTGAGCTTGCTTCACTTCTAACGTAACAGATCATTTCAGACTTTAAATTATTTCCGAATATCTCACAATTTTAAAAATAAATATGAGAAAGCAAAGTACTACATATTAATTGTAATTAAATCTGCTTAAATAGTAAAATATAAATTACTTTAATTTTGAGTTTATAAGGCATTTAATTAAAGTCATTGTACTTCCAATATAAGTTTATGTAAGTAATAAATAATTTCTATATTTGAGTTAGAAAAATTTAAGATTTAATTACTATTTTTGATTGCAAAAAATTAATCTCTTCAACTTGACCAAAGTAAAGTGATTGATAAATAAAGATTTTTGCATACCTTTAAATAGTTCTTTTGTGAAGGATAAAAAATGTACTGTTTAGAAAAAAAATACTTTCTTGCATTTCGTGCTTGTTGAAAACCCTTTATGAAATTTTCTGATTTTACATTGATGAAGGTGAGTTGGAAAGAGAATAAAAGTTTCGAGAAATCGATATTTTAAACAATTATGAACTTAAACGCAAAATATTGTACTAAGGAGCAATAAATTGGTCTTTTGATCAAAATTGTGTCTGGATAGAATAGATTGTGAAGTGAAAAAGTTGCGCCATTGCAAATTTTCGTCCATTTCTGTGAGTTTCCAAAGATTGCCGAAGAAGACGGTTCTTTTTTAAACAAAGGGGATGAATGACAAATGGAATTGTCTTTGCAGGTGGAACGTGTCCCGAGGTGTCCCCCTTGCCCTGGATGGAGGTGTTGGAAGTGCGAGGGCGGCGAGAGCTGGAGGTCCGCTGCGGCTGGGGCTACTCCCTCAACATCGGCAACCGCACGGCGCGCTGCGTGGGCGGCCGATGGCGCCCCAGGACCCCCAGATGTGTCACGAGTACGTAAGGCGCGTACGTGTCCACAAACGCCACTCACCCCCAACGGCCCTTTCCTCTCCACCCTCTCCAGAGCTACTTCACTGGTTTCATGCAATGGAACGTTTCAAGTCCTTCATCTTTAGTATAGCGTATGAATGGTTTCGATTGAGGCAAGACACATAAGGCCAGAGAAGCTCGAAATCTTGAGTGACGTACTGCCTACTATTTCGCGTCATCATCGCTTTTTAGACAACAGCGCAACTCCAGTCCGGAGGAAACGAGCAAGATTTCAGACTGGAGTTTCGCTGTTGTCCAAAAAGCGATGATGACTCTAAATAGTGGGCAGAACGTCACTCAAGATTTCGAGCTTCTCTGATGGCCTTTATGTGTCTAAGATGGCCATGAGTGAGGTGACTGACTTGAGTTTTTGAATTCCGTGCGCCTTAAAAGGAGAGAGAGAGAGGAAAAAGATATAAGAATGAGGAAGAGATGGAGAAACAAATAGATAAAGAAATATAGCTCGTCAAAGGAAATGGGGAGTGAAACGAATGGGAATTAAAAGAGGTAATGTTATATGAAAGAAAGATATAGAATATGAGAAAAGGAAAAGCGATGAAACATAGTGAATGAGTAAAGAAAAAAGACATGAACACACCAGGATAAAACACAAAGAATGAATAGTTTAGGGCTTGGAACATTGAATTCATTAAATCAAGTCACCTCAATGCCTGATTTGAAACCCTAGCTATAGTATAGGGGAGAGGGGGCATCACATGGGGTGCATTAGAACAAACCAGATATCTCTATGTAAAATTTAATTTAAAAATCTAAAAAAATATCAATATGTAGCTGTATTAGTACCAGTTTTTGCCTGAATTTTCAGAGCAGTGGGCCCATTGGAACCCTGAGTTGGAAAATTGCATGCTTTGGAAGGTGCAAGGTAAATTTTCTTCTATTATTCGTGTAAAAATTCAATCAAGAAAGTTTTTAAGTAGAAATTTTACCTTGCATTCTATTGTGGCATCAATAAAGTTAAGTCCAAAAAAGTTTTTTTCCAATTTCAATTATATAAATATCGGTTTTTTACTCTTAAAGTTTGAGATAGTAAATGGAATTTGAACAGTTCAAAAATCCCTTCTAGTTCCTTTTCTTGATTTTGAAAGCAGTTTTAGACTTTAAATATAGTATTTTAAGGTGTTTAAATTTAATTAGTTCAATTATTTCTAGTATGAAACTTAAATTAAAAACTTTTAAGATTTCCCCAGTTTTAACTCATGTTATATATAAGTTGTATAAGTTATAAAAAGATGGAGAACTAATATAAAAATATGTTTTTATTTAATATTAATCAGGTTTGTATAAATTTATTTTTCTAACTAAGCCCTTTTAAAACCAGTTGAAAGATAGTAACAGTTAAATATTTAAAATGGATTTTTTTTTAAATTTATTCTCATCGAATTTATTAATAGGTAATGAAATCGGTGTGAGTTTTCTCGGAATATTCCTTTCCTCATCAAAAGTTTATAATCTGCAGTAAAATTTCGTTGAAATTTTAAGTGCCAAATATCCAGCTTTATTGATTGCTGTAGAAGTAAACTTTAACGTTCCAAGAATTTAGTAGCTTCTAAAAAAGGATTTTGTATCATTTATACAGATGTTCAAATGTGTCCCAAGCGTGTTCAAATGTACCCCTTCACTGGAGCACATTTGAGCAGATTTTCTCAATTTTTAGAACGATGATTCAAGGGGGAAAGTTTTGATAAATTTAATGTATCTAAAATTTCAGGAATACTGTAAACTTATGAATAAATCAGTTTCTGTTTCAATATCTCATTAACAAATGGAGCAATAGTAAAAAATGTACGTTTTGTTCAAATGTGCCCCTCTCTCCCCTATATTACTTGAGGTACGCGCCTTAAACTAAGGATCAAGGACTTGTGACGCTATTGCAGGAAACTGGCGATAATTTTTTTTTACTAGGCAATAAATATGGTGATCAGATATGTGTGGGTGAGAAGCAATATTGAAGACGAGTGAAAAGCTTGGTGGATTAGTTGTAAATACGTTAATTAAACAAACTTCTGTGGGGGTTGATATTCTGTAAACTTTGACCTTTTTGGAAGCCAAGGAAAGGGAAACTACAATGCACAAGACAATAAAGCTCGTGAAATTGCCAACCTCCACGTCGAAAACCACGTAGTCACTCGTACCTCTTGCTTTTTTTTATTCACTCACATATGGTATCTTATAATTAGTGATTGATAGAAATCATTAGAAAGTAAGTAGCTATAGTTAAAAATGGTTAAAAATTTTATCATTTGGTACTTCGCATAGAATTACGAATTAAACATAAAACGTTTTAATACCTAATCTTTTTTAAAATAGAATATTTATTTAAAAGTGGCTAGTGGTCTATTTTAAATAGACCACTAGATCTTTTAGATTAAAAAAAATTATAACCTATTTTTAAGAAATATTTCCCAAAAACTGCATTTTTTAATTAAAAGGTAACCATCATCTTCTGGATTATTTTGTACACTTAGTTTACCATAACATCTATGCAAATAAAATTAATTCATTCTGTAAACAGAATGAGTCTACTGAATTTTTCTTCTATAAAAGTACCTACAGAAAGGGGTACGAGAAATTTTGGAAATGGATTGGAAAGGGTCCACTCTTGGAATTCCTCATGCTTTTATCCACAAAAAAAAATTCACAACCTCATATTTCCAGATACTAACTAGTCCAATAAAATTAATATCTCAAAATATTTCAAATGAATTCCTCCTTCTTCAGTGTGTTGTATTTTGCAGCCCCGTGCTTGGTGCCCACCCTCTTCCACGGATCGTACCGCGGCGGAGGGGCGGTGGGAGACCCCGTGCACCACGGACACGTGTTGAACGTGGCCTGCGACGAGGGCTTCCAGCTGCTGGGACCGGACTCTCTGCGCTGCTGGTACGGCGAGTGGGCGGTTTACAAGATGCCCAAGTGCGTCCCAGGTGGGTTTCACACAACTCTAACTATAGCTGTTATAGAGTTGTGAACTATAGCTTTCTTAGATAAAGCTTAAAACATATGGATTTTTTTACTTTAATGCTCCTGTTTATAACATCACATGCAACCAGTGTTATTCCTAGGATTTTTTTGGAGGAGTAAAATTACTCTTTGACTTTTTAGGAGGAGTGAAATTGAGTTATGAGGAGTGAAATACGGAAATAACATGGTTTACATATACAGAAATACGAAAACAGCAATCAAACTCAAAAGCATCAGTACAATAAATAAAACAAAATTACTATGGCTGTATGATAATACAATTAAAAAGTATGATAATTATGGTGCCGTGGCTTTTAGCAATTGGCTTTGGCCAGAAATCGGGCGAAAATGTCTCGGCTGAGATCAGTTGGTGTTCTGAGTAGAAAAATATTGTTGATTTCGGTGGGGCACGCGGTGCATTTTTTATGTTAAACCTTTGTGAAAAATTCAAAGAGTGAAACTACTCCTGTCTTGTTTTTAAAGAGTATTTTCGATTTTCAAGGAGTGAAATACTCTCTCAGAGGAGTTAAAAATATCTCTGCATGCAACTATAAATTATTCTCCTTTTTAATAGTATTGTATTACTAAACTTCTTTTAATTGCAACAAATGAAGGAATTGTCTGACTACCGTGAAATTTCTAGGATGTGTTAAACAATGAAAAGCAAAAGATTAAAAGGTCAGAAGTAGTACAACGCATGCATAGGATAAGAGTGGAACAGTGCTACTGAAATAGTCACGTAAATGGAGGGCTGTAACGGGATTGATAATCTTGTCATTAGAAATCGCTTTGCCACTCACACGTCAAAGGGTCTCTCACACGTCAAAGGGATGTGTATTTAACTGAGTTTAAACAAGCGAGGATGGTGAAGGGGGTATTTCATACCATGTTACCGCAGCTCACTCAGATGAAATGCAATAAAACAGTGATGAGGGTGATGAAGCAGTAGACTGAAAGTGGACAAGGACAGCCAAGTCAAAAATCTGATAGAAAACGATAGAAGAAAAAAAAAATTAATTTTGTTCGGAAAATTTAATAGTTTTATTATTATATCTTCATCAAAATATAGCACGTCCTTCATTTTGTTGCAACTTCTACTAACCTTCTAAACCTTGTCTTTCCTTTTCGTAGGTCCGTGCGAGCTGCCGTCTGTGGCGAACGGCTGGTACCTGGAGGGCTACCGGCCGGGGCTGACCATCTCCCACGGGTCCTCGGTGCGCTACTCGTGCGAGGAGGGCGCCTCCCCAGACCCTGTGCAGTGCCTGGAAGGTGCCCTCAGGCCCCACCCTCCCTCCTGCCACTCGCCGCTCCAGGCACACGACGAGAGTGAGTTTTTTTTACGAGTTTTTTTTTTTTTTTTTTGCGAATAACTAGAAAAACTCTTTTTGGGGACGTTGATTTAATTTTTTTATTCATGTACCTAAATTGATATAGAACTGATCCTTATTCCAAAAGTAAACAATTTTTGTTGTTTGTGAGAATATTTAGCTAATTTTTTGTAGTTGTCGGTAAAAGGGGTAGTTTTATATCGTAAAGGAAAAGAAAAGGGGGGGGGCATTCCAGGTAATTGTCTTTTTACAGACGATTTTTAACATGACTGATACGTTTAGGGATAAACTAAAACATTTTAAATCAATATCTTCTGGTCTTATTTTGCTTTAAAATGTTGCATACGACCTCATAACTTCTCGTGGTAAGTTTGTTTTTGAAATTCTTTTGATGGAAAATTTGTTCCATAACTTTCTCCTTGCTTTTACATTTAATGTAACCAATTGTTTTTTTAAGCGTTTCAAAATTTCTTGAGAAAGCATGTATTGGTTTAATGTTCAGATTTGTTAAAAAGTTTCCATGAAAGAAATTTTTTTGGTATAAATGCATTGAAAACCTTACGGATATATCTATGCTGAGAATCATAAACAGAACTAGTTCAAAGTTTTATATCTCTATGTACCCACCTTACGTTTTCCCGAGAAAGGAAAAAATCCGTATGTGTTCCATTCCAGCAAACCCAATATTTAACTTTCGTAACAAACGTTTTATAACTTCGGAATCTCCGAAGTGTTTATGGAAGACTTGTTTTTGCAACCCTCTCTCTGCAGGGGGAAATACTCTCTAGGGTTTTCGCTTAATTCTTTTAAAACAAAAGGCGCGAACTTTTCAAAATAATTTACTTTGACACTTTCAAAAAGTTGGTTCGCTGCAGGCGGAGATGAAATTCAATGCGAAAAGAACGCATTGCTTTTCACTTTACTTCAAACAAAGCAGGAAGAAAAATCTTTATTTTATGGTAATGCCTGGGTGAAAGATTTTTTTGTATCGGAAAGTCTTTCAGATTATGGGGTTTATTAATATTCCGAATGAAGATTAAAGTTCGTACTTAGGGGATCAATATACGTATTTTAAACATAAATAAGGGTGATGGTTGAGTTAGATTTTGAATCAAGGTTAATTTTTAAATGAGCCTTCTTATTTGAGAGTAATACTCATATATGTATACAAAGATATATTAAATACAAAGCTTTTAGGAGAGATTTTTATGTAATCTATATTTTAATCCGAAGTTCATAACTGATGTGGTTATTTTTTAAAGAATAACATTTGAAAAACTTTTATAATCCATAGTTCTATTTTTTTTACTTTCATAATTCTGATATTTTCTCATAAAAGTTTAATTTCATTTTACTGACTTTTGAAACATAAATTTAAAAATTTGAAAACATAGTAAGATTGAAAGTTTAAAGTTAAACTGAAACTTTTTCCATATCAACTTCTTACATTTTGAAGTGTTTGAATAAATTTTCTTGATGAAGGTTTTAATAATGAAGTTGAAAAAAAAACTACGTACTCTAAAATATCTTCTAAACGCGTTATGCAATAAATACCGTCTACTCAAGATTTCAAGGAATCCTAACTATATTCTACAGGATATGCAAAACTTTTAAACTTTATTATTCTATTTAAAACGACTGACTTTTTTTTACTAAAGAGAGAATCGTTTATTTGAGAAAAAATAGTTTTATGCATTAAATAAGGGCGAGTCAAATGAAAATGGATACTTTAATGAACCCCATTTGAATAAAAATGAAAAACATCCTATTAGGACTAATTATCTCGGTATTTAAATGCTATTAACCTATACAAATGCTTACGTTTTCTTGAAAAATGATCAAAGTGCAACATCCCTGCAAATTACAAGTAATAATGTGCTTTCAGAAAAAAAATCCTTAGCACCGATTTTTTTTCCTTTAGCATTTCTTCAAAATGAATTTTTTTAATTTAACTTGTTAATGTCTAAAATCCATGGCTTTTTATATATCCTACTCCTTACCTTTTTCCTTCCTAACCTTCTTTTAATTCTATTTCTGTAAGTCTGGATATTTATCCATAAATTATTAAAGAGAAATTATTTCTTTGATGGATGATATATTTTACTGGCAGTTCTATGAAAGATTCACAAACAGATTGATAATCTTCTTAGATTGACTAGTTTCAAGTTACACTTAATTAATACTTCTTATACATGAAGATTAAAGAGGCGTTTAACCTTGTCACCATATATACTTCAATAAGATAATATTTTCCCCTTTTCTTCTAAGATGTGAAAGTATCATTACACCGTCTCACAAAACAAACTTACACAAGATGTTTCTTAAATAATAAACCTCATAATAGCATACTCATCCTAATAATAGCACATCATCAGTACCCCAGAAAAACCAAGAATCAGAAATATTATGATGGAGAAGTAGTTAGGGGACATCCATAAATTACGTGAGGTCAAAAAGCGGGGGGAGGGGCTTGGAAAAATCTCACCAAATCTCACCAAGGGGAGAGCGGAGGTCGATTAAAATCTCACGTCAACTTTTTAAGTTAGAAATTATACGATTTTCTTTGTTTCTTAAGTATGAGAAAGGAAAATCAATTTTAAAAAGTTGTATGTAAATCTCACGTGGGGGGAGGGGGGGCCAGCAAAATCTCACTAAATCTCACCAAGGGGGTAGGGGGTCCAGATTTTGGAAAAAACACCTCACGTAATTTATGGATGTCCCCTTAGAGGTTACTTGGTTCTACTTTTTTCTTAGACTGAAGAAATCCTACAAGATTTTTTAAAATACTGACATTTCTTACAGACGATAATTTAATTTTCTTGGATTCGCTTCTTGACGAGCATTTAGCCATGTGGCCGTTTTCAAATTGCTATAGTAGGCAACAACAGCAAATTTCACCCCGATCCTCATGGCTCTTTTCAAAACCAATTCTGTGCCCTTCGGATAACAAATGAAACTTTTCGTCCCCCTTTTATCCAAACCTTAGCCATCGCCTCAAAAGAGATCTGTCCAACATTGACAAGGGCCAAGGGCAGTAGTATAAAATCAGTTGAGCACAATGAAACATAAGGAGGACGGCCAGCTCCCCTGAAGATGCCGGCAACTGCCGTTTCAGTTTTCCCCAAGAAACAACAATCCGAACAATTCCATAGCTCTGGTCAAGACAAACTGTGTGCCTCGGCAGTAGATAGGATTGATTGCATACTTACTCCTTCTTCCATTCTCTTCACTTGACTCGCCCTTACCTCTGCCACAACCTCTAACCCGCCGCCCCATGCCTTGCAGCCGCCCTCCCCGCCGGTCAGCCGTGCACCCTGCCCGAGCGGCTGCACCGCACCCTGCTGCGCCGGGGCAGCACCTTCGTGGTGCCGCCGCGCCCCTCTCTCCCCTCCTCCGCCACCCAGCGGCACTTCCCCAACGGCACAGAGGTGCTCTTCAAGTGCCTTGCCGCCGTCAGGAGCAGCGGCAAGAAGACCTCTTGGAAGATCGTCTGTCAGGACGGAGTGTGGGTGGGACGACCTCACAACTGTGGTTAGTATCCTAAGTAGCCCCCGATTCGTAGATATTTTTGTTGCATTTGTCAAGTTATTTAAAAAAAAACAGCAGATATTTTTGCATTTAGGAATCTCAACTTCAGGACCAAATACTTGAGTACTTCGTATTTTCGTGTCAGCAGAAGAAAATCACAGATATTTTTTGGGATAAGGATGAGGTCTAAAAATTTTGGATCGTTATAGGGATTTTTCATAGGGAGTACAGGAGGTACGAATTTTTTTTTAAATAGCACCATGTCCTTTTCCCTTAAGAATGAGTGAGTGATTCTTAAATAAAGGTGGAAAATTTCAGGTTCTCTTTTTTTTCCTTGGTAACATATTTTGATTTTACCAATTTCGGACTTTCAAGTTAATCTTAGTACCACAAAAAAAGGTTTAGATTTATAGGATTATGGGGAATTACAACGGGTAGTTTCTTTTTCACTTCCCTTCCTTGGTCCACATACGTGGAACTTATGTATTTTGGCATTTTACTCACAATATAAGCTTGAAGTGGAACAGTTTTAGAATTAATATCTTGAATGAAAGATAATAGTGTTAATTCAATTATATTTTCTTTAAAATACATTTTTACCAGACATAGTTTTTCAAAAAATTCTAGATATCACCGGGAGAAAAGAGGAATGTGTGGTCAATTACTGGGAATATTAAATTTGGTTTAAAAAAAAAAAAATTCCCCTTTTTGCAGGGATGTTGCACAATGAACGTCCCATAAATTATTGGCATAACTCACCACATCTTCATTACATTATTTTCCCTATAACATGCTTATTCTGCAACATACTATTTTTCAGATAAATAAAAAATATATTTTATTTAAAGTTGACGTATTTACCAACTCAAAGCAAAGTACGTAATTCAAGTTCTGCATATTTGACAAGAATATAGTATTTACAGGTAACCTGGATTATTTGTAATGAATACTGATTCATAACTAATAGAGTGTTTTTAGGTGACGTCACGATCAGCTGTTTTCTTTTAACTGTTAACCTTTGTAGGGCTTTTAACTGTTGCTAAGGCGGTTGCTAGGTAACGCGGTATCTGTTGCTAAGGCGGTTTTTAGGTATGGGATCACGTGATTGCAAATGCTCCAATAGAAGAATTCCACGGCTAGTCATTTTCTGTAACTGTTAACCTCTGTAGGGCAAAAAACTGTAACATCTTCTGTTGCTAAGACCGTTGTTAGGTCCGAGTCATGTGATTGAAAATGCTCTATAGTACTACAATCATGTATCCCAGTCCTAAAGTATGGACAAAAGGTATCATAATCAAGGAAAACGATGATAATGGCAAAACGGGTCTAGGTAGAAACAAAGTAACGGTGTTGATTTTTACGCATTAACATAATCTAAAAACCACCTAAATTTTTTTCCTTCCTGTATATTTAAATTAGCAATGTAATAAGGACTGTCCTTGCTCAACAAAACTAATATGAAGACGTACATTCTGAGACAAATACTTTACTAGGTACTTGTTTTGATACTTAATCTTAAAACTCAACCAGACTTTTCTCTACTCCCAGCCGTTTGACCACAATGGCATCACTTTTTCTTCCTCTAGGAGCTTTTATCCACTCTCTAGCGCCTCAGGAGTGCACATTTTCATCTCCGCACTGTTTCTCCTAACTTTGAATCGTCTTTTAATAGTACTTCATTACTCTGAATAATGGATCCCACACCGTCTCACCTGTCGATTCTTTCAGCAGACTCCCGGCCTCCAGACGTGTCCCATCGCAACAAGTCTTGCGTGTTCCGTCGTCCAGGGCCGGACGTGGCGGCGTTCTACGGGGACCGTCGACTGACGGGGCCCTCGCCGGGGCCCGACCCCGAGCTCCCCGCGGGCGCAGAAGTGCTCTTCCGCTGCGTCGACATCGGCAAGTTCCGCTTCGAGGGCAGCGCTAGGAGAAGATGCATCGCGGGGCAGTGGACGGGTATCGAGCCCGGGTGCCACGGGCTGTCGCAGGAGTACGACTATGCCCGTACGTATGTCCGCTGGTTGTTGATTTTTTTTTTAACCAATGGACGGGTGCTTTATTTTTCATCTTTGCTCTAACAAGGAAATTCCCAGGCTTAACTCACAGAAATGGACGAAAATTTTACAGGGGTTAGTAGATGACTCGAAACACTTACTGTGAAAAAATTATCTGCGGAATTACAGTAGAAAAGCTGTAAAAAATTCTTAAAAATCATAGTTTTTAACACCAAATGCAAACCTACTAGGCGAGAAAGCAGAGAAACCGCCAAATTCTTAGAGCGGCGTTTTCTCTGAAGCAGTTTAACGGCCGTAATCACCGGTAACTTGACCGGTGGTTAACCAGGAGTCAAACCTCTGATTGGTGGAGAACTAGTTTTCAATCTTTAACTACTAGTCTGAAGTTTGACTGCCGTTTAACCACCGGTCAAGTTACCGGTGAATACGGCCGTTAAACTGCTTCAGAGAAAACGCATAATCAAATAAAAGTTCATCAAATGCACGCCAAACGATGCTAACTGAATGGATTCTGCAACTCAAAACCCAAATGTCAATATTAATTTACTTCTCTCCTAATGAAATTCCGCATCTAATTTTTTCACAGTAAAGTGTTTTGATTTACCTTAATATTCTTATGCCTGTAAAATTTTCGTCCGTTTTTGGGAGTTTATCCTGAGAACGTTTCCTTGTAAGAGAGTGATTCCCAAACTTTTTAGAACCTCGGTGCCTTTTTCAATTTAAAATTTTCCCCTCAATTTGTAAACGTATGTTTCTTAAAGCTATCCTTACTTTTTTCTGTTATTGTCTAATATACCAAAGCCGGCTTTTTTCAAGTGATTTCTTGATTCTACCTCTCTCTTTCTGACCCTTTTCAAGAACTTGATGTGTCTCAAGAACTGAGCGAATGATTTTTGATTACCCTGTTGTCACGTTTCCAAGAGAACTACTTAAAATGAAATCCCTTCTTATAAGAAAACCTTAATTGCTGAATTGAACATTATTATTATTATTGTTGTTATTGAAAATAGGCATTTGAAACATACTATAAAGTGTGTTTTATTCCCAAAAAAAGACTGCATTAAAATGCCAATGTATAATTACCTAAAAAAACGTAATAAAGCGTATGATAATAATTCATTACAATCTATCTACTTTGCACTTAAATTATAATTTTTACATATCCAAAAAAAAGTGTTTTAATTAAAGTATTTTAATTTTTAAAAATAAAAATAATTTTTAACTCCACAATATTATTGAGAAGGAAGTTTTGTCAATTTAAATAAGTTCTATCCATTTCCTCATGAATATTTTTCATACAAATGCTGTTTCAAAAGCGGAATGCATTACGAAATCCTTTAAAATACGACCCAACTTTTCTTCCAAGAAGTATTTTTTGCTTTTTATCTTCACGTGTTTAATTCTATTTTATGGTAAGGAACATACAAATTTCAGAACTATGCAATTGAGCTAAAGTTTGGTAAATTAACCAAGACTCATGTCTCATTAATGTAGACTCATTTTTAAATCAGTTTCAAATTAATAAAATTCAAGACCAACTAAGACATATTCCTAAGACCTAGTTAAATGTAAATACCCTTTTATGAAATTGCTAGCATATTATTTATCCCCATGTTTAAATATTTTCCCAGCTAGTAGAGAAATTCGGTTTAACTTTTTTTTATCAATGTGTAATGCTGGAAATCGTAAACCTTCAAGTACTCGTAGTACGACGACTTTGGATACTATAGTTCATCAGTCTAAAAAATAAAGAAAATCGCGCTGGCACAACATAAAACTCGCTTTGCTTCGAGAAGCGAATTCGTATTCTATGCTTCGTCGGATCCGATTTAGAAAATGCATCTCTAGATGAAAATTTTGCTTCTATCAGCTCTTTCTATTCCTTTTGTTCCAAATTAAAATACCCAGATCCCATCTTTCTCGTCTCGAATTTTTCTTACGTGAATTTCTCTCCACTCTTCCTTTGAGCTATAACTTTTAAGAAACAACTTTCTATTGAGGTTTAAATAATCATGATTCCGTATTTGTTTCGAAATTTTTAATTTCAGCGAGTATTTATTACATATGAAATTCAGGAACTAATTTATTAAAAATTCATATAATATGCAGTAGCTTTTTTTTCCTTTTGTACAATTCTTTTCGTATTGAAAAATTATTTAAACATGAAAAGTATCAGGTACTTCCTTTTCAGGTATCAGGTTCAGTAAAAACGAAAATTAAAGGCGGATGTTAGGAAATTTTCCGAGAGGCTCATAAGATTCTACATTTAATAGTAAAACTACCTGAACAATGGTTCTGCATCTTACTTGCATTTTCTTTTAAGTAGAAAATAATTATGTTTCTAAGTCTCCCTCTTTAAAATACAAGTACCTGCAACAAGTATTATAAATCAGGATTTATTAAGCACACAAAAAACGATGCAATTATGAAAATATGAAACTTTTAGTTAGTATTAGTTTCTTACGCATTACTAATTTTTCCTTTTTAAAGAAGCGTAAAGAGTTGAGTAAATGAATGTTATGATTTTATTCTAATAACTTCCGGCCATAATGAAACAAATGTAATTCCAGATAAAGAATGGTGAATTGTTATTTAAAGATAATGATTCTTTATAAAACTACAATCAAACTGAACTAAATATAAACCTATTAAACGCATGATTTCCACTTTTTTGATCCGGTTCTTTGTTGTCTAGTAGACCGATCCCCCACAGTGCTGTTCCGGACGAACTCGGGGCAGATAGCTCAGAGCAACGACGGCAAGCTCATCGTGTACCCCAACACCGTGCTGCACCTCGAGTGCCTCTGGATACGCAAGTACGGAGACCCCACCTGGGAGGTCAGCCACACCAACAGGAAATACTGGCAAGGTAAGAAGGACAATTTTTTGAATTTTCGCACCCCATAAAAGTTGATCCACCTCAAAAATTGAGGCCGTGGTTAAAGACAAATCCACCCCAGAAATTTAAAAAATAAGCCATTCTGTTTTTTTTTTCCGAGATGTGTTTTTAGAATACCTTCAAATGTTCCCCTCCACAACTGAGGCACATTTGAACAGAATTTCTCATTTTTTAGAATGATGATTCAAATTAAAAATTCCTGATAAATGCATTTATTAAGGGTACCGAAATTTCAGGAAGACTGTAAATTTACTAATGAATCAATTTTTGTTTCAATATCTTATAAATCTGAAGAGAAATAGTCAGAAATGTACATTTTGTTCCATGTGCCCCCTCTCCTTTACTCTTTTTTAGAGCATAACACATAAATGTCCCTCAAATTAAAAAAAAATATATATTTTATCACTTTTAAAATTTTCTGCAGACTCTATTCTATATTTAAGTAAAGCTATATTGTTGATAGAACATGCGTTTTTACGTAAGCAAATATTCCTTTTGTAGGTCAAAAATTCTACTTGGATCATAGAACATTACTTTAGTTATTACATTGATCTCAAACAATATCAATTGGACATGATACATTTTAAAAATTATATTTTGAAATTGCTAAATACAGTTTGTGCTTTTCTTTTGTTTTATAAATAAAAATTTCTTTCAAAAAGATGTTCTACTAACTTACTTCCAAATGATCTCTCACGAACGGTTACAATTAATTCATTTATCTCACTTACTCGATGCCCTTCCTTGCCTTTGCATCTTATTTCTCTCCTCACCCTGAGAAGGTATAACTAACCCACTAAGGAACCCCCGTGAAGACATCCGCCTCTCCTTAGGGGTCGAAAACGATTAATCCTGCTGACTCGGTACCTCTAATTAGATTCGGCCTAATGAGAATATTAATCTGACGGGAGGGTTATGGGGCACCACTGCTACTCTTTACGAGGAAGGCCAATCTCGGTAGTGTAATGGATTATGTAATTCCAACCCTGCCAAACAAATGAACCTCTCAGGGGGCTCTATTTCACCACCAGATGGGCATTTGTATTGCGCAACTGTGTAATATAAGGACTGCAAGGACCACTAGGCCGTAATTGTGTGAAATAGACCCTTTCTAAGGAGCATATATGATATGTTATACTGTAACCATTCATGTTAAAATCTCCTCTTATGCTATTGATTTTCTACTGTGATGAAAAGGGTGTCCTTCTTAGAGCGTACGTGCTCTGAGCGTACTATTGCTGCCCCACACCTCATTTTGTGACGCAATATTATTTTTTATACCAGATTAGACTTGCGGTTCTTGCACATCAAACTGACGTACTTTATGAGTAATTGGAAAACGGATCAATGACTTATCAAAATTGTCCTGACAAAAATCAGCATTGGGCGCATACTATATTTGGCATGTTCTTTGAATCGCAATATTTAGGTAGAAGTTTTTGTCTTCGCCAAAACAACGTATATCAGGTGATTAAACAGTGTCTACTGAGGTTTGGTTAATAAATGCTTTTTTTATTTTACGTATATTTCATCCAGGTAATATAATTGAATCCAAGTAGTAATCAATTAGGGTTTTTTTGCATACCTACCTTTATGTGCCTGGTGATTAAACATTGATAGGAAGAAACTCTAAGCCAATGTATTAACTGCGTAGTATCATTTAATTGACTGAAGTTGTCGTCTAGGCGTATTCACAAGTTTGTTATCCTGTCTAATAGTAGAGTTCGTGTGAGTTACTTAAACAAAACAAAATGGCTCTTTACAATAAAAAATTGTGGCATTTTATGATTTTTGGAAACTGTGTGTTGATTACAAAAGTATCCCAATACTATAAAGTTATTTTGATAATAATTCCATAAGTCATATATTCCCACACGACGCTTGTTATAAGTTACACTATGTATCCAAGTATCAAAATATGTCACGTTTACTGCAGACATAACGGAGTTTGAAAGCACATGCAGGCTATTAAAAAAAGCCTCGTATGATTCTATTTATGATATTAACTAGCTGATATGCCCGCCGTTGCTCGGGGGAAAAAAGGCTTATCAAACTGTGTGTTAAAATAAATAAGAATTAGTGTTTAGATGCAATAGAGTCAACAGTCTTCCCGCTAGGATTCTTTTTTGATGCCATACCACTTCGTTAAGATGTAAAAAAAAACTTTAAAATACCACCTGTTTAGATTTAATGTGTGAAATCCCCATCCCCGTTTTTAAAGAGTAATTTTTCAAAATAGAAAAAAAGTCAGGGGACCTTCTGAACCCCATTATTTTTTTGTCCTTTTCTCCCTCCGTCCATTTCTGAAATTGGTTTAAATGTATATTTGAGGCAAATTTCTCCGCCTTCGCTTCACAATAAAGATATATTATTGAACAGAAATGTCTATAGATAAAACTTATTTCCCCCTCATCCCTCTAAATTTTTATAAAATACAAAACAATTAAATATGCTACATACTTTTATACTTTTTTAAGATGTTAAACGAAATCTTAAAAAACCGGTTTAGAATTAGTGTTTATAACCATTTTTAATAATGATGATTTTTTTTTAAAAAATCAGGGGGAGACCCCCTGAACCCCCCTTTGCTGATTTATCACCAACTCATTCATTGAAAGAAATTTCAAACATGAAATAAAAGAAAAGTAAACATCATTTGAATCGACACTGAAAATGCCTGTGATAAAATATTGTTTAATTTGAACTTTGCTGGAAATACTTAAATTTGATTAAATAGAGAATAGAATAAAATATTTCAGTGGAACGGTTTCCGGTTATCATAAAAAAAAATATTTAATAATTAAAAATTGCTTCTTTATCATATTTTTTAAAAATTCACCTGTTATAAAACATTTCAAAATAAATATTTCCAACAATAGAGGTTTTGCGTGTCCTGGAAAGAGCAATAACCGCAATAAATTTAACATTGAAGGCTAAGCATAAGAATTTAGAAAAGGGACAAAAAAGGCTCCTTGGAATGCTTTGATTCAGAAAATTCTTTTTCGCAAACCTTCCTGGTTGTGTGAGGAACAACATGCTAAAATTTCATAACAATCACATTAATAATGTGGGTGCTAGGATCCAAAAACTAAAAACGGGAGTGAATATTCAAACCCCCGTGCACCCCCTCCAGAATGGAATATCGAAAAATCCAGAAATTACTTTCTTTGAAATTCTCTCAAGAAGGTATTACCAACAGTTCAATTCGTAATATCGATTTCTCGGTATTGTTTTCTTCGAAAATATAAAACTTGGTTTATGCTCAGCAAAAACGGGTTTTTGGAATATTCAGACCTCTTAAAATTCGAATATCCAAAATCTGAAAAATGCCTTTCTAGATATTGTTGCTAGGTACCTTCCTGCGAAATAACAAAGATCTGGGGTCATTTGGGACGCCGCTGGGCTCGAAAACGTCGAAAACGCTCCAAAACCCCCTGTGGGTCAGAAAAAAGGAATTTCGAAAAATCCCTTCTTAGTGCGCGTATACACCGTAAGGTCTTTGACTCTACCAAGTTTCGAGTCCTTAGCCCCGGTAGATTTTGCTGTTCGTTGATGAGTGAGTGAGTGAGTGAGTGGTAAAGCTCTTTTATTATCTATAATAATAAAAGAGCTTTACCACTCACTCACTCACTCACTCACTCACTCACTTACCAACGCACAGCAAAATCTACCGGGGCTAAAGACTCGAAACATGGTAAGGTCAAAGACCTTACGGTGTATACGCGCACTAAGAAGGGATTTTTCGAAATTTCTTTTTTCTCACCCACAGGGGGGTTTGGAGTGTTTTCGACGTTTTCGAGCCCAGCGGCGTCCCAAATGACCCCAGATCTTTGTTATTTCGCAGGAAGGTACCTAGCAACAATTTCTAGAAAGGCATTTTTCAGATTTTGGATATTCGAATTTTAAGAGGTCTGAATATTCCAAAAACCCGTTTTTGCTGAGCATAAACCAAGTTTTATATTTTCGAAGAAAACAATACCGAGAAATCGATATTACGAATTGAACTGTTGGTAATACCTTCTTGAGAGAATTTCAAAGAAAGTAATTTCTGGATTTTCCGATATTCCATTCTGGAGGGGGTGCACGGGGGTTTGAATATTCACTCCCGTTTTTAGTTTTTGGATCCTAGCACCCACATTATTAATGTGATTGTTATGAAATTTTAGCATGTTGTTCCTCACACAACCAGGAAGGTTTGCGAAAAAGAATTTTCTGAATCAAAACATTCCAAGGAGCCTTTTTTGTCCCTTTTCTAAATTCTTATGCTTAGCCTTCAATGTTAAATTTATTGCGGTTATTGCTCTTTCCAGGACACGCAAAACCTCTATTGTTGGAAATATTTATTTTGAAATGTTTTATAACAGGTGAATTTTTAAAAAATATGATAAAGAAACAATTTTTAATGATTAAATAATTTTTTTTATAATAACCAAAAACCATTCCACTGAAAAATTTTATTCTTTTTTCTATTTAATCAAATTTAAGTATTTCCAGCAAAGTTCAAATTAAACAATATTTTATCACAGGCATTTTCAGTGTCGATTCAAATGATGTTTACTTTTATTTCATGTTTGAAATTTCTTTCAATGAATGATTTGGTGATAAATCAGCAAAGGGGGGTTCAGGGGGTCTCCCCCTGATTTTAAAAAAAATTATTATTATTAAAAAATGGTTACAAATACTAATTCTAAACCGGTTTTTTAAGATTTTGTTTAACATCTTAAAAAAGTATAAAAGTATGTAGTATACTGAATTGTTTTGTATTTTATAAAAATTTAGCGGGATGAGGGGGAAATAAGTTTTATCTATAGACATTGCTGTTCGATAATATATCTTTATTGTGAAGCGAAGGCGGAGAAATTTGCCTCAATTATACATTTATACCAATTGCAGAAATGGATGGAGGGAGAAAAGGACAAAAGAGAAAAAAATAATGGGGTTCAGAAGGTCCCCTGACTTTTTTTCTATTTTGAAAAATTACTCTTTAAAAACGGAGATGGGGATTTCACACATTAAATCTAAACAGGTGGTATTTTAAAAGGGCTTTTTTACATCCGAAGTGGTATGGCATCAAAAAAGAATCCTAGCGGGAAGACTGTTGACTCTATTGCATTTAAACGATAATTCTTATTTATTTTAACACACAGTTTGATAAGCTTTTTATCCCCCGAGCAACGGCGGGCATATCAGCTAGTCTATAATAATAAAAGAGCTTTACCACTCACTCACTCACTCACTCACTCACTCAGCAACGCACAGCAAAATCTACCGGGGCTAAAGACTCGAAACTTGGTAGGGTCGAAGACCTTATGGTGTATACGCGCACTAAGAAGGGATTTTTCAAAATATCATTTTTCTGACCCACAGGGGGGTTTGGAGCGTTTTCGACGTTTTTGAGCCCAGCGGCGTCCAAAATGACCCCAGATCTTCGTTATTTCGCAGGAAGGTACCTAGCAACAATATCTAGAAAGGCATTTTTCAGATTTTGGATATTCGAATTTTAAGAGGTCTGAAAATTCCAAAACCCCGTTTTTGCTGAGCATAAGCAAAGTTTTACATTTTCAAAGAAAACAATACCGAGAAATCGATATTACGAAGTGAACTGTTGGCAATACCTTCTTGAGAGAATTTCAAAGAAAGTAATTTCTGGATTTTTCGATATTCCATTCTGGAGGGGGTGAGCGGAGGTTTGAATATTTACTCCCGTTTTTAATTTTTGGATTCTAGCACTCACATTATTGATGTGATTGTTATGAAATTTTAGCATATTGTTCCTCAAACAACCAGGAAGGTTTGTGAAAAAGAATTTTTAAAATCAAAGCATTCCAAGGATCCTTTTTTGCCCCTTTTCTAAATCCTTATGCGCATCCTTCAATTTTAAATTGATAACGGTTATTGCTCCTTTCAGGTGACGAGATACCTCTATTGTTAGAAATATTTATCTAAAAATGTTTCATAACAGTTGAATTTTTTTAAAGCTCTGATAAAGAAATAATTTTTGATGATTAAATAATTTTTTTTATGATAACCAAAAACCGTTCCACTGAAAAATTTCATTCTTTTTCTATTTAATCAAATTTAAGTATTTCCGGTAAAGTTCAAATTAAGCAGAGGCATTTTCAATAGTTGGTGTCGATTCAAATGCTCAAATGATGTTTACTTTTATTTCATGTTTGAAATTTCTTTCAGTGAATGAGTTGGTGATAAATCAGGAAAGGGGGGTTCAGGGGGTCTCCCCCTGATTTAAAAAAAATTATCATTGTTAAAAAATGATTATAAACACAAATTTATTCTAAACCGGTTTTTTAAAGGTTTTGTTTAACATCTTAAAAAAGTATGTATATTGTTTTGTATTTTATAAAAATTTAGCGGGATGAGGGGGAAATAAGTTTTATCTATAGAAATTGCTGTTCAATAATATATCTTTATTGTGAAGCGAAGGCGGAGAAATTTGCCTCAGTTATACATTTATAGTTAAGGACATTAAAGAGAAAAAAATAATGGGGTTCAGAAGGTCCCCTGACTTTTTTTCTATTTTGAAAAATTACTCTTTAAAAACAGGGATGGGGATTTCACACACTAAATCTAAACAAGTGGTATTTTTAAAGTTTTTTTTTTACATCTTAACGAAGTGGTATGGCATCAAAAAAGAATCCTAGCGGGAAGACTGTTGACTCTATCTTATTTATTTTAACATACAGTTTGATAAGCCTTTTATCCCCCGAGCAACGACGGGCATATCAGCTAGTTATAGATAAAACTAAAACGCTCGTTAATGACACCATACATGTGGATGAAATCCAAGTTTACGATAGCTAGATCCATATTAACAGCCTTTGAAGAAATATTGGTACGCATCTTTCGTCTATAAAGACAGCTCTCCGAGTGAGAAACCGAATACAAGGTTTAAGAGAGATAGGTTTTATGTGATTTAGATCCCTTTTTCATGATGGGTAATTCTTGACAACGGTTTGCAATAAAGACGAGACGAAAACCATCTTGCCAGATTACGAGTCGCTTTGATACCATAAACGAATACGGAGGATTGACAAGCAATGAATTGTGAATTAACACGCCGCAGAAAAGGCTTGTAAACGAAAAAATGTTCTGGAAGATCTCCCATAATCACATATTAAGTACTAACTCGAATAAAGTTTATGTTTTTTTAGCTTCCTTAGATAGGTAGGTTTCATAATATATTGTTATTGTTGTATTCAATTGATTAGGCTGTTCTAAATGGCTTGCCCCGAAAGGCTTTTTTCCTTTAATTTTATTATTTACAAAGATTTACTTTCGATAGAGACTCCCAATTTTTTTTCTCTACGAGGACCAATATAAATCCGTCGTATTAGGTAATTTCATTCCGTCTCAAGAGTGAAAAAATTATTTATATCCTGTGGGAACAGTCCCGCTGAATTGGGAAGATAAGAAATGAATAGAACTAGATCTAATAGTATCAGGGTTTGGAACTTAAACAATGAATTCGTGACAAAAAAAAATTTGTTCCTTACAGTTCTTTTACTTCAACCGAACAAAAAAAGTTCAGTAAAAGTATTTTTTTAGTTCAGTAATTTAGTGAAAGCTCGTATTAAAAGACAAACTTCAGATTATATTTATTAAACTTTTTTAAATTTTGTTTATTGTAGTACTTTTTATCAAGTACAAATTTTGTCATACTACACTCTTATTACCGATAAACTTGATCCAAATATTTTTCTCTTGCTTGAGTCTAAATCACGATTACTTAAATCGTTAGTTTTTTATTCCAGGTTGGACAAGTGAACCTGGCCGTGACTCCCAGCTGGAATATCGGTTGACAATCCAACTAGCCAACACCGAAGACTCTGGATTGTTCACCTGCGTAACGCCAATGGGACACCGGCACGCCGTCGAAATACTTGTCGCTGGTACGTCTGTATTAGTTAGCCTTTCTAAAAAATACGTTTTGAAAAATCAAAAGTAACAAGAAAAATAGGTTATGATACCGTTTAGTATAGTACCGTTGACAAGAGGTATCACTAGTTGGGAATAGGTAGGAATATTATGGTTGGAAGTATCTGGAAAATATATATATAAGGAATATATCTGGAAAAGATATTCCACTTCCCATCAGTTTTGGTATTTTCCAATTTAGACTGAAGTACAATTTATGAGAACTAGTAATCAGAACTAATAAGGCTCATTTAAATTATATTTTGCGTCATTTCAACATCGTTTGTAAAGCTGAATAATTCCCTTTCGGGTGTTGAAACTAACTTTCTACTTATTGATACTTGATGTAACGTATACTCAGATCCTTTCTGATGATTGGTTCCTGCCATAAACTGCGTTGATAAATTGTTCAGGGATGACAACTGCCACAGCTCTGCCATAGTAGAACTTCAGTGTAGCTAGCGCCTTTTGTGATTTAACGCGGAAGCTTTCGTCAGTTGTTGTGTGTTAGTTCAGACTGTTCAAAAACACAATGCCTCCTATATTCCATTGAAAACGTCTTTAGCGGCGCTGTTTATTGAAATGACACTGGCTCGTGGCTCCAGTCGTGAGTAATGTCAAGCCCGCTTTTGAAAAGTCGGTAACTTTCCATTACAAAACGATGCGTTTTCAACTAAGCAAATCCCCACAAAACTTTGTGACTCAACTACTTTATACTGACGCGATGCATATTTGGCATTTTTAAACTGTTAGCAATAATTTTCCTTTCATTGAGATTTCTAGTGTTTCTAAGCTTCTAATTGATTTTATATGGTTCCAGAACTTTTTATAAATTTTAAATATGCTTCAGCCAGAAACCGGCTAAAAAACTTTGTACACGTTCATTGTCTTTTACTTTTCGAAAAGTGATGATATTTCAAATTAATTCGAATGAAACCTTTGAGAAGAATTATTTCCAAGCATGTTTATTTTTATACGAAACAAGATTTAGCTTATTTAATCTGAATAAAAAAAGGTGATAACTCTTTTATTGATAATGTTGGGAAAAAAATAATTTAAAAAGTAGTACCAAATCAATTTTCACATCCAATTAAAGGCAGTTTATTTATTTTTAAATATTTATTTTCAAAGATCAAACATTTATTTAACTTCCTCCACTCAGACATTTTAAATATAGAATTTTTTTTTCTCGTCTCACAAAAAGTTTTAATTTCAAATATACACACCACAAAAATAGTCAATTATTCCCAATTCAACTCGCAAGGAATACTAAAATAAAATATACGTATAAAGACTAAAATCCAAAGTTCTAAGTTTCGATCTAAGCCCATCTGTGTCTAAGCCTCCACATGATCACATTATTATTTCAATGCTAAAAAGCAACCCAAAAGGTAATTTAATCTGAGGAAAGAGGAAAAGGTAAAATTATTTTGAAATTTATTGTATTTTTTCTGGCATTTTATCTTATTTCAGGGAAAGGAATTTTAATAAACGAAAAAAAGAACATCACTATGATAGAATGGTACCGTTTCTCGCCATATTTAGTTCGAGGGGGGGGGGCGGGGCACAATTCCGATTTCGCCGGAGGCTCCAAAGAGGTATTACGCACCAAAGATTTCCGAACGAAAAATAACTCAGTTTTGGAAATCCATAAAACTGAGAATTAGACCAAATCAAAAATCCAATCTAAAAGTTGCAGTCTTTAATCAAATTTCGAAGGCTCGCCCGAAAACTTTGGTCCTGAAGAAAAACTATTTTAAATTGTGTAGAAGTTTAAACACAAGTCGGAGAGGGTTATATAGGGAAATAGACTCGATTAAAAGTGAAGGATAGTGTTTGTGAAAACTATAAAAATTTTAACACATAAGGGAAGATATCTATGTATGATGTCCATGAAGTTGTCTATAATTATATACTACATCATTTAAGTGCCTTAAAGAACAGAAAGGTACTAGGAACAAGTGATCTCACAATTAAATCGTCAGTTTAATATAGAAAATAAGTCAAAAAATCAAGTTTTTATAAAATTGAAAAAACCTATACAATAAATGGAATTTCCATTGTATAATCACCAAAGTTTTATTAAAATTCAGGTCCCTATTTAGAATACAGAACAATCATAGAAAAAAATATAAGTAAATTCATAAATGTTGTACAGTTGAAAAAAGTTGATGAACTTTGAACCCAATTCCGTTAGCGGTCCCTCTAAATACCGCCAAAAGATTTTTTGGACACCAAAAATTAGAGAATTGCTAAATAATTTCAAACTCACAAAGATTAAAACTTTCAGTTATGTCAATAACTGTTCAGTTACATGAATAAAAACCATAAAAATTTGTCGATATTTGAATATAGGACGTTTAAAACACTTGGCGATATCAAGAGGGGCCATTTACGGAATTGAACCTTTCCCTTTTTCAAACTTACGGAATTTCAGCTTTACTTAAATTTTATTTCTGCTTAGTTCACAGCACAAAAGCGAAAAATAAAAAAGACTAAGTAAGCCGAATAAAATAAAAAAAAATATTATGAAACGGAGTCATTAAGGCAGTATCAATGTAGTAAGTGAATATTAATGGAGTCAAACATTAACTAAATACAAAAAGGTGAAAACACTTTTGAATTTAAAAAAAAGTATTTTTGCTTTTACAACTCAAAAAATAAAAAAAGAAAGAAAAATTAACTTAAATTTAAAATTTAATCAAAAAATGCAATGAAATGGACATCGATTTCGCCAAATTCAAGGAGCTATATCTGCCTATGCTATATCTATGGCTATTTGGCTAATCTTGGGGCACAAAATGTCAATTTACCACTTTTTAGACTTAATTCCTTTTTCAAACTCGACTATTCAATTTTACAAGTCACTGTACTTCTCATGGATTGATATTTTATATATGTTACGGGCAATGTGATAAATCAGGGCATTATTAATAATGCCCGAAGTGGAGGCGGGCAAAGTGATAATTTTCATTCATAAATTCTACTGAATTTATCACATTGGGCATTATTAATAATGCCCAAATTATCACATTGCCCGTAACATATACACTCGTAGATTTGATATGGATTTTTTAAAAATAATGTTTAAAACCTTTTTTAAAATTTATGTCAATTTATTAGAATGTAAAATTCAAGAGCTCAAAAAAGTGAGTCCAAAATTTTGCAGGCTTGTGTTATTTTTCCAGTGTTTAAGCATTCAATCATTTTGAGCCAGTTTTAAGATATCTCTCTATGAAAACTTTAATTTGAAAAATAAGTTCCTGAAGTAGAATTCCTGAATAACTTCAAAGTATTTGTTATTAAAATAAAGCTAGCTCTATTTGAAAACATTCCATTATACACAACTGGATTCATCTCCATATTACCTACAATATTCTTTGATCTTCAGTTTTCATTATGATGATTTCACTTCTTTGAAAAAAGTTTACTATTCTTTTCTCTTTTATTTTCTTAGAAAGTTTTGCTATTTCCTTCCCCCTAAACAACATACCTTAGTAAATCATTTCCTTAATATCAGTACTGTTATTTTTAAAAAGTCATTATTTTGTTGCATAACCCGCCTGTTAAAATCTTTTAACATGATTGATATCCCAAAGCGTCAAAGTACATTCCTGCCTAGTCATAGCATCGATATGAAAGCTTTTTACCTTTAAAATACCTCTCAATATCCCCAGTGATTAAATAGCTTTTAAGTCGAAGCAGTTCATTCGAAATTAGTTACGTCATTCATATTTCAGTGGGCACTGACATTTCACCGCTTTTAAAGGACTGAATTGCCGTAATGCTGAGTGCAAGTGAGACAATATGGTAATTACTAAAGAGTACTTTACAAACGAGGGTCTTTTATGTTTTAAAACGATACGGCTTTTTTGAGATCTTTTTGTCATGTTCCTATTTCCGAATTACTTTTTCAAAGCCTTCATAGTTTGAGTAGTGAATTAACCGGTAATTGCCACTTTATTAAAACAGTTTTGGTAAAAGTGGGAACAAAGACATTCTGACAAATCGATCATATTTTTTTAGAACTAAAGAAAAAACAGAAGATGTTTCATAAGTCTCTAGAGACTGATCCATAAAGTAATTTCGAAAGAAATGAGAGGGCGATCATTGTAGTTGTTTCCTATTATAGTGTTTAAAAGGAGAATTATCTTCTGAAATAACTTTATCAGGTTAGGTCTTAAAAAATTTTCATTACATCTAAGATATTTTTTATTTTCTCGATTAGATTTCAATATATTAATATTAATACTCTTTTTTTTTCAGAATTTGTATTTTAATTTTAACCTGAAGAACTTTTCTATAAAATAAAAACATATTTTTAATACCTCTAGTAGAAACTTAGTAAGGTTTTTGTGTTTAAAGTACTAATGTTGAAAATCCTATTTTAGCTTACCATCTGTCCGTAGGGTTTGTAGGACAGTAATGCTTTGATATCTCAGTAAATCTGGACTCAAATTCGTTCTTTTCCTCAGCCATTCACTGTCCTTCGTTGCCTGTTGGTGGTGGCCTGGAAGTGAGCACCGAAGTGACCAAGATGAACGTGAAAGTGGTGTTCTCTTGTGCTCCTGGAAGACGGCTCAAGGGACCCGAACAGGCCACTTGCCTGCCCTCTGGACGATGGTCGTCCAAACCACCCCTCTGTCAAAGTGAGTAGAACTTTTTCTTATGTGTAACAAAATAATCATCTGAAAGGAAATTTTTAAATGATAAAAACTATTATTCTTTTAAGAAGGATCCAGAGACTTTGACTAACTTTTCTGTACAGGTTAAATCTGGAGAGAAAATATTCATTATCAATTTAAAATCATATTTCAATAAGAATGGTTATTATGCATATATGTTTTTATTATTCTTGTTAAAGGGAAAAATATTAAACTTTTGCTATCAAAACATGATTACATAACTTTCCAAGATCGGTTAATGTAAATTTATACTCGTAAGAGGTCTCTACATCGGATACAATTACTGGAAAACCCTGAAAAGGTCTATAAAGCGGTTAAAAACACTCAATCCATTTTTTAAATACTTTATATTTGCCAGATGTTTTACAGCCTTGTGGATTAGCAGGGCTATGTTTCACATCTGTGTGGCATCTGTTCTTATTTTAAAAAATTATTTTCTCAAGATATCTCCCCCTTTTGATCTATCGAGTGTTGTTCAGAGACCGTTAAAATTACTTACATTATTTCAAACCGAAGTAGTAGCCATCTTGCAACTGATTTGAAATAAAAGAATGGAAAAACGTGAAATTAAACCATTTAGCTGACAAGGAAACTTTCCCAGATTAAACTCACAGAAATGGACGAAAATTTTACGGACATTAAGAAAATGACTCAAAACACTTATTTTGGAAAAATTAGCTGCGGAATTTTATTAGGAGAAGAGTAAGTTATAATGTTAAAAATTGGGTTCTGAGTTTCCAAACCCATTCAGTTAGCACCATTTGGTGACTTGGCATCATGCATTTGACATTTGATGAACCTTTTTGATTGGCCGGTTAAACTGCTTCAGAGGAAACGAGACAAGTTCATTTAATTTGGCGCTTTCTCTGCATTTTTAGCCTAGTGGGGTTAGATTTGGCGTTTAAAATAAGGATTTTTAAGAATTATTTACAGCTTTTCAACTGAAATTCCTCAGCTAATTTTTTCACAGTAAGTGTCATCTAGTAAAATTTTCGTCCATTTCTGTGAGTCTAGCCTGGGGACGTTTCCTTGTGAGAGCAAAAGTATACTTAATGATCATTTGACCTCCTGTAATGTCGAATTTTTCTGACACTTAAATATGTTTTTCCCTCGCAGAAGTACCCATCTGCCCTTACCCAGGAGCGAGCAAAGGCGTGACGCTGTCGAAAGTGAAGTTCTTCTACGAGGTGGGCGAGACCATATCGTTCGGCTGCCGCCCAGGACACAAGCCCCTGCAAGGGCGCCCCGTGCTGCAGTGCCTGGACGGCGGGCGGTGGTCCGGCTCCACCCCACAGTGTCTGCCCACCAAGAAGGGGTAGTCCACCCCCCGTCTTCGTTGTTTTCGAGGAAGGAGAGTAGCTTGCTCCTCTCTGTGGCACGACAGTGACTGTCTTACGAATTGCTGCCGGACGGGTGTGGTCCGGACAGAGACTGTACATACACACACCGCGACCAGTACAACCATGTTTTAAAATAAAAAGGGTATAAAGAGACTTTTGTCAGCCTTCGAGTGTACAGTCGATGATATTTTGGAGGAAGATGATTTGCGATGCAATGTATAGCGGTATTTGTCGAAGGTCACTTCTGTAACTTTTGGTTTCCGAAGAGATAGATGTATATGTATATGTACTAAGTTGATGGTGATGCTAAGGATGATTCGTTACAGTTGGATTGACGGTGCTTGTTTAGAGAAAGCTGAAAATGTTTCTCTCTCCTAGGGAGAGAGAAAATGCGAATGAGTAAATGGGAACAACTTTTGAGTAATAAAAATTATTTAAATTTGGTATTTAAAGAGGCGAAGACCGAACGTATGAAAATGACGCTTAAGATTTGATTCTGTTACTGCAGTAAAAAGTGTAGATGAGCGATAATTGTATTCAGGCATTGGGGAATGGGTTTTGTATTGGGACAATATTAAAGACTTCAGAATCCACGAATAACAGTTGATAGTATTAATATTTGATTTCCAAAAAGTTCGAAACAGCTGAAATCCTCTATAATTGTCTATTAAACTGTATTATAACTTGCAAGCTACTCTCATATTTAGATTGAAGCATCGGGTAACGGTAAGTGGATTGGAAAGTAATGAAGCCTTTATTTCCTTGTATGAAACCCATTTCCTTGATATACCATGCAAAAGAGTTACAATGATGCTCAGGCTTCGAATTATTGGGTGTACATTTCAACCTTACCTTTGGGGTTCTGTACACAGTTTTCGTTAAAAGTGACTGATTCTTAAATATTTGAGAGTCCCTCTTGTGGAATTCCGTGAAAAGGTTACAGTGGAATCCAGCCTTACAACGTTGATTGCATAGTGAATTTACGTTTGTGTTACTTTTAGAGATAGCAACATCGGAGAAAGAGGATGCTTATGTTTGATTCTTTTTGAAGAGAGCGTTCTAAAAATGTATCCCAATAGAGAGGAGCAAGTTACTCAGTGGGGATTGGAAGACTTGAAGCACCTCTGTCAATCTCAGACACCGGACGAAACAACCACATAGACTCTTGCTCTTCACATGTTGTCTTCCACTCCAAAGGTATATCTTGAACAAGAGATGCATTTCAGATCGAGCTCAGGTGCATGTTCGTGATATCAAACATATCGACTGTGACTACCATATCAGTAAGACCATATCACTAATAAAAAGAGATGCTTGGTTCTTTGGCATTATCACGAATTTGTTTTTTTTAGAGTAGATTGCCTCTTGAAGTACATATCTAGATAAATGCATAATCAAAAGGATGTGAGCGTAAATGGTCAAGTTTCTGACCCGTTGAAATGCAAAGTCTACGTGCTGTTTTAAAATTAACTAAAGAAATATAAAATAAGTGCCCTCAAAAGGTCATTTTTAAAATTAGTTAATTCTTGGTTCTAAATTGTAATCTAAAAGAACACTCTAAAATAAATTAACGATCAAGACGTGCCTTGGAATCTCACAATATATATTTTTCGTTGTAAAATATTAGTAACGCAGAAAAAATTGGGACGAAGGGAATCTAGAATTATATGTATTAAAAATTAAGATTCCAAGGAAGTAGAATCAATGGCTTAGCCAGATGGGGGAGATTTGGAGATATATCCACTCCAAATACTTTTTTTAAATAGTTTTTTTTCCTAAAACTGTATAACAACTTACCGTTAAGAACGGCAATTTAGTTTATGGAATAAAAAATAAGTGTAATGTCCCCTTTATAAATATCCCCTTTTTTTAAGCCAGCAACCCATAAAATGTAATAGAAAATATTTTAGAACGTATTCAGCTGAGCTTTTAAGAATTCAGTTGCGGAACAATAAATGGTTTTTAACTAAGTAAATCCCCCCTTCCCATTGACTGAATAAAACTCTTACTTTAAGAAAAAAAAAAAGGTATGAGTGAACCTTACTTTTTTCCCCGGTTCATTTGAGTGTTTAAAAACGTGTGAAATCTTAATTCTTTCACATCTCTGAAGGAAGAACATGCATCTGTGCCCGGGCTCTGAGCATGGGAGCAAAACGTCTGGAGCCGAGAGTGAACTGACTGTAAATGTCGTGTGCCTTTTTCTTGACGCTTCATCATTTGTCGGTAGTCTTCAGTAGCCGTCGTCTAGATCGCCATCCAAATGTACATCATCAGAGAAATAAACAAGAGTGTTGTCAATCCGCTGTTGCAAATTCATTGTTTCCTGTTTTCATCTCACTCGTTCTCCCTACCCCTGCCTATAAAAACCCCGTAATTTATTACAGTTGGAAATATTTTAAAATAAATTGGAGAGCAAAGACTTTATAATGGACCAACAGTGTTCAGCTGCTAGTCAGAATGCTAATAGGATATTTGGTTACATTAAAAGAATTGTTTCTTCAAGGTCCGTGAATATTATATTACCATTATAGTGTAGGGGACCGGTGAGGCCTCATCTAGAATATGCTGTTCAATTTTGGTCTCCATACTTGAAAAAAGATATTGATTCAATTGAAAGGGTTCGGCATAGGGCGATCAAAATGGTCAAGGGTTTAAGTTATGAGGAACGATTAAGTTAAATATGTTCACTCTAGAGCAGAGGTTCTCAAACTTAATTTTTATTCTAATTAATAATTAATTAGATTTTGGTAATTTTATATTCTTTACGAACTTTATGTTGGCTTTACCAGAAAGTAAAAAGAAGTTTACCACAAAAAAATAGCTTGGTGTCGAAAGTAAAAGATCAGCTAAGAAAATCTTGAGTCCCCAGTTTCTAAACGTGGCGACGCACGTCCTATTGGGGGCCAATAACAAATTTTGGGAATTTTCTTAAGAAATGTTGTAACTGGAAATTACCCTCAGATTACTAGAAAACGAGTTGAAAAGCTGTTTTTTAGTGTAACATTTCAAAAAATCTTTCTGGAGGAGGACCCCTAGACCCCCCTTTTTATCGTGAGAGTCAGTGCTCAAGTTGCAGACAAAACTGAAATAATGGTGTGCTGAGGTTCAAAATCTTATCACTTGATTTTCAACAAAAAATACATTAAACATCTACTGCTTGCATGTAATTATTGCAAGTAAAATAGTTGATGACCAAACTTAACTATGCCCTGTTGCTGGGCCTGAAAAAATTTATACCTTCATTAAAGATGAGGTGGGTCGCGTTAGATCATGTTCATAAAAAGTGGATCGCAATGTTCAAAAGTTTGAGAACCCCTGCTCTAGAGGAAAGAAGAATTAGAGGGGATTTAATTCAATTTTTCAAAATGATAAAACAAGAGGACACAGAGGGACTAGATTTCAATACGGGTAATAGAACGAGGGGTCACAGATTTAAATTGAACAAGGCAAATTTTAATCGGGATTGTAGGAAGTATTTTTTAACAGGGTAGAGGATAAATGGAATGGGTTACCTCAAACGATTATCAATTGAAGTGGGGTAAACGAATTCAAGAATAAAATTGACAGATACTGGGAATCGGGTGGTTTGAGTTAAATGCACAGTACCAACCTTGTTGGGCGCTTGCCTGTAGTTGGTCGACTTAATTTGTATTTGTATTTATATTTTAAAAAATTTCAAAAAGAGTGCAATAATTACATCTGCACCAAAAGGGTAAAATGTTTTACCAAATATTTTCACAGTATTACAAAGCAGATAAGTACTAAAAGTCATTGAGGCTAATGGCTTGTACCGTTGTATGTTCTTTCCCAGGGGAAAGACTTGAACGGAATATTAATAAAGACTTATAAAACATGCTTGCAATTTATTTTTCAGTGTTAAATACAAATATACCATTTATTTGGAAAGGAATGAATTTTACATTTAAAAAATTAATTTTAATAATTAGGTCATTGAAAACAACAAAACATAGCTCTAAACTCCAAACAATCTCCAAAAGAAGTAAATTAATCCAGTAATAATAATAATAATAATAATAATAATAAGTTTATTGGCAAAAAAGGCCAGCTGGCCCATACACCAAAATACAAAAATATCAGAGCATACAAATAAATGCAAGACAAAAACAAAGCATATAAATAGAATAAATAGAACCAAAATACAATTACCAAAAAAAGAGAAAAAAAAACCTCCTAACCTCCTAATAACCTATTAGTATTATTATTAAATTAATCCAGTAGTTTAGTACGATAAAATATTTTATTGATTTGTAAAAATATAAAATTGAAGAAATAAATTTTTACATTTATCACAACTTTTCAATAGTTCATAGGTTTGATATTTATCGTTTTTCTTTCAAAAAGTAAAATTAAATAACAAAAAAAAAACCACTTTGAAATTCATGAAACACGTTAGGGACAAGCGTTTTTGGCTAGTTTCGTATTTCTAAGAATCTTTATTTACAGCTTTTTTTTACTAAAAGCTAGAAATATTTAATTTAGTCTACTTTATTTAAATCAAAGCTCAAACAGAAATTTTAATAATGACTAATTGTTTAATTTTCGTGTTTTACCTTCGGGAAAGCAAATGTAAGCAAATTTTGAAAATTACCCGTATATCAATTATTTCTTTTTTTAAGAAAAAAATGATAAGATTGATCATTTATTGGAATATTTTTGGTCATAACTAGCGCTTATACCCTCAGTTTGAAAAACACTTCAGTAAAAACGACTTCCTAACATGGAGAATAAATGCAGCTACTTTTAAACTTCAGGTGGTTTGGTGGTGGAAATATTTTAGGCAGCTATTACGGGGTTTCAGCTCTTTCAGTTGAAAATGAGAGTTTTTGTGAAAATTTATTTGAGGGTCTTCGCGGGGTATTTCCCATTGATTTTATAAAGATTTAGTCGTAGAATATTAAGAATTTAAAATTTCAGAATTATTTACTTCATTTTTAGAATATCTCGATGACGAGTGGGACCTCCAAAAATATTCATGGATAACTCAATATTCTTCAGGAACAGCGTAGAAAAGGAAGACAATTGAAAAAACCATTAGTTTGAACTCTTAAGTGCAATACACCTATTCCATGCATATTTAAAGATACTCTGTGATAGAATAAATTTCTATAAAAATCAAATTTTCAAGATGAAAAAAATATTAACTTTTTTTAATCCAGAAAACGACAAAAAGAACATCATATAATTTAATTATAAGTATTAATGTGTCACAAAAGGTTAGAAAAATGTTACTTGCAAATTTGAGGAAAAAAAATATTATGGCTTTCTTTCCGGTTTTATTCCCAAATTCATTGTAAATCATTGTTTAATTGGTAATTTATATTATAAAAATTCTTTACACACTCACATTTTAAGAAACTTACTTTACTTAAAGACTTTCCATTAGGGTGGAGCGAAAAAACTTTTTTTTTTTCGAAATCGGTCAACGACTAGTATACTTACTACTAGTATAACCCATACTAGTATAACCCATTAATGCCTGAATTTTTACTTTTCTTAAATATTTGGTACAAATATAACTGGAAAAATAGTGAAAAAATACCAGGTTAAAATTTTAATTTTTAAACCAAAATTAAAAAACGTCCCTGAAAAGGACGCTATCCACGAATGCCACCGTGTTTGTTTCCATAGTAACGCATTGTAGAAAACTATTTTAATACATAAAAAACTATGTGCTCTGTAACACGTTTTTGCTTCATAAATATGAGTTAATTGCAATTTAAATAAGCTTTTTAACTGAAAAAGGCATTCCTTACCTACTATTGGGTACCTACCTATCACCTACCATCTCACCTACTATTGGGTAATGGTTACTTTTATCCACCTCAAATCCATCAGAATATCTTAATTTTTGTAATTTAAGTGATTCAAATGGCCTCTTTTTTTTTTCATTTTATTTCTTTTGTCTGGAGCACAAATTCTCCGCGAAAATCCAGCATTAGTTGGGTGTGCTTTAGCAAACCGGATGGTTATACGACTGATCCTTAGTATAGAATACAATGTATAGCGACCTCAAATTACAAAAAAGGCCCAAAATGTATCACAAAAGTGACTTTTTTTATGGCAATTTTAATGAGGAAAAGTCATTATAAGTAATTTACCACAAATAACAGTATTTTCACAAAAAAATAAACAAAAATAATAAATCTATAACCTAAAATGAAAGTAATTTTATAGTAATTTAATACATTTCATAAGAATGTAAAATACGTTTTTATGAAAGAAATGAGGAAACACTATCATTTAACAATAGGGAACTAACACGGGGGAGCAATCGTGCCTAAGCGTCCCTTCGTTTTAGGGACTCTTTTCGAGGTTCCAAAACAAGGTCAAAATAAAATATTTTGGAAAAATAACTTTCAAATTAGCGCTTTGAAAGGTATATTAAAATGCTTTCTGGAGGTTTTAAGCCATTCCGAAAACATTCAGATTTAAAAAAAAATGACTGTAATTGTCCTTTGCCCCTAAGACACATTTTTTAAGAAAACAGACGGAAAGACAACCTTTCAAGGGATTTCAAAGCCCGGAGGAAAAAGCTTATATACCTGCCACTACCGACCGATCGTTCAATTAAGAAAATTAAAGCTGTACTACCTGATTGTCAAATGTTTTTCATTAATTCAAAACTGGGCTGTTAGAGTTTGTGGTTTCCAGTTTTTGGTTGGGGAGGGGCAAGGATTTCCTATTAAAATGGTGTTGGGCCGTAACCAGACTTCTTTTTTTTGGGGGGGGGGATTGACTCAAATTCATTTCTAAGGTACCCCTAACTAGTTTTAGATACAATAAAAGTAGTATTTGAATTGTGGTGCACCAAATTATCAAAATTTTATAATTACTCCAAGTCAAAATGGGGGGTCTGTGTCTGTGGGTGATCCCCAGAATATTTTTGAAAATTTGCCTAGAAAAATAGTGTTTTAGCTCATTTTAAGACCCTTTGAGTAGCATCCGAAGAAAACGGTTCCTTGTAAAACACGCCATTTTCAGGGAAAAAATTATAAATAGTAGGTATCAAAATTTCGAGGGGGCTGGGGGTCCTCCCCCCAAAAAATTTTGGAAATTTTGTCTTTAAAAGTAGTGTTTTAGCTCATTTTGAGACCCTTTGGGTGACATCCTAAGAAAACGGTTCCTTTTGTAAACCAAGCAATTTTCAAGGAAGAAAATTATACATAGGTATATCAAAATTTCATGGGGGGGCTGAGGGGCCTCCCTTTTTTTTTGAAATTTGTCCCTTTAAATTTGTGTTTTATCTCATTTGAAACTACTTTCGCAAAGGGTAACTGGTGAGATTTGGTGAGATTCTGGCTTGACTCCTACCCCCCCCCCCTTTTTGACCTCACGTAATTTATGGACGTCCCGTTACCCTAGGAGCAAAGCTCAAACCAAATATGTCAAGTTTACGTAACTGCAACTAAATTGAATTAAATTAATAAAATTAAGTAAATTAAATTTGGCCGTACATGGCAAAAATTGGACGAATCTTGAACATTTGTGCTGCTGGGTGGGAACGGAGAGAGTAGCACCCGCTAGATGGAGCCAGCAACTAAAATTGCAGTCTTTGAACTCTAACTCACAGATTCGTCAAGAACAAATGATCAAATCAAATGTTTCGACTGAAATATTGAAGTCTGACTTTTTTTATCAAATTTAACGTGATACTTTGAAATTTAGAAGAGGTATATGATAATTTCATATGCAATTCTTCCTAATTGTAAAAGTTCCAAGAATTATTTTTTTTTGTTTTTACACCTCCTCTAAACACAACAAATTTATTTTCGATATTGAATAATATTGCCTTCTGAAATCTGTAATGTTTACAGTTTACGCATGATTTTGCTATTGCGGCGTCATAAAGTAATGGTGAAGTTTTGAAAAGTGATGAGTAAAGCGATAACCTTGAAAACATATTAACGCATTGAATCATTTATTTGAGAGCATATTCAACCTTAATTGGTGTATTGTTGGGTATTTTGTGTTCACGGAAGGTTTCATTAGGATCGGCTATTTCATGCATTCATGTTCGGTTTCCTTAAGGAAGAGATAAACATGTGGTTTCAACAGCTCTGTTCTCGTTGCTTATAAATAATATTCTTGTCTTATTTTCATGCTTATTTTACGGCCAACATAAGTTTTTCCTTATGGTTTTTGAAAATCTATGTATGCAGTTTCATTACGTAGTTTTAACGATGACCAGAACTCGACAGATGCAAACATCATTTGATATAAACAGTAAGTTTTCTGTGCTTTTTTTTTTAACTTCAAGTCATCCTTTTAAATGAATCTGCGTTTCTCACAGTTAAACATTCATTTTCAGTGTTATAAATGAAAGTATAGTACGTATGCTTAAATGTGATTGATTTTCATGAAATGAAGATGTTTCTGACCTGCAAATTTTAAAGCATTCTTACGAATCGTAGTACTAAAATCTTAGCTGTCCCTTATTTGCAGTAAAAACTTCTAGAGTTTCCCCTTCGATTCTTTTCACTGGTGCCGTGTCGGGTGCGCTTTCACTTGAAGCTCCAATAAAACCCCCTAAGAAATTAAGTATTAAAATTAAAAAAAATAGTAAAAAAATTCAAGGTATACTTGCGTATTAATGCCACCGCAGCTATTTTGAAAGTGCTTTGATTTTAAATAAAGTATTTTATTTTACAGATAAAGTGTCATTAGATAAAAATAAAAAGTTATTTTACAGATAAAATTTTAAATTAAAGTGTTTTATTTAAAATCTAAACACTTTCAAAATAGCTGCGGTGGTGTTAATGCGTAAGTACCAAATTCAACTAGCAACAGTTGCTTTTAAATTTTTTTACCATTCTGTGTAATTTGTAAAAATGTCACCAATTTAGTCAGATTGGCAAGATTTGTGGTCAGCTAATCCTATATACCCATATACTTCTTGTACTCCTAGTCCTATGTGTTTTTTAATTTGAGGTAATTGTTTTTTGTTTAGAAACGTAAACATAACCAGTGAATCAATAGATGGCTAGCACTTTACGACCCAAGTCCTATGCTGCTGACATCCATGACAAAGTTGCCAGGATTTATTACAGTCATGGATTATTTTGCTCCAGTCATCCATATTTGGTCATTTTTGCAACCATTGTCATATTTTTATTATGCTGGTGAGTATATTTTTGTTTCGTCAGTTAAATAACTAGGTACTCTATCAATGTTCTGTGTCTACAAATTTTTAATATGAAGTAGATGTTCTTTGGTTTAGTCATTGTGTTTGTTATCCCTGCTTCATGAAACACAAAATTTCATCAAGAAAAATGAAATCCTATTGGATATATATTTGAATTACCTTTCATTATAAATTATTACAGGGTGAAAAATTTCAATTTCAGCTTGCCAACTTGCCATTGGATTGCAAATATATAATGATGGCAATAAGGAATATTTTGTTCATTGAAATGTGTTTTAAATCAAGCTTTTACACCCAAACTAGTGCTTGGTTCAATTCCCTTAACTATCTGTTAAATATCGGCAAGCTATTATAAATATCAAAAAGTAGAAATTTCCCCAAAAATTACAAAGTAGGTAACTTATAAAAATGTACAGTTATTACCAATGAAAACCCTAAAAGTTTGGTAATATTTGAAACTTTGCATTGCAAATAGCTTGGTGATATTTATTAGATAGTAAACGGAATTGAACCAGTGTGCTTCAATCAGTGGCTTGTAAAATTTACCCTGGGTTGTACTTTAGAACTGCAATTTCATACCCTTAATGATAGTGTGTTATATAATGCTAATTTTATTTGTAAAGTAAGTGGATATTTGATCTCTCATTTTACATAAATGCAGAAACTGTTTTTGTGTGATACAGTAAAACTTCATTGAGTGACTACTTTCACTAACTGATATTCTCCACATTCATCTATTGTTGAACAACTCAATTGAAAGGCTTTATTATTGGCTTAGGTTGGGTTTGGTGTTATAGCTCAAGGCACTGACACTACCCTTATATTGTGTTGTGCTATTGATTATGCCCATCATTACTCTCACCCTTATTTTGTTTTGAAAAGTGGTTCTTATTTAAAAGCTCCAATAGTGTTTGGTCCCTTAAATAATTATTTCCTATTATTTTTAAGCTATAATATTCTTTGTTTATTTGATAAATTATCCATTATTCTTTTTATTTTCTTCATAGCTATCCATTAGTGCATTTACCATTGCTGGGAAGCTCTTCTCAGCAATTTTCTACTCCAGTCCAAGGTTTTGTCCCTCCTGACATAGTCATAAGCAATGCTGATGGACCTAGATGGGTAAGAAAGAATTCTCCAAAATACTTTATACTACATTGTTCACTAGTAATTGTATCATCAATTAAATTTAACTTCTGACAGTAAAAAAAATTCTAAAATTCAACATCTTGGTAAAACAGAGTGACAGATTCAGGGACAAAATTATTCTCATTACTCATTGTAAAATGTATCATATTTTGATTAATTTTCTATCATTGCATTCATATAAACAAACACAACACTTGTACACTTCCACAACACTAGACTGCATTGTTACTTGGACCGTGGAAAAACTAAACAAAGAAAGTAGTTCCCCCTGCAAATTACCAAATTTTGGGAGATATTATGAATTTCAATTTAAAAATATTATTTGTGTGTTAAACTTATGTATTTAAAACGTCTTTTTATCACGATTTGCAAACCGAAACTCCTCCTAGCAACCAAACCGGCTTTCTGATAAACTCAGATTTTCCTCTGGCATAGTGATGTCTAGGGTCAAGATACATTGCAGTCTAGTATTGCTCAATAAGTTTGGCTTCCTTATCAGAAAACTATTTAAAATTGTTTGCTTAATTGTGTACTTTTCCTGTAGAGAAGATTGTAATGAATAGATTTGCTTTGAAAGGTTCTTTTGACTAAATTATTTTTTTGGCATTAGGGAGCTACCGCCTCCTGCTAGCTATTGCTCACCAGACCCCGCAAACTGCTTATGTAGGACCTTTTGGACTGATTCGCAATCTTCACAAAACCCAGCTCACTGAACTTAACTCGTACCATATTATAAAACGTATTAATAGAAAAATTAGCTGAAGAAACATCAACCAACTTTCCTATATGTCACAGGTCATCTCCGTGAATAACATTATCTTAAAATTTGAATATTTAACAACTTATCAATAATTAAATCAAAATGTTTTCCTTAAAAAATACCCAGCACGTATATTAATAACTATTGTTAATCAACAATGGTACACCAATGAGAATCTTTTAAAGTCAATATTGTACCACCTAGTAACTTGTTTGTACATCTGCTGTTTTATCATTCATATTTTTGTTTGCCCAAACTTGTTTGACAATACCCTTTAAGCCATTGAAAATAATAAGAGACAAACCAACACGACACTCAATGTTTACAATGAATTTCAATTATCAGACTAAAATTAAAAATTTTTGAAATTTTTGTATGAAATAACATATCTGTAAGTTTTTAGAGAATTTTTACAGTCTTTGAATTATATTTAATTTGGAAAGTACTTTAAAGTACATTTTTAAAACTTGAAAAAATCTGTTTCCTTATAAAATATGGTGTCAATTGGTTGTGATTGGATGTGTAATAAGTTGTTTGACAGTATACTTGCTCGGACCTGGAAAAAGTGCCCGAACCTACGAACCTGGTTCGGGGGAAGCCCCTGCCAGCTCCATATGAGCAATGCATTAGGTTCGGGTAAATTTTATTAGGTTCGGGGGAAGGTTACAACTTTTTCCAGGTCCGTACTTGCTTTATAACTGCAAACTTATTCATAATCTAAAAAAATAGAAATATTTTGAAATTGAGAATTTTTTTTAACAAATCCAACAGCTTACTGCAAATCCTGTAAAGAATCCAGAATTTCGATACCAGAAATATGTTATTGGGTTCAGTAATTAAAAAGTTTTTCTCTGGAAACCATTTACCAATAACTTTTTTTTTTTTAGAATAGAGGAAGGATAATTCTTTTTCTTATGT
This sequence comes from Tetragnatha montana, assembly GCA_963680715.1. Classification (NCBI taxonomy): domain Eukaryota; kingdom Metazoa; phylum Arthropoda; class Arachnida; order Araneae; family Tetragnathidae; genus Tetragnatha; species Tetragnatha montana. Next base: position 14,670,797 of record OY796680.1, on the reverse strand, counting down.
GTGTGTTTAATTTCAGTTTCAAGGTCCTCCTGTTAGTTACATACAACAGGTAGTGGTTAAAAGTGCTGTCTCTCCATGGAAATCTGATTTGATTTTAACAGATGCCTTCCGTGCTCCTTTGTCTATTGCATTTCATATCAACGACTTTTTGAGAAACCATCAAATATTTCCTGGGTAATATATTGCTAGTCACTTGAATTAATTGAATATCATCTGTATAAATTAGCATTTGCACACATAACAGTTTTGAATTTCTGAATATCTTTGTCTAGCAATTGTCTAGCTTCTCTGAGAAATCTACTAAGAATTTGCATTTGAATGGGCAATAAAATAACTTAGAGTATAGTATAAAATACTTAATAAAGAGATTTTAAGCATAACACTAAATAACAATTGGAAGCTCTGTGGGTAGTTCTTTGCACTCCCACACCACAGATCTGGGGCTAAATTCCCAGAATTTTTAAACTAATTTCTTTTCTAATATGCATCCAAGTGAGATCTTAAGATAACAGTTTAATGAAATCTCTGTTAATTAGTAGAAAATTGAACTAAAAAATAGTCAGTAAATTTTACTTGTAGGTTTGTTGAATATAATAAGTTTCATTCTTTTCCAGAACAATTAATCACACAAGTCTTGTTGACTTATGCTTACAAGTATCAGAGCCTGTAGATAAGCAGATACACAATACATTGCCAAATTATGGGTGCTTGGTGATATCACCAAGTAATATTTGGAATCATGATTTAAATAGGTAAATAGTTTTATCAGTTTTATCAATGCCAAAATATTTATTTAATGCAAAGTGTATATTGCTTGTTTTTCTATTATGTGTTAAAGAAGCTTAATTGGGTTACACATTAATTTTTAATGCTTTAATTTATTGGAAAAGTTTTTTTTTGTCCCAGTTTTAATTTTAACATGATTAGGTACTTGTTTGAAGTGAGAATTTAAATTAACTCATTTGGACTCTTATATTTTAAATAGAGAAAAGGTTGTTTATTGCAGTTGACTGCTTAGTATGATCGTGGTTAATGTTATCAAAATCAACAGGTTCCAATCAGTTCTATTTAATTTAACACAAAATATATTGTTTTATATTATTAAAATTTGTCCAAATCCCTAATAAAACAGTATTTTTTTTAGAGTTTCAATTTTTACAACCATTTCATCTTCCATTTATTTTTCTGAAAATCAGTTGCACTGCATTAGAATCTCGTAATAGAAAGATAATGGTAAGGGGGGGGATTTAAATCCATGCATCTGATTAGACAAGGAATTAAACATGCTGTACAGGTGCATGTCTACTTTCTTGTTACATATTGCAGTTTGTCTACTGGAAATTAAAATTATTGTGAGTTGTGTTCCTTCACAAACAAATTGGAGCTAAAGAGCTCAAAGGATTTGAACTATTTGGGCTTGAATATAAAATATGGATTATTTGGATCACTTTAATAAATTAGGTATAAAATGTTCCAAAGAAAGTGATTGTACATTTAATTTAATTGTATGTGTTTCTTATAACAATTTTATATTGCAAAATGAATACTATAAAATTGTTTTCAAATACTGTAGTTAGGAATGTATTGGTATGATTTTAAGTCAAACACTCTTGTTGTATCCTTTGCCGAAGTTATTGCTATTATTGAATCACTTATTATTATCAATCGGATATTGTTATCAGTTTAATTTTGCCTAATAGTGATTGCATTAAGCAGAGCATATCTAGTTTTGCAAAACAAATTCACTATTAAGTAGTTAAGGTTAATGATCTTAGATTAAGAAAATACAAAACAAATCTTTATAACTAATCACTCAATCTTCTTTTTAGGTTTAAAAGTGATTCAGACATCATCAAAACTATTTTCAGCCAAAAAGATTCTTCAGTAGATCCTACAAGCTTTAGAGGTAGCAAAGTTCTTCCAACATCCAATTCTATATTAACTTTGATTTACGAACTTTCTAGACTTAATTTTGAAATTCTCTTAACATTAAAAAAAAATTGGAAAGTGATAACACTTGATTTAAATAAATTTTTCCATGTATTTTTTTATTTGTATTTCATTAAATAAAAGAATTATAGTTGTTTAACTCTTGAAAGTGGGTTAAAGATATTTTTTCTAGCAGTTTAAAAATACCAGTTTGTTTTGTCACTTATATTTTCTAGTGTTCGGCACTAGTTAACTAGAACTAGTTGCAACTAGTAGTTAACTAATAGTTTAACTACTTTTAGTTTAAAGTAGTTCAACTACTTTTTTAATTAACTACTAGTTAAAACTACTTTCAAATTTTCAACTACTTCAAAAGAATTTTTATTTAAAATTTAAAAAGATATTTAAAATTTGTATCAAAGGAGAAATAAAGACCATATTTTTGCACAAAGTATAAACGTTTTTTTTGACATAGATTAGAAAGATGTATTAGAATTTTGTCAAAAAGTAGGTTATGAAATTAAATAGACTAGTTAACTAGTAGTTAGCTACTTTGAGAAATAGTTAATTACTAGAAGTTGCAACTAGTCCCAGGAAAAAATAGTTAACTACTAGTTACAACTACAATTTCCCAGACTAGTTAGTAGTTGGTAGTTAACTATTTTTTGAGGACTAGTTACCGAACACTAATATTTTCTATGTAAACCAAGAATGCCAATGTTAGATGCATCTTGTACAGTAAGATAAATTAGGATAAGTATCTGAAATAATGTTAAAATCATGCACATTTCATAGTAATCTAATGTGTTTTAGTGTATTTAACAGTGGCGTAGCCAGAAAAAAATTTCGGAGGGGGATATTGATATTTTGGGGGGGGGATATGGGGTATTTTAAGAGGTTTTCTATGGTCAAAAAAAGACAATTTCCAAGTTTCGGGGGGGGGGATATATCCCCAAATCCCCCCCTCTGGCTACGCGCCTGGTATTTAAAGAACATTAATTCTCATTATGAAGCACCTGCTCTTGTTTTTATGCTAAAAGGATTTAGATAAGTTTCTATAAATTAATTCTTTCCTATTGTTTTATAGAAATACTATTTGGTATTCCATTTAAAGAAACTGCAATAAAGAAACTATTCATGAGGAATAGACCTAGAATTATAACTTATGCTTTTACTATTGCGTTTCAAACTTACAATCCAAAGTAAGTTAACTATTATATCCATCTATTATCCATTTCATATCTCTTCCAAAATGTTCATTTTACAATTGATATTAATGTATTGTGTTTTCTTAAGTTCTTTGAAATTACTGTACTTTAGTTACACAGTTTTGTTTTGTTGTATTAGACTTAGTACTTTGACTGTATTTTAATTAGTTTTTTTTTACTCTTATTAAAAATTTAAGTTATATCTGTATTTGTATGGCAATATTGCTTGTCAATAGTTTGTTAGTTTGGGCAAATAGTATGTATGGTACCATAGTATTTCTTTTGAAATATTGTTCTAAATTTGAGGTTATTCCTTATTGTTTTAAAATGTATGAAACCATTTCATTTTATTACTTCTATCAAAATAAAATGTTATTTGTGGTAAAAGAGCTCCAAAAATATTTTATGCCTTAGTTGCTTGTTCAATACACTTTTTCTTATATCCTTTTGCTTATGCTGTGTACAAAAACTACCTTTAAAATATGGAATTACTGACTGAAATTTATTTCAGGTTTTTGAAAAGTCTTGAGGATCATTTCCGATCTAAGTATCCCACATATCCATACCTAGAAAATGTGACATTTGGTTTTGAAGAAGGGGATATTGTGCATATTCAGTTTCAAGATTTACACACATTAGTTGAGTTTGTGCCATTGCTTTTTGCATATGTTGTCCTCTTCCTGTATATTTACTTCTCTGTCTGTAAGTATTATAAATTTTAAAGTTATCCTATGCACAAAAGTGTTTATAGTGTTTACTAAGTTGATTCATATTATATACTGATTAAGTAGTCCTTAAATAAAAAAATTAAGGCAAATTTTTATTTTCAGAATCTTTGATCCTAAGCTAAATCTCAAATGACTTAACTCAAATTTTTGGAGTATAAGCTATATGCATAATTTAGTTCAGTGGTCTGTCCAGAGCAATTTTACTACCTTTTTGGGGTACCTTCTCAAATTCACCATTTTTTAAATAGGTACTTTCTCGAATTCAGTTTTAGGAAAAGGTACCTTCACAAAATACATTTTTAAATAAAAGTTCTCTAATGAGCTATATTCTTTTAATTATTTAATATTTAGCCATTCCAGACTAAACTTTCTTTTGTTTTTGTTGTTTAAAAAACTTTACTAACAAAACTGTCGATTTTGCACTTAAATTTTCACAAATTATTAGTACTATATTTTCACAAAATAGGTACCTCTTAAAAAAAACTAGACAGACCCCTTTAGTTAGTAAACTGAAGTCTTCTAAGAGTCATTCTCTAAGCAGCCTACATAGGCTTATACTATTTGAATATGAGATCAATTACCTTCATATTTATAAGTAATAAAAATGCAAGGAAGTTAAGATTTGTTTTTTTTCCCTCTATTTACTCTTCTATGTACTAGTATGATCTGAACCAGTGGTTCCCAAACTTTTGAAGGCTAAGCATTCTAAAGAATTCATATTAACTAAACACTTATCTGGAATGAAATTCAAAGAAGTAAATATTATCTCAGAGCACTTTTATATATTATGCAGAGCACCAAGAGCCTCTGAGTAAAACAGTTTGGGAAGCACTGACTTTAAGCAATAATTATGCTAATATAAATTTATTTTCTAAAATTTTCTAGACAAAATAGAGCTAGTAAAATCTAAATGGGCCTTAGCCATCATTGCTGTTCTGACGCTTGTGATGTCTCTCCTCATGTCAGTCAGTCTTTGTTTGTGGTTTGGATTAAATCCAACCTTAAGTGGAAGGTAAAAAAATTTGTGTTTTTTTGCTCATATAAAAACTAAGGCAGATATTTCCTGAATGGATGATCTTATCAGTACAGTGCAACTTGGATAATTTGAAGCTGAAGGGGTGACTTTAAAAAAAATTTGAATTATCTACTATTTCAAACAAAAGAAGTTTCATCTTTTAATAATAACCTTTGGTCCACTGAATGATTAAAAATGTTACTTTCTACATCATGAAAAATACACCTGATTTGTAATATATTCAGCCATTGTTAAGATCTTCCTTGTAGTTCTGAACATATGGTTTATTAAAATACTGAATTGTGAGTATTATAGTTCTCTTTAAAATTTCCTCAATGCTTATCAATTAGGTAAAACAAGCTACTTTTAGAGCATAAATGATTATTTAAAGGAACTTGATTAATACATGTCTTGACTTATTACCAAAAAAGTAAATTTTTAAATCCATATTGAAGTTAAATAGTTTCACTAATTGTGCAAACCCATATTAATATTCTGAAAAACTCTTAGTAAAAGCTTAAAAAAATTCAATTGTTGCTTCATTAGGCCAAAATTTGGTGGTTGTAACTATCGTAAAATGTTATCTAAATTTTTTGTCAACATCACACCAAAATGTGATTGTAGTCCTCTACAGACGTTTTACTATATTTTACATCAGAAGCAAAGTGAAATAGAAATTTCATAAAAGTTTGAATCACAAATTATTTTATTTTTTCTTTAAAAATCACAACATTATCTCCTACTAATATGTAGTCATCTAGAAGTAATCTAACTAGTTTTAAGATATAATTCAATTTTAAAAAAATATATTCAAAAATACCAATTTCCTACTGATACATCAAGAACGTATCTGTAGGTACAATATCTTATGGTGTCCATATGTGCAACATAAGGTGTTTTGACTTCAAGTTCTTTAAAAAATAAAAGGGTTGAGATCTGGTGACTCTGGTCAAAATCTCAATGATTAACCATGCGTATCACAAATTAATCATATCAGAGGGGAAGATAATTTTTTTAAAGTAATGCACTGAGTTACTTTGATCATTTAAAAGCAGTAAATTTATTATATTTACTTGACTTTTTTATCCAAAGATCTGATTTCACATTTGCAACTATATATACAACTGTTAACATGTAATAACCACCAATCTGAATTCCCATTTTTTTCCCCCTTCAAATTTCAAACTATTCAGTATATGTAAGTACAACAGTCCTTGGGTACCACAGACTCCCCTACATTATTTTTTAGCATTAATTTAATTGGAAGTTTAAAGAACCAAAAGAAAACTTTGAAATATCCACCACTTTGGATTTCAGACAGTCAAGTTATTCAAGTAGCATTGTATTTAAATTTTATTTTCATATTTAGTAAAGCTTGTTCAAACTAATGAAAATAAGACACTTCTTTGTTGCTTTAAAATTTGATTTTTTGAATACATTTTTTAAAATTTATTTACTGTGAGACAAAATAATAGGATGTGCATGCAGTTGGGTTTAATTACACTGTTGAAATCTTTTGAAAGAATTCATGTGTTGTAAAAATTCACTTTTGAATAATCAATGCTTGTTTTTTATCCCATATTTCTTTGTCTGTAATAGTTTTATTTTTCAGTGAAGTGTTTCCTTACCTCATTGTGGTAATTGGTTTAGAAAATATGTTAGTCCTAACAAAATCTGTGGTTTCAACTCCTATGCATTTGGATGTGAAATTAAGAGTTGCACAAGGTATGATTTAGCATAATAAACTTTTGTACAAGATGTACTTTCTGGCAAACATTTAATCGTGACTAGACATTTTATTCTTTCAATCCTAAGTTTCAATTGTGATTTAATTTATTTCGTGTTGTTACCTTTTAAATCTTAATTTTCAGGACTAAGTAAAGAAGGGTGGTCCATTACCAAAAATCTGTTGACAGAATTAGCCTTGTTAATGGTAGCATTCCTAACCTTTGTTCCTCAAATTCAGGTAAGTTCTTTTTTTAAAACATTTGAAATCTTATAAATTTTTACGGTGTCAAATTACTTAACTTACACCCTATGGTTTTTAAAACTTTGATAATGATTGTTTAATGGGAACTAGAATTTTTGTCATTTAGGAATTTTGTTTGTTTGCTGTTGTTGGTCTCCTCACTGATTTCTTCCTTCAACTAGTATTTTTTGCCACATTCTTATCAGTTGACATTCAGCGTATGGAAGTAAGTTCTCATTCATTTAGAGTTCCACCAAGGGAAACATTGTTTTCATGCCTAATTTCGTGTTTAATTTAAGGCTACTGATCTGCAGAGGAACTGCATAAGAGAAGTCACTGGCATCCGCAACAATTCAAGTGGGAGATTAAGTGCTGATCAGGCCCTAAGAAATGCACAGCCTAGGTTAGTGCTAAGTGTAATCGTGAAAAAGGAAAATTATATTTTCCTTGTTTGATCTCTGATGTAAATTATGTTGTTTTTGTTTATAAAAACTACACTTTTATATTGCTTACTAATGCAAATGAGAGTTGGACTGAAACTGCATTGAACTTTTAATTTGTGTTCAATATTACTGACGAACAGGGGGCCAATAGTTTTGTTTACTCCTTTTTTATTTGTAAAGCATTCATGCTATTTTACCTCAGATAATTCCCTTATTCAGTTCCTATCTTTTCCGTGTAAACATACTGTTTCATCATTTGGTTTCAGATTAGTTCCAGTAAATGGTGCATATCCCATTAAACCATCCAGTCATTCCAATAAAATCTTTGCCCCTCCTGCCACCCCTATGTTAGTGAAGTTGCCCAAAAGGATGAAGTTTATATACTTTTGGGCCAGAACAAGAATGGTTCAAAGGGGCCTCATGGTAAGACCATGCTATCAGTTTTAATAAAATACATAATTCTTTTCAATTGAAACAATTAATAGTTTACTTACTCTTCATGTTTACCAATCATGTCTATTTTCTAATGAAATAATGTAACCTAAGCCTTATTATTTTTTACTTAATAGAAAACATTCTTGCTGTCTTTTTTATACAAAATTGTTATGTCTCTCTTCTATGAAATATATATTTCTCTCTATGAAATATTACCTTCAGTGTATTTTTTCCTAAATTAGTTAACCATGTAGAGTGTTCTTAATAATTATTAAGATCCAACTGTTGTTATTGCTGTAATTAATGCTGTATTACTTCTTAAACTTTTAATTACTTTTCAGGTATGCCTTGTTATGTGGATATTTCTTCTTGTTTATAGTTCTGGTATTGTTGAAAAGTATACTGGTAGTTCAAGTATTGTGTCCAATCCAGGTTTGTTACCCTGTTTAATTATTGATAATATCAAACCATTTAGAGAGTTTAATGATTTTTTAATCAGATCATATTATGCTTAACTCTTTAGTTTAAAAGATTATCAAAACATAAGTAATAATAATCCTGCTTTAAGAAAGTAAAATAAATAAGGTAACATATAATTACATTACCCGAAGAATAATTGGAGTTTTTTTCCCCGTTAATCCTATCTTGATTGCCATCTTGGAAGCACTTAGAATTGTTCTGCTACAGGTCTCTTTACTGCTCTATTGATGTAAATGTGCAGCATGGTGTGAACTAACTAGTATTTACATTATTTCTTTTATTACAGTGATCAGTCCTTTAATCACCAGCATATCCCAAAAGATCAATTCTTCCATTCCTGTAAGTACAGAAGCCCCTGAGAGTAAACTATGGAATTGTAGTGAACAAGTAGTCAAAGATTTTGCCCGTAACATTGATATAAGACTGAAGCATGGAAATCTCCACCTTTGGCAAGCTTTACCTCCTCAGCACTGGACAACTCTTTTTGGATACTACAATATATCGCTTTCTGGACGGTAAAGATACACTTAAAAAATCATTCATGTTAACCATTGTAATTAAAAAGTATTTTAAAGAATGATGATAGTTAATGATTCCTCTTTTATGTGCTTTTATTTATAATTTTTAGTTTTTAAGATTTTATTGCAACATAAAAGTATTGTTATAAGTCTTTGCCATATTTCATTAATTGAAGGTTGCTTTACTACATAATACTCTAATAAATGTTTATCTCTGTTTGCAGATTCATTAGTATTCTGCCACCTATTCACCTTTCTGTGGCTGTTGATCCGAATTCTGTAATGGAGCTACGCAATCCTCAAGATGTAAACATTTCTCGAAAATCTTACTGGCAATTTCTCTCATCTGGAGAAATTAAAGATGGAGGTAAGTAATATCTTAAGTTTTGGCCAATGGAGATTTATTGAAATTGTTTAACTTCCCTTAAGACTAAGTAAGTGCATATTCCCCTGCATTATTAAAGTAGTTTTTAAAATCTTCTTAAAGCATACTTATTTTTTCAGATATAGATGATCTGCTGTCTCGAGACCTTCCATACCATCCATCCTCTCCTGGGGAGGTTGCCATAGCGATTGCGCTGGCTGTGCCAAGCTTGTTGTTTTTTGTGTATCTGATGGTTGTGTTGTATCGCTGCATGTGTTCCAAGCACTATGCTGAATGGAGGACCTCTTGGAAGAACCAGGGGGCTCTTGAATCGAATAGGGTAGGCTATGGTGAGAGTGCAGCAGAAGCAAACTTGGTTATGGAAACTTTCCCCCTAAGACTCTCAGGCCACTCACAGGTTAGTACTTTAAATTTCCTTAAACTTATGTTTTTCTATAGATGAACTATAACTTAGGGTTTTCCAATTAATGGTCATAACTGCCCCTTTATTAAATTTACTTTCAAGACTTAAAATGTTCAGAATTCATCTATAATAGCAAATTAATCAGGCGACAAGAATGTCTTTTAATTTAAATGTGTTGTATGCAAGTCAATAGATCCCGTTTATTATCCAAGCTTTCAAAGTTTTTTCTTGTTATTATTATTCATAAAAAAAATAAATTATTGGCTTTGTAATAATTTGAATTGGAACTGTGTTTAGGAATTGGAGTACATTGCTGCAGATGATGATATAGTTGTGAGCTGCTGTTTGAATGGGAATATCAATGTTTGGGATTCGTTATCAGGAGAATGTCTTACCTCCATTCGCCGTTCCAGGTAAAATTTGTGTACATAAGTGTATGATGCAATAGCCTGCTGATGTTCATTTAAGTTTCACTATAAAAGTATAAAATTTTCAGTGTTATTTAAATGGTTGGTAATTAGTCAAATATGTATAAACCAAGTAGACCTTCATCCTATTTTTCAGCAATCTTGATTCTATTTTGCAGTTTCTGAAAAATAAAAGAGTGTAGGTAATTTGAATCACCAGTTTTGTTTCAGTAAATTTAATAAACACAGAAATTTGCAAAAATAATTCTTTGGACTTAAAATAATCTCCAAGCTTTCTAATAAAAATATAGTTTTGGACTTACTCTCTTAAAACTGGTAATTCATTTTCCCTTTTTTAAATTTATTGTACTAATTGCTGTTTAGTATTGTTAAATAGTCTCTACTTTCATTATCATGTATATTTTTGAACCAAGTAATCTGATGTTTGACACTATTTTTAAAATATTATAAATATTGAGTCTAGAAATAACTAAATATAAGAGTCTTAAATTTAATTTTTTACTGTGCATTTTTTTCATAGATTCAGAGAGAAATTGGGAAAGTCAACTAGCTCCAAGAACAATGAAAGCTTTTCTTCAGATTCTACCTACAGCTCCTCACCACAATCAGACAGTGGTGAGCAAGTGTTCAAAGGATCTTCCAGATCCCCTGATGCTGGAAGCTTTCCCAAGTATTTCAACTTTGACCGAGGTACTGCAACATTCCAAGGAAGCAATACTGCTCCTGGTAGCCAAAAGTACGACTTTAGCAAGTTCATGGTATCACAAGAAGAGGTCCCTCTGGAAGAAGTTCAGTGCCATAATAGGTATCAATTTGTTTTCATCTGTTTTGGTTAATGAAGGTTTATTGTAAGATTAGAAATGCTCATAAGTGTGTCACCCCTGCTATTTATTGAGAATAGTAAATAAAATCTTTCATTTTGGCTTACCAACTTGACATTGACGTGCAAATATTAAAAGCTGGCTTGTAAGTTTTCTTTTAAAAAGTGTTTTCTCTTGAACTATACACTCTCTCTAAGTTTAGATTAGTGCCTTAACTCAGTAGCCAGTAAGTTTTGATTGGGATAGGATCCTTAGAACTGTAACTTCATGTCCTGACAAAGATTACTTAAAAATTAGTTTAAAGGCACTTCTAAGATGGATTTGTATTAGTGTTTCAATATGACTTTTTGTTTTGAAGCTCCTACTTATAAGAAATGAAAAGCGTGAGAGAAATATTTAAAGCAAAATGTTGTTTACTTTTATTGAATATACACTGCTGTATGAGGTTATAATTTATTTTTCTATTTTAGCTAACAATATTTCTTCCTAAAATTTAGCTTTCAAAACGTCTGAAATAAACTATGCTTCTCTTACAGTGTTGCCCATGAGTACCAGAAAAGCTTAGAACCCAGCCTGGAATTCAATGACAAAGGAACCAAAGTTGTCCATTCCTCTTTGGCCTACCAATCCATTTGGAGTCTGGACTACTTTGGATCTTGTATTGCTGTAGGGTGTAAAGATGGACGAGTTGAGGTAGGTATTATATGATTATTACAATAGTAGTATTTAATATTCTTGGATGTTTGTTTACCTTAAATTATAAATTAATTATTAGCTAAGCAATTAAGTTATAAGTGGTAAATTTGGTTGTTGAAATAGACCTTTACTTGAACCAACCCTATTATGGAATTCAAGTAAGCATGCATATTATTTTTCTTTGCATGATAGAGATATCCTATAGACGTTTATAATCACAAACTCAATTATTTCTGTTTTTCTTTTCTACTCAGTGATTTTGCATCAAATATCTTTGGTGGAGTACCTCTCTGTTATGCTTATTTAGAGATATCATAGCTAATAAAATTACTTCAAAGAGTTTAAATTCTTTATATGCAATGTGTAAGCAAACAAACATTACATTTGTGTCTAAATAGTTTTCAATCCTCTTAAATATAATAATTATTGAATTAATACATACTAGTCAGTCAAATTACTTTTAATAAAGCTTGATAGCCATAGAGGGACACCCATTATTTATACTACTTTAAGCAAAAACTTCAAAGTTACCTAAGCAATGTGAAATAATTCATGCTATAAAATTATATTATTTAGCTAAGATATCTCTAGGTTTTTTTTTATTATTTCCTTCTTTTCTGATATTCTTTTATCTTTTCCTAAGATATGGAACACATTCAGTGGCAAATTAGAGTATGTCTATGAAGAGACAAAATCTGGTGTCACTACATTGTGCCTTACTGTTGATAGGTAAGAATATTGTCTACTTAATAAAAAGCCTCTTTTGATTCAATTTTCTTTTATGTATTTATAGCTTTGGTGTTCCTTGTTTGTAGGTTAGTCGCTGCTCGTGAAAATGGAGCCATAGATTTTTTTGCCATAGATGTAGTAATCAGTAATAACTTTCCACCTCATCAACAGCATGCAGGTAGGTTGAAATTGAATGGACAATTTGTTTGAAATCTTTTTACATGCTCATTATTTTAACTGGTCATTACTAATCAGCTAAAACCTTTCTAAATATTTTTAAAAGGAAATAGATATTATTCTACTTTTATTGCATGATGATTGAGATCAGGCTCGCACTAAACATAGAATGTGGGCTAAATGCAACCCTCCAGCCTTCTTTTTGTAGCCCTTCAAGTGTGGAATAAATCTGAAATTTAAAAGAAAAAACACATACATTTTTTAGTATAAGATTTTCAGAAGTATTTGCCAATCAAAAAAATGTTTAACTGTTTTACTCATTGAACTACAAACACAAATAATTGAAAAGGTAGCTTACAAGATTTTTACGAAAATTTTCAATCAAAAAATATAAAAATTTCATTCAAATTACAATGCATAAACTTGCTGTGCATACTGATCGTACAGAATACAGGATCCCATTTTCTATGTTGTGCGTAACTACTGCCAATCATTTTGACTGAACGATAGTGAATTAGTCTTTTTACCTTAACATCTTTCCATATTAGTTTGTTGTAATGGAAGTTGTCATAATTTGGCCTACATCACAATAAAATTTACTAACCTCTTATTAAAATCTTAATCTGCTGTGAAACATTCCATATTTTCTTATTACTCTTTCATTTTGTGTTTAGTTACCTGAAACTATTGATTTATCAAACTTGTAATGTTTTCAAAGTTCATGTTTGCAAAACCTCCAAAATAAAGTGCTTTTGAACATGGTAGGTCATGCTGGGGTGCCCTCCTCACACTACGACCCCCTTCGTTGCTGGTGGATCCAGAGCATCAAAGCACACTCTCTGTCCGTGTCTGCATTAGAAGTTGACGGGGCCCTTGTTGTATCAGGAGGATTTGACCGACTAGTGAAGGTAGGTGTTTTCAAATGTAGGAAATCCCAAAGTTCTCTTAATTCTCAAAGAAAGTTTCAGAATTTTTTTTACGAAATCAGGATGACAGTTTTTGCTCCTTTTCTCTCCTTATGATTAGTTAAAAATTTGAGATGTTCTTAGACAGAATGTTTTTGGATATGAAGTATAAAATATCACTTCTAAACTCATAATATGATTCTACTAAATGTGGTTGCTGCTGCAAAGTGGCCAACCTTGTAATACAAAGGGGGTGGTGTTCTTTAACAAATTATGTCAACCAATGATTTTGTTATTGTTGTATTTTAAATTTGATTTCATGTTAATAGTTTGTATTATTTTTCTTGTTAATACTGTTTTATTTTGTTACAGGTTTTTAGAAGTGATTCATCTGTATGTATATATACTTTGCATGGTCATACTGCACCAATATCTGTATTAAACATTGATCAGGTAAGATTAATAAGCTCTGAATAGGCAGTCTGTTTTGGTTAACACGTAATTAACTTTCAACTTTTTTGTCAACAAAATAAAATATTTGAAAAAAGTTTTAAATATAAATAAACCTTATCATCTGCGTGTCTCTTAGTTGCTATTAAAGAAGCATTGCCAGCATTAAAGAAGCTATTCACAGTGCTTTGGTGAACATTCTGTAACTGACATTACTTTTTAAACAAAGTCAAAATTTAAAGGCCTCTGAATTGATTTGCAGAAAATGTTGGTGTTGGCCAAAAATATTTTCGCTTTTACTTATGTGTTGTAGTGTTCGGCAACTAGTGGTCAAAAAATAGTTTACTAACTAGTCTGGGAAAATCTAGTTGCAACTAGTAGTTAACTATTTTTTCCTGGGACTAGTTACAACTAGTAGTTAACTTTTTCCCAAAGTAGTTAACTACTAGTTAACTAGTCTATTTAATTTCATAACCTATTTTTTGCCCAAATTCTAATACATCTTTCTTATCTATATCACAAAAAACGCGCAAAAAGGGCCTTTAATTCTGGTTATGGTATTTTGAGTACTCTACCATTTTAATTAAATTTGTTACAGTACAATTTTTTCTATATATTGATAAAAATTTTAATAAGATTTTTTTTGAAAGTAGTTGAAATTTTGAAAGTAGTTGAAATTTTGAAAGTAGTTTCAACGAGTAGTTATTAAAAAAAAGTAGTTCAACTAATAGTTGAACTAGTTTAAACCAAAAGTAGTTAAACTACTAGTTAACTACTAGTTGATCAGTAGTTAACTACTAGTTGCAACTAGTTCTAGTTAACTAGTGCCGAACATTAATGTGTTGTGGTGTGTTTCAGTTCTCTGCTTCTTGCGCTGCGAGTGGATGCCAGGATGGGGTGGTGTGCCTGTGGGACCTGATGACCGGGACCTGCATGTACAGCCTGAGTGGTCACCAAGGGGCAGTCACCTCCCTGCTCTCTACCGACATCTACATGATCAGCCAAGGGGCTGACAGCCGCATCTGCATCTGGGAAAAGAGCCAGGGGCACCTCCTGCACAGCATACAACAGGTGGGAACTCATTTTAGTGAAGAAGAAAAATATTTGGTTGTTTATAGTCAAATTAATTGAAATCCAGTGCAAAAAAAGCTAGATGCAAAATGAAGATTCACTTATCTATGCATCTCTGAATTTATAAAAAGATATTTGTTAAACATTTTTATTTTTGACATACTGCAAACAAATTCTTAAAAAAATTAATTTAAATAACCCTTTAAACCTTACCACTTTAAATACCCATGCAATTTAAAAGCACTCTCAGCTTATGTTGAATTGAAATTGTTAAGCACTAATTCCAGACGAAAAAATAGCTACCGAAATTTTAAATCTTTCTTGTAAATTGCGTCGTTTTATTCACAAAATAGCTAAGTTTCATCTCTCAAAAAGCTTTTTCTAAGATTTCATGTTTAAAACAGCTTTAAGTTGATAACAGCAATACAGATTCTGTTATTGGGATTTAAACTCATACTTTTTAATGTTTCAGGATTTCAACCTTCATTGTAATTTAATGCTACTCACAAATAACATCATGGTCACTACCAAAGAGGTAAGATTCAGAAATCCCCTTTCTATTATTCAATAGCATCGTTTTGTTATTTTTTTTTACAAATGAGCCACATTAACTATGCAACCTACATTAAGATAGCATTGTCACAGATATGCTATACATTTTCTGCAAAAATGAAATCGCATTGTTTTCCCACAAATGTTTTAATCTTAAGTAAGAGTCTAGTTCAGTGTCTTAGCCATAGTAAGCCAGTGTGTTTAGTACCCCATCAGACTATCCTCAATTGATGGATTTCCTAATAGCAATGTATAAGAAAAGTAGAATATCCAGCTCATATGAGAAAATATTAAGCATCTTGTTATTTAATGCTTAGATTCCAAGTCTAAGTAACTTATTAGCTTCAAGCAAGTTTGACAAAAATACATAGATTAGATGACCAAATGGTTGATAAAGGATTAACACATCTTAAAGAATAAATTTGCAATTGACAATTAGGCCGGCACACTTTAACAGTGATGTTTGATTTCTAGGATAACCTAGTACTGTGGGACGTGAACCATGGTGAAGCGCTGCGCATGATTATGGTGGGCAGCGGAGACCATTCCATTCACATCCGTCTGCTTCGGTTATCAGGACAGTCTGTCGTGTGTGACTACGGGCCCCACATATTCATCATCAACTTCCCTGCCATATCCGACAAATCTGAGTGATTCTATTCCTGCTCTTAGAAGCGCTGAAACCGGTGAAAATGATGTGTGGCTTTCTCGGCGAGTTTTGTTATAGTAGAACTCCAATTATCTGGATCTAATGAGGCCAGACCCAACCCTGATTACCACATATCCTGGTAATTTGATAGCAGTACCAAAGAGGCTATTTCTTAAATTACTTGACTTTAATCTTTTTTCTTGCATTACAAGGCGCATAGGCCACTTAAATAAATATTTTATATGTAATTTTACAGAATGCAGTAACAATTTACTGTAATAGTTTTAAGGACTAACAATATTTACATTGTCTACAATGCAATATGTTTTTCTTATTTATATTTAACAATACTGTAGAAAACAGTAGACATTTTTTTATTAAATGTTAAATAATTGTCATTACAGAGCAACGTAAATTTTATCATTTCGTCATCATTTATTCCTCAAAACAATCCAGATACTTGGAAGTTCTATTTCTGTTATGATTTCTTGTATTTATGTATAGATAAATACTATAAATTTGATTGCAATGAAATTAATAGTGATATAATTTTTTTCATTAAGCTGAGGCTTCTGCAAAGCAGTGCAATTTTTCAACCACCTACTTTTATTTCTTTTTGATTTGATTGCTTTTAGTTTTTTTCCATTGCTTTTATTATTATTTGAACTGAAAATTGCTTGTTTATTATGGCATAAATTTTATAAGTAGATTGTAGGTACTGCTTATTTTATTTTATGAAAGAAACCCATTTTGTATAGTGTTTTGAAAGCTTCAACTTTTAATACAAATAAAACACCTGGCTGAAACTTTGAATCAGAAATCCTATGTACAGTAAATGAACTCTATGTAAATGAAGTAAATGAACTATGAAGTTAAGACAAAATCTCTTGTAGATTAAATTTTTCTGAATTGCACTGCTTTGGTAATGTTTTGCATTCACTTTTCATTTTCTTGTTTTCATGACACTTCTTTTCATCTCTCACCTATCAAACCAAAGTGTACTATATGTTTAATTTTTATAATTGCATACAAAAATCAGCTGTGTATTTTGTATTTTTAAGATTGATTGGTGAATTGAATAAATGATGTTATGTGCTTTTTGGAGAATGTTGTGAATAGTCTGCTTTGGTAATGCTTTTGTTAAATCTCTAATTATTATGAATCTTAAATTTGTTACTTAACTAATAGTTCAAATTAATTGTTGAGTTTATTTGCTGTCATGCTTTTTTATTTATTTGAACAATATTTCTTGTTGGAGTTTTGTTCTGTTTTATATAACTACAGATTTTTAAAATTTAAATTTGTCCCTTAAAAACTGAAAATTAAAACAATTCAGCTGTTAAGGGTTTTTTTTAATTATTACAAAGCTTAGTAGTGTAACCTATGGGATGGAATCAGTTGCTTTTTTGGTGGATTCTTGAAATTTATACATTCATATGTTCACTTATGAATATTTGTGACACATCTAATTACTACATTAAGTAATTTTGCTTACTTATGTATTCAAAACTATTTTAAATAGCTTTTTTTTTAATTTGTTTCATTGACCCACTGATTTCATTTGGCATGTAAAAGAAATTTTCTGGTACATTAACCATAATTTGTTTTGACCCATATTTGCTTTGAATACTGTAATTCAATTATGAACCATCAACCAGAGACTGCAGAAAGAATTATTAAAATACACAAATTTTACAATTTGATCAATACATTAGGATTTCCCTGGAAAAAGAGAAAAAATCTAAAGCTAACCTAATTGGGCAAATAGTTACTAAGAAATATATGTACTTATAAATGCATAATTAATAATCCTGAAAAAAATTACATATGAAAGTATATTTAATTGTTTATTTTTTTTTATTAAGAGAAAAAATACTTCAGTAAACTATTATATTGATCTCTTCAAATGTTTCTTTTCTCTGACTTACTAGGGGATTTTAGGAACTTTATGCAGATTGACTTTTGTCAGATATAGTAATCCCCAACACTTTTTTATACAATTTAGAACTGCACAAAATAAAATTATAACTCCAAATTTCATTGAATGTTTCCATTAGAAAATACTAATATAAATGAAGGTAAAAGAGAAATTGGTTTCATACTTGGACTCAGTGCCCAAAGTGTCATAATGGTTCTAAAACCCTTACCACCAGAAAAAATGTTGTGGGCCGGTGTTGTTTCTACTCACTATTGACTGTCATGAAGATAAATTGTAATAAGGATTTTGATAGGCCAATTTAACCCTGTGTGACTTCATTTTAAAAATTAAATAAATAAAAAATATATTCCTTATCTTTTTTCAAAATGCTTTGTTTTATTGATCTTTGTTTTGTTTGACATAACCCTAAGTTTGGTTATTCAAGTTTTCCCTTTGTTATTACATAATTCCATTAATGTTACTAAATTGTTTCAATTGTCTCCAAAACTCAGAATACAATTAATTTGATTTGCAGCTGAGAATGTGCATTTTAGTTTTTTTTAAAAAAATAGGCCAGAGGCAAAGCTTCTTTAATGCTTGAAGTTGTTGTGACATTTGCAAAATACTTTCACAGTTAGGTAGCATTGTTAAAATGTGTGCTTTGATTATAGTTGTTTCCACACTGTAAAGTCTATATTTTTCATACCTTCTTCACCTCCTACAAAGAATAATATGTATCGGTTTTTAGAAATAAACATGAAAATAATTGTAGTTATGTCGAAAAAAACACATATTTATGTGCTTGTTTGGAAGTTATTTAGATATAATATAAAAGTTTGCACATTTAGAATATTGAAAGTGTATTTCAAGTCATTATTTGTTTTTTCTATTATAAAGTAATTGATTAGTATAGAACTTTCTATAGTTGGTATGGAACATTGTTTTTAAGACAACTTTTCATTGGGGAACAGAAGTATTTTGTTACAATGTTGTTTCTAAAATTCTTCTCTAAAAAAGTTTAAAGCTTTCATACCTAATTCTTTATCATTCATCATAAAATTCTGTATATATATATATATAATGCAGGAAGTTTTATTTAGGCGTGACTTAACCTTTTCATTTGAGTATCATACTAATTATTATTAAATGAATGTGGAGAACTTGACTATTTTAATCATTCCTTAATCGGAATGCTGAATCATGGAAGAATTTTTGTATTAAGAATATCTTTGCAACTACCTTAGGTTACAATTTTGTGTAAGCTTTCAAGCTCACTTTTTCTTTTTGGTTACACAACCATATGTGCCACAATACATTAATTTTTTAAAATAAAAATTATCCTTTTAAAAACATGTGATTGTAAAAGAGTAGTTCACATAGTAAAGATGTGCTTCATGTATGCAAAAATATTTCTATGGTTTATGAAATGCTTGAAATAATTAAGTTCTCAGGCTTTTTTCAAAAGCTAAAAATACATATACACTTCTTTTTCATCCTTGTTATGAGTTTTAGACAGATTGAATAGTGTTAATAAATTGTATGAATTAAAATTCTGAAAAAGTTACTATCCTAATTTCTTAATCAGATGACATTTCTATAGGCTCCTTGTTTACCAAAATTTGATTTTCTTTAGTCTGACTTTATTGGTAATTTGCCAATGACAGCAGTTAGAGAGCACAATGTGTTTTGTGAAATTTCCTGTGATAATGTAGCATTTTCGTCCACATGTGTCATTACTTTTGTACAGTTTTGAAAGGTGTATGCTAGGAGGTTTTTAAATCTTAAATGTGAGCATGCTCTTCCTTATGTATCTATTTTAAAACTAAGTATCTTGAATATATTTATATTTGAAGATTACTTGTAAATAGATATTCAATGTGCTTATATATCAATAAAAATAATTTCTGCATCATTTTTGTGTATTCTGTCCTTATGCTTTTTATTTCTTAATCTCTTTTAGTCATAATAAGTTCCAGTGCTCGTTTTAGATTAGTTGACAGAGAGAGGAAATCATTATTTTTGTTTCATGCTAGCTAGACTCTGAAAGCGACTTGCTATCATATGACGTAATAGGCTTCAGATGATTGCCATATTTATCTTGGAATTCCTTACTTCAATATTATTTTGAAACCTTGAAATGTTCTCTATACCAATTCTCCTTGACCCTGAGGCAAGTGTCTATTTCGGGATATTTGTGATTGAGAAGTCTGAAGGGGTGTTCCTTTATTTTGAATTATTAAGTTCTATGTTATTATTCTTGGGTTGTTTAGGTTAGTAAATATAATCGAGCCGTTTTCTAGTTGACCTCATAGTACTAGATCTTTAAGTCGAAAAGTGTAGTATAAAATTACGATTTTCTTTTTAATTAAAAGTAAGTTAAAAGTAGTACTGTTTCTAAAAGTAGCATCTGGTATCCATCAAATGGCCTTATGTAGGCTCTTTGTTTATTCATGTGATCCTCTTGCACGTCTGAAAAATTTCAATAGCTGAATTATTTCGTTCAAGATGAGTTCTGTCATGAAAAATTAAGTTATACAGGGTGTCCCAAAAATGTTGGGTCACATTTCTAGGGAGTACACACCTAGACAAGTCAGAATCACATAGGATTTGGTGGTCGCAGACCAAATCCCAGGGAGTTAAAAATGGAGCGACACCCCTACAAAATTATTGAAAAATTCAATTTGTAGAATAACTACTATTTAGTGGAGTCGCTTATGTCATGTTTCAAAAAACTTTTGGCAGATGCTTAGTGAGTGGTATCATTCTATTCGTAATGACGTCTACATTAACGTGGTACTGGGTGTTTTTTCCGAATTCAAGATGGCCGCCGCAGGAAAAAAGCTGTAAATGGCGATCTAGGGATGTTATCGGAATTACTTTTGGACAAAAAGTTTAGAAATATATTTTTTTATCGAACAGCTACAGAAATAAGCGTCTAAATCGGTTAAAAATGGCTTTTATGACGTCATAACCAAAAAATGGGTATTTTCACCAAAAATACAGTATTTTGTCATGTAATAATACTTTAAATAGATGCTATTTTCAACGTGAATGTAAGGAAAATATGTTCATAATTAAAATACCAACAATGGAAATTTCATAGGTGGTCACAAAAGGCGGATATGACGTCAGATATCCAAAAATGGCTGCCAAATAAAAAAAAATTATTTATTTTTTATTCAAAAATTTTTTAATTGGGAATTATTACACTTATATGAATGTAATAAAGGTATTTTTTAAATTAAACAAAACATTTTAAAATTCCTGAAAATAGCATCGAAATATTAGGTGTGATTGTGAAAGACAGAACTACAGTATTTTGTCATGTAATACTTTAAATAGATGCTATTTTCAACATGAATGTAAAGAAAATATTTCATAATTAAAATACCAACAATGGAAATTTCATTGGTGGTCACAAAAGGCGGATATGACGTCAGAAATCCAAGATGGCTCCCACATAAAAAAAAATATTTTTTTATTCAAAAAATGTTTAGTTGGAAATTATTACACTTATATAATTGTGGTAATAAAGTTATTTTAAAAATAAAATAATTCCCAATTAAAAAAATTTCTAAACCTAAAACTACTTAGGGGACATCCATAAATTACGTGAGGTGTTTTTTCCAAAATCTGGACCCCCTCTCCCCCTTGGTGAGATTTAGTGAAATTTTGCTGGACCCCCCTCCCCCACGTGAGATTTATATCTCTACAACTTTTTAAAAATTATTTTCCTTTCTCATACTTAAAAAACAAAGAAAATGTTTAATTTCTAACTTAAAAAGTTGACGTGAGATTTTTATCGACCCCCCCCCCCTCCCCCCTTGGTGAGATTTTTCCATACCCCTCCCCCCCTTTTTGACCTCACGTAATTTATGGATGTCCCCTTATGTTAATTATTTCTTGTTTCTACTGGTGGCCATCTTTAAAAATAAAACTTCCAAACGTAAGAACGTTCCTTTTCCTTGTTACTGAGGAAAGTATTGAAAACCTTAAATTGGGATATGGTAAATACGAATACTAGTTCTGCCCTTTATGTTGCTATAATTTTCCATCTGTTTATTGCTATGGAATGTAGCATATGTATCCAACATAAAACGTGAATCTCTCGTACACATCGAATTGTAGAATATTTAATGAATCGTATCTTTTAACCACCACGCTAAAACCACCTATTGTTTTAAAGAAAAAAAATACACAAAGATTATCGAGAATGGCGTTTCTACGGATAAATAAAACCCACTGGATTGCTTTAGTTTTCAACAAACCTAGGAAACCCCTTTTATGGTCAAGCCTGTCACTCTGTATTGCTAAGCTAAGGCAAGTGTAAATTGTAAAGTTGTTTTCTTTGCTTTCAGTGTCTTCTAAAGGAAAAGCAACTTCTACGGGGTAAAGCTGTTTTCTCTGCAATTCAATGGATTTGTTAGAACTGTTAACTTACTTAGTAGCAAAATTTAATAATTCCAATTAGAAAAAACACATTCCCTGAAATAAAAAGATAGAGCAATGGCGTTATGAAGTACGCAAAGGAGGAATTCAGAAAAAACGTCTAATTTTTAGGGGAAAGGGATTTTTTCGCATGTGTGACGTGACACTGTGGGGATGAATAGTTCTAAATTTAGTGACATCACACTTTATGAACTACTATTTATTTTTTCATTGCTGAATTTCTCTGTCCTAAATGTATTTTTCCACTGTGATTTGACAGAAATTAGCTATACCAATTAAATGTTATTATTATTAGGTGTACCTAGAAACGAAAAGAGTCATGCAAATTTTAACATGTTGAAACTTGATTTATATTATAACAGCTTAAAAGTATGAAATCACATAAACGAAGAAGGTTAATTAAACAGTACTACTTTTTATATACCGGAAGGAAGGATAAAAAATCTATAAAAATTCCCAAATTTGCCCTTTGCGCTCACCAAACAACCTATAAGAATTATGTGACGTAATGTGTTAATATGTCCTTACAATATTAAGAAATTTAAAAAAATTACTGAGGGATAAAAAATAATTAAAAGTTTCATGACAATGCCCCATTCTAGGTTATACTATCCAGCACCAAACAATTTTAGGAAAAAATCATTCACTACACAAATGCAAAGTCAAGCTTTTAATGAGGCAGGAAAAACAAACTTATTCACAACATCATTGTTACAGAGAAGAAACGCATTGGTCCGAAATGACAAATCTTCAACTTGTTTTGGTCTTCTTTCGAAAGCGACACTCTTTAATTCTTTCACTTCATTTATATCCTGTTCTAATAATCACACAAGACCCAAACAATGGTGAAATTTTCAGCATTTCGGCTTACTGCGTTATTCCCAGTACTACAATAGCTCGATGTCCGTCGTTAAAAACAAGTATGGTCAAAAGATTTTTGCCCATTCTGGTTTTTGACGTACTGATATTGCTCGTTCAGCTCTTTTTGATGGTGTTTTGCAGTTTCAACTTAATAAAAAAAAATGGCCATGAAGTTTTTGAATTTAGTAGGAATCAATAAGTTGTTTAAAAGAATTGAGTGTTACAAATGGCAGTGTCGAGAAATATCGACTCCAGCAGGTTATGTGAAAAGTCTCCATGACAAAAATAGAGTATGTGGTTGAAAAAGGTATAAGACGATTCGTGGTTTAGAGCAGTGGTTCTCAACCTTTTTCACGATTGTACCCCCAAAGGAAAAATATATTTCCCTGCGTACCCCTCGCATGCAGTTGCAGGTAGTGGTTGAAATATCACCTTCGTTTAAAGCATGGGTTCCCAAACTTTTTGGGACCACCGCCCCCTTTTCAAGAAGAAAAATTTCCACCGCCCCCTTACATATTTTTCCCCTAATTTGCTTACATTTCGTAGAATTGTATACCAGCGTTAAGTTATGAAAATAATTCAATTTATAACCCAGTGAAATACAACTTTGTAAAGAAAGCTATTATGAACAATATTCAAAAGTTAAGTTTTCTATGCACCTTAAAATTTAGTTTGAAACAGTTAGGATAATAATTCAACTCTACCTTTTTTTATATAATTTTACTCAAAAATAATTATTTATCTAATTTTGAACATACTGACCCCTCTTGTACCCAGGGCGTATGCCCCGTTTGCTACCTCCAGAGTATATTTTTGAACCTACGTCTGAAAATTTCCTGCTTCCATCTTAAAAATACATAAATTATTGATATATCAAACTATATGTAAAACGGGGTGTCTGGGGGTCCTCCACCAGAAAATTTTTGAATTTTAGCTTACTAAAATGTGATTTTAAGCTACTTTTACAGGATTTTTGAATACTTGGCGTACCCCTTAAAAGCTCTCGGCGTACCCCTAGGGGTACGCGTACCCCCGGTTGAGAAACACTGGTTTAGAGCATGAAAGAGGTGCAAAATCGATTAAATGGGTTTAATTTTGCCCTCTTTTAGTGAGAAAATAGTGTTAAAGTGCTTGAATTAATATCAAATTACATCAAGAATATATACATACAAATTATTTACAAAATACTTAGGAGCAAAAAAACTTTGAACTCCAGAAATTATGTGGCTTACATATATTTTTTTCTTTCTAGTAGATTTGGGAAAAACGAAAATCAGTGAATTGGATTCAAAGATGAGTGCTTAGAGTGAAAAGTTAATAAAGTTAACAAATTGAGTGTAAAGTATTTCTATTTTGAATTACAAAAGAAAAGAAAATTCCCCTCTAAATATGATATTATGAAGCACCTTTTAATTGATATTATTTGCATCTTTTTGATGATGAAATTGGAAAAAACGGATATTAAATCTTGTTTTTGTTAAATAGTAAACAAAAAAATTCCTTTATTAAAGATAAAAAAAATTATCTTTAAATTAAAAGATAAAATAACGAAAGTTCCAAACTTTCCCTATAATTTTTGTGGTTTGAATTTTTCCTATTTAAAATATGAACAGGAAAAGATTGACTTCTATACTTCCATATCAAATATCTGTCGGAATTTGTCACAAAAAGGACTTGATTTGACAGTATGATAATTCTGCACTGCCCATTTCTTCTACTATATTTAAATTTATAATTTTTTTAGGAAAAACCTGTTTTTGTGATATGCCATATTATTACTTTAAAACGTAGCAAATTTATACTTGGAAGTTTTTTTATCTTGTAGGTAGGCTATTAAAAATTTAGTTAGGTACATAAAGTTTAGCACTTTGCCAATAGATTAATATAGACTATCCAATATTTTGATACAATGTACACAACCGTAGCAGCAAAATCTGACAGTATCGATGAAATAGAAGTATCTCGGAAACAGCATGAATGATAGTGCTCGAAAATCGAAGTGATAGAAAAAATAAATTCACAAAACTTTGTTCTCTGATGCACAGTTTTCTCTTAAGCTAGCATCCTTGATTAAGTAATGATACTCCTTTTTACTGTGTCTTTTGGTTGATCTATACTCCTTAGTGGACTATCTACTGGAATACTCCGGAGATTCTTCTCTAGGAGAGAATTCCGCACGTTTTCTAGAATATTCGTGGTTGTTCGAGTAAGGTGGGTCTTGGATGTCTAGAGAATGTTGCTTGCTGAGAAACTTCCTAGGTGGAGGGTTCGGGAATTCGGGGGAATTCTGCCGGCTAGGGTAGTCTAAAGAATGCGGCCTCCTCCGAATAGGATAAGCATACTCGGGGGAATTCTGTCTACTCGGATATTCCAAAGTGTCGTGTCTATTACTCGAGTTCTGCTTGCTGGTATACTCAGAGTTCGGTCGTTTTTCTGGGTTTTTTAGTCGACTGGTGGGGTATTCTGGGGAATTTTGCCTGCTCGGGTGGTCCAGAGAACTGTGTCTGTTGGGGTATTCTGAAGAATGTTGTCTGCTGGCGCGTTCCATCGAACTGTGCCTATTGGGGTATTCGCTGCAGCTTTGCGGGTCCAGGTAGTCCGGAGAGTTATGCCGTCTTATTCTTCTGGGGTATTCCGGGGAATTCTGACGACTGATGGGGTATTCGTGTGAATTCTGCCTGATGGGGTACTCTAGAGAACTGTGCCGGTTGGGGTATTCCTCGCACTCTTTTTCTATGTAATCATCAGGGGAGTTGCGTCGCTTCGTTGGAGGGTATTCCGAAGAATTTTGTCGCTTGGTGGGGTATTCGGTGGAGCGACCGTCGGGGTACTCGAGCGATTTGGGGTATTCGGGACCTTCCTTGGAGTCCTGCTTGCAGAGGTAACCCGAGGGGGTGTTGTTCCTTCTTCTGTCGGGATACTCGGGGGAGTTCTGTCTACTGCTGGAGTATTCTGGAGAGTTCTGTCTGGTGGGGTAGGGGAGGGCGATGACTCGTCCGCTGTAGTCGGGGGCCGACGCTCTGCCGACGTCATCGGTCAGCCTGGACACGTCACCGCCGTAGTCCGGAGTGAGGAACCTGGTTGGCCGAGTCCTTCGTCGTTCTGGTCGCCGCCGCTCCGCCTTCTGACATTTGCAACACATTTGAGTTGAGGGTTGTCTCCTGAGTATAAAAGAAATCCTAAAATTAAAGCAGCTTTCAATATATACGGGTTGCTCGGGTTGAAAATATAATGTAGCTTATTTTCAGTGAACTAACTACATACCTATCAAATGTTTAAACATACATTTTTTATCAATAGATTTTGATGCCTGCATTTTTGTATCGTGACACACGTCAAAACGCAAATGTAGTAACATCTCTGTAATTAAAGATTCCTTATACTTTTTCTTCAAATCGTCAGTCCTTTCAATTTTTTGTTTACACATAGGACTTAATAAATCTTGTAGACAAATATCTAATTAACTTTAATTTGGAAAACTTGGTGTGGCAAGTCAACTCGATTGCATGCGCGAGGGGCTTTACGGTGAGGAGCGAAAAATTCCTGCAGGGGGTTTCCCTATAGGGTAGCAGTATCCTCTAATGGGTAGTTCCGAAATAAAAAGCTAGATCTTTTGGATACCTTTAATCCCGACACCCTTTATTTTACCGTTCTAAAAAACTAAAAATCGAACCCACATTTAAAAAATATATATATATAAATATAAATAATTAGTTTTAAGTAGGAAATATATTACTTGTATCTTAGTTGATATAAAATATATGCCGAAATAAATAAATGAAAGATAAAAAAAATTCGAACTCACTCAAGAAGAAGCCAAGTACCGTAGTAGCAAAAGCAGAAGCCAGCAACCACAAGGAGTCCAAAGAACGCAAGAATCAGCACTGGAACTGGACGAACCTAAGCAAAGAAAAGGTTTTTTTCTCACACAGTCCAGTATTTTTCAGATAAAATAAATATTTTTATCAACAACCGAACTAAAAATATTACCTGCGAATCAAAGTCATCCCAATATCTCTCACAAGTGAGGAAGGAGCAGATGGATTGGTCCAAGTCCTCTAAAAATATTTATTTTGTTATTATTTCAAGATTATTTGATGCATTGAAAAATAGTTTGCTATTTATGTTTTTTTTAAATGAAAATGTTGAGTTATATTACACAATCTGTGTTATACAATGAAAAAAAGTTTAGGTCGCTCACCTTCAATTTCCTGAAAATCTTGTGACGACAAGTTGGCTAACATTCCTATGGTACACTGTCTCATCAAGCTCTACAAAAAAAGGGAAGAACTATTAGCTCTAGGGAACTTTATTTTTTTCCATATTTGTACTTTTAGATACATTTTATTTAGATGGTAATTGTCTATTGAACGTGCTTTATTTTTTTAATATGCTAGAATTTGCAGAGAGATTATAACTTAATTCGTTTTTATCAAGTTTCTTCTTCAATGAATGGAATAATTATCTCCGTATTGATAGTAGTATATCCCATAAAACTTTTTAAATCGGATAAAATATAAAATTTCCATTTGAGTTTTGGGTTTTTACTATAATTTTTAAAATCTAATGAAACATTTTTAGCAGCTATTTAAGCTGATCTTCTGTGTAGTCAAGAATTAATGCCAAGAAAATATAATAAACTCTTAACTAAACTATTCCTAAAAGTGGTGCATAAGTTTCGTCAACATTTTCACAGAAGGGAATTGTTGGCAATTTTTCTGAGACTAAAAGGTACAAATAATGCTAGTTCTTAAACTGTCTCAATTATAACTTCGAAGAAAATAGGATTTTTACGAGTTAATAAAAGATTTTGAGATTTATAGGTAGTTGATGATGGTAGTGTGGTTAGGGTAAAGTCCACCAACGTCACACTAAACAAGCAGTACACTTATTGACATTACTTTTAATGCTTTCTGAATAGCATATTGTGGTACGAATATAACTCCCTGGAAAAGTTCTGCAGGTCTTAAAAATATCAAACAAGGTGGAGGCCGTGAAATATATCGAACTAATCATTTAGTTTAGACACTCTGTGTTTTGTTTCGATAAAACCAACTCCTTCTGCGGTAAATAAAATTTTTAAAAAAGAAGAGGGATTTCAATTAAAAAAAATAGGGTACAATGCATCAAACATGATAGTACTCGGGATTTTTTTTGGAACAATGTAGTTAGTAAAGGATATGATAATCAGAATTATTGATACAACAAAAAGTGACATTGTCATATAACCACAATTACCACCTAATAATCCCTTTACTTTATTAGCGTATCCTTAACCTAGAATAGTGCGAAATTCAGTTCTGTCTGACCTGCTTAACGCTATCAGCGTTTCTCCTCCAAACGGTCTGGTTTCCACTCTCATCGAGAGACAAAGTGTTTTCTTTAATATGCACGTTTTTATTAGGATGTCAAGATAAAGAAAACAAAGTACCCGGCATTTCGCTTGCACCTGGGCCAAGGCGGCTGGATCGCACTCTCTGCGAGCAGTGATGGCTTTGACGTCCACCTCCTTCTGTTGTTGCAGGACCTCGCACCGGAACACGTCACAGTATGAGTCCAAACAAACCGCGTCCACTGTCTGGGAGGGAGAAAAATATTAAAACGTATATCAAGAGGGAGCCGATGTCCATGGCAAATGATTTGAAACACAAAAAGTTTCACCACTCCCTTTAATATACGTAAAGGAATATTTACATTTAGGGAATGGAAAGTAAAAGTATAAATAAGAACATTTTGAGTACAAATTTTTGTACTATTTTAAATTGGGAGTCCTAATTGGCCTTAATGTTAGGCCGCACTTCCGAAATAAATTCTTATATTGCTTCCTTTAATATATTCCTGTTTTTATTCTGCTTCTATTTTTATTCAACTGGGTTTGGTTGTCTTTCATTATAATTTAATGTTTAAAGAATGTTGGCAAAATTCAACCTTGAATTTAATTCGAGAATTAGTTGCCTCTTGTATCACAATAGAAAAAGATTTTTCTGGAGAGAATGATATTAATTTCAAACCACTGCCGTGTAAATTTTAAAGACGTAGAGAAAGCAGAACGTAAAACGTTTTACACCACATAGAGGGAACGAGTTTGATAAAATTACTTGAAAAAAAATTTACTGAGTTTTATTACGCAAAATCGCATGGGAATATTTCAAATAAAATACTACTACCAATTAAAAATCTAATTGGTTAATTCATAACAATATTTATACAGTTCTGGTTTCAGCTTTAAGTACATTATATTTTGGGACCTCTGTGTTTCTGAAACTAGAATCAAACCAGATTTTTATGATCCGTATCAACATGCCCAATTCAACAGCAAGTAGGTATACGTTCATATGAATATAAAAAAAATTATGATGTAAGTATTTGAATAGCTGACCGCATGCTGTGCGTCCAGATGGGAGGCGAAATCGTCTTGTCGGGGGATGGTCCTCCCGCAGAGGGGGCAGCGCAGGGCCCCTTCCTCCTCCCGCAACAGAAGCTCGGTCCGCAGCCAGCCGAACACGTCGCGTCGGGGGTGCAGGGGACACTCCTCCGACACCGAGCACCCATGACGAGACACCAGCGGCCAGAAGCGCTGAAAACCAAATGCAACTTCAACAAAACAATAAAGTTTAATTATGATGTAGGTCAGTGTGGTCCAACCCGTGGCACGCGGGCCACAAGTGGCACTCGAAGAAATATTCGTGGCACTCGGCCTCAAAATTAAATTCGTATTCTAAATAGAATATAATCCACATTTCAATTTTTATTGCAGAAAAGTGTTAAAAACCCGGTTTTAGAGTCTAATTTTCAAAAATTTTTCTTCAAGACACCCCCCACAGAGAGGAAAAGAATCGCCTGTTTTCTACGAACGGTTTTCTCCTTACTAATAGACTTATTTTCCTTTTAACCAAAAATAATCAATTTGGAAAAATATCCAAGAAATAATTTGTTAAATTTTAATTTCATGAATTAATTTAATCATTTAATCATTTAATTAATCATTTAATTTCAGTTGTGGCACAAAATAAATCCCCTTGAGTAAATAAAAAATATATTAATGAGACCCAGTCAATATTTTTGCATTGCATTTTAAATGTAGGAAAGATATTTCTTAAGTAAAATGTGTCTTAGTAAGTATTTGTAGTTGAAGTAAATGTTCCAGTGTTGAAATATATAAGCTTGATTTGCCTGTTTTAAAATAGTAAACTGTAAATTTTCCTGTCTCTGGCACTCGCCTCCTCATGAAAATTTTAATTGGCACTCGGGTACCTAAAGGTTGGACCACACTGATGTAGGTAAACGTTAGTTAGCTAAACGATGCAAAAAAATGAAAATAATTATTAAACGAAAGTTTAGCCAATTAACTAGAAGTACCTGAACGCAATAAATTTGACGTAAACGTTCCGTTTCTGGAACGTTTTACAAGCGAACCCCTGTTTTTACGTGACGCATTTTAGTGAATTATTTTTAGGGTTCAATTTTGTTGTGTTATACATCAAATGAAACTTAGTAAGGTAGCTATATAATTTGGAAAAGAAAACAAAATATGGCTGTTAAAATAACGTAATTAAATTAAAAGAGTTCAATACGAGTAATGCTATAGAGTTAAGAGAGTTAATGAGTTCAATACGAGTAATGCTATAGTATAGAGTTAAGAGAGTTAATGAGTTCAATACGAGTAATGCTATAGTATAGAGTTAAGAGAGTTAATGAGTTCAATACGAGTAATGCTATAGTATAGAGTTAAGAGAGTTAATGAGTTCAATACGAGTAATGCTACACTTCTGTTGCAGAAACTTTTTTTTTTGTCTTTTAAGATATTTCCGTTTTGTAGATTTTTGCGTAGTTCTTTTTGTGTCCTGAAAACACCGGTCAATATAAAAATCGGTCAGTAAAATCTGGTAAATAAAATTTTTAAAAAATATACAGGGTGTTTCAAAAGTCCGTTTCACGGCTTTTATTTGGAACCAACGTCTCCTAGGGTCCTGTAAGTAAGGTCTACCCCTAGGTAAGTGACCCTGGAGAATCCATTGAGATGACTTACAGCGCCCCTAGCGGCGAAATAAAAAAGTTAAAAAATTTATTTAAGAAACAAAAGGAGATAGAGCAAAAACCTCAGTGAGTGTATTGTTGCCACTGTTATAAGTAACTCACTGAAAAAAATTTCATGAAAATATTGTGAATATTCACGGAGATATTAGCATGTGAAAATAGCCGGTTTTTAGAACCCAAAAATGGAAAAGTTCGCAAATTTGCAAGTTTTTTTAATTTTTTGATTAAAATTTTACTTCATCTAACTAAAAAGATACAAAACTACATAAAAACTCTGAAAAACTTGCAAATATGCGAACTTTTCCTTTTTTGGGTTCTAAAAACCGGCTATTTTCACATGGTAATATATCCGTGAATATTCACAATATTTTCATGAAATTTTTTTCAGTGAGTTACTTATAACAGTGGCAACAATACACTCACTGAGGTTTTTGCTCTATCTCCTTTAGTTTCTTAAATAAATTTTTTAACTTTTTTATTTCGCCGCTAGGGGCGCTGTAAGTCATCTCAATGGATTCTCCAGGGTCACTTACCTAGGGGTAGACCTTACTTACAGGACCCTAGGAGACGTTGGTTCCAAATAAAAGCCGTGAAACGGACTTTTGAAACACCCTGTATAACTTTACCCATGTAATAAATTTGTTTTTTACTGACCGGTTTTTACATTGATCGATTTTTTCGTTCCTTCAACAACACATTTAACTCTGTAACAAAACGTAGTTATTCTACAACAGCTCAAATATAATCACATACATAATTCGCGTCAAAATTCTTCTTGCTTACGAAAAGTATAAACGTAGCATTTATCGTTCTATAAATGCACAGTTTGAAAAGAAAAGATTTAAAACTGAGTGCGTTAGTTATTCAGTGAAACCTACTGCACTGAGTCCTCTGAAAAACATAATTTAACAAGACAAAAGTTATAATGCTAAATTTAAATATATATTCTTATGCGGTGTCACGATTTCGGCGATTTTTGAATCGGTGTCGAAAACGAATACCTTAAAAATTCTAGAAAAACTAACAATGAACTATAAATAATATTTTTGAATAAAAGGAACGCACAAGTTTGTTGAAATGTTTTTTGGATGGTTACACAGTATCATAATATGCATTTATGCGTCATCAGATATTTTTTTATTGCTTTAAAACTTATTTTGTTGGTTCCGAAATATACTACGCTCATTTATAGAGGTTTTAAATTTGTCACTTAAGTACATTTAGGAGACAGGAGATTTAGATTTTTGTTAAATTAACATAAAACACATAAAGACCAAATGAAAGAAAAAGCCATCAAAGGAGTTACCCTGTTGAGGACTTCCCTGACCACTTTGGAGGAGTCCGATGTGCAGGACAATAGACTGACAGACGGTCCATTCCATCCCCCGTGGGACAGCACCAACAGGAGAACCACCTGCGATAAAAGTTTTGGGAAGATTAAGCGAGTTATTTAAATTAGAAAGAGATTTCGGGATGTAAAACATGTATTAAAAGAGATTTAGCAAGATTTAATAAAAAAAAAGTTAAAAATCCTTTGGTAACACATAACTATTTTCTGAAGTAAAAATTATCATGATGGGAGGATTAATTCCGAATTGTGTAGTTGGGGTTGTCAATGCCTTTCTTGTGTTTTTTATTATTTTAATGTAAAATCAGGGGAGCTGTAAAATCTTATGTAATGTTTAAAAAGGACATTCTACAGTTAATGAAGCCCCTTTGTTTTGAAATATTTCAGTGGAGAGGGAAACCACATGTTTCGGAGCAGGCGCTCGTCAGGGGGCGCTGCAGAATGTCGGATCAATAAACAGATCGATGCGTTTTCCTACGCACGTTCTAAACCAGATTTTGTAGAAATGTTCTTGCAAATACTATCTTGACGTTTAAAACCTATAGAAATAACAGTATAAAATTTTTACAACATTTACTTCTTACGAAACAAATGCCTCAGCACAACTTTCGAATCTGATCATGAGCTATCATCATGGAAAACTGTTCTTATATGTGTAAAAAATTATAATAATAACGAAGACATCACCCACAATTTCTGAATTTATAAATTATCTTGGAATAAACAATCTTTAAATACCATTAAAAATTTAGCAAAACGATTAAAACGTAACAATATCCACTGATAGTTTCTAAACCATTAAGGAAGGGAGAACTCGTCTTTTCATGGAAGTCATATGTAATTAGCCCTAACAAGCTAAGCCTAATTTTCGAATGATAAACAGGAGTGTTACACCTTACCTCCACGAGGTAGTACCTCGGATACATGGGTGTCAGAGGTGCCTCTGACCAGTGTCCGGCTGTTCGATGTCGTCCGGGGGTCGAGCGGTCATGACGAGTAGGCCTAGCGAGCGATCACGGGTAGGCAACAACGCTGACAGACCGAGATTTGCAATGGCGCTGACCGCCGATCGTGGTTTTCTATGCGGAGGAGGCTGGAGCCCTGTGTTGGAGGAATTTTAATGAGGAGTTGGGGAGCTTCTTTTCATTTCGCATTATTGGTTGATTTGAAAATGCGTCTTTTTTTAATGACATTTGTTTTTAGAAATATTTGGTGGACAGGGTTCAGAAGGACCAATAAAAACAATAGGGGATACCGAGTCTTCCCCTTGTTGGATGGTTGAAACTAGTGAAAGTTGGGAAAACATTTTGACACTAGTGAATCTCTCCTTTAGAGCCTTTACAAAACTTAACGCTGTTTAGGACATAAAGATCTTTTAACAGTTTTTTTTTTAATTTTACATTAAAATTATGTTTTAGAAATCATCTCATCCCGAGCATGTTTAATCGCCGACAACAAAAAAAAAAGCGCATGACTTTTTTTAAAGCCTAAATTATGTATATTTTAAGTGAGTTTCAGTTATAAAAAAAAATTTTTAAACTCACCTATTTAGAGTTCAGAAATTTATTTTTAATGACTTCAGCAGACTGCAATATCGGAATCAAATACTTCATATTATACTTTCTAAATAATACTGCACTGTCATTTCTGTAGACTCCAAATCCTTCAAGCTTGGTTTAATTCGGTCATAAAAAACACGTGGTTTTAGCTGTACAAAAAGAGTTGTGCACATGTTTGGAACCTAAACTTTATGTTTTTCAAATAAAATGATAAAGGTCATTGTTGATTATACCCACAAACGGTGTCCTTATGAGCATAAAAACCACCATTCTCATAACTCTGTTAATTCAATTTTAATAATTGTGATACGATTTCAGGAAACATATGGATTTTTTGTCTTGTAAAGTATTCCACTTTAAAGTTCAGGAAATACTTATGTGTCATTTCATTAGTTTTAAAGGGACAATTCATACATTGTGTCACATCACATATACTTTCAAGATATTTATGCCCCATGTCACAAGTTGTGACAAGTGAGTGTACCCCATTTTTCAATGTCATAATCTAAAAATGTGTGCATAAAAACCTATTTTAACAATATAAATTTTCATTTTTCTTTTCACCATTTTCATTTTTGACATTAATTATTTCATCCTTCGAATAATGTTTTCGACAATGCGTAATAATAAGTTTGAGAAAATGATCAACTATTAACTGTTAGCACTTGTTTTAAGACACCTAAAAGTAGAAAATATTGTCTTTTTAACCACAAAGAATTTAAACTGGTAACACATATCAATATTGTGTAAACTAGTATTTGCCTTGTTACCAAATTAAATCCCAGTCCCCACGTATTAAATTGGACATTTCTTATACCGTACTAATTACTGAACCGTAAGAATTACATTTTTTATACTGTACTAATTACTATAAGTACATCAACCTTGAGGGAAAATGTAATATCAAATCTAACAAGCATTAATTTATTATTGTTTTTGAGATAAAATGCATTAAATTATTCCTTTTATTAGATTTTTTTATAATAATTAG
Source organism: Tetragnatha montana (assembly GCA_963680715.1). Classification (NCBI taxonomy): domain Eukaryota; kingdom Metazoa; phylum Arthropoda; class Arachnida; order Araneae; family Tetragnathidae; genus Tetragnatha; species Tetragnatha montana. The sequence continues at coordinate 14,635,643 of OY796680.1, read as the reverse complement.
TAGGGAAATTCAAGGTTTCAGCATATTAACGAATCTAGCATTGACTCGTGTTGCTTGACTTTTTTCTTTTAATAATGCGCTTGTTTCGAAATGCTATTTTATCTTCACTCAGAGGTAAAAATAACGAAATTGTACCTTCTCTCAAGACTTATAAATGGAGAATAAATTTGCTTTATTTCCTTTATTTTATTAAACTAGGGAGACCCTCTGCTCGCTATCGCTCACCATAACCCCCGTAAACTGCTTACGCGGGACCTTTAAGATTGCTTCTTCACTAAACCCAGCTCACTCTCAATTAAAAGTTTGAATATTTATTAACTCTAACGTATCAATAATTTAATCAAAATGTTTTCCTAAAATATATTGATTAAACTGGGAAACTGGACACCAATGAATCTTTTAAATTCAATATAGTACCGCCTAGTAACTCGTTAGTATATATCTATAGTGTTTTATCATTCCTATTTTTTTAAACCCAGACATTTTAAAAAATACCATTGAGAGTCTTTGTAAATAATACGAAAAAAACTTACGTGACACTTAATGTTTATAATTAATTTCGATTATCAGACTAAAAATTACAAATTTCTGACAAAATGTGTGAAATAGCATATCTGTTTTTAGAATACTTTTATCATTCTTTGAATATTTAATTTGGAAAGTACTTTTTTAAAACGTGAAAAACTTTTGGAAACTCCAACTCTCAAGCGTCACCTCCAGCCATGGACCGGTTTCGTCCCTTTTAGGACTCATCAGCACGGCATAGGAAGGTAACGCAAGAGAGTGGAGGAAGGCTTCTAGTCAAGCCGACTATAATGGAAAAAGTGGTGACCATGATTAGTCCACCACTATCTGCCGGAATGAACTGCGCATTCCCTGGACAGATTTAATTTCCATATTTTTCCCGAACCAGTGGTTATGGTGAAAAATACTCCTTTTCTGAAAAACTTTGTTTCATCATAAAATATGGCGTCGATTGGTCGTTGTGATTGGTTGCATAATAAGTTGTTTGACAGTACTTTCTTTGCAACTGCGTCCTTATCCGTCATCTAAAAAAAATGGGAATATTTTTAAATTGAGAATTTTTTTAAAAATCCAACAGCTTTATGCACATCCTCTAAAGAATCCGAAATGTGTCATGCGGATAAGTAACTAAAAATAATTTTTTCCCTGGAAACCGTTCACCAAAAATTTTTTAAGAATAGAGAGATTTTCATTGTCTAAATAATGTATTGTAATAATAATGTATGGCCTTGAGTGTATTTTAAAACAAATTAACAAATCACTGATTTTTTAACATTCTGGCGGGCTTATCTAACTTTTATTGTCTTGTTTTAAAATCATTAAAAAAAACAATCGATTTTTTTTTCTCTTAACTTTTCATGCTTTTATTATTAGTTACCACAATAGTGCTTTCATGTATTTTAACTTCAGATCCCAGATTAATGTATTTATTTTCTTAAAAAAAGAATATAATCTACCTTTTCTTATGATAACATAAAATATTTTTTTAGGAAGCAATTACTTTTCCCTTATTTTTTCCCGCAAGGATTAAACCAGCCTTCATCCACAGTATATTATTATTATTTTAAACTGTCTCCAACAGAAAAAAAACGTGAAAAGTCTTCAGTTTGTATTAGAACTATCTGCGATTCACGTGACATGACGTCATCTTCTGAGCAAATATCTGCCTGAATCCGTGAGGAGGCCGTTCTTCGCTCCACGTGCTTTTCTCTGGATAGCTTCGAGATCGATGCGGTGGATGCTTCGAACCCACTTCGAACCCTCTTCTCCCATTGAGAGAGCACTCTCAGGAAAAAAAAAAACTTAACAAGCATGAGGCACAGGTGTTCGTTCGGATAACCCGGGTGAGAGACAGACTTATATCTAAAAAATGGTGAGTTCTATTTCGACATTTATGCATGAATTAAGAATGAATGCTCAAAAGAATGATAATGATTTTATGCAGCAAACGTAAGGGAACAGCTGACCCGTTCAGGGGGGAGGGGTCTTCAAAACACCACGCTTGGTCACAGGGGGGAGGGGGGATTAGGATTTCGTCACGTAGTCAAAAAATAAACGTGAAGAAAAGAAAAAAAAATACTTGTTTTTGTAAATTAAGTTCCTGTTACAATATCTTTTATCAATTAAAATTCCTACTCACAGATTATTCCCAATCCCAAAACGTCTATTTTCTGTAAGAGTTATTCTTTTTTTGTACCTAAATTTTATAATTTATTACCAATTCTCATTCAAAACTGCACATCTAAATATTTATTTCAAAAGAACTTAGGAAATACTTATTTTTGACTGAAAACATTGAAAAATTGTTTTCTTTAGTATAAAATTATCAATCTTTGTATTATATAATTATGGTATTTTATTTATTTTTGATGTTGTGACTGAAAATATAATGTATTTAAAAGTCACCTTATTTCCCACACCAAATTCATACATATTTATTTTTTTATAAATGATTCCTTATTTTATCTATTTTAAACATTGTTAATATCATATCTAAACGGTCACCAACATGGACCAAATAGTCCCTGGCGACTACGTATTTTTTCTCTTGTGCCGTGTTTACGTGATGTGTACTATTCATAAATTAAGAATTAATATTATTAAATAAGGTACAGAATAATGTTATAATAATAATAATAATAATAATAATAATAATAATATAGTACCAAAAGTCATTTAGAAAATAACATTTAAATAAAACTATTGAATTGTGTTTTGTACACTCTCATTTTTTGTGAAATATTTCCCTAATTTTCTTAATTTATTTAAAAAATGCGAGGTCTTAAAATTAAAAGGAGGTTAATATTCGGATTCAGAACATCAAAAAACATCAAAGAATGATTTGCAGGTAAAGTTTGAGAGTTCAAAAATAATTGTTTTAAATATGCTTTCATTTTCTACTACTCAAATTTTCAACAAAAGGTGAGAGGTCCTATGATAAAACGGAGGTCAGTTTTAGTATCGGCACGTCACACCAAAAAAAAAAAAACAATTAAATCATATTGTGGAAAAATTGTAGTTAGAAATTTAATATAAGGAGTCCATTTTCCAAAATTTTGAGGTATTTCCCGATAAAACTTAAAAAGCTTAATTGTCAGGAAATGTCGAAAGTCATTTTTGTATTCAGCGCACCAAAATACATTTTTCTTTGCCAACCTTTTGTCAATGGAGAAGTTATTACAGTACTATATTATTTTTTCTACTTAAAAGTGTACTTGTAAAAATTGGTAAAAGGTTTTATTTTTTTAAAATAAATGTTATTTAAAGATCAGTAAACTAGGATTTTTAAAAAGTATTTAAAATACTGGGGGGGGGGGTTACCTCGTTTAGATATTTAAACATATTTTTGATTTTACATCTTTGATTTCTGGGACCTTTGACTTTTAAACAGAATTTTGGTAACATAGTTTATCATAACTAATTATGACGGAATTTTATTTTAAAAATGAACCCTAGTCTTATTTTTATGAAATATATTTCTTTGAAATTTAAGGCTATTTATTAGAATTGATAATTCTTATTGATTTAAATTAGATTAAATTTTATTCTTTAGTAATTAATGCCAAATTATTTTTCAAATTTTAATATTACGTATAAGGATCTGGATAATAGCAAAGCAGGATTAATTAACTTAATTTAGATTGAAATGTTAAGAATTTTTATTTTAAAATTCTTCAAAGGACTGAAATAAAATCTCATATCTGGTTAAAATGAACTAGATTCTAAACGATAATTTAGTACGGGAGTTGACGTTAAAGTGAAAAAGTCATCTGACCATACACGATTTTAATATGACAGGATAGTGTTAGTGGTGCTGATTACGGAATCGTGTGTCAGCTGGTCAAGTAGTAGACTGGTAGTATTAAACTTGAGCCTAATTAAAAATATCGGTATTTTTTCGACTTAGGGGCCATTCATTAATTACGTAAGGATGATTTTGGCAATTTTTGACCCCCCCCCCAACCCCATGTAAGGGTACGTAAGATTTTTCTTACCCCTCCCCCCTATTCTTACGTAAGATTCCATTTCGTTTTTTAAAATAATAAAATGTTAGAAAAGGATCAGTTACACTAAAACTCTCAGTTTAACGTAAATGAAAGATTTTTATGTTTCAACAGATAAGTAATATTCTTGCTGTCAACTACATATTTTAAGTTTTTCTGGGGTTATTCAATAGTAATTTGATTAGAATAAAATTGGAATTTGTTTACATTAACTTGGAAAATCTTACGTAAGAATGGGTTTGATCCCCCCCCCCCAAGTAAGGGTATGTAGAGATTTTTCCAACCCCCCTTCGGGACCCTTACGTAATTAATGAATGGCCCCTTATTGAATATTTTAAGTTATAAAAATGATGCGTTTTTTTACCGACCAAGGTACTCTAGCAAAAGCCTCTAAACTATGAACTGTAGCTTTAGAACCATGTCTTTCTTCCCTTTGCAGTTTAAATCACAATCAGTATTGAATGCTTTAATATTATTTAGAATTATTTCATATTTTCATTCTTATCACAATTCATTTGAAAAAGTTTAATCGAACAAATAATAAATTAAAATTTTATTTCTGAAAATAACAATCTATTTGTTTCCTAATCGTCATCATATGGTAGGGGGGAGTAAAGTGTGACAAAGGAAAATGAGACATTACTTTTAAAGCCAAGTTTAACTTATTGTACTTATAATTAAAAAAATAATTAATAATTTGAATGTAAATGTTCTGAATGATTGTAATGTCAAGAGCTAATTGAAAGAAATCATTAAAAAGTAATACTTAGGATGAGATAAAACTTAAAATATGCAAATAGCTAAAAAGTGTCCTATTTTCCCGCACCCAATGATTCTTATTTGAGATTAAATAAGTTGCTTAAAAATGCTGATTTTATAATAACAGTTTTACTAAAGTGAAATTGAAGGTTTTATTCATGAATCAGTTCTACCTAAAACCGTTCAACACAAACATAATTGAATCATGAAATATCAGCTATTTATGTATTTGTTTGTTTCAGAAAAGCTATGTTCCACAAAACCTGAGTTTAAATACGTCTTTTCTCACAGATTTAGATTAATCTTGATACACAATTTATTACATTAATTATAATAATAGCTTTTCTCTGACTTAAATTGGCCTCAATAGATGAAATATCTTGGAGTTATTGTAGTACAGTTATTTTTAAAAGAATTACAATAGTTCTCATGAAGTACTCCTTGTTGCTTCATTTCACTCTAGTTTTAGTTATAGATTGAACAAATCTAATATCTTTAATATCTGAATTTACAATACTTTTCAAAGTGTTAAGCATGCACCAATATCACTCTTATAATCTCTCACTTTTCTTCCTACTGATTTTGCAACTCGTATTTGTTTTTTTATTTAGCTCAGAAAATTATAATTTTCAATATTTTAATCATAACTCTAGATTTCTACTGGGGTGGAAAGGAATAGGCATTCCATTTCTGAATAATCACATTTCCAGTTTCATGACGTCACAACATTTCCAGAAATGTCGGTCAATACCTGGCTCTTGGAATATTTATGATGCTACCGATCGTTCATGAATTATTGCGAATTTGTTCTTAAATACATGATACGGTTTACACATTTTAGAGTTTTGTATTCTATGAGACATATTGCTAAATTTGAAAAGTGTAGATTTTCCTTTCATGAAAAAGTAAAGAAATTATTTCAATTAATGTATAAGAATGAGTAACATAATGGAAATTAAATGTTGTAATACTTACAACCAAGTTTATTTTTTACCTCAGTCGAACTCCGAATTTTTTAAATTTAATATGAAAGTTATAAAAATAATGTTCAAATTAAAATTTAGTCTAGTAGTTTTATTCATCCATCATAATAAATTTCCCCCATATATATCCAAAAATATATTTAATTAATCATCATTTTTTAAATAATTTTGTATAACTTTATCTTGACAACAATTATTTAGCATAAAAAAAATTTGTTTACGTTTGTATAAAAACTGTTAACTTTTCATATTTATTTATATCTAGATATTGTTCTATGTAATTTGTAGGAAAAACTTTATTATCATCGGATATTCATTCATTATCATTGGATAGTAAAACATCATCCAAACATTAAAGATGGAAATTAAACTAATTGAAAGAGATAAGTAAGGTAGGGGTAGGTACCTAACACACCCATATTTAGAGATAGGTACCGATAGGTTTTCATCAACTTTTAACCTACCTACTACGTATGTTTCTAAATAATCACCTAAGGAACCTCTTTTCCAAACATTCATTGAAGTTTGTACCAATTCATTGTTTCAACCATAAATTCTCACTTCAGTATTGTTACTGGTGATTCAACCATCTTTTACGACTTACTAAATACTATATCTATCTTGAATTTTGAAGAAGAAAAAATATTATAACTATTCGTACTTACTTCAACTCTTCCATGTTTCCACTTACAAAATTTGGGAGCTTTAAATTCATCATTTTTGGTCAAGTACTATATAGCAATAATAAAGTCTAGCTAGACTAAAAAAACTTCGACATGTTTAAATGAAAGTATAAAGTCATTTCATAAGAAGCAATAAGGAACGACGTGACTAGTGCCTATGACTAGTACCTTGCATTCATCACTCCCTTGCATCAAATAGGTATATCACGATTTCTCTCTGTCTCTTGTCTGGTTGTGTTTACTCATTAGCACCTGTGTAATAATAAAGATCCGTTTGGTGTGATAGCCATCAAGGATTTTCAAGAAAAATAAAATCGGATTCTGTATTATTCATTTCAGAAAAGAACTTGACACTTAAGAATCGAACATTGTAAAATTCCCCCAGACATGTGTATTTTTTAAGAAAGTTATTTAGGATATATGGTAATTTAGACTCTCAATTTCTCTCTTTTTGGGTGACGTTGTTAAAATACATTCAGTGGCGGATCTATGGGGGGGGGCTATAGGGGCTATAGCCCCCCCCCCTTGGGACTTAAGTTTACACTACATAAAATTGAACTTTTTCGAAAAAAAATTAAGTTTTTAGAAAATTTTGTTTAAATTTTCAAAATTTTAAACTTTTTTCAGTTTTTTGTAGCCTTTTTTACAATTTAAAGGGTCTACAAAGCATTAAGCCCCTTCCAAGATCTTTAGCCCCCTGCACTTTTATAAACTCCATTCACTATTTAAGGATTTCTAGAGGTTTTAGCCCTTACAAATTATTAGCCCCCTGCATGTTTGAAGGTTTGATTCGTAATTTAAAGGGTCTATCCAATGAGCTTAGCCCCTAAAAGCATTAGCCTCCTTGCGTTTTTATGTTTGTTACACAAATTTATGAGCTTTAGCCTATGAAACATTAGCTCCCTCCATGCTCTTTAATAGCCTTTACAAAGCTTTTAGCCCTCTTGCGTTTTTAAATATATTTGGTTCACTATTTAATGAGCTTTAACCCTTATGAATCCTTCCATGATCTTTAGCTCCTACAAGGCTTTTAGCCCTGAGTTTTTGTAGATTCAATTCACAATTTAAAGGGGCCAATGAGTTTTAGCCCCCATAAAGAATTAGCCTCCTTGAGATGTTTTATAGTGTTTAGTTTGCGATTTAATGAGCTTTAGCCTAAAAGCGTTAGCCCCTTCCAAGATCTTTAGCTTTCAGCACTTTAATATAAATGCGATTCAGAACTTGTAGATTTCAATGAGCTTTCTAAGCCTTACAAAGCATAACCTCCAAAATACTTAGCCCCTTACATTTTTATAGATTTTTTTCACATCTTAAAGGTTATGAGCTTTAGCCCCTCTGCAAGATCTTTATCTCCTTGGTTTTTATAAGATTCACCTTTTAAAAGGGTCTAATGTGCTATGTCTCTTACAAAACATTTACTCTGTTAAAATAGAGACGGGGTTAGGGGGTTCAAACCACCCCCATGAAATTCTTATATCTTACAGTTTTTTCCTTTGAAAACGAGTACAAGAAATCATCTTTTTCGTGTGACACTCGAAGAGTCCCAAATGACCAAAAATGAGTCAAAACACAACATTTTAGGGTCAAATTTTCAAAAATTTTCTTTGGGGAGGTTCCCCCAAACCCCCTTATGCCTCGGGATGGATGTATTATTCACTAAACATTGAAATTAAGTGCACGAAAATTCACATTTGATCTATATTCTTGGAAAAAAATATTTGACTCAAATCATCGTAAAAAACCCCTCCCGGGTGACACACACACCCTTATTATTTTGATATATTTAATGATTAACTAATTTAATTACTAATTAATTAGTTATATTTAACAATACTAGTCATTTACAATCAACACTGCGACCGCCCTCAATATTTAAGACATTAATGAATATTGCAAAAGCACGGCTTGTTACTTCATTATCATCCTCAATCAGATTAAGTTAGCCCCCCCCTTGCTCATGTTCTAAATCCGCCACTGAATACATTCCTTCGTGCAAAAATGTTATCTGTACATATTTTTTATGAAACAATGTATCTTTGAAAACTTTAAATGCGGTTAAAAAGATAATTAAACTAACTACCTAGCGAGAATCACTTTTCCTGTACTGTATACTGTTTTACACAATCTTAAACTGCCACGTCGAAGGTAGTATTCAGAAAACGTTACACGTAATTTTTGTTATTTTTCAATCGAAAAGCTTTCGATAAACTGTAGAATGCCATCTCTAAGCTCATTTCAATCGGCCCTCGGGAGTTATGTATCTTTGTCTCCATTTTACCATTAAAATATGAAAGAAAAAAAAAAGAATAAAATTTGAAAAATATAAACAAATATGTACTGACATGATGAATAAATATTCTAAAATAAAAAAAATAAATAAATCTAAATAAAATAAATATTCTGAAATTAAATAGATATATAATTTCTAAAACATCAAATAAAGCTTTATATTATTAAAATTCAACAGTGTTTTTTTAATTAATGGATTTTATGCTTACCGTATTTTATATTGATCGGTAAATATAACCCCTAGGTTCACTAATTCACAGACACACAGACCACTATAGATTATGTTCTGCACGTACGTTGAATGTTTTAGTGGTCCCTAACTACCGTGGAATCGTACTCTGATATCGTAGAACTAGTGAACAACTAGTGTAACTTATCAAAACATTCATTGAAGTTTGTACCTATCCATTGTTTCAACCATAAATTCACACTGCTACATTGTTACTGGTGATTCAACCATCTTTTACGACTTACTAAACACTATACCTATCTTGAATTCTGAACAAGAAGAAAATATTTTAACTGTTCATACTTTTTCTTCTCAAGGTATCATAATGCGGTTTGCTATTTAATATTATTATCTTATATAAGTAGTGTTATGAAATATTATCCGTATTCAGTTAATGCTTGATGATTGCATTGCACCATAACGACACCGACTCCTATGACAAATACTCAGTCGCATCAATGGCAGGGATCGAGATGCGAATTACAAATGAAATTCATAGAATACAATGAAATGCACATAGCGATACCACTCACTCCATTAAACTTTAGACACATTATAAATTATGGTTACATCATTTATTCAGTACTACATCTGCAATTTCTCAAGGAGACACATCCATTTAAACCGCATTATGGTATTGTGCATATCTGGTAGAATAAGGGAATTAGTTAAATGTTTATCGATACCCCCAAATGGGTTATCAATCTTTTGGGACTTTAATCGATTATCCAAATGCCTCAATATCTAATCTCTCTTTGTTGTTAAGTAATGGCAAGAATAGTGAAAAGCTAACGTTAACTTGCTAGGTTTTGTAGTAAGTTTTCTACTGCCTTGATTTCTGAAATGCATAATAATGACACTGTAAGTAGTAATTGAACTTTATAGTGCATGTTTTAATTCTTATTATATGCTTGTAAAGCTTAACCTTAAAAATTTATAAGAATTTAAATTTTCGACTGCCATGCATTTGCGCAATCAATTTTAACCCTCCAAAAACAGGTTTGAGAGTTTTATACAACCTTATTTCATCTACTTAAAGAGAAAAAAATAGTCGTGTTTGAAATTTACTTTAACTAAAAAGAACTTTCAATCAAAATAAGGTACTTGTTGATTGTGATTAGAATTAGATTTTAAATTTTTTAATTAAAGTTATTTTGAAAACAAATAGATAAAAATAAAAATATGCACCAAAATTAACATCACTAATGTTATAAGTAAGAGTTTTAAAACACTTGCTATATAGACAGAATTTTTAAGAAAAAATAACACAATTAAAATTTGTTTTTGAAATAGTCCTGTAAACCTCTTCCTTAAACTTCTATTACCAGTTTATTTAGTTATTCCAAATGCTCTCTCTCTCTCTGCTCACACTTAGAACCATTTACTAAACATTTATTCATTGATATAACACTTCTCTGTTTGTTTTAGTTACGAAAAATCTTAGTTTGCACTGCACAACTACTTTGGAAGTGCAAATGCATTTGCGTTTGTTCGCAAACATGTTAATATACATATTTTCATATTTTGTATGCCTCGTTTACGTACGTTTTAAACGCTTTACTAGAGTTTGAATAATCAAAAATAAATATGTCTTTTAACTTTTGTTAGTATTAAAAAGAAGGGATATTAGAAATGTTCCTTGGGTAGAAAATTTAACATGAATCTCACAAACATTTAATAGACATGTATGATAAGAGTAATGTATGAAAACAAGCTAAAAACGCTTTTCCCCTAAAGAGTTTTATTAAATGTGAAGTAATTTTTATTTAATGTTACTTACTGAAGAAAACACTGAGTAATAATAGAAATATGAACTATTACGATAGTGTGATAAAAAAAATAGTGATAGTTGTATGATTGATAGAAAAATTTTAATAAAATAAGGTGTTTCTAATTTTATGTCAAGTCCCGTTACCATCACATTAGTTTAAAAAAATAATACTAAAAAATGGCAAAAATAATTTAAAAGATTGTTTATTTACTTTAGGATAAATTTTTAACCCTTTTTTATTCTTATGTGCCAGAAAAATATTCTATTTTTTAAGAATAACCTGGCTTCTAGGTAAGGTAGTATTTTTATTCATTCGTGTATTAACTAAACAGTTTCAGAAATTTTAAGTTCATAAATATTAATAAGATTCCTGTAGCTTTTTATTTGAGTTTCTAACAACGCAAGTCTGTTTTATTCACTTATTTCATTAAATGTCAAGTCCTGTTACCATCCACACTAGTACAGCTAGCTCTAGTAAAAGAGACTGTGCAGCTGTTTATCCCTTTATTTGGAAAGGGGTATTAATTTGCTTTTCATTGTTTCGCCTGATATATCGTTTGTTTACATTTAAAATTGATAAACGAAGGAGAAAAAAAAATGAATTTTCTTTAAAAATGCATCGGATTATTTTAGCTTAAATTAATTATTTTAGTTTTTTATGGTGCCGGGAACATGACTTTTTTTAACACAGGAGCGTTTTATATTTGATTTAAGGAAAATAAGCGTGGCAAATTGCTTTTCTCTCTATATTAAAAAAAAGTAACAGTGACCGCCCCCGCCGCTGCTTTTGAAAATTTTATTTTTGAACACTTTGAACTCTCACTACGCAAAAACTATTCCACGGAAATTTGTGAAATTTAAAACATTACTAGACAAATGTATGAGGATCAGTTTTGTTCTAAAAGCTAATTGATGAGATAATTAGTTCTAGAGTTATTTAATGTCAAAGACGAAAATTATTTTTTTCTGCTGCGAGTTCGTCCCCAGCAAAATCTATTAGCAGCAGAAATATGATTTTTTGCAGACACATACTCTTAGAAGTGCAGTTTTGCACCACGTCGCCCTTTTTTCGAATTTCGAATTAGTTTTGGAGTAATTAAGTTTTAAAGTTTCGAAATTTTTGACGGTTTTTCTGTTTTTTTGTTATAAAAGCAAAACTAATCATAGTAGAACTATGATATTTTAAAGACACATACAAATATCTCTTATAAAAAGATTGGCTTTTTGTTTTTTCAAAAATTCTAATTAGTTTTGGAATTATTAAGATTCATGCGTGTTTTATCAACACCCTCTATATACAAAGCCTGACAACTACGTCACTGTGACGTCAAAGGTGGCGGAAAATCGCTAAATTTCCCATGTTAAGTCTATGGAGCATAAAAACTTACTTTCTTAACTCCTCGCGTTATGTATGCCTTCAAGGCTGATAATACTGTTCTGGAAACTCAAAATCTTTGGTTTAGAATCAAAATTTTGTCCCTTTAGTACAGTTTTTTTGTATTTTCATTCAGTTTTTTAGCCTTAGGACTAACATGGCTTTTAGTTCAGTTTGCAAATAATGAATGCATGTCATGTAGGCAGGGCTTAAATTGCACCGGAGCGCACCGGAGCGGAGCTCCGGTACTTCTTGGTTTTCAGTAAATTTTTACATTTTAACCGGAACGCACCGGAGCGCATAAAATCGCGTTCCGAACCCTTTTCGGAAAGACCAAAATGTACCCCTCGTTATTTTTCGATTACCGAAAATTACAAAGGCCTTTCACCTCACTACCCCCGGTCAACAACGACGAACGACCTTGTTTTCCTCACCCTCAAAGGGAAGGACACCCCCTTCGGTGACTAAAATCGGGACAAGAGATAAGAAGCCCTCCTGAATGGAGAAGTCTCGCTTCTGTGAAATTTCGCTTGTGTAACCAGATGTGTCCAGCAGTCCATTCTTCTGTAAACATTGAAAGTAGTCTTTAAGATAACAGTGGGGTCACAATAATAGGTTGAAAGGGGATGGGGCAGGTAGGGGGGATTTTAATTTGGTCAGTGAGGCATGCCTTGAAATATTTACGAGTTTTGGTTGTGTTTGTGTCCACCTGGGTCTGGGTGTGTACTTCCTGTTCTCAAAGGGAGCGTTGCTGTAATAACAAACATATCATCTTGAAACTGTAGATTCTGTGAGGGTTCTTGACCAGAGAATTCCAGGAATTTTTGTGGGCTTTGGGGGGGGGGGGAGGGAGCCTGTCCGAAGGAGTGATTCGTAACGCATCTTCTTGAGCTCTTCATTTCATCAGCTATTGGTTCATATCATAGTGCACGGTGAATCTCCATAACAGCTCTGTTTTGCCTGAAAATTTCTTCGACAGATACGATACGACATTGAATTAAAGTTAAAGAGAATTTACTCTTTCTGGTAAGTTCCAATTTGTTTTACGTATTTTATTGTAATCAATGCATTTTAAGAAACTAATTTGATTTTTCTAAGTGAAATTTTTCTGTTCTGTAATTAATTACCTTTTAGAGGTTAATTGTGAGTTGAACTTAAGCTAACATTGGGACCTTTTCCTCCAGAAATACTTTGTTTTTCTTTCGCTTCTTATTTTCTTATATCATTCCCCATTCCCTCTTATTTAAGTGAAAGAAGGTTATAAAAAAGGAGTAAATTATACATGAAAACACTGTTTATCAGATATATGCTTTAATCATGAATTTTTGAAAATTTTCCGAATGAACTAAATGCTTATTATCGGTACTATTTAAATACGTTTCGACGTTTTAAAAATATTTAGAAAAATGCACTAGACCAGGCATGGCCAACCCGCGGGCCGCATGCGGCCCGCTTGATATAATTTTGCGGCCCGCGAGAATTTTCGTAAGTTTAAAAAAAAACTTTACTCTCTCTCTTCGAGCTATAATTTTCCTTACAGAACAATGTTTAGTTGCAAAAATGACCCAAAATCGCCCACCTCGAATGCATCTCCAAAATTCGGACTAGGTGTACAAAAACTAGTTAAAATTCTTGTTTTTTTAAGTCAAATTTCCAAAAATTTTCTGGGGGAGGACCCCCAGACCCCCTTTGGTACTTATACCTTTATTACTCACAACTTTTCTAACATTTAGTTGTTTAGGACGCAAATTCTACTTAAAAATTTATTAAAAATTTACGTTGGATCTATTCAAAATGCGTCAGAGGCTGAGGAGTAATTTTGGGCCCCTCCAGAAATAAATTTCTACATAAGCCACATATACATATTCAACATCTTAATTATTGTCACTATATCACACCATATACTTGCATTCGTAAATGTAGTAATTTAGACGAAGAAATAAAGTATCAATTAATTTTGTGTTTGTTTTCCACTAAAAATTTGGTTTTGGGACTTCGTCTTCAGACTTGAGAGATTATTAAAATGACGTATTATTAAATGATAGTGCGTATCCACCTAACTTAGTTTCGAGTAATTCAGAATGTTTTTTTAACGCCACCTGTTTAATTCCTTAACTCCCTAATCTAAATACTCATTTTCTACTTTTCAACTTATGTCACTGTCATTCTGAGCAGCTCATACCTTAAAATTTTATATGCGGCCCGCGGGAGTATTGTGGTTTTCCAAAGTGGCCCTCAAGATCATTTGGGTTGGCCATCCCTGCACTAGACCCTCGATTAAACGGGATTAGATTATCCAGGGTTATCCCTCATCGCAAAAAAGGACTGAAATTCTGGAGTGAGAATATGGGAAGACAATTCATATGTAATTGTCCCAAAAAGTTGTGTAGTAATTATTTCAATATTTTTTACGAAATTATTTTCAATTTCTTTTTCAAATTTTCATGAAGTTGATTATTCGAATTACATTATTTGCTACTTAAGGAAGGGGTATTTCTGTCCATCTGGGTTACTTGAGAATTTACTGTGCATTTATAAGGTAATACATAAAAGGATTTTTTTTTTAAAAGCGCACTCTCAATCACTTCTTTGGGAAAATAATAAATGTACGCGCTATACCATATATTCCCTAAATGCCTATATCATGAAATTCGTTATTCTTATAACCTTCACATCTCAAAATAAGTATTATTCCCTGGATATATTATTCTTCTTAAAGAAATTTCTATTTTTGTGTCGAAGATTTTTGGTTAAAAGCCCAAGTACATCGAAATATTTTTAAAACAAATACGAATTTTTTCAGATATTTTTTTTGGTCGTTGTATTAAAAATGAAAAAAAAAAAGATTCATAGGAATTCTTTTAAAATTTTTCTTTAGAACTTTAAAAAGGAGTTAAAACACTACTTTTGAGGGTCAAATTTCAAAATTTTCTGGGGGAGAACCCCAAAACTCCCTCCAGACCTTTGATATAATGTTTCTCCCTTGAAAATTCTGCCACTTACAAAAAGCGGTTCCCTTTGGGAACCAAAGAGCATGAAACCCCAAAGAGTTTGAAGAGGAGGTAAAACACTTTCAAAAAATTTTACTGGAGGATCTCCGCCCCCCTTTGAAAACTTGATGTTTATTTATAACTTTTTTTTACCTAGAAAATTCTATGCTTTACGAGTAACTGTTATTTTTTTATGTAACCCAAACGGTCTCAAAATGAGCTGAAACACTACTTTAAGAGGCAAATTTCAAAAAATTTTCTGGGGGAGAACCCCCAGACCCCCCTTTAACATTTTTACATATATATGTTATACAGAGTACCTTCTCTTTGGATGTACCTTAAATGTTGTAAAAAGAGGCTAAATTTCTAAATTTTTCTGGGGGTGAGCCACAGCCCCATTTAAAACACATCCTTGCCCCCTACGACCAAAAACTGAAATGACGCCCCTCTTAAGCGGAATGTTGAAATAGTAGCGCTCCGGTACTTCTTTGGTTAGAATTTAAGCCCTGCATGTAGGTTTTTCTCACAATAGAGCATTTTCAATCACATGACTCGGACCTAACAACGACCTTAGCAACAGAAAATGTTACAGTTTTTTGCCCTACAGAGGTTAACAGTTACAAAAATGACTAGCCGTGGAATTCTTCTATTGGAGCATTTGCAATCACGTGACCCCATACCTAAAAACCGCCTTAGCAACAGATAAACAACGGTCTTAGCAACAGTTAAAAGCCCTACAGTAGATACACAGTTAAAAGAAAATAACCGGTTGTGACGTCACCTGAAAACACTCTATATTAAGTTTATCTAAGAAATTAAAAAAAAATTCACTAGTAAAATAAAAAGCAAAATCTATTAAAAATTAAAACAAATAATTGAATTTTCGAATTCTTCCAACAGTAAACAATTTATTTAATTACACTAAATCCTTTAATTTATTATACGATTGAACTGATGAGAATCAAGCATTATACTCAGATGGCATTACGTTTTTGTTTGTTGTTCCATCAATTTTGTTAAATTAAAAGACATTTTTGATACTTTATGCTTATTTCAGATTTCTACTTATTAAACTGTGGTTTAAATAGCGATAGCCATTAAAAATTAATATCACGGCGTTTGTTTTTATATCGTTACATTAATGTTAATAACAAAAACACGAATATTCCTTGTTCAGTGTTACATATAAATCATGGCGTCGTTTTGCATGTGACGTCAAAGGTGGCGGAAAGTGTGACATCACCCACCCGAGTTGTGAGGCCAGTTGTTTTATGATGAGTCTGATTTATTTATTATATTTTCAACAATGCTTTTTTCTACAAAGTGGTTGATGGTTATTAGTAGACCTGCTGAATATTTTTTTTAACATTTCAATTCAATTATTGATAAGCAAGAGAGAGGTATTTTCGGTATTACAAGAGGCTTAATTAAGCCGAGAAAAGGGCTCTGCTGGATTGTTGAGATGAACAAGCGAGCTCTGCTCGCTAAGGTCGCGTAGCGATCTGAAAAGAACTGCAAAGAAGTTCCGGGGGTTGGTGAGCGATAGCGAGCAGGGGGCAGGCCCCCTAGTCTATATAAAAAAATATTTAAAAACACATCTTATAAATAACGGAGTTCCAATTACTTTTTAAATTCTGAAATGTAAGCTTTTGGTGAAAATGGTCCATATTTTAATAAATGTAATCATGGAAATGTGAAAAAATGATGAAATAAAATACTAGAATTTACCAGTATATTTATAAAGTTATTTTTTAATTATTATGCAAAAAGGAATTAATCTAATTTTTAAATTATTATGCAAAAAGGAATTAATACAATTTTTAAATAATTATGACAAAAGGAATTAATATATTTTTTAAATAATATTCAGAATCAAAATTTTTCAAAAATTATAGAAAAAGAATGGAAGAATTTAAAATAATACTAAATATTTTGTCCCACACATCAATCAATCAGCATTAATTCAATAATAGATGTGTAAAAAAAATTCTAGCAATTTTTATTTTAAATAAACTTTTTAAAAGATGATAGTGCATGGATTAAGATTGGTTACAAGGCTAGAAACTTATTTAAATTTGTGTCGATAACAAACACTCCTTGAACTTCACCTGATTAAATATTAAGATCAAAGTCGTAATATCATAAAGTTGCTCTCGGACCATTTTAAAGACAATCCCCAAAAGAAAAGTTTGACCAGGAGAGCTAACAAACGCATTTAGTGATATTAAATCATAAGCGGACACTTTTTTTATGGGGGATTATCATAACTCATCTTTCCTTTCTTTGTTTTACAAAGCGTTTCCAAATCTTCAAGTAATGATACTTCTCTTAAATATTTGTCATTAAAATTTACGGTCTCTCATGGGCTTTACCTTAATCCACTTTTTAAGCAATCGCTATCTTTTAGATGAAAGGATCGTAAACGCAATCGAAACATATCACGGTTGCACTTTTGCCACCGGTTACAAAATACTGTCGAGCTAATAGAGCATTTTCAATTCACATGACTCGGACCTAACAACGGCCTTAGCAACAGAAAAGTTACAGTTTTTTGCCCTACAGAGGTTAACAGTTACAGAAAATGACTAGCCGTGTAATTCTTAAATTTAAATGAAATTTATAAGTTTCAGACAAAATGTGTGAAATTTTAGTATGGAATAGCATATCTGTAAGTTTCTATTGCATAATAGAGCATTTTCAATCACATGACTCGGACCTAACAACGGCCTTAGCAACAGAAGATGTTACAGTTTTTTCCCTACGGAGATTGGAGCATTTGCAATCACGTGATCCCATACCTAAAAACCCCCTTAGCAACAGATAAACAACGGCCTTTAGCAACAGTTAAAAGCCCTACAGAAGGTAGACCGTTAAAAGAAAATAACCGGTTGTGACGTCACCTGAAAACACTCTATTCAAATACACTAGCTAGCATATTTTTATTATGAGAAATATAGTATGGTAAATTAGCCCCAAAACATTAACCACAGTGAACAAAGCCAAATAAGAAGATATTTTGGAAGGGGGGCACTTTAATTTCATAAATTTTATTTTATAGCTACCACATTTGATTAAAAGAACTTGCTGTATCTTAAATTCCACTGCACATAGTATAAACATAAACAATTCTGTGTCTTATACATCACAAAAGAAATTTGACCATTGTATCAAATTTAATTGTTTTGTGTGCATTTATAATCTTCATTTGGAGAGGGTTAATATAAGAACTATTAATCCTCACACAAAAAGGTTTCAGTGAATCTATTCCCAAGTTCAGAACATTGAACTGATTTTCATGGGTTTAAAAAAAATAATTTTACTCCTCAATAAAGTTATATCTAAAAAATATTTTATAGAGAATGAAAATTTATCTTTCATTTGGATGATACAGGGTCTTTAAAAATCCCCTTTCATGGCTTTTATTTGGAAACTACGTCTCTTATTAGGGACATGGAGGTAAGGTCTTTGATACACCAAAAAAGATAGCGAAATGTTTGGTATTAAAATCCAAATGATTCGACCATCAATCCCGGAACACACTTTTTAAACACTGCTCCATATAAAAAAATTTTTTGTATGGAGTGATCGGATTCTTTTGAGGTTTTCGTGTAAACTACTATAAAATTTCTAAAATATTATAAATTTTAAAATATTTCATTTTTTTAGATTGTGGGTAAGGTTGCAGTTACAAAGCAAGTTACAGTCACACAAAATAAACAAAATATATTTATTGTTTCTCACAGAACTAGATATAAACCTGTACATATTTCCCTATATTTCAACACAAGTTTAATTCAATAATCCCTCTCCTCGGAATATATCTGTCACCGTCACCATCTGTTACCGCTTTACTTTACCTAAAAAAACACAAACAACGCATAAACTCTCAAATCGATAATTGCTTAATATCAATAAAAAAATGAAAAACACTTTCAAAATGGGTTAGTAGAAAAAAATTGAAAAAGAAAAAAGGATAAAGGTCGATACTCACCTAAATAAAAGGACAGCTGCACTTTTTTCAATCCCCAAATCCCTCTAATCGGAATATATCGGTCCCGTCTCCATCAGCTGTCTCTCTTCTTTACCTGAAACAAACAAACAAACAAACAAACACCACACCACGCATCAATTCTCTCATTCGAGAATTGGTAAGTATCACTCAAAAAAACTGAAAAATCCTTACAAAATGGGGTTAGTAGAAAAAACTTGCAAAAAAAGGAGTCGATACTCACCTAAATAAAAGGACAGTTGCATTTTTTTCAATCCTCAAATCCCTCTCCTCGGAATATATCGGTCCCGTCTCCATCAGTAATCTCTCTTCCTTACCTGAAACAAACAAACACCACACCACGCATCAATTCTCTCATTCGAGAATTGGTAAGTATCACTAAAAAAAAACTGAAAAATCCTTACAAAATGGGGTTGGTAGAAAAAACTTGCAAAAAAAAGGAGTAGATACTCACCTAAATAAAAGGACAGTTGCATTTTTTTCAATCCCCAAATCCCTCTCCTCGGAATATATCGGTCCCGTCTCCATCAGTAATCTCTCTTCCTTACCTGAAACAAACAAACACCACACCACGCATCAATTCTCTCGTTCGAGAATTGGTAAGTATCACTAAAAAAAAACTGAAAAATCCTTACAAAATGGGGTTAGTAGAAAAAACTTGCAAAAAAAGGAGTCGATACTCACCTAAATAAAAGGACAGTTGCATTTTTTTCAATCCTCAAATCCCTCTCCTCGGAATATATCGGTCCCGTCTCCATCAGTAATCTCTCTTCTTTACCTGAAACAAACAAACACCACACCACGCATCAATTCTCTCATTCGAGAATTGGTAAGTATCACTAAAAAAAAACTGAAAAATCCTTACAAAATGGGGTTAGTAGAAAAAACTTGCAAAAAAAGGAGTCGATACTCACCTAAATAAAAGGACAGTTGCATTTTTTTCAATCCTCAAATCCCTCTCCTCGGAATATATCGGTCCCGTCTCCATCAGTAATCTCTCTTCTTTACCTGAAACAAACAAACACCACACCACGCATCAATTCTCTCATTCGAGAATTGGTAAGTATCACTAAAAAAAAACTGAAAAATCCTTACAAAATGGGGTTAGTAGAAAAAACTTGCAAAAAAAGGAGTCGATACTCACCTAAATAAAAGGACAGTTGCATTTTTTTCAATCCTCAAATCCCTCTCCTCGGAATATATCGGTCCCGTCTCCATCAGTAATCTCTCTTCTTTACCTGAAACAAACAAACACCACACCACGCATCAATTCTCTCATTCGAGAATTGGTAAGTATCACTAAAAAAAAACTGAAAAATCCTTACAAAATGGGGTTAGTAGAAAAAACTTGCAAAAAAAGGAGTCGATACTCACCTAAATAAAAGGACAGTTGCATTTTTTTCAATCCTCAAATCCCTCTCCTCGGAATATATCGGTCCCGTCTCCATCAGTAATCTCTCTTCTTTACCTGAAACAAACAAACACCACACCACGCATCAATTCTCTCATTCGAGAATTGGTAAGTATCACTAAAAAAAAACTGAAAAATCCTTACAAAATGGGGTTAGTAGAAAAAACTTGCAAAAAAAGGAGTCGATACTCACCTAAATAAAAGGACAGTTGCATTTTTTTCAATCCTCAAATCCCTCTCCTCGGAATATATCGGTCCCGTCTCCATCAGTAATCTCTCTTCTTTACCTGAAACAAACAAACACCACACCACGCATCAATTCTCTCATTCGAGAATTGGTAAGTATCACTAAAAAAAAACTGAAAAATCCTTACAAAATGGGGTTAGTAGAAAAAACTTGCAAAAAAAGGAGTCGATACTCACCTAAATAAAAGGACAGTTGCATTTTTTTCAATCCTCAAATCCCTCTCCTCGGAATATATCGGTCCCGTCTCCATCAGTAATCTCTCTTCTTTACCTGAAACAAACAAACACCACACCACGCATCAATTCTCTCATTCGAGAATTGGTAAGTATCACTAAAAAAAAACTGAAAAATCCTTACAAAATGGGGTTAGTAGAAAAAACTTGCAAAAAAAGGAGTCGATACTCACCTAAATAAAAGGACAGTTGCATTTTTTTCAATCCTCAAATCCCTCTCCTCGGAATATATCGGTCCCGTCTCCATCAGTAATCTCTCTTCTTTACCTGAAACAAACAAACACCACACCACGCATCAATTCTCTCATTCGAGAATTGGTAAGTATCACTAAAAAAAAACTGAAAAATCCTTACAAAATGGGGTTAGTAGAAAAAACTTGCAAAAAAAGGAGTCGATACTCACCTAAATAAAAGGACAGTTGCATTTTTTTCAATCCTCAAATCCCTCTCCTCGGAATATATCGGTCCCGTCTCCATCAGTAATCTCTCTTCTTTACCTGAAACAAACAAACACCACACCACGCATCAATTCTCTCATTCGAGAATTGGTAAGTATCACTAAAAAAAAACTGAAAAATCCTTACAAAATGGGGTTAGTAGAAAAAACTTGCAAAAAAAGGAGTCGATACTCACCTAAATAAAAGGACAGTTGCATTTTTTTCAATCCTCAAATCCCTCTCCTCGGAATATATCGGTCCCGTCTCCATCAGTAATCTCTCTTCTTTACCTGAAACAAACAAACACCACACCACGCATCAATTCTCTCATTCGAGAATTGGTAAGTATCACTAAAAAAAAACTGAAAAATCCTTACAAAATGGGGTTAGTAGAAAAAACTTGCAAAAAAAGGAGTCGATACTCACCTAAATAAAAGGACAGTTGCATTTTTTTCAATCCTCAAATCCCTCTCCTCGGAATATATCGGTCCCGTCTCCATCAGTAATCTCTCTTCTTTACCTGAAACAAACAAACACCACACCACGCATCAATTCTCTCATTCGAGAATTGGTAAGTATCACTAAAAAAAAACTGAAAAATCCTTACAAAATGGGGTTAGTAGAAAAAACTTGCAAAAAAAGGAGTCGATACTCACCTAAATAAAAGGACAGTTGCATTTTTTTCAATCCTCAAATCCCTCTCCTCGGAATATATCGGTCCCGTCTCCATCAGTAATCTCTCTTCTTTACCTGAAACAAACAAACACCACACCACGCATCAATTCTCTCATTCGAGAATTGGTAAGTATCACTAAAAAAAAACTGAAAAATCCTTACAAAATGGGGTTAGTAGAAAAAACTTGCAAAAAAAGGAGTCGATACTCACCTAAATAAAAGGACAGTTGCATTTTTTTCAATCCTCAAATCCCTCTCCTCGGAATATATCGGTCCCGTCTCCATCAGTAATCTCTCTTCTTTACCTGAAACAAACAAACACCACACCACGCATCAATTCTCTCATTCGAGAATTGGTAAGTATCACTAAAAAAAAACTGAAAAATCCTTACAAAATGGGGTTAGTAGAAAAAACTTGCAAAAAAAGGAGTCGATACTCACCTAAATAAAAGGACAGTTGCATTTTTTTCAATCCTCAAATCCCTCTCCTCGGAATATATCGGTCCCGTCTCCATCAGTAATCTCTCTTCTTTACCTGAAACAAACAAACACCACACCACGCATCAATTCTCTCATTCGAGAATTGGTAAGTATCACTAAAAAAAAACTGAAAAATCCTTACAAAATGGGGTTAGTAGAAAAAACTTGCAAAAAAAGGAGTCGATACTCACCTAAATAAAAGGACAGTTGCATTTTTTTCAATCCTCAAATCCCTCTCCTCGGAATATATCGGTCCCGTCTCCATCAGTAATCTCTCTTCTTTACCTGAAACAAACAAACACCACACCACGCATCAATTCTCTCATTCGAGAATTGGTAAGTATCACTAAAAAAAAACTGAAAAATCCTTACAAAATGGGGTTAGTAGAAAAAACTTGCAAAAAAAGGAGTCGATACTCACCTAAATAAAAGGACAGTTGCATTTTTTTCAATCCTCAAATCCCTCTCCTCGGAATATATCGGTCCCGTCTCCATCAGTAATCTCTCTTCTTTACCTGAAACAAACAAACACCACACCACGCATCAATTCTCTCATTCGAGAATTGGTAAGTATCACTAAAAAAAAACTGAAAAATCCTTACAAAATGGGGTTAGTAGAAAAAACTTGCAAAAAAAGGAGTCGATACTCACCTAAATAAAAGGACAGTTGCATTTTTTTCAATCCTCAAATCCCTCTCCTCGGAATATATCGGTCCCGTCTCCATCAGTAATCTCTCTTCTTTACCTGAAACAAACAAACACCACACCACGCATCAATTCTCTCATTCGAGAATTGGTAAGTATCACTAAAAAAAAACTGAAAAATCCTTACAAAATGGGGTTAGTAGAAAAAACTTGCAAAAAAAGGAGTCGATACTCACCTAAATAAAAGGACAGTTGCATTTTTTTCAATCCTCAAATCCCTCTCCTCGGAATATATCGGTCCCGTCTCCATCAGTAATCTCTCTTCTTTACCTGAAACAAACAAACACCACACCACGCATCAATTCTCTCATTCGAGAATTGGTAAGTATCACTAAAAAAAAACTGAAAAATCCTTACAAAATGGGGTTAGTAGAAAAAACTTGCAAAAAAAGGAGTCGATACTCACCTAAATAAAAGGACAGTTGCATTTTTTTCAATCCTCAAATCCCTCTCCTCGGAATATATCGGTCCCGTCTCCATCAGTAATCTCTCTTCTTTACCTGAAACAAACAAACACCACACCACGCATCAATTCTCTCATTCGAGAATTGGTAAGTATCACTAAAAAAAAACTGAAAAATCCTTACAAAATGGGGTTAGTAGAAAAAACTTGCAAAAAAAGGAGTCGATACTCACCTAAATAAAAGGACAGTTGCATTTTTTTCAATCCTCAAATCCCTCTCCTCGGAATATATCGGTCCCGTCTCCATCAGTAATCTCTCTTCTTTACCTGAAACAAACAAACACCACACCACGCATCAATTCTCTCATTCGAGAATTGGTAAGTATCACTAAAAAAAAACTGAAAAATCCTTACAAAATGGGGTTAGTAGAAAAAACTTGCAAAAAAAGGAGTCGATACTCACCTAAATAAAAGGACAGTTGCATTTTTTTCAATCCTCAAATCCCTCTCCTCGGAATATATCGGTCCCGTCTCCATCAGTAATCTCTCTTCTTTACCTGAAACAAACAAACACCACACCACGCATCAATTCTCTCATTCGAGAATTGGTAAGTATCACTAAAAAAAAACTGAAAAATCCTTACAAAATGGGGTTAGTAGAAAAAACTTGCAAAAAAAGGAGTCGATACTCACCTAAATAAAAGGACAGTTGCATTTTTTTCAATCCTCAAATCCCTCTCCTCGGAATATATCGGTCCCGTCTCCATCAGTAATCTCTCTTCTTTACCTGAAACAAACAAACACCACACCACGCATCAATTCTCTCATTCGAGAATTGGTAAGTATCACTAAAAAAAAACTGAAAAATCCTTACAAAATGGGGTTAGTAGAAAAAACTTGCAAAAAAAGGAGTCGATACTCACCTAAATAAAAGGACAGTTGCATTTTTTTCAATCCTCAAATCCCTCTCCTCGGAATATATCGGTCCCGTCTCCATCAGTAATCTCTCTTCTTTACCTGAAACAAACAAACACCACACCACGCATCAATTCTCTCATTCGAGAATTGGTAAGTATCACTAAAAAAAAACTGAAAAATCCTTACAAAATGGGGTTAGTAGAAAAAACTTGCAAAAAAAGGAGTCGATACTCACCTAAATAAAAGGACAGTTGCATTTTTTTCAATCCTCAAATCCCTCTCCTCGGAATATATCGGTCCCGTCTCCATCAGTAATCTCTCTTCTTTACCTGAAACAAACAAACACCACACCACGCATCAATTCTCTCATTCGAGAATTGGTAAGTATCACTAAAAAAAAACTGAAAAATCCTTACAAAATGGGGTTAGTAGAAAAAACTTGCAAAAAAAGGAGTCGATACTCACCTAAATAAAAGGACAGTTGCATTTTTTTCAATCCTCAAATCCCTCTCCTCGGAATATATCGGTCCCGTCTCCATCAGTAATCTCTCTTCTTTACCTGAAACAAACAAACACCACACCACGCATCAATTCTCTCATTCGAGAATTGGTAAGTATCACTAAAAAAAAACTGAAAAATCCTTACAAAATGGGGTTAGTAGAAAAAACTTGCAAAAAAAGGAGTCGATACTCACCTAAATAAAAGGACAGTTGCATTTTTTTCAATCCTCAAATCCCTCTCCTCGGAATATATCGGTCCCGTCTCCATCAGTAATCTCTCTTCTTTACCTGAAACAAACAAACACCACACCACGCATCAATTCTCTCATTCGAGAATTGGTAAGTATCACTAAAAAAAAACTGAAAAATCCTTACAAAATGGGGTTAGTAGAAAAAACTTGCAAAAAAAGGAGTCGATACTCACCTAAATAAAAGGACAGTTGCATTTTTTTCAATCCTCAAATCCCTCTCCTCGGAATATATCGGTCCCGTCTCCATCAGTAATCTCTCTTCTTTACCTGAAACAAACAAACACCACACCACGCATCAATTCTCTCATTCGAGAATTGGTAAGTATCACTAAAAAAAAACTGAAAAATCCTTACAAAATGGGGTTAGTAGAAAAAACTTGCAAAAAAAGGAGTCGATACTCACCTAAATAAAAGGACAGTTGCATTTTTTTCAATCCTCAAATCCCTCTCCTCGGAATATATCGGTCCCGTCTCCATCAGTAATCTCTCTTCTTTACCTGAAACAAACAAACACCACACCACGCATCAATTCTCTCATTCGAGAATTGGTAAGTATCACTAAAAAAAAACTGAAAAATCCTTACAAAATGGGGTAAGTAGAAAAAACTTGCAAAAAAAGGAGTCGATACTCACCTAAATAAAAGGACAGTTGCATTTTTTTCAATCCTCAAATCCCTCTCCTCGGAATATATCGGTCCCGTCTCCATCAGTAATCTCTCTTCTTTACCTGAAACAAACAAACACCACACCACGCATCAATTCTCTCATTCGAGAATTGGTAAGTATCACTAAAAAAAAACTGAAAAATCCTTACAAAATGGGGTTAGTAGAAAAAACTTGCAAAAAAAGGAGTCGATACTCACCTAAATAAAAGGACAGTTGCATTTTTTTCAATCCTCAAATCCCTCTCCTCGGAATATATCGGTCCCGTCTCCATCAGTAATCTCTCTTCTTTACCTGAAACAAACAAACACCACACCACGCATCAATTCTCTCATTCGAGAATTGGTAAGTATCACTAAAAAAAAACTGAAAAATCCTTACAAAATGGGGTTAGTAGAAAAAACTTGCAAAAAAAGGAGTCGATACTCACCTAAATAAAAGGACAGTTGCATTTTTTTCAATCCTCAAATCCCTCTCCTCGGAATATATCGGTCCCGTCTCCATCAGTAATCTCTCTTCTTTACCTGAAACAAACAAACACCACACCACGCATCAATTCTCTCATTCGAGAATTGGTAAGTATCACTAAAAAAAAACTGAAAAATCCTTACAAAATGGGGTTAGTAGAAAAAACTTGCAAAAAAAGGAGTCGATACTCACCTAAATAAAAGGACAGTTGCATTTTTTTCAATCCTCAAATCCCTCTCCTCGGAATATATCGGTCCCGTCTCCATCAGTAATCTCTCTTCTTTACCTGAAACAAACAAACACCACACCACGCATCAATTCTCTCATTCGAGAATTGGTAAGTATCACTAAAAAAAAACTGAAAAATCCTTACAAAATGGGGTTAGTAGAAAAAACTTGCAAAAAAAGGAGTCGATACTCACCTAAATAAAAGGACAGTTGCATTTTTTTCAATCCTCAAATCCCTCTCCTCGGAATATATCGGTCCCGTCTCCATCAGTAATCTCTCTTCTTTACCTGAAACAAACAAACACCACACCACGCATCAATTCTCTCATTCGAGAATTGGTAAGTATCACTAAAAAAAAACTGAAAAATCCTTACAAAATGGGGTTAGTAGAAAAAACTTGCAAAAAAAGGAGTCGATACTCACCTAAATAAAAGGACAGTTGCATTTTTTTCAATCCTCAAATCCCTCTCCTCGGAATATATCGGTCCCGTCTCCATCAGTAATCTCTCTTCTTTACCTGAAACAAACAAACACCACACCACGCATCAATTCTCTCATTCGAGAATTGGTAAGTATCACTTAAAAAAACTGAAAAATCCTTACAAAATGGGGTTAGTAGAAAAAACTTGCAAAAAAAAGGAGTCGATACTCACCTAAATAAAAGGACAGTTGCATTTTTTTCAATCCTCAAATCCCTCTCCTCGGAATATATCGGTCCCGTCTCCATCAGTAATCTCTCTTCTTTACCTGAAACAAACAAACACCACACCACGCATCAATTCTCTCATTCGAGAATTGGTAAGTATCACTTAAAAAAACTGAAAAATCCTTACAAAATGGGGTTAGTAGAAAAAACTTGCAAAAAAAAGGAGTCGATACTCACCTAAATAAAAGGACAGTTGCATTTTTTTCAATCCTCAAATCCCTCTCCTCGGAATATATCGGTCCCGTCTCCATCAGTAATCTCTCTTCTTTACCTGAAACAAACAAACACCACACCACGCATCAATTCTCTCATTCGAGAATTGGTAAGTATCACTTAAAAAAACTGAAAAATCCTTACAAAATGGGGTTAGTAGAAAAAACTTGCAAAAAAAAGGAGTCGATACTCACCTAAATAAAAGGACAGTTGCATTTTTTTTTCAATCCGTAAATCCCTCTCCTCGGAATATATCGGTCCCGTCTCCATCAGCTGTCTCTCTTCTTTACCTGAAACAAACAAACACCACACCACGCATCAATTCTCTCATTCGAGAATTGGTAAGTATCACTCCAAAAAAAACTGAAAAATCCTTACAAAATGGGGTTAGTAGAAAAAACTTGCAAAAAAAGGAGTCGATACTCACCTAAATAAAAGGACAGTTGCATATTTTTCAATCCCCAAATCCCTCTCCTCGGAATATATCGGTCCCGTCTCCATCAGTAATCTCTCTTCTTTACCTGAAACAAACAAACACCACACCACGCATCAATTCTCTCATTCGAGAATTGGTGAGTATCACTCAAAAAAACTGAAAACACTTACAAAATGGGGTTAGATTAGTAGAACAAACTTGCAAAAAAAAGGAGTCGATACTCACCTAAATAAAAGTGCAGTTGGATTTTGCTTAAACTTAAAATCCCTCTCCCTCCTCGGATATTAGTCCGTTCCGTCTCCATCAGTTATCTCTTTATATTTGAAACAAACTAATACCACCCTACGAAGAAATTTTTACGTTTAAAATACTACCTTAAATACCTTTAATTACTTATTTTGAGTTAGCTGGTAAAACTCGAAGGAAAGTTAGTTGAATACAAACGTATTGTGTATAATCGGAGTCTGTGTC
This sequence comes from Tetragnatha montana, assembly GCA_963680715.1. Classification (NCBI taxonomy): domain Eukaryota; kingdom Metazoa; phylum Arthropoda; class Arachnida; order Araneae; family Tetragnathidae; genus Tetragnatha; species Tetragnatha montana. The sequence goes on along the minus strand of OY796680.1, from coordinate 14,607,080 downwards.
TTAGCTGTGTGCAATTTCTATGTCTATCCCATCTACTTTTTATCTTTCTAAAGGAAAGGTAGTCTCATGTTGCTTCTTTGAGTCTCGTGAGAGAATTGACTTCCAATATTTTTCTTGTAAAATATTTCATTGTTGGAGAATGCTATTTTTGGTTAATTTAATAATGCTTATTTTTTATATTGTTGCCAACTGAGAAATGTCTAGATATTTGTTAAAGGTGTACTATTTCATTGTTGAATTTCATCATTTCTTCGGAAAACGTTTACAATTAATTTCTTATAAATCTATTTTAACATTGTGATGCTTTTAAAACCTATAGAACGGTAATTTTGACACATTGTTGGAAACTGGTGTACTAAATTTTTTGTGTAATTATTCATCAACAAAGTTGTAGAGCAGCTGCATTGATTTAGTACGAAAAGACACATTGTGCAAAAAATGCTTTAGGTAGAACCCCTGAAACGCAAGTTCAATAAGACAGAATTTCCAAGTTGTTATAGCCTAAAATGCTCTCCTAAACCTAAATATGAAAAATTTTTGAGAAATGAAATGAAAAGCATTTTTGGCAGCTTGAAAAGTGGTCTCATCGTTTGTGGTCTTATTGCGCCTTGACACCAAATTTATGCTTGTAGGTAGGGTTTCTAAAATTAAGGAAGTGGGGGGGGACAAGACCCTGTATATTTTGTGAATAAAATAATTCTAATACTTAATACTTAGAAAATCAGTCTTAAACTAGACATACTCACATGCGCAACAAATATAAATGAAATGCAAAGAGAAACATATTAGGGGACCAAATGAGATTAACACTTACTTAAACTTGATAATCCCTCCTTATAGTTATACAGATTAACCCTAGTAAAATTTGATTAACATAAAAAAAAATTCTGATAAAAAAAAGTGGTTCACACTCACTTAAAAGAAAACATTCTGGAATGTTGTACACATGAATCCCTTCTTGGCCTCTGAAATTAAACGAACCATCCACTCCGCTCTTCTCTAACTGAAACACACAAACAAAATAGCATGTAAAGAAACTATACTGACCTGCTAATATACTCACTAAATATCTAGAAAATTAAAATAATAATAAAAAATAATAATTATAATGAAATAATTATAATTATAGTAATGAAAATTTTAAATTGTATAGTGATTAATAAAAGTATGAAAAATTTCCTTGTTTCTTATTCCTTAGTAAAAAAAAATTTTTTTTTTTAAAGTTGAAAGTCAATTTTGATCTATACAACTAAATTTGAGATATATCCTGTAAAAACTTGACATCAATTTTATATACTATCTTTCAGTCTTGAAATGAAATTCAAACTATTTTTATGACATAATTTACAAACTTTGAAAAAAGAAGAGGAAGTTAACTTACTGGTTGTTTCACTTTTAATTACCAAGTGAGAAATGACCAAGTTCCTTGTTGCGAAATTTTAATTTTAATATCTATTGTTGGAATATTTTGACATTATTGTTGTTAATGGAACAATACTCAATTTTAACATTGTTGTAAATATATTATATCAAGCTTATTTGATTTTTTTAGTATACTTTGATTTTATTTTTCAATAAATGTTCATATTTTTTTATGCGCAGCAGTTATGCGCCAATCAAAAAAGCTTTTTTTTATTCTATAAATCTCGTATACATATATCAAATCATTCATTATTAAATACGCAAATGAGAATTAAAATTTTATGTAATTCATTAAATAAAAGTGTCTAACATGAATTCTTCAACTTTAATCTTGAACCTCTTTATATGCAGGGGGATTTAAATTAGAAGGGGGATTCTAGAAGGGGTGGTCGGAAATGCCCTGCAAATGAAGTGAGATATTTTTTAAGGGGGCATGGAAAGTTTAATAATCCTGAGCAGAAATTGACACTTAAATTACACCAAACCAATTGATATGGTAAATTTCAAGTTAATTTTTATCCCACCCAATTGTGCTTTCTCAGTCTTTATAAGGTTTAAAATAACTTTATAATAACTCACGACTATTTTAGACTTTAGGTAGAGAGAGAAATTACGATTGGACGGGTTGATTATTTTCTGAAGTCTCAGCTCTTCTATCTGTTTTATGTGCATAAGAAATGGTCGAATCAAGCGAATTTGCTGGTTTAATGTAAGTCAAAGTGTCAGTTTCGTCTCAATCAGTATTATTCAGCTTCCCCCGCCCCCTTAAAAATACCCCACGAATAACTTTGAATCGCCCTGTATAACAACCATAACGGAGCCATCCCCATTTGGTAGCTGAAAACTGAAACCAAATTATAGTTATAAACAAATCACTAAAAATCTTCAATCAAAATTTGATACAAGTGCTAGTTAAATTTACTAAAGCTGCCAGCATTAATTGTTAAGCATTTTAAAAACTGTCAATAAAATAAATAAAAGACTTTTGTGTCCTTAATTAATAAATGTTGTTATGATTGAAACTTTAAGATAGCCAGCCTTTAACTAGCTGAGACACTTTGTTGACCGTTTTATATTTATAACTATTTATATTGATCTTAATACAAATAGTACACCAATGTGAAAACTGGACCTGAGCATGGCCATCTAGAAGACTCATAAGGCCATATAGAAGCTCAAAATCGTGACGAGAAATAGTAGGCAAGACGTCACTTTTCAACAGCGCAAGGTACAAGATTTCAGACTGGAGTTGCGCTGTTGTCCAAAAAAGCTATGAAGAGTGAAGTCTTGCCTACTATTTTATATCACGATTTCGAGCTTCTCTGGCCTTATGAGTCTAGGTGGCCATGACCTGAGTCGCCTTACCTCGTAATTTTCCTCATCGGAGTGTCTGATGAACTGCACTCCTCGTCGTAATTGTTTTCTCTTTTTCCCCTCTTCTAAGAAATAGACTAAGATCTATAGCCCTCTTTATTAGGGGTATACATTTAAAGTTCTGTCTTCTCCGTTACAGAAAAAAGGCGGGAAAAAAATATTTTTGCTTTTCTACAAGAGATTATGAAATTTCTTTTAAAGGTTTTTTTTTTGTTAGGGGAGGGCGATTCGGGATCTATGCCAAATGTGTTCGGTTGCGTTCTTACTTTACAAACTAAATAGATATCTTGATTGTAATCAAAGATTATTGAAAAGTTTTTATTTTCTTCGTGATACACAGAGTTGAGAAAAAATTTTCTTAAACAATGACATTGACGACACAATGCTAAAACGTAGTAGAAGGTATAGTACTGCATACAAAAAGAAAGCGTGTTGCGATTGCGAGAGATACAAAATTACTTTATTTTCAACTTGGTTCAAGAATTATTTGCGTTTGATTCAGAGATATTTGCATCCATTGAAGGGAGGAAAGATTTCGCTTCAGAAATTCGAATTTAAATAAATTCTAGTGACATTGACTTCACAAAAATGCGAATCTTAATCTTAAATAGCTTATTAGATGAATGCTGGTAGAAATTTCTTTCCACTGACTAATTTACATGTTTTTCGTATGTGTGCAGATATTTTAGTGGATTGGTCAATGAAGTAACGTTTCATTAACCAAAACTTTAGTATACTTAAATTCTTTCAAAACTATTTCCGAAAGTACCTTATTTTGAAGGGCTCACTTCTGAGACCCCGCCTTCAATAGCGGGATACGGAAGGAGCATAAAAGGACAATAGGGTGGTAAGAAATGCATTTGCCTATTATAGTATCAGGAATAAATTTTTAATGGGGAAGGGAACGCGATTCAAAGCTAAAAGATGCAATAATTTATAAAAGAGAGAAAAAATATTTGTAAACAATTACAGAGATATAGTGTGAAATTACAGGGTACAGACGGTCCTACATAAAAACAGTCAACTCAAATATCAGAACTTGGAAGAATCAGAAATTATCGTATGTATAATTAATTAGTCGAATGATGGTTAGAAGAACGGAAAACGTTTTGGAAAGATAATAATCATTCGTCAATAAGTTGTTTCCTTTGCAGTCCCTAAATTCTATAACATACTTTTGCAAAATCGAAAGAGATATTTCACTATTCTACAAAAAAATGTCTTGCGTAGAAAAATCTAAATACATTTTAACTAAATTTATTTTTTATTTCATTAAAATAAATTCTTATACCGAGAACCAATTTAACTAGAAATAAACTAAGCTCCATTGATTAAACATGGCTATCCCCGAGGATTAATTCTTTTGCTAAGGAATTCGAAAATTGTCTCAAGGATGCCTAATCCCTCACTGTCAACAAAAACCGGCCCCCTATCTATCAGAGCAGTATCCAACCAGCAGCGATGAGATCCAATGGGCAAGTGGCCATTGAGAGTCCCGTTGCTAGGGGAGAGGGGCAACGCAACAAGTGGCATTCCTCCTCGCTCAGTTATTTAACTTGTCTTTAGGATATAGGTTACGACCTTTTTTGAGAATGAGTTGGCACCCGGAGAAGATTCGGTTTATAAGTCAGGTGAGTTGAATTATTGACCTTGTCTAGCGTCTAGCGTTGCTTGTTATGAGTATAAAATAAAATGATTTCAGCGTATGGTGTTGAGGGAGAGGTGCTTTTAATATTGTTTTTATCACATCTGATGTATTTTTTCTTTTTAACATAGGGTTTAATAGATAGTTTAAAGAAAAAGTGTGTTATAAATATCTTTCTTAGGTGATATTAGTAGATCGAAATATATAGTCTGAGGTATTTTCTAAACTCTAAAAACGAATTCTTGAACAAGTTTGAACAATAATTAATATATATGAACAAGTTTTCTAACAATTGTTTAGTAAAATTATATGCATTAAAAATTAGTCATGATTATTAAAAATTAGTCATTAGTCATCAAAGATTATTATAATAGAAAATTCATTAAATAAAGTTCTAAAGACCAATTTACATTTCATTTAATCAGTTTCTTTAATGAAATGATTTTTGAATAATTAATAACAATAAAGAACTAATGTTTCAATTTTTAACTTAATCAAATTAATACGCTTTCAAAACATGTTGAATCTACAATGTTAATGAATATTTCCAAGGGTGACATATCAGAAAAACAGTAAAGGCATGCATAAAGAGGGAGTTGATTTTTATATTTTTAAAAGTTACATTGATAATTTTCAAAGGAATTTAAATTTTGATTTATTCTGATTTATAAAATAATTGCTTATCCCCTATTAATTACTAATGTTTGAAAAACTTGTATTAAGTGCAGTAGAATTTTTGAAGGGGGCTGAGATTTAGCGAGAAAATGGTGGTGGTTCTCATTGTAAAGAGAAGCCTAGAAATGTAATAAGATAATGACTCGGGAGGAAAGAAAATCTACAGTACATAGTTATTTTGAAATAATGTGGACGTATATTAATAAATTATTTTTACAGATCAACACATCTGTTGTACCCAGCTGTCTTCAAAACCCTGATCCTTATCCGTTTGAGGATTTCGCTCCAACACTAGCACAATGTTATCTCATCGTCATTATTGGGTAAGTACACGAAATATTAACCAGGTGTATTATAAAAAATGTTTTAAAGGGATATAGGTAGTCAAACACGTAATAAAAAGTCTTATTATCTACGGCAGACTAATGAGAGCTATGCATATTTTTTAGGTTTGTACATAAATCAGAATATCCTTCAGTTAAATTAGGTAGTATTATCATTTTTAACATTTTTAAAATTTTGCTTGTAAAAACAGATTTAAAACTTATTTTTTATTTAAAACCTGATCTACAAATATACTATTTTATTATTAATATATTTACTGTATGTTAATTCTAAAATAATTATTATTTAACATGTAATTTTTTTCTATAAAAGAATGTTATTGGTTTTTGTAAATAAAGAACTAGTGATTATACTTTCAAAGTAAATAGTGTTGAGAAGTGTTGTTCCTTTTGAAGGACTTGTCATCGTTAGAATTTAGCTGCAGTGAATTTCAAGTTTTATTTGTAGACGTTTTAAAGAATTAATACATCGGTGGCTAAGAATACGCATAGACATGAGAATTGAGAATTTTGTTGAGAAAGTTATAAAACTCATCTTATTTTTCACCACATGATGTGCTTCAACTGTTGAACAAATATCTTACTCCTCCTTTGAAAGCTCAATACTCATCTGAAGCTGAAAACTGGCTAATGTAAAATCCGGGAAAAGTACACTGTACGATTTTTCAAGAATAATAAATAAATGGGGATTATATTAGGTGTGGAGTGATATGAAGGAGAAATTCTCCAATTATGATTATGAAGGCGGTAAAACAATTGATTGCTTATTTCTGCAAAGTTTTGAGGTCCGGCGTACTTTTACCTTCCACTAAGATTTCACTTCGCATTAATTTTTTTTAATTTTGTGATTTTTAACATACTTTTATTAAATATAAAACTTTGTGTGTTTTTTGTACTACCTTAATATGTAAGACTATAACTTATGTTCAGTAAATTTTTGAGGCTCTATCCACTAATTATTTAATTTAAAAATCAAGGTCTGAGACGCTGGCCATCATGGGTGTTGGACGGACCCCCTGATGAGAGTCCAGCGTCTCAGATCTTGATTTTAAAATCAAATAGTTTTGTCTCACTCTTGGAGAAAAGCAGTCAATTTTAATTTTCCAGACTACAAGACTGCATACTTTTCCCGTTCTCAGGTACTTGAGTGCCAAGTCCCAGCTGGTGTCCGCCGCCGAAGCCAGGGCCGTGAACACCTTCGTTCTGCTGCTGGGCATGCCGGCCATCGTGTGTGTCTCTCTAGCCACTGCGCCCCTGGCCGCCCTGCGCTGGGAGCTCCTCGCCGCCCTCTTCGTGGGGAAGGCCCTGGTCTTCGCCCTGGTGGCTGCGGCCGCGAGGGCCCTGGGGGCGCATCTAGGGGTGGCCGCCCTGCTCGCGCTATTCTGCGTCCACTCCAATGACCTGCCGGTCGGCAACCCGCTCAGTGAGTTACATTCTTTTTTTTTTCTTATTGGGAAGTTAAAATGTGTGGTATTGATACGGCAGAAGGAAGTCAGACCATTTGACCAATTATAATAGCAATACCAGAAAAGCTCCTTATTAGTTATCATGGGCCTAACGAGGGGGGATATTGGGGTTGTAACCCCCCCCCCATTACATCGACGGTTTCTAAAACATGAAAAACTGAAAAAATTTCCCTTCACAAAGAAGGCGGAGGAACTAATCCAAAGGATCTCAAAATGAATTTAAACACTACACATTGAGAGACGAATTTTTAAAAAAATTCTGGGGGTGAGCCCATAACCCCCTCTAAAACTTTTACGTCTGGTTATACTGTGTTTTTCCCTTGAAGGTTAAGCCTCTTAGATGAAGTTTTCCCTTCGGAAGTTTTGCAAAAAAAAATATTATACCTCTATCATGAGACACTTTTCAAAAGGGAGTAATATGTTGGAGGGGTTGACTGGTCGGAGTAACACCCCCCATGGGTCATCTCTAGTTACGCCACTGCGGGCTGACTCGAAATTGGAACGTGTTATAAACGTCCTGACGTCAGGATTAATAGTTCTTTGTCTACAACTCAGCTTTACTCTGAAATCGTAAGATCTTTTTGGCAAACAAATCAGAATTGATAGAAGATTTCATGATTCAGAGTAAAGTAAGTTGTTGGCAGAGAGTTATAAATCGTGAAATCAGGACGTCTATCGGACATCGCAATTTCGAGCTTTTCTGGCCTTATTAGTCCATTTGGCCATGGTCAGACCAACCACAGCCTTCTTGAACGAGCAGGCCCGGACGGCTACAAGGATAACTCATAATCAGAGTATTTTTCGGCGAAAATCGAATGAGCAAGTGGTTCTTCCTTTTTTTCCCGCTCCTCCGCTCCTCTTGATGCACCAATCACACGGCAGCTCACGGACGAAAAATACTCTGAGAATGAGTCATCCTTGTAGTTGTCCCGGCCCGGCCTGCTCGTTCAAGATGGCTATGGATCAACCTTGAGAAAGATATTTTGTTTGATTAACGCCTATCTGCATCACATTTTTATTCTACAAATAACTAATAGTAAAATCAATTTATTTTTGTTTTATTAATTGGAAACAGGTCTGGCTAGTTTTGTCAACACATCTAAAACCGTTTCGTGAATTCTAACATTATTATTTTTTACAAAATTTATCATGAGAAAGAAAAGATTACTGTGGGTAGTTGGGAATTTTATTAGTTTTAACGTTTATGTGGTGTTGAACCTAATTAGGTTAACTTAAAACTTAGGTTTCATCCAATACGTTAACCTATTGGATGTCGGATGAAACCTAAGTTTTATAGTTCATTAAGGGACTTTGTTCTATATTTTCTCAGACTACAAATAATTCCTTTCAAAGTAAAGAGATTGAATCACTTTAATACATAGTTCTAACACACAAAGGCTTCCATATCTGAAAAACGTATAGAAAAATTTTAAACTACAATGACATAATCATTTGTAAAACTTCACGAACATATTTCATTCACTCCTTCAACTAAAAATACCCTTGAACTCAATACTCCGAGATCGTTTATTTCGGAGATATTTTATGAAGCACACAGACAACGTTGTCCTGGTATTTGATGGTCTTAAAGTAATGGACCTTGGCTCATAAAATGCAATTATGAACTTGGTGAAGAGATACGAGGGGAAATCACACGAACTATCGTAAAACTACTCCCATAAATTTTTCACTTTCGTTTCTTCTAATTAGGGGACAATGATCTGACAAGAGTAAATTAGTTTTGAAGGGAGGATCCCTTTTAGTTATTCAGTTTCAGTCGCGATTAGTAACTACTTTAGATCATAAGAATCAAATAAATAAAATGTTTCTCTGAAAATTTATCAGTGAAATTTTTAAGGTTTAGTCCCCTGTTTAAATTCTACATTATTTTATTCCTTTATTTTTATGACGCTTATGAATAAACGAATATGATTTTAAACTCCAAAGATTCATATACTATCTTTTAATTATTGTTTTTCTCCATTAACTCTATTTATCTATATTAATTTGATATTTTCACGTTATTTTTAATTTTTGGTGTATATAATAGCTGGGTAGGATTTTTATACCGTTAAAATAAAGGACAAGATGTAGGTATTCCATAAATTAGTAACTGATTTCCTCTGAATAGTAAGAAAAAAGACAGAACCTTCTTGAGTAACTACTGAGAGGACATGTCCAGAACACTCAAACTTCAGTGATGACATAAGCCTCCAAGCATGCTCAACTCAAAAAAATGTGCTGAAACTTTTGAGCTATAACTAGCATGCTCGGAGGCCTCCTACAGACGCTATTTCTCTGACATACCTAATTTTCTGGCTATTTAGATCTTGTTGGTCGTGCTTTTAAGACCTTAATGCTATAGTATTAGCAATACTCTTAATTAATTGTACATGGAATAGATATTATTTATAATTATACCTTTATTAAATCTCTTGTAGAGGAATCTGAATATATTCAATACTTGGTAAGATACTCTAGTACCAATACTCGCCAAAAGTATTAGTATACTACACTGCAAAAAATAATCGTCAAGAAACAGAAAAGCTCTGGCAGCAAACATTTTCGAGCTTTCCTTTACACGGGATTTTTCTGTTGACTGAACTCTTTATGTAAGCTACGATCTTTTCGCAACTTTAGGGAACTTATTCATCTGAAATAAGCATTTTTTACCTACATATTGTCTCTCTACAGACTGGGCGTCACATTTTTTCTCAACTTAGGAAATTTTAGTGGGTTATGTCCCTAAATAATTTTGCAGAAAAAGTTCCCTAAAGCTGGGAAAATATCTTAGCATATACAGAAAAGTTCAGCCAACAGAGAAATCCCGCGTAACGGAAAGCTTTGTGAACTTTTGCTGCCAGAGCTTTTCTGCTTCTTGGCGATTATTTTTTGCTGTGAAAACGATAAACTATTGGGGGTTGCACCTCAAGGACATTTAGGTTCTCGCCAAACACACACAGAACCTTTAGTCTAATATTCTAGAGCAGCCTGCTGAATCAAAGACCTTTAATTCCCAGTGTCTGCTCTGTACAAGACCCATCGTCCGCACATGCTGATGTACCTGTTCCTCATGCCGGCCATGACCATGGTCGTCTTCGTGCCCTTGGGACACTTCTTGCTAGCCGTCCACCAGCGCTCCGCCTCCGCTCCCCCAGGTGGCAGCAAGTGGAAAGTGGGCCGCCAGGAGGTGCTGGTGGCCTTCCGCAACATCGCCAAGTCCAGTCCGCTGCTCCTCGCCACCGCCATGGGGATCATCCTCAACTTCAGCTTCAACGCTCAGTTGCCGCCCGTCATCCACAAGCCGCTGCAGGTGAGACTGTGGTAAGAGGCTACAGCAAGTTCAGACTTGTGGATGTGCCAAGTTGGCGACGTATTTTAAGAGATAAAAAAAACCAAATTAATATTATATGGTTACTAGAAATTGGCTGAAATGAAGCCAAAAGATTCAATGTTGCCAAGCGTCTGCAAGTCTGAACTTGGGTCAGTGGGCTTGTGAAGAAGAGTTAGGGGGAGAGGAAAAGAAAATGAGGAATATGAGAGAGAATAAAATGAGAAAAAAATTGAAGATTTATAGGAAAAAGAAGGGAAGAGTAAGGAAGGTGGTAAAAAGAAGTTTTGTGTTCTTAAAATTCTGTAGGATAACCTGGTTTTCATAATTTAATTAAATAGCTTGAATATTTATTACGAAACATTTGGCCTGCTTCCGTGACAGTAGTGTAGAAGTCAAATATTAAAATACTATTAAATAGAACAAATCTCTTGAGTATATTTGGGTATTTTTCTGCCACTGACTTTTATCGAAAACCTAAAATTCTGTAAAATTCTTGCAATTTCCTTATGAATTTGAGAAAGAAAATAAGAAAAGTATGAGGGCTGAAAAAAGGGAAAAGACTGGGAGAGAGAGAAAAGGTCAGTTTCAAATTACTGGTTCTGGTGTTCTCCATCCTTTGTCTTAACATTCCTCTAGCGTTAACTCTAATTCATTCTGCTTATTTTACAAGGTCATTTATGTTGGCTTGCTTACCTTGGATTTTACCATGTATTCTAAACAATCTTTGCAATTTTAAGCCTCCCTTTGTTACTAATGCGCAATAAAAAGGGGCTCTAGAGACCCTTTCGACTCCAGTCTGAATTCGGTTTGTCAAGCCGTTTGTCGCCGCGAGGCTTCGGTTGCTATTGGAAACTCATTTCTCACAGGATGTTTCCAATCAAAAGGATGAACGAATCTCTCAGTCCAAAGTCAGAGAACAGACGGTCGTGGGTGGTGAGATTGAGGCCAGTCGTTCCGAACTGTCATCCTTAGCTGGACAACCAAGCTGAAGCGGAAAGGTACAAAGATAAATAGATGGCATAGAAGTGAATGAACGCGTTAATTCAGAATGAAATTTAGAAATTGTGGACTCTCATTGATGTTATAACTTTTGGAAGTATACAAAATATCATTGCTTTGCCTGAAGCAGAAGTGTCATTTCCCAATAGGAATTTATGAAACACAAAAATACACCATACTTCAAAAATACATTTTTCCCTTTAGGAACATAACTTTTAAATAATGTAAAGCTATTTAACTACCATTTTTAAGATTTTTAATTGGGAATGACATGAAACATTAAATATGTGTATTGTGTGGTCTTGGTTATAATAAAATATAGGGAATAACATTTAATTTTCTTTAATATTATACCACATATTTTTTAATGTCTGATTAGCTCAAACAGTGTCAGTTAAAGTCAAGTTAGTGCTACTAGGATTAGAATTCAAGGAAATTTAAACTGATAAAACAGTTATTTTAATTTAAATAAGTTATGCTATAATAAGAACGATTTAGTACCCATGATTTTGAGTAAAATACTTTATTGTGTTTTAAAACTTTTATTTTCAAAAATTTTCAATGATTATTCACTTTCGTGAGTATTCTTGGCATATAGGTTTGAGCTCAAGCGTAACTCATTCAAGTAATCATATTGAATAATATTGTAACTAAAGGTTTCATCTTCCTTTTCTTGTTCTTCTTACAGGTGTTAGCAGCCACTGTACCAGGGTGCGTCCTCTCCATCCTCGGTTTCAACATGGTACGAAAGGAAAGGTATCTCATCACCTCAGCGGTCGTCACTGCAACCGTACTGCTCTTTGTCAAAATGTAAGTGATTGCCATTCCTAAAAAAGTTCGAATATGTGTATTTTAATTTAATTCCATATTTTTTGTTTCATTTATTAACTTGGGAGTACCAGTGTTAAAAGATTTTGAATGTAAAGTACACAAAAACGCTATTGATCGTAAGATAATAAGTTTGAACAAAATTGTTTCCCAGGGCATAACTTAAGGCTCCTTCAGACTTATCACTTTTTATGTTCATTTTGGAGGAATCGTCAAAAGTGAACAGTGTGAATTCGAGTTTCACTTTTTACTCCTTCACTTTTCTATGGAAACTAGCGATTTACAGGAGTGAATAATGTAACTCAGGATGAACAGTGAAAGCAAAACAGTGTCAGTGAAATGAAAATCTAGTGAAAGTGAAACATTCACTAGATTTATAATAATATTGAAGACCTATTTTAATGGAAGCATAATGTATTTTTTTTTTTGCCTTAGCTGTTTGCCAACTTGTAAAACTTTAATTTAAATAATTCTGTCTTTTGTAAATTAAATTAATCATTTATTATTGTTATTTGTACTATGTTTTGTTTTTTGCATTTTTGAATATTATTATTGCTATGTTATTCAACCCACCTATCTATTTATTTTATTTTAAATATCACTCAATGTTCGCACTTTTTTTGGTTACCTGAACGGGACTGTTTCCCCTTGGTAACTCATATTATTTTATATATTTATTTGCAATTTCCATAGTGTTAAATAAAGATTATTATTATTATTATTATTATTATTATTATTATTACATATATTTATTATTATTATTATTATTTTTATACATTTTTATTTCAAGAAAACCCTATTTATTGGTTTAGTTTTTAAAAATCAAAGACAATCATACCAGACAATTTTAAAGTAATCTAACCAGCCTTAAAATTTACTTAGGAACACATAAGCACTCGGTATCCATGCATAGATTCCTAATACTACATAACTTTTCTCAACGTATTTACAGTATTTAAAATCCTGTCCATGTACTCACTCATGTGTTGTTCGTTGCAGGCTAGTCACCCCCTTGCTCCTCCACGCGCTGTCCTCATGGATGAGCGACACCCAAGAGCTGTCCGATTTCGCCCTCCTCTACGGTATCGTGTCCCCGGCTACGGCGGTGTTCCTGGCAGGACCAGAGTTCAGAAAACCACTGGCCGCGGTGAGTCTGACATATACAGTCCTTTTCATTTTCGGAGAAATAGGGAGTACTGAAAGGCACATCAGCGCTGCTAATGCGGGAAGCAGTTTTGCAACGCTAAGTAAACGCGGTAATGAACACTTCTAATCAAAAGTGATTAGCATCGCGATTGTGTTGCAATTATAATGTGATTGTGTTGTGTGAAAATATGATAGTGTTGTTAAAATGTTACCAAAATTTACATACAGACATAAAATGTGTTCGTGGTGTCCCAATCCAAATTTAAGAACACTGTTAGATTCTAAACATATTTTACAACACTATTTTTACAGCACATTTCTTGATAGAAAACCTTTTTAACACATTTAAAACAATTTAAGAACACTATTAGAATTATCAGATCACAAAAAGGAGTTAAAGTGTTTTACTGAACAACACAATTAAATAGTTGGTAACTTGAGGGAAAAAACGTGTTCTTAAATCTATTTTTTGTGTGGAGCATTTGCAGTGTATTTAGACACATTTTACTTGAGTTATACTTATTGTCACATTGCATTTTCACTAAAATATTGAAGTCAAACTCCGTTATACTAGTTACCCGCCGTGGGATCAAATGAATAGTTCACAATACCTAATCAACATAATAATAATTCGAGTCTATAAATCGTTATTACAACGTCTGTTTCTCATTCAGGACCGATGAAAATCGCCATTGTACCAGAGATTCGTTCTGGTTACACAATGGCAACTTCAGGTTCAAATATATTGATACTTTTAAGGCCACATTAAATATTATTCTGTGCCAAGTGGGAAGTAGTAGTCATTTTTAAGCATAGATCAAGATGAAATTTATAAAGTCGAATAAAATATTTGAAAAATGTGTTGATTGACTTATATAATTTAAGTTTTAGTACAAACTCTTTTAACATTCCGTCCTTCTTAAAGTATAAGTTTATCTTTGATACTTTGTTTTTAACATACTGAAATCTGCCCCACCAGATGAGCGCTGCCCTTATAACCACCAGTTTCCTCTCGTTCCCGATTTCGTTCGTGGTGGCGCGGTTCTCCCTGGTTCCCCCTTGCAAATTGAGCCACTACGTCCCCTCTCTCAGGATCCTGTTGTTCTGGGTGGCTTGCTTCAGCATCTTCTGTGATGTGAGTATCTTCACTTTTTCACACATCTCTCAAAAACGCGGTTCTGAACGTAAGGAGTAATCTGCGTTCATTTTACGATAACATTCCTCTCAAAACATGTATCCTAAAGCATAAAACCTAATCTAAGCAATAAGCAAACTAACCAACAGTGTGGTTATTATTACTATATTATTTCTTGATATAGATCAGTCTAAAAGATGCAAAAAAAGGTACTCCATATTTTCAGAGAATGGAGATATCTGTATAGTTAAATGTGAAAAACTTTTCAACTATACTTGGTGTTACTTATTCCCTTGCAATTTATTTTGAAAATAAAGAAATATATTTTTTGGAATGTTGAAAGATTTTGAAAGTTTAAATAAAAGTTTGTTAAAATAAACATTGGTATTTGAGTTAAATGAAAAAAAAACTATAAAAATTCCAAAATATATTATCAATGGATAGAATAAATGCCTGGAATTCCCAAACATAAAGATAAACTCACTCACCTGTCTAAAATCTACTTCAAAATGTTATATATACATAGTCTGGGAATATTTATACTATATAAAAACAACTCTTTCATGACTTAAAATAAGTGAAAAGCTTTTTAGTCACTATTCCTGTGATTTGTCAATTTATATAATTATTTTGAAGCTTAATAAAAATACGCAAAATAAATCTTTAAAATATCAAAATTTTACTTAAATATAAATTTCTTTAGTAACCTTCTCATCTGTTTGTTTCTTTTTCCAGTAAAATTTAAATCACTCTTGACAAGAATCATGTAAAGATAACATAAATATGTGTGTACCATACTTTAATAAATATCAGTAGGATGCTTCTTCTACTATGTTTGATATTCATATTTTACGTAAATCCGGCAGTACCAATACAGCCATCAGCAAACAATGAACTACGCAATCTATGTGCTTTACTGCCAGTTGAATAACCAGCTGTTTCGTTGTTTTATCTAATATCTCCCAAGTTCAACAATGAGGAAACATCAGAAAAAAATATTATCTTGCTTTCACAACCCTAAACTTCTCTCCTTTTATTTTTAATGATAGTTCAGTTATATTTGATCGAAAATATTTAGAGGTCGTCAGTTTTTACTGCAAAAATATTAGTGTATCACAAAACTGATTATTGATAAAATTTCTTTCTTACCTTTTCTGGGTGTTTTCAATAAAAAAAAGACAATGTTATGAGTATTCAGATGTGTATTTTAAGGGAAGGGGTTCTCAAAAATATATTTGTTATCTGTATACCTACAAATTTAAAGATTTTAGTGACTAACGCAACTAAATTAAATCATTGTATAGCTAAATGATTAAGGGGTCTCAGGATTCTTAACTGTTAGTCGTGTGTGCAAAATAGTGTCTTTTTTCGAACCACCACAGATTAAAAACTAAACACATCAGCCTCATGAAAATTTTACCCCTTAATATTTGAACACATTTTCATAAGCACACAAAATTATAAATTCAACAAATAAATATTTCTTAATTTATAAGAAGTCGAAAAAAAACATATTTTTGATAATCCCGTGAATTAACATTTTACGGAGCGCAAGATTTCTCAAAAACTACTTATCCTTTTCATCTAAAACTTTACACACATGCTCATTAATAGTTACTGTAATAGACATACATCTTTTTACCTTCAAAAGTTCAGTAAATTTTACTTAAGAAGGAATTTAAATCTTAATTTTATGAAATTCTCAATTTTTTTCAAAAATCAGTACTAAAAAATATTTATTGGTGATATTATTTTATAAAACTGTATGTATGTCTTGAAAAGCATATATTTATCTATTAAATAACACAAATTTTGTCAACCTGGGTCAATTATTTTTTCCAAAATCTTGCGCTCCGTAAAATGTTGATTCACGGGATTATCAAAAATATGTTTTTTTCGACTTCTTATAAATTAAGAAATATTTATTTGTTGAATTTATAATTTTGTGTGCTTATGAAAATGTGTTTAAATATTAAGGGGTAAAATTTTCATGAGGCTGATGTATTTAGTTTTTAATCTGTGGTGGTTCGAAAAAAGACACTATTTTGCATACACGACTAACAGTTAAGGGTCCTGAGACCCCTTAAAAGGTAAGTTAGAATATTTTTAATTTGTTGCAATATAACATACCTATCTATTACAATAGGAGAAAGACTAAGATATCTTAAACATAATTATTACTATTTATTTTTTATATTAAACGCTTTTAAGAGGGTAAATTAAATTTACCATATCTTCTTTGAAATATTAAGTTTATGTAACTCATAGTATTTTTATAATTTTATTTTAGCGTCTCCCTAATTCAGAGAGGCTTGCTAAAATCAAACTGATTTAAAAGTACAATTTACAGAAATCAATTTCTTTCAATGATAAAAAAACTTTAACAATGAGATGTGTTTACCCCTTTATCTACTAAATACATATACTTCCTATTCAGCATATCCCGGTTAAAAAGATAAAAGAAACACGATAGAAATCAGTCAATAGTATAGTACTATTTCCATTCATGAACTATACTGGTTGTATTTCTGAATGAGCCTTCCGGTCAAGATTCAATGAAAAGAAGATTGATGATAGTTTACATATGATATATCACAGATAAAGAATTATCTGTATTTCAGCATCATCTTTTTTATATGCACATGTTTCTTTCAAAGATTTTTATTCACTAAAACGAACTTAGAGAGAATCACCATTTTCTTCCTCTATGTTTTCTTCCCTGTAATAAAATCGATAAAAGACCTTTTTATGTTTAGATTTTTTTTCAGTAAAGCTAACAAAATGGGAGAAAACATTGAAATCTTTTAAAAGAAATTTATTTTAAGATTTTAGCGGGGAGAGAGCTTACCTTTTTATCCTTTCCTGACATTGAAAGAGATAAATTGATTGAATAAATATACTCTTAACTAAGAAAATTACACTAGATTTATTTTTTCTTTGTTGATATTTTTTCTCAAAGATAAAAGGTAGTATTATTCATTAATTCATTTTAAATTACTAAAAAGTTACACAAAATACCATTTTAAATATACGCCTAGCTAAAAAATATCAAGTTCTTTCCCCATAGACTAATATATTTTTTCTCAAAGATAAAAGGTAGTATTATTCATTAATTCATTTTTAATTACTAAAAAATTACACAAAATACCTATTTAAATATACGCCAAGCTAAAAAATATCAAGTTCTTTCCCCATAGACTAATATATTTTTTCTCAAAGATAAAAGGTAGTATTATTCATTAATTCATTTTTAATTACTAAAAAGTTACACAAAATACCATTTATATACGCCAAGCTAAAAAATATCAAGTTCTTTCCCCATAGACTAATATATTTTTTCTCAAAGATAAAAGGTAGTATTATTCATTAATTCATTTTTAATTACTAAAAAGTTACACAAAATACCATTTTAAATATACGCCAAGCTAAAAAATATCAAGTTCTTTCCCCATAGACTAATACTCGCGGTGCCCCAGCTAACTAAAATTTTCCACGGCATTCCTCTAAAAAGAGCAAGCTTTTAGAAAAGATAAACTTTAAGAGTTTCTTAAAATTTTGAACTGTGTGAAAATCAATCTGTATAGTCAAAAATCTCTCCATTTTGGTTGCGACTAAATCAAATAGATTGTATAAAACGGTCAAATTGAGGCACCAAACTGTACTCCAAACCAAACGATATAGCATGCAAACGGTGATAATTTTGACCATACACGTAATTTCATGTTTGTATTGAATAAATAACCTACACTTTAAGCCCAAGTTTACTACTTATCGCTTGAATAGTTTTTCAATTATTCGACTTTAAAATTCCTTCGACGACAATGCGGACTTTGGGGAAATTTCATTTTTGGGTAAAGAGGAAAAGCAGAAAAATTCAAGAACTTTAAAGTCAAATATATCAGAAACTATTAGAGCCACGTAAATAAACTTGGGCTTAAAATGTAGATAATTTATTCAGTATTACAACATATAAATAAATGTTTATTTGAAAATATCACCGTTTGGTTGCTATTTCATAATTTATGAAAAAAGGCCGAAATTTGATTTTCAATTAGCTGTCGTTCGATAACGCAACCGCTTTGCACAGGCTGACCAACATAATCCTACTTCCTTAGAAGGGTACTTCAAAATATATGATTTTCAGAACTACGTCTTTCCGGTTAAATTCCCATGTTTTTGGACTATGCTTTTAATTATTTATGTTTTTTAAATAAGCACTAAAAGCTGAAGAATTTTGAAATTTTAAAAATATCTCTTAAAATCTTTTTTATATGTGACTGTAGAGTGTATGTCTAATTTTAAGTGTGTGTAAGTTTTGTATGTGTGAAATCTAAAATAAAATTTGTATTACAGATTATTGTTTTAGTATCTGTTATTTGGAAAAAGAAATGGAACAAAGTACCTTACTGTTACGTTATGTGCCTCGTTTTTACTCAGGTAAGATGTTCTTTAGATAAATTAAATAAATTCAACAAATTTTGAACTTATTTGACAATGACCTAAAATCATTTTTAAAAATGATAATTACTCAATCATTAATTATAATTCAGAAGCTTTAGTTCATTGTGTTTTCAAAGATAACTATTACAACTAATAAAAATGCATGCTATTTTAATTATGCTGAAACAACCAAACATATGACAAAAAATATTTATAATATGCCAGCCACTTTTGCCTCTACCAAAATGCATTTTTTTAATAAAACTTATCATTCTATAATAAGATATTTAAATAAAAGAAAATTTGTGTCAATTACAGGAATTCTTTATTAATACTAATTATTTAATTTTATTTTAATTTACTTTTTAAAGATTTTATTTCATTTAGTAATAAAATGGAGGCGCTTTAACAATTTTTTACTAAAAAGTAAACTTCAAATGTCTTATATTTTTCATATGAGTTTTAAAAGAAAAATGAATAAACCATGTATATTCAAGGAATGACAAACTGTCAATAAAGTATCAAGACAATAGAAAATGACTCGATGGGTCATGTTTTCATTTTTTCTGGGAGGACAGTAATGTCACAAAATAAGTTTTGGTAACATGTAATATGCTATATATTTTTCTCTCCGAATAAAAAAATTGGACATGGAAAGCACCTCATTTTCTTACCATCGAAAGATGTTATTGATACTACGATGGGCATAAATTTAAAGGTTGAACAATAATTCTAGGCGTGAAAGTTTGAAGTTTGCTTTCCTTTGACGTTTAAAGACGAAATGTGGTTGTCAAGTTGTTTTCAACGGAAATATTTTAGAAAAGAGAGCCTTGACGTTTTGTGGTAGACAAACTATTCAACCGTATGAAGTTGGATCGGTTTTAAAAGTGAGGTCTAAAGATGACGTTTATAAATGGCTTTTATGGGATTTCATCTTTAAGGATTTACGTCATCACCATTTATTTAAAAAAAAAATCTCTTATCCTCTGTACTTCTAACATCATAACTCAATCATAAATTGGATAAATCATAAATTGGATTGGATTGGACTCCAAAGATAAATTAAAATCAACTCAATATTCTCAAAAGGTTCTGGTATCAGACCTCAGTCCTAAATTTTTAACTGTTATTATAAATTTGTTCTGTTCAGTAGATAAACAAATAATAAAGTGTATGTAAATGTTAAGGAAAAGCGTAAGAGAGTCAATGTTGGCTTAGAGTTTAAGATGATTGAGGTCTAGAGAGTATTGTTTCACATAACTGTATTCATTGTTATTTAAATTATTATAGAGAAGAGAATTAAAGAAATAATTATACTTTGTCTTTGTTTTTGTTATCAAGAACACAATTTATGATGTTGAACTTTTAGAGTTTCTAAATGAAACTGTTTTAATTACAACCTTTGGTGAATAAATAGACTATTATATTTTAGTCCACAAAAATTAATTTCTCCATTTTTCTACGGAATTAGTCTAAATTAAGTAAAACGTGACATCAATTTATTGTTTAATCCGTCAATTCATAGTATTGTAAGAATATAATTTATTTCATAAGCTCTATAAATATCTTAATTTATGTAAGGGAAAAATGCATGCCAGATTTGATTTTTACATTTCTTGAGAATGTCGGGTCATGTAATTAATTTGTCTAGCACTGAATGCAAATGGCGTTTCTATTCGTTTTTAAAAACACATACTTCAAAGTAATACTTCTAAATTAAAACTCCAAAAACAAAGAATATAATGAAAACTAATTATTTAACATAAAATACACAGTTAATCATCTTGTGATTCAATAATAAAAATATATTTTAAGCCGTAGTAGTAGGTACTTATTATTTTTGTAATACACATTCCCCCACAAAAATGTTCGGTGATTACACACCTGTTACCGAAGAGTCAGTGTCAAATGTGACTCATGCCTCTGCTTTAAAGGTGATGGCTAAAACATTAACAGGTGTGCCGCCTTTAGGACGAAAATATGACTTCCTTCATGTCCTCAACGTGTGATACCTTGCGAAATAAAATCTATAAACCATTTTTAATAGACAGGTTCTCTACACATTGAAGAATTATACTCTATTTTTCTTTCGTTATTTGTGGGAAGATATTGAGTTATTTGGGCGTTGAAAAATATTTATAAGATTTTTATACGTTACGATATACGCGCTTTAAGTTCAATAGTAAGGATATTTTTATCTAGAACTTTTTTCTGATGCAGTTGAGATCATTCGTTTTGATTCGACTGTAAACATAGAAAGAAACAAAAATGTTTCTTTTCAAACGTTGTTTGGGTTTTTAAAGTGTCACATCCCAATGGGGAAATGTGACAACTTGTTAAATAGAGGAATGGGGAATAAAATCACTGAAAATTGTAGGACGTAGTTTGTGAATGGCCCCTTTTGGAGTGTTTTTATGGACCGGACTATCTTGTAATTGAATTTGGGAGGACTAAACTTTCCCATGTGATTCTGAATCTTCTTTAAGGTTTTCCCCTAAATTTTGGCTCTACCCCTTCGATTATAATAATCGCAAATGTAGGATGTAAACAGAATTTCAACAAACTTATTTTTTTATATATTAAAATATCAGATTTATTCATGGGCGCTATAAGCAATAAACTAATACTGGAAAATTTTATTATAAGTAAAATGCAGTAATAAATTTATCATAAAGAAGAAAATTTCTTCTTGCATATTCGTTAAAAAACCCTCCAAGTCTATAGCCATAATATCACTTTAAAAAAATTATAATGGTATAGAATTGATATACAATGCGTATATTCTGTGCATATTATTTAAATCTTGTTTTGCGCTTTTTAACTTTTGTGTATTAACTACTTTATGAGAAATGCGTAAGTTTATGTTTTACAAGCAAAAAACGGGAAAGAAGTCACTAAAATTTTAACATTTTTTTTTTCAATTTTTCATAATATTGCCATATGCGAAATTTTTGTAGCGAAGTTCATATTAGTATCCATCAGCACCCTCAAAACATATAAAACCTTGGCATGAAAACGCGAACTATGGAACGCACGTTTTCGTCCCACGTTTATTTGGTTGACGGACTTGGTTGACACTTTGTTGTTTCGCAGATTCTGACGTGCAGCGGTGTGCTGGTCTGGCATCTGGGCGACGAGGAGGAGTGGAGCGTGTACGGCCAGATGGCGCTGTACTACGGCGGAGAGATCTCGGGCTTCATCTGGCTGGCCACCATCGCCGTCATCCTGCTCTCGGCCAGGCGATACCCGGGGCTGGCGCAGAACGCCTTCGCCATCATCGCCGCCACCACCTTCGCGTAATAACTTTATTTACAACTAGCGCTTTCAGCGCTAGACCCGGCGTTGCCCGGGCGCAGTAAAACTTTATATAAATACCTATAGCGCACGCGCTATCCCGGCGTCCATAAAAATGGATTCAAACAGTTAAATGAATATAATCGAAGAATTAAACCAAAGTCAGTAAATGTATAAAAAGCCAGAGTGATTTAAAGGCACGGCTCAGTGCCTGCTCTTAGCTCATTAATTCAAAGATTGACATTTTTATGGGTTTTTTTTTTTATTCTGAAGAGCGTTATCAAGAATGTGTTTAAAAAAGAATCACTCCTTCTCTCAATAATATATCAGCTTGTTTCTTTTATTATTTTATCCTTATATTCAGTCGCTTCCGCAAGGTTTCTTTTTTTTTATTGAACAACGGATTTTTCGGCCAATCATATGCTTTATCAAAACAGCAGACGGATTCTTCATTTTATATATTAAGATAGTTTCTTTAGTTTGGAAAATGAGCGTTGAAAATGAGAACTTCCCATCATTTTCTCTACTCTCAACTAGCCAGATGCAGCTTCATAAAAACGTGTCACTGAAATAGACGCAATGCTTTACTAGACAGCAACGTTTCCTGACCTATGTTCCTGACCCTAAGACGTCATTGTTGACGTCAAGAAAGCCTGTTGGGTTGCTACGAGGAGTTTCGATTTGCAAATTGTGATGAAAAGACGCTATAAAGTACATGGGATTAACAAACTAACCATATTTTTAAATTGACGTTCTTTTTCACTCAAAATTCAGACACCGCGCTGGGAACTATACTTTGTTTTTTTTTTGCCTTGGTCAAGTAACATTGCAGTCGTCTAATATAAAAAAATGAGTGCAGCAGACGTCAAGATAATATAATTTTTTGTTCGCAATCAGTTTTTGGTTTGGGGATATTTTAACTAAAATGTTATACCACGGTTTATTTAGTCATGCACATTTTTGGTACATGGTTGATTAAACCTTCATCAGGTTCTAAATTACAAAAAATACATTACCTGAAACGAGGTTCCAAGTAGTAACATAACAAATAACATCTAATAGTTTTTAGAAATATGAATAACAGATATTTTTCATCTTTTATTTATCTGATTTTTAGGCTTTTACTATCAAAACCGAATACGAGAGGGAGTGCGACTTAAGCTTTTTTAATGGAATTACAAGAGTTGTTTTAACTATTTTATATAAAAGATAATGGGGAAAGATTGGACCCTAGAGAAAAACTCTTTTATAAACAAACCAGGGGAGATGTAGCTGAACAGAAATCAAAGAAATTGTAATTGACTAAGTCCGAAACCCTTTTGACTACATCTGTGAAAAAAACATTATTTCTTAATCATTAAGAAAGTATTATAATTTTCCCCTCAACTTTGCAGGTAATTATTCAATAAATGTTTCATTTAAGTTTTTTTTTTATAATTTAATTTTTATCATACATTTTATTTGTTTTCATCACAGAGTATTTTATATGTTTTTGATTGTATTTTCAGGACGTGTGGTGTCATAACAGCGGTCATGTGGGCCCTCATATCCTACAATGACATCAAAAAAGTGTATATTGTTGGTAGAGCAAGGTCCAATTTTGAATTCCTTCAGGTAACTCTTTGTTTCCTGAATTTATTTTTGGCCCATTAAATATGTTGTTTTTCAATTTTACTTATTATCTACTAGCATAAAATTTTTGAAGTCAAACCAAATACTTTTTGAAGGTTTTTTATTAATATAACTAAATGGCATGTATTTTTCTTTACACGAAAAAATATCCTTCTTTTGTAAAAAAAAACAACTTGACGTTTAGATTTCATCCCAGTATAAATTTTTGCAAAGAGCAAGGGTACTCATATATATTATAGTTTTAACTTCATTTTTTATGATATCTTGATATCATACATAAGCACTTCTTGCAGTTGGCGGCTGGAACAACTTTGGAAATCATTTGCTTGTTGATAGTAGGAATATGTCTGCTTTTGCATTTCAAAAAGACGCCTTTAACAGGTAAAAATTATTATTCCTTTTATGAATACTAGTTTTTTCTTGGTATTTAAATTTTAGCTGTTCTTAAATTGAACATTTGATTTTTCCTAATCGAACAAATTGCTTAAAACGTTTAAAAGGACGTTAAATGGACTCTAAAAGCGAATAAGTTAATAAACTGATAATACATGGGTTGTTTTTCTCCTTACTCTCTAAGGTTTGGTTTTCCTCTTTCAAGGAATCTTTTTCTCAAAAAAATGTGTAATTGATGATCAAAAGAAGACAATAATTTAGTTTATTCAAGAACTATTCTTTTACTTTAGATGCCTTGAAGGAAGTTAAAATGAAAGTTGAATATGATAATCCGATATTTTTTACGGAGGCAGAACAAGTGACAGCCACTCATTACAAAAGGTATGTGAAAAATGTAATCTTAATTATGCCTTTTAATGCATCACATTTTTGCGTTAGTTAACCTTATAGTATATCGTCGGCTTCTGATTGGCATTTGAAGAAGGAAAACTAGGGTTTCACCAATCAGAGGTTTGACTCCTGGTTAACCGCAGGTCAAGTTACCGGTGAATACGGCCGTAAGTCACTTTTGGTGAATCTCTTGAAAACGGTAGAACACCGCCAACGAACAAGCAAAGCTTGACGCACTTCAAAATCTCAATAAGCTGAAAAAGTAATCAGTTGGTTTATGACTTTGCTTGGCACAAAAGAAAGGGATTGGCATTGGATATTGCCAAATTTGGCGTAACCACATACAGAGTAGTTGAGCCAGAAGTGACTTACAGCCATTCTCACCGACCGCCATCAGCGTCGGGGTTAACCAGTCCAAGTTTAAGCCAAGCCCAAGGAAGAAAAATTAGCTATTTGCTGATTCTGATAGGTGAAATCCTTCTTTGACAAAGGATTTAACACTGACGCTGATTGCTGCGAATATGGCTGTTAGTGCCTATTTTCTGTAAGTCAACGATATATTGTAGGTATATACGATAGATTTATACAACTTCTAAAGAAATCTAATTTATTACTTAAAAGTATAGTTTTTAAAATAGCTGGGTATACAAACCTAGATGAAAAACTACGAATTTATATATGTTTTTTTTTTATTTGAATGGATTTTTCTCGTATAAATTAACTCAGATTCCGTGAGGTGTGCGTTTTGATAGTAATAATTCCATGTTTTTACCAGAAAGCGCTTCAGCTGTGCCAGCGTACTGTCGGTGCAGAACGCCAAAGAGGAGGCCGATCTCTACTACCGGGAGGTGGTTCGGGAGGGGGAGAGGTCTACCCCCGAGTGGACCTTCCGCTTCTTCACCCTGCTGCTCCTGCTCTTCCTCGTCACTCTCGTGGTGAGAACTACATTCGCCCCCATGTGCATTCCAATTATTGTTTTCTCGGATGAAGTAAATGTGTTGAACATAGTTTTTTTTGCTCTTTCAGAAACTGGTGTCTAACGTGTATAAATTAGTTCACAGTATGGCTTTGGAGGTCATGATTCCTTTAGAATTCCTCCAGTCAACGTTATTCATTGGTCAGGTAAGAAGTTTTCATTTCGTACACCTTTTTAGATGAAACTAGCATTATCAAATTCAGAAATATAGTCTCTTTTACCATAGGTATAACATACTTGATTTTTTTTATCTCTTTGAATAGTTTATGTTAAATAAAGTATTCTTATACGTGAGAGAGAGAATGCCCAGAATGGGGTCGGATACAAGCCCTTAAAGAAAAGTTCCAATTTAAGCAGAGATAGAAAAAACATTAATTGGATAGACGAAAATGCACTTTTTATTGTTAGTTGAAAGAAGCATTCATTACATGCTTCAGTTTTTAAATTTGTAGATGGCATTAAAAAGAAGTTTTCAGAAAACCGGATACTTTTTTCTGCTGAAGTAGAAATAATCCCTTAATTTTTTATCAAAACATTCGTAAATTTTTTTAAGAACTGTTTAATCTTTCACTAAATTAACCACTAAAATTTTGGAGAATGAGTTTTAATGTTTACCCATCCTACTAAACATCATTACAAGTTTTATACACTAACAAAAACTTTTAACTTGGAAAAAACGCCTGTTATACCACTAAACTGTATATGCAATTGTAAAGTACTAAACTGAGTTATAATGCGTAGCTCATAATTCCTTTCTTAACTATTTATACCGTCACAATGATTTAAAGAAATTTCATTACTTTTTTTCAGGGATTTTTTATTCTTCTCACCTTTGGAATAGACGCTCGAACAATTTCTATTCGAATGACAAACTGGTACGTAATTTCTTGTTTTGAGTTTTTCAATGCGTGTCTATATTTTTAGATTCATATCTTATGAAAGGTTTTTCATTAAGAAAACTATCATTTGAATTTATTTTTGAGCATACCCTCCCAAATTTCTTTTTAAACTTTAGTTACACTTTTACAATAGAGCTGAAACATTAATGAATAGATAATATAATCTGATTATATTTTAAGTAGAGTTCTTTATAGCTATTATTTACTAACAGAGATAAAAAAAAAATTGGTTTCTATAATAAATTAATTGAATTCAGGTGGAGAAGACTTCGATTTGGTAAAGAAGAGTTCATCCAAACAATAAATCCAGAAAGGCTAAGTGAAGACAGCGAAGAAGCACTGTTTTGTCAACAGTTCTATACGTTCTATTTCAACAAGTGCTTTCAGAATCTTGCCAAAGATAGAAAGTGAGTTGATATTTGGATCTGCTACCCAAAATGTATTCCCTCAAAACTAAAATTAGATGAAAAATAAGGATTATATTCAATCTTATATTCACACCCCCTTTTTTTTTCATAATTTTTTTGATTCAATTTTTAATAAAACCCATCCTTTTTCAGATGGAAAGATTCGTTATACAAAGACTGCTTCTGGGGCCATCAACTCATTGACTGGTTGATTCAAGAAGGCGTGGCCAAGGATGACGTAGAAGCTGAAGAACAAGGGCAAAAGCTTTTGGTGGGAGGGGCTATAGCACACGTCACAAACAGCCACCACTTTCACGATGCCCCCTATCTCTACTTCTTTGTTAAAAGACGTCAACGATGAACAGAGAGTACATGCATACTTTACTAAGATACTTTATATATCCACTTCTCATTTATATGTTAGAAGTTGGAGGGAAACAGAATAAGAAGCTAGAACAATGGAGATAAATTTCAGTGAACGGATATTTTGGTTGAAATTGAACAGTTTAATGACAAACTTTTGTGTCATCAGGAACTATAAGTAAATTTTCATACTGGAAGAAAGACACTTGCTGAGTGATATAGAACATGCTTGATTGGAGATTGGATAATTTATTTTATGACAGTATTGTGAAGTACTTTTATGAACAATGGGAAAGAGGATGGTGTGCTGTGAATGTCATGGCGATTAATATTATTTTACGTTATTTTGTATGTCCAGTATTATATTATTTTAACATTACATTATACTCAATCTAAAAACCTGTAAAAGATAAGAGAAGAGTTGAATTTGTTAGGAACTTTCCTGATATCGAAATATGTTTTATTGCTTCTACAGAGAGATATACGTATATGAGTTTCCAGTTAACTTTTACGAACTAACTTTGATTTTTTTTAGGTCCTCAAGTAAATTTTTTATTCATATTTTAATTTGACACACTTCAACTATACTCCATGCCACATCAATTTAACTTCTTTTTTTGGAGGACGAGGTAAAGCAATTAAAAGGCATGTACAAAAGCAATGAGAAATTTTACATCAAACAATATTGTCATTTTCATATCACGGGATAATTTTTGAGCGCTTTATCATCAAGGTAAAAATTTGCTTTTTGAACATGGGTGTATTTGGAAGGGAGGCTCTAGATGCATTCTAGAGACCTTGAAGACTTGCTGTCGTTAATGACTCTGTGTAAATATAATTTAACCTTAAGCAAAATAGAATTTCCTAAAATTAAAATAATTCAGTGGACTGTGCTTGTACTTTTATACCCAAACATATCTAAAATTTAAGTTCGTGTGAAAAAAAATATTTAACTGTGCTATATTTTGTCAAAGTGCAAATATACCTAAAAATAGAGCTTATTTTCTACTGTTAAAATACACATTCATGTTCTTAATTCTTCCCTTTTATTTCCAATTGGATATCTGTAAGTTTCAAAAACAATAATAAATATTTGAAATGTTTTGTTTTTATTATAGAACTGATATATTTTTTAAGTTATTCTTCTTTTTTTTCTAGATTGTAAATCTCCTAATGAAAGTTTTTAGCATAACACACATTTAAGTATTGAACTTCGCATAAATATCTCAAATGAAGGGAATTTTTAAATTCAGTTTTAAAGTTAATTCATAAAGTTAAAATTCTGTTTGTAAATACCTTTTACTTTCGCATATGACAATGTGAAAAATAATAGATAGGATATCAACTGCAAAATTTCGGGTCAAAAATTGTTTCTTACATCAGTTGATAGGTGGCAGCACCACATTTAATTTCTGGAAACGAGAGAGCTTTCATTCTTGTTTTTCTATACTTCTAAAGCAAAAATGAGGTTCTTCTCATTTGAATAAATAATTATAAACTTAATGAGAAGAGTAGCAGTCAGTGGCGCATATAAAAACCATTTCCAAGGAAATTTTTGGATATTGACTGCGATAACAGAGGTGAGTAATACTTAAAAAGATAATAGATAAAAAATTATAATTTTCTGGGGGGAATAAAATAATTTTTGAACTATCCCCCTTGGCTACGCCTTCAGCATAGCACTAATATTAAAGGGGGATACCTTTTCTCGAATTCATACCATGTGGTAAGTCTAACCAACTTTTATTTTTTTTTTCCTAAGTTCACATTTTATTATATTATCACCTAAAAAATACATATTTTAAATATAAGTTGCCTTTAAAATAACTTATTAGCTTACATTGAATTGAGTATCTTGAAGGTTTTTTTCACTTGCGAGTTTTTTTAACAATAATAAATTTTGAGCTCATATGAAGTTGGATTCAGAAGACACCCTTAGAAGAAATAATGAAGGATTTTATCAGTCTCTAATTATTGATCTTTACCGATAACTAATTCTGGGGAATCATGCTATGCATTTGCAGGAACTCTAATAAAACAAGGAAGGCACATCTTTCTTTTCCTGGACGCTCACATTTAAATGTATTACTTTAAATAGGGCAGAGGGGGCATATTAGAACAAACCACATATTTCGATGTTAAATTTAATTTAAAAATCTGAAAAAAAAATACCAATAGGTAGCTGTATTAGTACCATCTTTTGCCTGAATTTTCAGAGCAGTAGGCTTATATTGGAACCCTTAGTATTTAAAAATTGCCTGCTTTGGAAGGTGCAAAGTAAATTTTCTTCTCCTTTTATTCGTGTGAAAATTCAGTCAAGAGAGTTATAAAATAGAAATAAATTTTGCCTTCCATTCTATTGAGGCATCAATAATATTAAGTCCAAAAAAAGTTTTGTTTCCTAATTTCAATTATAAATATATAATTTTTACTCTTAAAGTTTGAGATGGTAGAGGGGGCACATTTTTGAACAGTTCAAAAATCCCTCTAGTTCCATTTTTAGACTTTAAGTATGGTATTTTAAGGTATTTTAAATTTAATTAATTCAATTATTTCTAATATTAAACTTAAAATTCAAAGCTGTTACGATTTTGCCAGATTTTAAATTATATAATAGTATGATAAAAACTGCAAAAGATTTAGAAAAAAGGTTTTCTGTATAAATATGTTTTTATTTATTATTATTAGTCAGGTTTTTATGCATTTATTTTTTAAAGCCATTTGAAAGATATTTTGTTTAATAGTATCAGTAAATTTTTTAAAGTAAGTTTGTATCTTATTTATATAAGAAATATATCAGTGAGATTCTTTACCTATAAATTTTCAAATGTTTCCCTCTTCACTATATGTCCCTTATTTTATACATATTTTTATTAATTTTTTCCCATATTACCACACTTTTTTGCTCTTTTTAATATAAAAACTAACAAGAAATTTATGGCAGAAAAACTTCGTTCATTCCAATAAAACAAAGAAAATATTTTTTTTACTTGTTACTGTCTTGTAAAAAAAAAGCGGTTGTGCATGAATGTGTAGTGTAGGCTCCCTGAATAAATGATCTGAATGAGAAATTACGCTTAAATTAACATTCACAGGTTTATAACTGCGAAATCAAACTTTGCTTCAATGCCACCATTTCATTTTTCATTGAAAAAACATACTTCATGAAAACAGTTTGCGAAACGATGAGCTAAGCAAAGTCCGACTTTTCACACTCACGATAGTTGTTGTTTGCGATCGAGTACAAGATATTTTATGAAATAGACACCTCCTCGATTTTGAGGCAGATTATTACTACTCTTAAGATGTAACCTTGATAACACGGAAGTTCCATCCCCCAAAGAGAATCATTTTATCTTATTATCCGATGAGGAGCGACAAACTAAATTAGGTTTTATGGAATAGCAAGAACTACATTTGTAGAGAAACGTAGGAAAGAGGATTGTGTGGATTTATATTTTCTTGCACGTGAAATCATTAGTAGCTGTTACTTTCAATTAAAGGTAAGTTTCCTTGTTTTTTCACCCTAGGGTTATTTTTGTATCCATTCTTCCGGACTAGTAAATTATCACATCAAGTAAAAATATTACTCTGAGTATACATGTAATTTTTAAGGTAAGGGTTATAATATATATTCTCTTGTGTACAAAAAAAATATAAAGACATTATTTTTATTCTGGTAAGTTTGAATACTTATATGGTTATTTTTTATTTACTACCTTGACGGTATTGCATTACAGTTTATTTATATTTAAACTGGTTTAGCGTTAAATTTTTAAAAGTAAGATAAAACTTTTTTTGACTTTGATGATGCGTTAGGTTGATGAAAGGTTGTCTTAAACTCTCTACTGGGTGTATAGAAATCTTTCCAACTATTGCTGCCACCAAATCCATCTAACCTATTCAGTATGCAAAATGCCTTTATTCAAATGCAGTATGCCTTTTTTTAATTGGTCATTTAATGTGAAATGTTTTACCACTACATGATCTTATATTTAATCTTAATCTCAATATATTCGAACGGTTAAAATTGCTCTAAAAATGTAAATTTTGGACTTGATGAAGAAATTTTCAATTCCACGTGTAAAAAATCTACTGAAAGTGAAATTAGAGGGGTCGGAACCGACACTTTCTTTCCAAATTATATCCTATTAAAAAATATTAATTCATATTAATAAAAAAGGATTATTAGGTTTGGGTTTGACTATTATTTTGTTATGGAATTATGGGATTCAGAGTTAGAAGAAGAGAAAAATTATTATTAGAAAATAATTAGTAATTATCTTAAAATACAATGATTACGGGTACGGAAGTGGAGTTCGTGATGGTGGTAGATCAACGGGACGAGAAAAATGCTCCCAACCCCCCTCCAAAAAAAAAAAAAAAAAATGGGAAGATCTTATTTCGCATGTTGTAAAACAAGGGTCGGCAACTGGCGGACCGCGAGAGGTTATTTCCCGGACCGCCAAAACATTTTCAAAAATCGTAAATATGTATTCTTACACAACAAAAATTAGTTTGACCCGCATTTTGTAATTTTAATGGTCAAATTTCAAAAAACAAAAAAAAATCAAGGTTTTGCAAATTTTTTGAGGGAAGAATTTTAAATTGCTTGCCCATAACTCTCAACCATAGACCTTGCACAAACCTTGGACCTTGCTCTCAACATTTTCTTGTTGACGGTCGGCCATTCGTTTGAGCGATAGCATCAATGTTTTCTAAAATATTTTATGAGTAACTTAATTGAAACAATTTTAATAGAAATTAACAGTTTTTTTTTAATTTAGAAATGTAGAAAAATGGAAGTTAAAAAAAACAACCCTCGTAGCATCTTTAGAACAGATCCTACGTCAAGTTTACGTAAATGCAACAAGAAGTAAACGAAAGTTGGACGATTTACGTTTGCCAAAATACTACATTTTGGGGCAATTCAGTTTTTCCTAATCTCTTTATAATTTGCAATGAAAGATATTAATTACTTTATTTCTCAACCTCTGAAAAGCGATTATTTTGGCAAGGAGAAAATCGGCATAAAAAAGTGAAACCGGTTCTTTTCTGATCGCAACTGTAGCTGCCATGACGTCAAATGTTTGTGTTTATATTTTGATTTTTCAGGCGTACATCGTTCAAATTTGGGTCGGCTTCGCATCGAACTGCTAAAAGAAATGAAAACGTACTAGCTGACAGAAGAATATATTTATGTCATCTTCCGAGATGTCAAGGATTTTAGTTCATTGATCACACTTGAGCTCAATTGTGGTATTTCGTTCTCGTACATTGGCAGTGGTTCTTTTTTTTCTCGCTGAGAATGAACCAAGTTAGCTCAGATGTGATAGAATCACTCACAAGAAAATTTGAAGATCTGTATGGTCCTTTGGGATTTGAGTTTCAGCCATTCAAAGTAAATATTTATTATTTTGTGTCTGCTACTTATAGTCTTATAGGTATTTGATAAATGGTGGGGTTCAAATAGTGGAAATGTCAATAGAAGTATGCAGTAAGATAGTAGTTGTTTTAAAAAAATTGGATCGTAGTAAGTTTTAACTTTTAATTCCTTAAAAAACATAATTTTATGTACAGAAATAATAGGGTAGAGCAGGGAGGGATAGGACATTTTTTATAATTTTTTTTTAAATTAAGGTTTCCTTTAAAAATTTGAAACTTTAAAAATAACATCTGGAAACATTTTAACATGTTTAAAAATATATCCAATGTACTTAACAAAACAAAAAATGTGTATAAACAAAACTTAAGATAAAAAAACTAATAAAAGTAACTCTACTAAAAATGTCACATTCACCCCAAATACTATGTGAGATGTGACATTTTTTCAAAACTAAAATTTATAATTATAATTATTTAGATTCAACATTATGGTTGACAGGATAATACGCAAGTACCAAAATTTGTTTTTTTAAGTTATTAAATTTCATTATGTAAAATGGGGCACTGAAAAAAGTTATTTCAAGATTGTTTCTTTTAGATAGGTTGGTACAATGAATTTGTGCAGCCCACCTTCGAACTTACTCATCATGAAGACACAGTGGCATTTCTCATTGTCAGTTCTCCAAGGATGTTTGAAAGAGCATTTGTACCATTTCTAAGAATTAAAAGTAACAAACTGAATGGAATAAAGGATCCTATAGATGAATGCATGCAGTTTTATCTGTCAAGATTGCCTGAGGTAGGTAAATAAATGATAATCAAAGTTATATTTATTTCTGCATTTGTATTTGTTTCCATTATTTTATTATCATTTTGTTTTTCTTATAATTACTAAAAAATACTAGAGAGTTGGGTGGATTGGGACACAAATTTCATTCAATCAGTCCAATTTTAGTTATTACCAAAACTTACCAATTGAGGGTAATAGTGGTACATCTGTTACTTAATATTTAGAGCACTGATCCTTTTAAGTACTCTAGTTTTAGAGGGCTTAAAAGCAAATTTAAATAGGTATTTAAGTGAAAATATGCTCAAGATATGTTTACAATTAGAATATATCAGCATTGTTTTCTATAATGCAATTGAAGGGATAAATTTAGTTTTTTTTTTTTCATATTCTAAAATAAACCCCCTTTTCTTTACTACACATTAAAATTAACATTTTTATTTGTTTTAGGGTAGTAATCAATAGCCAAAAGTTTTTTAAATTATTCATATTTTTACTAACAAATATTTTTATTACAGCTATAGAAATGAAAACCATTAAGTAAAAATTATTAGTATTGATATTTTTAGTGTATACATATATTATTTTCGATGTTAATGTTTTTTAACCTTTTTTATTCAGTTCAGTTCCTTCAGGATTTTATTTCCTTATTAGGTTATTAGGTTCCAGGATTAGGATATTAGGCAGGTTTCCTAGGAGGTTATTAATTACGTAAGGATGATTTTGGCCATTTTTGACCCCCTCCCTACCCCCATGTAAGGGTACGTAAGATTTTTCAAGCCCCTCCCCCCTATTCTTACGTAAGATTCCATTTAATTTTTCAAAATAATAAAATGTTAGAAAATTAAATGTTAAAAATCTAAAACAGTAATACAGGTTTCAACAGTTTATCTTAACTTAATGCTACTCCAATAAAAAAATACATCTGATATACCTTCATTTTTTTTAAAAAAATTAAAGCTTCGATAAAAAACCGAGATTGTCAGCATTTTTAAGTTTTTCTGGGGTTATTCAATAGTAATTTGATTAGAATTATTGGATTTTGTTTACATTAACTTGGAAAATCTTACATAAGAATGGGTATGACCCCCACCCCACCCCCAAGTAAGGATATATAGAGATTTTTCCAACCCCCCTCCCCCTCGGGACCCTTACATAATTAATGAATGTCCCCTTACTTCCTATGAAACGTTTCATACAACTTAGTGTTTTTTAAACACATTCTTAATGTTGTTTGCCATTTCAGCTGTTTCCTGAACAAAATGTTAAAGTTGTGTATGATTTTGAGCTTCATCCTAATAGACGACCGAAAATTGTTATGCAGTGTGCAGCTCATGCCTCTGGAGCTGCTTATTTGTACCATCCCAGCAATCTGTCTTTGAACAATAATAATGAACAAAAGAAAAAGGTTTGAAAATGCTAGTTATTTATATTTAGGAATTTAAATTATCTTGTGTGTGTGTAAATTGTTTCATTATTTGGGAAGTTCATGATTTGTGAATCTACCAGTGTGTTAAATGTATCAATCTGAAAACAGATTATTTTTAAAAAGTGAATGCAAGTATCTTTCCTGTCTTTTAGTAGTAAAGTGCCAAGATCTACACACAAGAATTGTCTACACACAAGAATTGTTAAAAAAAATTTTGATCACCGTTACTTTTTAATTTCTTGTTTAATATTTTAAAGGAAGACCTACAAGTAATATTGTAAAATATTAATTCTGTGCTTTTTGAGAATCTGTTTTCTGTAATTGTATAAAGATTTGGTACAGATTTGACTCGGGTCATCCATGGCGAAAAGGGTGATAAGTCACCAGGAACAGGAGACCAGCTGATCAACTGCTGGTGGGTTTAATGAAATCAGGAACCAATTGGCAAATATTTGTACTGAATTTCAGCACTAACCTTGTATATTTTGCTTCTTACGAATTTATTTTTTTTGATTTTTAGGTTTTTCTTTTGGTGGAATTTGTAATTTTTAGACAAATTGAAAAGCTTTCATAACTAATCACTGCTCAAATGGTATTTTTAGTGGAATCACACCACCAATACTGCATTGTTTTAATATTTTTTAACAGACCAACATGTTTTTAAAAAATTCTACCAACCTTTATTTAAAAACAGACTGGGTAAAATGATAAACTAGATAGTTCAGTCTTGCAATTTTTCAAAAGGGGCACCCATGACTGCTGCTATGGAGCAGTTGCTTAGTTGGGGGTTGCCACGGAGGACCTGTGTTAAAAATTATTTCAAAGATTTATATAGTAAAACCAAATTCCTAAGACAGCAGCAGGTTTTTAAGCTCATATTCAAAAGCAAACTCTCAAATATATCAAAGAATAGAGGACCACATTCTTGACATTTTTGTTGGAATCAGAGCAGATATACTTGGTTTCATCCACACATGTTACACAGAAGAATTTCTGTGAATGTTTGTTTTCATATCTGAGCCTTGCAGGGTTGAAAGAAGAGTTAGACACAGAACATAAGTGTTTTAATCTTTTCAAAGATAGTTGACTGAGGTCAGTAATAGAATTAAAAGATGACCAAAAATAGTCACTGCTAAAAAAATTCGCAACATTGTAATAACTTTTAAAAAAGGCAAAGTTATGTAAAAAAGTAGTATTTTTTAAGGAGGACAGAGATATGAAACGTTTAAGCCCATTTCTAGATTCTAGATAAAATTTTGTAAAGTAATTTATAACAAAGGTAAAAGTACTTTAAATAGCTATGTAATAATAATATTATTAAAAATTAACATTGTTTTATATGTCTCGTACATCTGATTCCTCCACCAATTGGTGGAAATCTACCAATTTGCTTGGCAAAACTAAAATTCTGTTTTAAAATTCCTTACCGATATCCAATTGTTTTTCACTGAAAACTCTGGCCTTGAGTGTTATATTTTCAGCCAATTTTTTTTACTGTCAGAGTAATCACATGTATGATGCTTCCTTGGCAATATCAATTGTTAAAAATTAATTTGGTAAACTATATTATTATGGTAAAAAAATTGGGTTGATTTTAAAATATGTTTATGTTTGTTTATAATTTATGTTTGGTTTTTAGCTACTTGGTGTGTGCATCCATCCGAAATATGGTGGCTGGTTTGCATTGCGTGCAGTTGTGTTCTTCGAGAATCTCCAATGCCCCACCTTGAAGAGGGTGCCTCCCTCTGACCTCATTCCTTCTGAGGAGGACAAGGTGAAGCTTCTGGAAATGTTCAATTACAACTGGAGGGACTGGAAGTTCAGAGATGTCATTCCAGTCACTGAAAGATACTCAGATTTACAAATTAAGTATTTTACAGCTCCACCTGGAAGCAGAGGGGAAGTAATTAAAGAGATACTTCAGACTTCTAATGTCATCAGTTAAAAAAAAATCTGCTTTAGAGATACTTTTGAAAGGGGGGGATGACTGTGGATTATTGGATGTTTTATGATAGCTCAAATTTGTATGTCTTTTACAATAATTTAGTGTCATTTAGATAATTTTCTTTTGAATTTCTTATGTTCATGAGTATATTGATTGCATTTTATGTTTAGATCTGATATTGGATTTTAAAGTCAACTATAATAGCAATTTCAAAAAAAATTAATTTGCGGGGAATGAATTTATTTTTATTATTATTTGAAAAGAAAGAAGTAAAATTGGTAAAAAAAATCTCACAGGAATTTAAAAAAAAGCATACATCTCCACATTAAACTTTTACTGGAGTCTTCAGAAATTTTAAGTGATCTGAGAACTATAACATTAATACTCATTTATTATTTCTCAAAATTAAGGTAAATGGCCAAAGTGTGACCTAATCTACTTAATATTTTTCTTGGTTTATTAAAAAAATTTGCTTGTTTTGAGATGTTTAAAGTGTTAAGTGATGAATGTTAAAATCAAATGTGCTGTTATTCAAGAAAGGTTAACCTCCTCATTATATTGTGATTGAAGAATCAAAAATATTTTTTTCCTTGTACTTCTTTATAAATTTAATATTATATTGCATTTTTCCTGGCATATTTTTATTACCTCCATAAAAGAGGGATGCACTTTATTTGACCAAAACTTGTTACTACCATTTACTCAAATATAGATGTGTAACTTTTTAAACTGTTCAAAATGGTTTTTTCTAATTGTACATAGATGAATTCATACATGTATTGAAATTTGTCACTTTTATAAATTTATAAAAAGGATAAAAATATTTGTTATGGTGTCCATTTGTTATTGTTCAATTTAATAACTTAGTGGTTTTAAATAAGTAATCTCATTTTTGTAACTATCTGTATTTTTGTTAGACTGTATTTTATTTATTTTTTTATTTCTTATAAACTATTTGTTTTTTGAACAAGACTTTTCATACAAATTTACGATATTATGTGTAGCATATGTATTTTTATATATTTCCCATGAACAAGTATGTTAGGTTGTTAAGTTTTTAGTATTTAGATTTACTTTTATTAATAAAATTTAGGGTGAAAATTATTCAGTGCCAAAATATGCATTATTTATTTTAATGGAAGCTTATTTACTTTTTTATTTGGAGTTATCAATCTTGATGAATTTTATTATTGAATTCAAAAAGCTGATTTTAGATCTGAAAGGTTCCTCAAGTTTTTACTGAAAGTTCTGCTCATTGCTCCATAACCTTTTTTTACTACTTAAAAATATTTTATGCCATTTATGTTGCTGTTAAACTACTTAACCTATAATTTTTCAATGCTCTATATAAGGATTTTTTTTATCTTATATAGGTTCTTGTTCCAGAAAAATAGCTACTCATTTTTCTATTTTTTACTTTTTATTTGATCATTTTTATTATCTCAATTTTTATACATGTAACTTAATTTCAATAAACTTGTTAAAACGTTTTGTATAAAATGTTGTCTTCTATTAAAGTCCATCCATAATTGTCCATCAAAAATATGTTTAATAAAGTAATTATTTAAGATACGAGTATTTTTGATAAGGCATGAAATGAGTTTTAGACCTGTTTTATTTAATTTCAGCAGTGTATCATACCTGACTTTTGTTGCTTTTTGTAATTTTTCTTTTGTGTTCATAACATTAAGTCTGCATTTTTATTTTTTTTATTATGAAATATCTTCTGTAATTTGACAGTATTTTTACATTTTAATATCATTCAATATAGCATTAATTTTTCATAAATAAAAAATGTATATCTGAATTTACATTCCTAAAAATTTCATTTGCATGCATTAACATAATATTGTGCCATCATTGTGTTTAACAAGCATACTTGCAGTACAAAAGTTATGTCTTGTTGCATTTAAATTTGATAATTGTTAAATTTCATAGCTGTATAAAATATATTTTGATAATGTTGAATACTTAATAAATATATTTCTTTTACAATCTCTGTTTTTTAAGCAGTATGGTATGAGTATCTTTTTTTAGGATTAAGGATTTTTCCGCATTAATGAAAGTGTATCAGATACAACTACTTCAACTAAGCTCTTAAAATACAAAGACTATTTCATATTATTTGACCTCAGAGTGATTTGGGGTAATTCCAAAATGAGTTAACTAGTTTTTGAGAAATGTGTACTCAAATTCACATTAATATTTTTAGAAATCTATTAAATACTGTTAAATAAATATTTTTACTTCCCCAAAACTTAATGAAGAAAATTTAAACTCTCTGCCTTTTTTAAACAATATTTTAAAATTGCTAAGGAGTTTTTATTTTTCCCTAACTTAAAAAAACAACTTTAAATACATTCAATTTTTAAAAACCTATTTAATAATTTAATTAGTTTTATAAATATCTTTATTAATTTACCAATCATTCAAGAAATATTTAGTTTTTATATTTATAGGTATATTCTATAAGTTATAAGGAGACCACACACACAGGAGAAAGTATTAATTCAATTATTAAATCGGTGCAATATTGTCCCAGAACTAGTTAGCCCAGTCAAATGGGGTTCAAAAGTGACGTTTTCAAAACTTTCATATAGAAGTTTTTTTTTCGACGGTTTTATATGTTTTCGAGGTCGCTGATTACGAATATGAAGTTTGCTGCCACGTGGGAGGTCGGCTTCATATCGAAAATCGCAAAAAATCGCAAAATTTTTGCTCTTTTTTCGATCTTTTGCTTATACATCAAAAACTATAAGTTTCTCGAAGATAATCGCAATTATAAAGTTGAAGTAAACAAAATTTCCTACAAAATGCACTACTCAACATTGATTTTCTGAAGAGTGGTTCTGCCGCTAGAAAGCGCTGAAAAACAGCGATTTTTTGGCCTTTCCGCAAAAAAATGAAAAGCGCGCGCTTCTACCCTCTACAAAAGGAAAACTATTCACGTTACCAACAAAACTTTTATACCACGTGAAATAGAATTTAATTGCTTAAAAATAACCTACCTTACATTATTATTTTTTGAGAATGGGGGAGGGAGCGAAGCAAAGATCGGAAATAAAACTTTCGCGCCTTACAGCTAAAATGAACTCTCGCAGTTGTTAATTTCAAATCTGCGCTTTAATTCCGGTATATTACCAATAAAATTGGTTGTTTTGGGTGAATTGATGACTAAGCATGTTTAAAAAAATAATTTTTTAAATTTATTTATGAAATATTAGGTATTTTAGGCGAAAATTCAATATTTTTAAAAAAATGATAAATTAAATTATGGGAATTTTTTAATGAACGAATTTATAGGTTTTTTGCATTGCTGAATCCGAATTTCAAGTTCATTTTCATTTCAAAAGTCATCTTCACATCAAAAAATGCAAAAAATCTCAAATTTTCGCTCTTTGGTTCGGTTTTTCATCGATTTTCTCAAAAAATTATTCGTTTTTCGAAAAATAACAGTACACCAAATTAAAGTACATAAAATTTGCTATAAGATACACTGGTTCGTTTTTATTTTACAAAGAGCGGTGTACGCTTTAGAGGGTTTTAAAGAGCAGCGATTTTTTTTCTTTTCTACAAAAAAAGTGAAGAGCGCTTGCTTTCCCCCACTACAGCTCTAAATATATACACGTAACAGACACATATTTTATACCATAGGAAAGTACATTTAATTTCCTACAAAATGCACTACTCAACTTTCATTTTATAATGAGAGGAATTGACGCTAGAGCGCGCTGAATTACAGCTGTTTCTTGACTTTACACAGAAAAAAGAAAATCATTTTTCTTCAGAACTCTCTAAAGCGTACACCGCTTCTTGCGAAATAAAAACAAACCAGTGAATCTTATAGCAAATTTTACGTACTT
This sequence comes from Tetragnatha montana, assembly GCA_963680715.1. NCBI lineage: Eukaryota > Metazoa > Arthropoda > Arachnida > Araneae > Tetragnathidae > Tetragnatha > Tetragnatha montana. The sequence goes on along the minus strand of OY796680.1, from coordinate 14,566,509 downwards.
TAATTTGGTGTACTGTAATATTTCGAAAAACTAATAATTTTTTGAGAAAATCGGTGAAAAACTGAACCAAAGAGCAAAAATTTGAGATTTTTTGCATTTTTTGATGTGAAGGTGACTTTTGAAATGAAAATGAACTTGAAATTCGGATTTAGCAATGCAAAAAACCTACAAATTCGTTCATTAAAAAATTCCCATAGTTTAATTTATGATTTTTTTAAAAATATTGAAATTTCGCCTAAAATACCTAATATTTCATAAATAAATTTAAAAAATTATTTTTTTAAACATGCTTAGTCATCAATTCACCCAAAACAACCAATTTTATTGGTAATATACCGGAATTAAAGCGCAGATTGGAAATTAACAACTGCGAGAGTTCGTTTTAGCTGTAAGGCACGAAAGTTTTATTTCCGATCTTTGCTTCGCTCCCTCCCTCATTCTCAAAAAATAATAATGTAAGGTAAGTTATTTTTAGGCAATTAAATTCTCTTTCACGTGGTATAAAAGTTTTGTTGGTAACGTGAATAGTTTTCCTTTTGTAGAGGGTAGAAGCGCGCGCTTTTCATTTTTTTGCGGAAAGGCCAAAAAATCGCTGTTTTTCAGCGCGCTCTAGCGGCAGAACCACTCTTCAGAAAATCAATGTTGAGTAGTGCATTTTGTAGGCAATTTTGTTTACTTCAACTTTATAATTGAGATTATCTTCGAGAAACTTATAGTTTTTGATGTATAAGCAAAAGATCGAAAAAAGAGCAAAAATTTTGCGATTTTTTGTGATTTTCGATATGAAGCCGACCTCCCACGTGGCAGCAAACTTCATATTCGTAATCAGCGACCTCGAAAACATATAAAACCGTCGAAAAAAAAACTTCTATATGAAAGTTTTGAAAAAAACCCCATTTGACTGGGCTAAGTGTATCTTGACATTTGAAGTTTTCTGGGGTTTAATATAATTTACTATTTTTCCTGAAACCGTTTCAGCAACAAAATAGCCATTCCACAAGCAACTTTCTCATCAAGTTCATCCATTCCTCTCTAGAATGATCTTGTTTATGTCTTGAACTCTGACATCATGTGTCAAAAGCTGTTTAACTCTTGACCTATAACTTTTAAAAAATTCAAAGGATAGGGTAGCTTTAGGGTGACAGGTGCTGGGTACTGGTTAGAAACATGAAGGCATTTTAGGTTTTGTTTCCTGTTTCACCTGATAATCACTCTTACCCTGGAGATGTAAGGAAGTTTTTATTTTATACTACATTGAAAGGAGGCTTTCACTTTTTTTTCTTTAATATCATTAATCTTCTTTTAGAAAAAAAAGAATTTAAATGAATAAAAATCAAATTAATAAAGAAAATTAGTTTTAATTTTTGGAAATACCTGAAACTATTTTTTTATAAATTTGAATAATTAATTACGGTTTTTTGTCAGACGTCCAGGAAAATCGGACTCTGATGTATCAAAAGAAGATTATTCTATTTTCATTTGTGAACTAAATACTTTAAAGAGACTTCTAGTTCTAGGGATAAAAAGGAAATTGTGTGTTTAGAAAACATTGACGGTGTTAGTAATTGAACAGTAAAATGTGAATAAGGTATTCAATTTTAGAATGAAAGGGTTTATAAACAAAATATCCTAAGATTTTATTGGTATAGCAATACCAATTCTAAAATCTGTTGTATAAATTTTTTATAAAAATGATTTAAAACCAAAAATAATTATTACTTCTCTCAGAGTCAATAGTTTTAAAAAAAAGATAATATAATATAGAAGGTTGTGGTCCTACGGTCTAAACTAAAACAGTGATTCAACGGAGAGGGGGGAGCGCGACTGTCCTGTCAAACTGGTGGTGTTCAGACCACAGGTGATCCCTGAAAGCATCGAAATTGGTCCACACAAGACGATTTAAAAGAAGAATGATTTTACTTGGAAGTATATCAGGCGGTTGACGAGTTCAACATATTTGGTGCTGAAGTTAAGAAACAGTATACAACCAGGGGGGGAGCCAAGATTTTCCCTTGGGGGGGGTCCAGTGTGGAAAATTTATTGAATATTAATAGTTTTTTCATAATTAGTGGAATTAATTGTCCTCCAATTATTATAATTACACCCATATATTAATTAATGGGTAATAATTTATTAGTATAATAGTTAAGATTAAGTTCTAATTTTTAATCATTAGTTCGATTCTAAATTTTCATCAACAAAAGAATGTGTATTTCTTAATGTAAAAAGTTTCTTTAAAAATATTATTAGCTTAATGTAAAAAATTCGTGGTTATTATAGTAGCAAGTACAAAATAACCAACAAGCAATGGAACCAAACAAAACAATGGAGTACAAAAGGGGGGTCTGGGGGTCCTCCCCATATGTTTGGAAACTTGACCCTTAAAAACAGCATTTTAACCCATGGTATCGGGGATTTCTCCCCGATAAATTTTAAGAGTTAGTAAGCAAAAAAGAAGTGTTTTTCAGGCTCTTTTAGGTCAGGCCCAAAGGGGGGTCCGGACCCGGGACACCCCCCTTGGCAATGCCCCTGCTTAAAACTGCTTTTAATAGTAAGTAATCGCTCTTCCCAATACCCTAAATTACAGAATTTTCTTTTTGGTAGCATTGAAAAATTTTCCGCACGTTAGGGGGGCGGTAGCTTTAAAAAGGTTGAGAACCACTGATAAAATATAGGCTTTTATCCCCGCTGTAGAAAACATTCTCAGCAGTATAAGTTCAAATTTTACACCCTTTGAACAACTTCCTAAAAATCCGGATTCCTAATTTTATTTAGTGTTTTTGTCTGGGCCTTCATATTCCCATACCTTAGGTACATCAACGAATATTTCTGAAAATATCAAAACACCGGGAAGTTATCCAAAGGAAAGGTTCATAAAATGTTGTGGGTGTCAGTGTCACTAATTTTAGATCAGAAAACTACTCTTAACATAAGGAAGAGGTAAAGGGCTAGAACATGAACCTATAATTGATTTTATACGAGTAGCAGTAAGAAACTTCTACAAATCACTGTGTTGTCCTCATTGGTTATAGTGAAAGTGGTATTTATTGCAATGGCGCAAAATTACATCCGAAAATCCAAGTCAACCTTCCATAAGTTTATAAATAAAAGGTAATAAGATAGTTTTCCTCTACTTTCCCACTCAGTATCTTTTAAATATAACCCAGGGACATTCAAATCGTGTGATGACCCTAACTCGCCGTTTACGCTTGGGTAAAAAGCTTAAGTCCGATCCCAACTAAGCTTGCAGATGGACCTTTTTTAATGATCGACCTACATAATGCGGGCTAAAAGAAAGTGTTCTGCTTGAACTTGTCGACCTAGGCATTGATCTTTGGCATCTCTGCTGAGTTTGCTTGCCTCCGTTCGCGGTTTTAGTTTATTTGAATTACCGTGGCTCTTGTTTTTTCTTATTGTTTCTTTTCTGGTGGTTGGTCTCGTCTATAAAGGATCTTTTATAAATGGTCACTTTCATAACTCGAAGCTTCAGTTTGCCGCTGCTGTTGTTGAAGACAGGCGAACATTTTTGCTGAAGAGGTATCTTCAAAATGAAAGTAAGTTTTTTTGCATTTTTAATTTCCAATTGAAAAACACTGATTAAAATTAAATGTTTGGGTTTATTTATTTTCCAAGGCCCCCTTGTAACAGAAACTTGATTTCTCCGCAATTCAAGAAGGATAAATCAAGCTTTACTTTCACGTGGTTTGAATCTAAAAACTGTGCAAATCAAGAAAAAAATGCTGAATCATTTATAAATTTTTTTCTATTAAAATTTAATGGCATTTTAAACTAAAATATGAATATTAAACAAAGTATTTTAATGGAAAATATTTCATATGAATGGTATTGTCTGGTTTGATTTCATAACCTTTTTAAAGTAATGCCATTATTAATTGCCTTTATATTAAACCTTAGAAGAACGCCTGCAAAACTCGGAGACACTAATTTGGAGAAATTCTTATGAAAGATTGAATGTTAGAAATTTCGGTTATTAATTGATGGCATGAATGCTTTAAAACAGAGGTTCTCAAAGTGTGGGTCGCGAGTCAATTTTTGGTGGGTTGAGACACTATTTTGAGTTAAGGGTAGACACATTTTTTCCATTTTGTCCAGGAAAGTGATGTTGGCTATAAAAATTTATCAGCAGAGCCTATAGTAAAAAGAACCTACTCAGTGTCAAAAGCAGATGGGAAGTAAAAAACAATTAGTGTTACACTGATACAAATTTTGAGAATTTTCTTTAAAAAAAAATGTTTTAATACTAAAAGGTGAGTTGAAACCCAATTTTAAGGAATCAATGAGTGAGGACCCCTAGACATCCCCCATTTACAGCGTGGGACTCATTGTTACTAAAAAAATCTAACAATACAGTACTTTAAGGAGGTTCATATCCTGCCTTTTAATTTTTTGAAAAGCTGTATTTTATCTCCAATGCATGTGATTAAGAAAAATAGTTGGGTAGATGGGAGTGACGGGGTGCATGGAGTGGAAAAGGTTGAGAAACACTGATTTAAATGTTCTTCTCTAGTCAAGCTAGTGTCTATAAAATGACGATGAAGATAAGGTGGGTCGCATAGTTAGATTATGTTTATGAACAGTGGGTTGTGAGGTTCAAAAGTTTGGAAATCCCTGATCTAAAATATTCATCGCCTTTTAATTTTGTAAGTTAAACAAAACAATAACACACATTTAGCAAAAATGGGTTTTTTTAGTAGAGTCGATCTTCTTAGAGTCGTCGATCTGGGCATTATTAATGCCCGAAGTGGAGGCGGGCAAAGTGATAAATTTCATTGATAAATGTCATTGAATTTATCACATTGCACGCCTCCACATCGGGCTTTATTTATAATACCGGGATTTATCACATTGCCCGTAACATATGTACTATTTCATTGCTTTTTTGTCATTAAAAATTTAATTCCTAACTGTCAGAAATTTCCGATGTATTTTATGATGTTCATTTTCTTTATTATTATTATTGTTCGATATTATTAAAATATATCCGTACAATAATTTACGGAATTTTTAGTCGAATGACCTTTTGGAAATTGTCTTTAGCAGAGGTATTCCATGCGATTGTGTGATTTAAATTATGTTATTTCCAATAAATTAAAAAAAAAATTGTTCAATTAAGAAATGTACAATTTTTGTATAATATCTTTAGCAATTAATACCTTTATTTACAATTAAATATGGGAGATTGCCCCTTATTAACTATTATAAAAGGAGACGTCTGCTCCGTCCCTTTAGTGGACTGGGTTATTAGTAAAGGGATGAGTGGTTAGATGGAGCCACCACATTTATTCATGAGCGGATCCAAGGTAACACGGAGGAGATTCTCCCTTCCTACCTCCCACTCATATGTTACTCCCCTAAGAGACACATTTATTTATATATGCGCCAGCTTGAGTTTATCTCTCATCACTTTCTACACTGCTCATTTTCCCTCATTCTCATAGTATTCCTTTTTTTCTTCTTTATTTGTTCCTTCACCTGCAAAGAAATATTTTAAATACATGAGTTTCATACGTCGTAATCGTAAAGGTCAATTTAGCTGCAAAAAAAAACAGTGTATATGTTACGGGCAATGTTATAAATCCGGGAATTATTAATAATGTCCTTGTATTTCGGGTAAAGTGATTAATACTCATTGACAAGTGCCATTGTGAATTTATCCTCATTGCCCGCCTCACTCCAGCCATTATAAATAATGCCCTCTTTATCACTTTGCCCGTAACATATACCCGAATACACGTATTTATTTAGTTAAAATTTTGAAATAAAAGGAGTTAGCTCTCAAGTCAGGGGACGTAGCTAAGAGGGCGATTTAGGGATATGTCCTCCCCTGAAATTCAGAATTTTTCCTTTTTGACTATATAAAGGACAAATTTATCCTATAACTCCCCAAAAAAGGATTCTCCCCTCTCTGAAATTTCTTCTTTGTCCTACATAATTCAAGTATCTCAGTTGAATTTGGAAAGATAAACTTCAAACTCCCAGTCCTCTACTGGAACTGTATTATAGTATAGATAATGGAATTTTCGTTCTATAACTACCAAATATTTACAGGAAATTCAGGACCCTATTTAGAAAACAGAGCAATCATCGAAACAAATATGAGTATATTCAAAAATTCAACAGTTGAACAAAGTTGATAGAATTATTCCCCTTTTCAACCTTATGAAATTTCCAACTGAAGAAAAACCTTAAAACCCTTTAAATTGACATTTATATTATATAATATTTCTGCTCAGTTCACAGCACAAAAGTGAAAAATAGAAAGGCTAAACAGATAAAATTAAAAAATTATTGTGAAACTGAGTCACTAAGGCAGAATCAGTATAGAGTAAGTGAATATGAAATGGAGTCAAACATTCCATGGATAAAAAAAAGTTAAAAACACTTTTAAATTAAAGACATATTTTATTTTGGCTTGGTTTACAGCACAAAGAATAAGAATAGAAAGAAAATTAACTTTAATTCCAAATTAAATTAAAAAATACAATGAATGGACATTGATTTGGCAAATTTAAGGGGCTATATCTGACTATAGGGAGTAGTTATTTCCCCCCTTTTTCTACTCATTTGTAGAGCAAAGCTTGGCGGTACTTTTGAGCGCAAAATGTCAATTTATCATTTTTTTACTTTTTTCCCCTTTTCAAACTGGCGATTCATTTGTTCTATTCAAGTATTCAAAGGAAAGTAGATATTAGTAGAGCAGAGACTATCCTAAATATTTAGGGACTTGGCTGGTGCCATAAATGATTTTTTAGATAGCTATTTATTTACAAAAAATGTATAGGTGCCACAAAAGAGATAAAGAAAGAAACAGTTATAGGAAACACAAAACTTTCTACTTTGTATTATACGTCCAGTAAATCAGTGAAAAAGGCCTGTAACTCACGGCTGGGACACTGTTATCCAATTAATCGGTATTCGGAAAATTGGAGCATTCCCTGGTCTGTATTTATGACTTTTGGGAGACGTTTAATTTTTTCTTCTGGTTTCGATAACCTCCTGTGACCCAACACATACCACAGCTTGCAAAGTATTTCTAAAATAACGTAAAACATCTCAAGCTTTCCATTACCGCTGATCTCATTCAGGAACACCCCAAATACCTTCGCTTCTTCCAAAAATCATAGTCTATCAGAGGCGAGATTATCAGTTCAATTGAAAAATGCCCCGTAAGCCCCAAAACACCAAACCGTACGTCATTCACACGTTTTTCCTGTTGCAGACAGAACAGACGGAACCGTGTCCCAGCAGGGTTCCGTTATCAACGTCAATCTTTCCCTAGCTGCAATCCATCAAACCCGCTAAAAATACAACCACCAGTGACACCGGCGTACATCTTTACTCCTGATGTCCGAAAGGGAATAAATCGCTTGCAAGGTGAACGCCCAACACCCCATAAAAATAAAAAAACCGTTCCGTCCAATCACCTTAATCAACTCTCCATTCGGACTACCAAAAATTTTTAACAAAAATGACATACGAAGATTTTTTTTCCTATCAGAAGAACTCCACGGGGAATTGCTTTGTAGGTCCATTACCGAGATCGCAACCCGAGCTAATTCGAACAGAATTTCGAACATCGTGACTGCCAGATTCCACAAAGAGAAACCCTCCAGTTGTTTTTTAATTCTCAGAAACTGAGTTGAGTTGCATTGTTACTTCGGGACAGACGCTTAAAAGGGATTCATGATGAAGAGAAGATTCTCTCCTTCATTAGAACCGTGGACGCGACCCAGTGCGCTACTTTTTTTAGAACGTTCAATCGTTTGCTTGTCCGTTCGAGTGGGCGGGTAGTGTCTGAGGGGTGAGGTCCATTCTTGGACGGGTTCTTTTATATTTTTTTTTGTTCTTTTTAGAGATCAATGTCGAGGGATTGCTGTGTTAGTCGTGCGGTGGCCGTTTCTGTTCTATTAAGATTCGATCGGATAAATGTGTGGTCAAGAACGTTTAAGAAGGCAACACATGTTTGCAGCATATCGGTGGATCTGGCCGTAAAAGCTTTCTTTGTAATCTTGATGAGAGAATAGATGACAAGACTTTTTTTACACCTGAAGTGACTTTCTTTTATTATCCTGTGGATTGACAATCCTGTCTATTCTTTTCTTAGGTTTTCCGTGGGAAATTCGGTCATCTGAATACGTTTGGGACGCGGTAAATCTTTTGGAAATGGGAATCGAGAGAATTAAACAAAAAAAAAAATTGTGGTGTTGTTTCAGTATCCTGAAGAAAGATTGGACTGCCCCGTTTGACGGTATGTTTTGGGGTTACCCTAATCGTCTTGTTGGGAAAATAAATGTAATGAAAACCGATGAGATTTCAATAATCAAATACTAGGTGAAAAGTAGGACAATTCCTCTAAAATAAAAATTCAGAAAAAAATTTTCATTAATTTTTCCATAAACATTGATACAAGGTGGGATGTTTTCTATTGTTTTAGGTAATGAAAATCATGTTTTCTGAATGAAAAAAAAAATGTTCTTAGTATTTTCATCAAGTTCTACAAGCGTTTTCTTTAAATTAAACTTCACATTTTACTAAACTTCACATTTAAATTTAACTTCACATTTATGATGTGCTATTTAAATGCAAATGTTATGTGAATAGAAATTTTTTTATTGCCAATGGATCTTTCTTTTAATTCTGCTATACGGCAAATAATGGTAGGCTTGTAGTAACGATAATTTTTGTTATTAATCAATTGGTTTTAAAACTTGAAAGTTTTACAAGAATTTTTAAGATTCTGCTACACATAGTTGAAATTTCTTTTATTTCTATGGCTTAACTTGTCCCTGAATTCAAAGCATCTCACGTGTATTTATTTTCTACATCTCACCATCTTGGGAAAAATAACATTAAGAAGAGTGAATCTATAGAATCTTACCTGAATACTTCCACCACTTTAAAAAGACATTAAGTCACGTCTCCCCAGTAAGGTGAAATCCTCACTTATATCTCCATTTGTAATTTTCCATGAATCTTTATCACGTTTTCTTAGCATCATAAATCTCTCATTGAACTCTCATAAAATTGAGGGTCCTTTGTTTATTTTCCTACATAGTATAAAAAAAATGGGTAAGCATTTTTATAATGCGAGTGGAATTATAGAAATTTGGAAAAGCCAAAGCTAGAAAATACCATGGATAAGGAAACATCTTGGGATTGATGTATATCGATACCATTGTGTAACGCATGAAATAAACGTGAGAAAAAGGTTTAAAATGTCATATGAAAATATACTTTGTTTCTAGACAGTGTAATATTTATATAAGTTAGAAAACATTTGTTCCAAAGGAACGTGAAGTTTACAGTGTTATATGCCTATGAAAGATTTTCCGAAAAATAGATGCAACCAAGAAATGTGAATTTCAGTATTATATATTTTTTTAGTATTCTTTATTACTGAACCAATTTGTTAAAAATATTTTTCAAAACCTTTTTGTTTAGATGTTAGCATTTTTAAAGGTTCAAATAGTCATTATATTAATTTTAACTCATAATTTTCCATACTAGTCACTTTGCTTTAAAATGAGCTATCAGAAAAAAATATTATTCACTTTTCTGTTAAAATATTTTTAATGATAAAAATGGTTAAAATTGGCGTTCATTTATTTATTTTCTCTAAAGGAAAGTTAGGTACCGTTAAAACTGATCTCGCTGTTTCAGAAATTTATAATTTTCATTGCTTTGAACTCTTATTCCTCAAAAAGATGTGTTAGGGACATTCTGGTGCAAATAATAGTTTTTGAGTCATTTTATAATTTATATTTTTATCTTTTCTATTCAAACGAGTACAGTATTCACCAATTCTCTTGTTTATGAGTTGATGAAGGAATAAGTTATTAACTGTTTAAGTGTACAGTTACGCCTGGGGTTATAAAACACTGTATACTTTATTATAAATGAAGATTACTTTTATTTCGTTGATCCATCGCAGTTTTTCTATTCCATTTCTTAAAATTTAGGAAAGAATAAGACGAAAAGTGTTACGTAGTTTGTCATTTCCCCCACTAAATCCACGAAAGTGTCTTTCGACTAACCTACATAACTTCCTTCAAAGCCACTGAACTTAACGAAGCGTCTCACACACAACGCTTTGCGGCCGGAAGGCCCAGAGATGTAACCATGGATGTAACAATAAAAACACTATTTTTAGTTCCTCGCCCGTTTTATACTGAAGCGACGTCGTTCTCTGATTTCCTTCTTTCAATAAAAAGGGGAAAACAGAGTGAATAGAATAAGAGGGCAACAAAAGAAATGTCGATAGAAATAACTTTCGATTCCGTTCGATCATTAAACACTTAGCTCTCTTAGCTTTTCTTTTGTACACACATTCGTATCCTATAAAAATGCTGTAATCTTCTCCATCCGACTTTGATGCTCTTTTTATCTCTTCTCTCTGGCTTTTGAGTTCTCACATAAAAGACTTTTCAACCATTGGATGGTCAGTTCTATTGAGAGAGTAACTGGTTATGGTGGTTTCGTTTCTTTATTCAAGGTTTGGACGGTCATTAAAAAAGGAAGAATATTTGACCCTTGAAAGTTAAAAAAATGGGTGTTGCAAAGTTAAAACTTGGATAGCATAAGATTTACTCCAAGTAGAAGTGATGGGATGTTTCTTTTTAAAGGTATAAAACACACACAAAGTAAAAAGTATAACTAAGTTTTAAAATTATAATAAAAATCACTACTTTTAAAAAATGTAATGTAAAAATTTGTTGTTAGATTTTTAAAAAATATCGTATTACCGGTGAATTAATCAGAGTTCAATGACTTTAATCGACATAGTCCACGAGAATGAATTTTCTCTCTATATTAAAAAAAAGTAACAGTCGCCGCCGCCGCTGCCGCCGCCGCTGTTTCAGAAAATCTTCACTTTGACAATTTTGAATTGTCACTATGCAAAAACTATGGAACGGAAATTATTGAAATTTTGACCATTTGCAGACAAATGTATGAGGGTCCTTTTCGTTCCAATAGCTAATTAATGAGATAATTAGTTCTGGAATTATTTAATGTCAAAGTCGAAAATTATTTTTTTCTGCTGCGAGTTCGCCCCCAGCAAAATCTATTCGCAGCAGAAATATGATTTTTTGCAGCCGCATTCTCTTAGATGTGAAGTTTTGCACCTCGTCGCCCTTTTTTCGAATTTCGAATTAGTTTTGGAGTAATTAAGTTTTAAAGTTTCGAAATTTTTGACGGGTTTTCGGTTTTTTCGTTATAAAAGAAAAACTAATCACAGTAGAACTATGATATTTTAAACACACATACAATTGTTTTTATAAAAATATTGGCGTTTTGTTTTTCAAAAAATTCTAATTAGTTTTAGAGTTATTAAGATTCAAAGTTTTAATTTTTTCTTCTCTTTCTGTTGCCGTTCACTAGAGAAACAGGCGAGTTTTATGATGAGTCTAATTTCTTTTATTTCAACAATGTTTTTTCTACAAAATGGTTGATGATTATTAGTAGACTTGCTGGATATTTCTTAACATTTCGATTAAATTATTGATAAGCTAAAAAGGAATGTATTTCAGCAACATTTTTGTTGTTAATTTAGGGGAATGATACGAATTAAATTATTTATAAGCAAGAGAGAGGTATTGTCGGTATTACAAGAGGCTTAATTAAGTCGAGAAGAGTGTTAGGCTGGATTGTTGAGATGAACAAGCGAGCTCTGCTCGCTAAGATCGCGAAGCGATCTGAAAAGAACTGCGAAGCAGTTACGGGGGTTGGTGAGCGATAGCGAGCAGGGGGCAGGCCCCCTAGTAAAGTAAAATAAAAACTGTGAAGAATGAAAAATTGTAATGGGATAGAGGTAACATATTCGTAAAATAAATGTAAAATATACGAATATTTTGAAGACATACCTTGTCTTTTAAAACTTTCAACTCAAAAATGATGTTTTTGAAGGTTTGGGATAACCAATATATTTCCCAGCTAATTTAACATATTTTTAATTAAATTTATTTAGTATAATTAAAGTTAAAAAAATTATAAATAGATTTTGCACATATCGATTTACCACAAGACTAATACACAAAAAAAACAGTCCTTCATTAAATTAAGTAATCATTATTTTATTAAAATGACACCACTATATGTAGTATCACTTTAAAAGATAAACGGCTGTGCTAATAAAAGCGTTTAAAATGTCATTAAGTTTCAGAAAAATTTCTCCCATAGGCTATCAATACAATTTGTTACATATCTTCACTGTGATCTCTCCCTTATCACATGCACGGATGAAGTATACAATATTATAAACAATCATTCCCATCTCCATTACCTCCATAGAACGTTCATTAGCACCTATTTCCCAAGTCCATTTTTTCTAAATCCACGTGCCGAGTATACTTGACCGTTTCAAATACTTACCTATTGTCTCGAACACAAACTGATAATAGAATAATGAACCATGATCTATTCGTGGAGAAATGCATTTCGATACCATCTCTGGGATATACGACGGGAGTGTGGAGAGGAAAGGTTCTTCAGTGATTTACATCTGCTGCAGTTCAGTGCCATAGCAAAAAACAAAATAATTCGAAGGGGGTCATTGAAATTTGAGGAGGGGATAAATTTAATACATTTCTAAGGCCAAAACAGGAAAACGTCTTACTTTAGAGGGGGATATATTTCCAATTCTCTTATCTCTCCTGTTGTAGTTTACAGGGTAGTTTTAGTATTTGTAATTTTAGGTACGAAAAGGAAACAATACGAGCAAGATACTTTTATGTCTTTATCAAGTACATGTCACCTAAATACCTATTTCAAACTGCATTACATATTTTCTTGTAATAATGTTGAAACATTAATAACCTTTTATGCACATATGTATTATAGGTATATATTTGTAATATAAGTATTGCATTTATTTTGTGAATTTCAAGTGAAATATAAATGGATCGCTACGATATACAGTTAAACAATATAACAGTAAACTGCATACAAACTTGTCGTTACTAGGTCGTTAAAAATTAGGAAAGATAAAATGGGAAGGTTCTATGAATATTTAGAAACTTATGCTCTAAGTGAATAGTTCGGTACTTGATTAAAATTAATGAGATTATACGGATTATTTACTTACTTTAAAAAGTAAAACCAATATGTAAAACACCTTTTTTATCGTAATTTTTCGTTCACAGTAATTGTTTTAATAGAATTTTATTGAGGTATGTAGAATGTTGTGTTTTGATTTTTGATTATTTGAGTTATTGGTTCACAAAATGATTTTTGTGAACCAATAACTATTATTTCGTCATTTGTTTTTACTCAAGCTTAATTTTTGAATAGATAACAATCTGAGTCAAGCTTTTAAATTAAAAGCTACAAAAATATCATCATGCTAAAATATTCAAAATAAATACGCTGCATTACACTTCGTGGACTAGATTTCTGTGTTTAACATCAGGTCGATTCACATAATTTCCGTTCTGAGTCAAAAAGAAAATATTCCATTGAATACAACCATCTATACATCCAATTTATCTGGACTTCATTCCTAATAATCAGTTTGATTACCACCGTGTCTTTTCAAATGAGGCAAGGTACGCTTCTTTCACACGTGACAGATGCAGAATGTAACTTTTTTCTTCGTGTTTTAGTGTTTAAAAATGAATTTGAATTTAAATGAATGACTAACGTGAGCTTTTAATAGCTCTCTTTCTCTGCACCGCAAACTAACCGAGATAATGTAATGTTTTTCTTGAGAATTCATTTGATTTATTCGGATTATTATACATTTGTAGTATGTAAAACAAATGGATAAAAGTGATTCTATTTAAATAGAAAGTTTATGTTGCACATTTAAAAAATAACAACTAAAAATATTTTAATCGAAAATAAAATAAAAATATTAGTTATAAAAATATTTTTATAACACATTTTTGAAATGAATGACGTAAAAATATTTTAAACTTTGCTGTTGCTTTAAAATTATTAAAAATTATAAAAAAGGAAATCTTTCCATTTTTCACAATATAGAAAGACATATTAGTTTCTAGTTACCTAACTAATTATAAAAGTGAAATTATTCTGTATGACCACTACAAGAATATGTATTTTCATAAACTAAAAATCAAAGCTTTACCCATTAAATTTAGAGATAATTTCTTGAAACAAACTGCATTGTGCAATCATACCATTCAAGTTTTATCCATTAAAGTTTTAATTGATGTTAATGACGAAGTGCCCAACATTTGTTCCTTGATGTAATTACAATTCTTGAGATTTTTACAAGTATAATTAGCATTTCCTTCTACAAGATTAACAAATCATAAATTAACTCCAATTAATATTTGAATATCTTGAACTATTTCTTTTAAGTTTTAAAACTGTTCTACTTATGTCTCTAATTGTATGCTTATAACGACTGACAAATAATAAATATTTTTTGATTTTTAACTTGCGTTTACTTTAATCAGTACTGATGAGAGAAATAAATTAAACTGTAAAAATTCTAACTAAGATGCACATCTTTTCTTCTTAAAGCCGATAAAATAAACTTATAAACTGTTTTCCCATGTCCAGAAGCTTTCAGTAATCCATCCCTAGAAACGTAGAACGCACGGTTTATTGATAAACTGGGAAAATGTCTATGTTGACAATGCAGAGCATAAAATAATCGAAGTATACTTCCCCACCATTTCCACTTTTTAATTCAGCAATCTTAAGAAACACTTCACGAACAATAGAATCTCCAATACGACGATGTATATAAAATCAAATACATCAGATAATTGAGGGATTAATCTATTAAAGTAATCTGTACAAAATGTTTCTTTCATCGTTTGACCTTTTGATCCCATATCAACCCAAAGTAACTGGGCACGATGCTTTCTATTCTAGGCTGTAAAGAACAATCACCCTTTTCTTGAACAATAAGATCTAGTGGCACTCAGTGAATGCTGAAGTTTAGTGATCGTATATATGGAAATGAAAAAATAATATTACATATGTTCTCAATATTTATGATATTGCAAATGAAAAATAAGTTCTTGATATTTATAATAATGCAATTTTTTGTGCTATTTTGTATTGCATTCCCTTGAAAACATGTAATTTTTTTTAACAAAAACAATTTTGCAAAGTATTAAAGTTGCAGTTATAAAGTATAGTTATCAATTTGTTACTTTTTTTTAATGAATTAATTATGATTTAAATTTTAAAAGAATTCTAAATTAAACAACTTTATTATTACTTCGTATTTGGACTATAAAACACAAAACAACCAACCTGTGTCGCTAGATTTTGAAAGGAATATAATTAAAGGATAAATAACAATACAGGAAATTTTGAATTAAAAAACATCTTAAATTGAGCCTATTTATAGATGGATTGCTAAAATAAATCAAAGCGACCGTCAAACTCGATTTAATTGTAAAGAAAGATGTTCCAATATCGGTGCAACACTCCTCACCCGGATTATCCCTCAAAATAGCCCAAAACCAGTTGATGAGCTACTCTGAAAACAAAATGGAACAGTTCAGAGTTCAACCTTCGGCAGTGTGCGATCCTATCCATTATTGGGTGTAGCAGTAATTACCCTCCTAATATCCTCCATGCTTCAAAAGTGAAGAGGGAAAGAATAACAAATTGACACGAAGAAAAAAAAAAGAACACAGAAGGAAAGAGAAGGCACACAGGTGAATGTGTGTTTAACTCGGGTACATCTTTATTTGTCTTGCCTTGTCTCCCGAAAGGTCTCGGACGGAATGCCTGATTTTTTCGCAAATTAGTTGCGCATGTATTTTGGAAGCGGTCATTTCGGAGTTCCGAACAGGAGTAGGTGAAAAATTGTGTTGGTGGATAGATTGGTCTTCATTTGGGGTTTGCTGTTGCCGGTTTTACTTTTTTGAGATGTGGTTATTTTGAGGAAAATGCTTTATTTGTGAGGCAAACACTTTTTTGGGGGTTCTTTTTAAGAATTCAGAAGAATGTTTTTGTAATTGCTTTAATCAAAATCCTTGGAATATTAATATGGTTGCTTTTAAGTTTTAAGAAGTAAAACAAATAATTGAATGCTTAGGGATTTAATATTAGAATCTTGAGTTATACCCCTCTGACGATAGTAAAACTTTAGTAGTGGAGATTTAATAACGTAGTTTAGCTTTTCTATAAAATTAAAAACAATAACGCTATTATTATTATTATTGAACATTTTTGCAGATAGCAAATATTTCAAAAAACAATACTTAATAAGAAATATAGCTTAATTTTTTTAATACTTTTATAATGTAAGTAACAAAATCTACAGCTACAAAATAATTAGAAACTTCATGAATTTTTCTATTACAAGAAACAAGGTTTTATTACTAACTAAACTATTATAGGGAAACAGTGAATATATTTTTGTGCTATTTCCCATATGATAAAATATCCTCTCTGCATCTTTTAAGTTATAAATTAGAATTTATGGGATTAATAAAAGTTTCTACATGAATGTATTTGTTTTATTTTAATTAAAAAATTGATAGATGATGGTATTTATGGTGCAGTTAAGTACATAAAATCAAACACATTGTTCATTTGTTTAGTTATTACACATTCCTTAACTTACTTTGGCAATTTTATCTTTGAGACAATTTCTAAGTTATTAAAACTGTGCATTCATCCGAATACTTCAAATGGGAGATGATATTTAAACAGATAAAATTAAACTTCAAAAACCTACTTTAGAACACTAATAAAGTAATTTGATTATTTAGTATATTTTTATGAAACGTATTTAATTCGAAACAATTTTTTTAACATTTACTTAACATCATCTCGAAAATTTTCGATGTTTCGAAATATAAAACTAATAAAAAAAGGTTTTGAAGTTAAATTTATTAGGAAAAAAATTATCTTCTGAGAGTTATGAGCAAAATTTTTCTAACTGGTTCGACTCATCTTTGATAGAAATAAACAACGATTTAAAGGAGAACAATGCTCGAGATGCTCTACTCAGGTCATTGACAGGTACCAAAAGAAAGCGTGTTTCTCACAACAGCCTTTTCATTTCTCTTCCATAGAATTACTGTAATCAACTTTTACACGAACTTTTTCTTTACGTGTGTGATATTGGGTCAGTTTTACCGAACAGATTATTAAAAAAAAGGTGCAGCTATGAGTTTTAGTGTTATTAACTTCTATATTTGTTTCAGGGTTGTAAACAGCAGGGAACAATCGAGAGACATGTAATGAAATGTCTCATAATCTTCTTTAAAAAGAGACTTGGGAAGTGAGAAGATAATGGAACTTATTTATTAGCAAGAAACCGTCTTATTTTAGAACTAATCATAAATAGGGAAAATAAATAAAACAATACTTTATAACTTGCACCTATATTGCATTTAATGGCTAATATAACTATATTCATATTCATTCTTAGATAAGAACTACAACCTAATTGATGAAATGAGTAACGTTGATTTGTTACTCGTTGATATACAAGAAAACATAAAATAATGTACAACACTTTTAATAGCATTAACAGTAGGACTTTATAAGTGAAGGAAAATATTTTGCAAATTTAATTCCCTAATCTTATACACATGGTTAACTTTTCTAAAAGACCTACCTCATATTTTGGAGGATTTCAAAGTTTATCTGTCATGATAATCTGTTTAAAAATTACTACTCCAAAAATGATGAGGTACTATATAAAACATTTAGTTTTTGAAGAAAATTTAAAATGCTTACAACTGTTTCAATTTTTCTCATTTTCAGTAACGCGTAAGCAAATTATTTTGAAAATATTGCGAGTTACCTATTGATCAAGAGGATTAAGTAAGGCTTACAAAATATCCAAACTATTTTAAATATGTGAAGAACTATCTTCACTACACAAAGTTTTTTTATTTTCATTTACCCTTTTCAACCTTCTTGAAGAAACGATGTTCCATTGTTTTGTTTGAGGATTCTATGTACTGTTATTTTTATCTTGAATCGATATATAAACAAAAATTTTTTTTATATATAATTATAAAATATTATAAGAGAGCTTGGAGCAGTTTTTAATATTTTTATTTATTTTGTCTTTTCAGAAATTCTCAGTCGTGCCTTTGCTTCTTTGCTTAACTTCCCAGTTAATCAACATCAACGCAGGCTTGCTGGGTAGAACCAAGCGTCATCCAAACCAAACGGAGTGGCACAACCAAGCAACTCCACAATCTCATGGAGCTTTGCCCTATCCCCAATCTTCCCCCAGCAGTCAGACGTTGAGACAACAGAACCCTCCAATCAATCATAACCAGCACACTTCTCAAAAAACGTCTTTTGTGAATAACGATTCTGGATCTCAATTTCACCAATCTCTTAATCCTGGTCCACTTCACTACCAATCGGCACAAAACAGGGGTTCTCAAGAGCTTAACCAAGGAAGAAATCCTCAAACTGTGTCAAGTTCTGGTAAAACTGGACAAGAGTTGAAGACGAATCTCCAGATAAGAACGAGTTCGGAACAGCGATTTAACCAAAGTTTAACGCAACAACAACCACGCAATTTTGGAAGTGGTCCGCAACTGAGTTCCATCAGCAAATTGGATACGAGGAAAGCGAAGAAGGTTCCTTTGGTTCTGATTACCATCCATAAGCCCCGAGGCGGTAATGCTCAAAAAAGTCGAACGAACGCTGATAATAAAGCTCAAAACCAAAAGAGCATCGAGGGTGCCACTTCTCCCAACCTCTCAACCTTTCAAAGACAACCCAATCAGGATACTTACGGACAATCCCATTCTTCCACCAGTCAAAATTCAAATCCAATACAATCACCAAGATTCGAAAACAATGTTCAGAGCGCATCCAGAAATAATGAAAATATCAAGACAGCAACTCCATCGAACGGAAATCTTCAAGTAAAAACTGACAACTTTGGCACTAACCAGTGGCATCCTGTTGATAAGTATGGAGGTAAAATTTCAGGCAAAATTACTTCTAACGCCCAAAAAAACCATCAAGCAAATGTAAGACAAGCAAAGAATGAGGTAGTGAATGCCAGTCCGAAAAAAGATACGACATCGAAACCAAGTCAAGAGGTAACACAAACAAATCCTGTTCAAACTCCAGAAGAAACAACATCATTTGTCAGGAAACCAATTATGAATTATGATTCCAGACCATTTTACGTTGAACATGGTAACTCGTTAAATAACCACAATCAGCAAGTCCAACCTTCTATATATGTTATATCAAATGATAAAACCCATCAAAATCTTGCCCAAAACTACCCTTACATAATTTCTTTTCCTAACACGGGCAGTATAGAAAATCCTCAAAATGTACCCTCTGATGATACTGTAAGGCAACAACCTGTTGGAGTTCATACTCACGTCAGTACAGCTGAAGTAGTTCATTTTCCTTCAGTTTCATCACAGCCACAAAATGCAGATACAACACACCTAACTTTGAGAAACACAAGCCCTCAAACTTATTACAATATTGATTCTTTGAGGTCTAATAGCGATTCTCACGAAAAAAAGATACTCATTCCAGCAATAGTAGGTCAAAAACCTAGAGACAAGTACAATGGTCAGAGCCTATTCCAAACAGGGGAACTCTCTCAAGAAAACGTCAATGTAGAACATAATTTTCCTCAACAAATAATAGCTGACGATAACTCTGACAATAACATCACTGAGTCGGGTCTATCACAGGACACTGGAAGTAATTATTTGAATTTGAACAGTTTAAATAAAATTTTCTCAAACAGTCAAATGCAGCAAATGTTGGCTATAGCTATAGAACAAACCAGAAATCCTTTCATCTTAAATGATTCACATAACACTCAAATAAACCATAATTCAGAATCTGATTCAAAACATTTCTTTCAAACAGATAATAAAAATGCTAATTCTCCTATGAGTTCATCAGTAATAATGCAAAAACCCTTTACTGCTCCCCAAAACAGACAGAAAATCATAACAAATGCAGATGTCCATCAGCAGTTCCCTCAAGAGCACGTCATTTTCCCGAGTTCTGACAAACTTGAAAACCATAAATTCAGTGATGGAGGTTCATTTATTGTCAACCAAAAAACTGTCCCCGAACCAACATTTCAAAACAAACAAGTAAATGATAATTCACAAACAATGTCTAATGACCGAAAGAACCCTTTAAGTTTATCAATTCCAAATACTCCTAATCATGGTTTTAACCAGCATTCCTCTATGGAGCTTAATGCCCAAAATACTTATAATAGAGAAAATGAAAACCCTAAAATTCAAATACAAATATCTCCTTTTGAAAACGAAGGTTCTGGAATGCCCAATAATAACATAGACCCCAGATTAAGAAATGAACAGTTGTCTCAAACTCGCTACAACATACCAAATACCCCTTTCCCTAATAACAATCCTAACGAATTTTCACAAACACAAGTAAACGAACAAACAACTATAAACGATAATAAAAAGGAAATCAATTTTAATCTAGATGCCAGAAAAATAGTCAACACTGATGAAGTTCGTAGTAAAACTACCCCATCTGTATCTAATCAATATCGCGGTTTCCCTAACTTCCCATCAAATCCATCGGCACACGAACAAGTCCAGCAACACAACAGTAACACTTTCTCCCTCGAACAAAACTCCAGGGAGATACCCAGATCAAACGAGCAGACACAAACCCCCAACGAATACAGCCCTTCTATTGCACCTCCAAGTAACGGCCACTTCACACACATCAACGAAGGCAACCAGAAATCGTCAGTTCCGGAAGCTCTCCTGCTGGTTCTAGTATCAGCTCAGAGATCTTTGGAAAGTGAGTCCGATATCAGAGATCACCAGTCTAAGGAGGAATATCCCGACCAGGTTGGTCAAGAGTCGATTCCACAGGTTGCGGTTCTCAGGTCCATTCTGGAGGCGGCGGGAAGACAATACAATGGGATGGTTCAAAAGGACACCGCCGTTGACACAGGAAGGAGGAGTATCGCACCCTTATCTGGTTGACGATCGCAGGAGATATTTTAGTTTGCATAATAATACAGTTCTCGCATGGATGGTTCAGTGAAAGGTGTTTGTGAAAAAGGGGTTAGAGAAGACACCCGCGAATCTGGTTATTATCCGCTTGCGAAATCTATGTGAAAGGAGTTAATGCAAATTTCAGTTCATTTCACAGCTTCTTGATGAATTACCCTTTCTGTGTCGACAGAAAGTAAAAAGGGTGCAAAGTGTGTGAACAATAGTCTCAAAAGGCATTCAGTTTGTAAATATTATAAAAAATGTGTGTATATAATGATAGATGTGTAGTGTAAATATCGTAATGTCCATTCATGTAAATAAATCATTGTTCTGACCAAGTTGTGTTTACTTATTGTGAAACTTTTAATTTTTTTTAGAAATAAAACTAAAGTTGGGAGGTTATGATTTAAGCTTATTTGGTTTTGATTAATAGGGGAGAGTGGGGCACCTTGGGACGCTTTTTACTAAATTATTTTTCTAATTTATTTATGCCCATAAATTTATTCAAACCCAGCTAATATATTAAATATAGTCCTTTGCGCATCTAATAAAAAATTTTCCGACCAGTTATCTCTTTTAGGGAATTCATAATAACAAATTTAAAACACCTCTTTTAATGTCCCAAGGTGCCCCACTAGTAGCCCACCTTGGGACACTTCCAATAATAACATAAAAACTTATGTTATTTTGAAAAATAAAAAAATAACACATTAAATTATGATAAAGCAATGCTTAAGAAACTTAAATTGGCCATAAATAATATTTTACATTCAAAATATTTCACTGATTTCCTCATTTTTGTCATGACGTAAATCATTGATTTTTTTTTTGTTTCCTTCCAGAAACTTTTTTGCACCAATTTCTAAATTATAATCATATAAATTCTTAAATTATTTAATTTTTAATAAAAAAACAATTATGCTTTATTATTGAAAATTTTGGGGTATCTTTTAACATGTCCCAAGGTGCCCCACTTGACGCTTTGGATATTAAACTTAATTATTCACTTGGGTTTAGCAATAACTTTTTTTTTCTTTTCTAAAATATCAATGGATACACGTATTTTAATCTTAACATAAATATATTTATTTTATTTCAAAAAGGATTCAAACTACATGTGAATACTAAACTACTTCAGACCACAAAAAACAAGAAAAGTGAAATAAAAAATTTCCTAGACGCACCTAATATTCCAAAACACGTTGAAGAGTAGATTTTAGAATCATTTATTAGTACCTATAAGCACGAGTTCATAACTATAAAATTGCGTCTGAAAAGTGGAGTGTCCCAAGGTGGGCCATGTCCCAAGGTGCCCCACTCTCCCCTATAAGAAAAATAATACAGTTAAGTTTTTAATACTGTGCATCGAATACTTTGTTTTCTCTAAGATTTCGAATTGCACAAAGCATAGGTTATTCTTTTTAATAGTATAGGAATATGTTTCTTTTTAATCGTACCATTTTCTAAATATCTACCTATATTAAAATGTTTTTAATAAAGTACTTTTATAAAATAAAATAAGTACTTTTATATTGGATGCCTTTAAAAACTTTAATTACAAAAGGAAAGATAAAATGAAAGCTTATGGAAGTTGGCGAGAATTAATAAGAAAAATTTTGTTATTTATGTTATTGTTCTCTACTCATTTTAATTTCACTTACATCCTTCTTTATGAATATTATAACTACTAAACAAACACTGGAACCTTTTGATTTACCTGCTTTTAGAGCGTTGTTGACTACACACCATGAAACAGTAAATAAAAATTAAAGATATTATCTTAAATAAGATTATAAAATAGGTACTACTATATTTATGGAAATCAATTAAGTGTTACATAGCATCAGTTTTATATGTAAAAATTAGCATTTTAACGTGAGTGTCGTTGAATTTTTCTTTGTCTATCTAATCACACACATTACATTTGCTTAGCTTTCTATGAACAGGTAGTTCTTTAATAAAACGATAACAAATAAGAGTATTATACTTAGATTTTTCAAGCAAATAAAAATCCCCATATCTTTTTACAAACAAGATATTTTTGTCCTAGAC
The DNA here is from genome assembly GCA_963680715.1 of Tetragnatha montana. Classification (NCBI taxonomy): domain Eukaryota; kingdom Metazoa; phylum Arthropoda; class Arachnida; order Araneae; family Tetragnathidae; genus Tetragnatha; species Tetragnatha montana. Next base: position 14,543,503 of record OY796680.1, on the reverse strand, counting down.
CACATTAGGAAGAAGTAGCCAGGCCAAAATCGAAGGTTTAATATAAATACTTAAAAAAGAAAAAAGAAAATTTTTAAGAATTAAAAAAAATTTCCACTTGAAAATTGTAAATAATTGTTTTTTAAACTCACCTACTAAAGTAATAAATACAATTTTATGAATTTTAGGGAATGGTTAAATTACTGATAAATTTTATAAACTTTAAGGTCATTTATTTCAAATCATTAAGGCCTTGATAATTCTTAGTAAAATAGGTCAAGTATATAGGTATTCAGAAATTTTCTAATATTCTTATGTAATGGTTCAATGTTTTAAAAAAATTGTAAATATAAAATTGAAGAGTAAGAGACGTTTACTTCATATTCTTGCCGGTCATAAAAATTAATTATAAAATCTATTAAAAATCAAACGATATAAATAATGTAAATATCTGTGTGAATAAGAATAATACCTTCATGTCTCACATAAAATAATCCTGCTTTTCTATAGAAATTACACCAAATTTTCACTTTTCTGATTACGTTACGTCCAAACGAGAAAAATATACATAAACTAGATTTTTTTTTTCAAAACTTTAGTGGGTCAAAAGTTATTTTTCAAATTAAGTTTTTTCATTATTTTTAAATTGGCTCTTTCCGTGAAAATTCTGTTAGTGTTGTAAAAAGGTGCTCTGCACTCCAAATGTCCCATAACTTCCTAAAACGTCAAAAATGAGTTGAATTAGTTTTTAAAAGAACAAAAGTACAAAAAAAAATAAAAAAATATTATTATTATTATTATTATTATTATTATTTTTATTATTATTATTATTATTATTATTATTATTATTATTATTATTATTATTATTATTATTATTATTATTATTATTATTATTATTATTATTTTATTATTATTATTTTATTTATTTATTTATTTCTTTATTTTTTTTTAAAGCTCCTTGAGCCCTTTTCATAAGAATTTTAGTAACCCCCAAAACTTGATAACCAAAAACAATTATTAAAGTTAAAGATTAATTTATCTTCACGATCTAAAAAGCACTACATCTACATTTACTTACCCTGTTATGTGTGGGTGTAATTATTATCTAAAAATAACAATTGCCTCCCCTGAAACAAAAGTCTAATTACGAGCCTGGTGTTTTTCATGCTAAAATATTTGATCATGTAAAATTCGAAATTCTTCTATTTGGTAACGTTTTTGAACCTCTGGAGAAACCTAGTCAGAAAAAATTGAAAGGGGCTATTGGAATTTGGTAAGGGTAATAGGTAGATTTAATCTTTTTTTAATGTCAATTTCTTCAAAATTTCGGTCATTTGAGAGGGTATATCCCCAATTTCCTCTCTAATTTTCTTTGGGTGGCTTTAAAAGTAATGTAATATCAATTAACTCATATTTTACAGACACGAAATGTCTTTTTACGTTGTTACCCCTTAATCCCTCATGCTAAAAGAATTAAATACTTGTTGTTTCTTATGCCACTTGGAGTATCCCAAGGATCCGTACAGGATTTCAAGCAAAGGGGATGCGGCTCCTGAGAAAGTGAGTCCTATGAATAGTAGGAGTCCGACTCAAGCCTCGGATGATACATGCCTCCACCATCTATTGCCACCTCCACAATTTGCTGAAGGGGAGGGAATATATTTTCTTAAGATGATTGAAATAAGAGCATCAAGCACAATGTTTAAGGTTTCTAGACAAAAAAATGACCGTTTTATTCCTTAATCCTTTAATATGCTTAAGTTGTTTTATTTTTAATCTTCAAGTATCTTGAACCATTTAAAAATACTATGTGAATTTTATTTTATTGAAAAACTTACGGAATAAAGGAATCTAATACCATACAAAGTCAAGGTAAAATATAAAACTTTTTATTAACATCTATATAAAATGCGTATGTACAGTAAATGGTATGACAAGGGTAATAACAAAGAATTTTAGTTCCAAAACAAGAAAAGCTAAACTGAACTGGATGGGATGGCACGTACTGTCAAGATGAGATTATAAAAAAAAATTAAAAAAAATAAAGTTTAAAATAGCAGTTTCATACATTTGTACGTTTGTTAATGGCTGGAACAGTAAAATTATTCGTAAAAATTTGAATAAAACACAACCTCCTAAATTTATAACAGCGAGTAATCATATTAACATCCTGTGTGTGATAAATGGTAATTTAACCCTTGTCAAAATCCACTTGTAATGGAACAAACCAATTGAGCGTGTCTATATTATTACAGTAAAATTATATACAAAAATGCTTACACAATCTCTACATCCACCAACTTTACAAAACAATGTTTTTGATATTTCCCAGGCAAAAAAAAATTCAAGCAATCAATCAGTGAATTTTGTTTGATTCATCTGTGAATTAAGTCAGGAATGTGTTGGTGAAATAAGACAGGAATGTTCTTACATTCGTTGGTCATTGACCAAGTCTTCATCCATTTTCATATGCCCCTTTAAGGAAAACACATTTCATATAAAACATACCTAAGGCGTGTGGACATTATTGTAAAATATTATCAAAACGAGGTCAATTTTGATATGAAAAGTTTTTTGGTTCAATATTTTTCATGTAATTTTCTTGTATTAATGTTTACTTCCAGACATATTCTTAATATTAAATTTGAATTTGGTTACAAATTCAGAATGGATCACCTTTTTTTTTTTCGGAACACAACTAGGCGATCATTTTCCTGATCCTAGAAATAAATGAGTATCATTAACTTTTTGTAGCTTCCAATTTACTTTCAGATAACTATAATGGTGGTATATATGGTGTCCAAACAATGAAATGTGCTGAACTGTGGAAAGTTATTTTCACTTTATTGTATATTTAAGTCGTCCAATAACCCAACGAATCCCTCATGATATGTATTGGCTAAACTGGCCTATTTAGTAAGAGATTGTCGGACTTAATAACACAAGTCAGTAAATCTACTCTAACGATTGCTTGTTTCCCTTTTGCCTGGGAAAACTCGGATGTGCATTACTAAAATTGAGGACGGAACGAATATTCCATCACCATTTCGAACCTTTTGTCCAAAAAACTGTCTGCGCACTATCACTTCAAATGATGAGTAAAATGTGCATAATCCACAGCAGGATCATGCAGTTAATTATATTACAGCTTCAAAAAAAACAACAACAACAGAGAAACTTTAACTCTTGAGAATCTTCAGGGTCCTCTTCGTCTTGGCCGGCACCGTACTGTTCGAAGCAGACACGACCGTCTCCGTCTTCTTCGACTCCGAAGACACGTAGTCGTCCACCGGAACTTCGACCACTTCGATCTCGATGCCGTTCTTGCTGTGCGCCCCGATCTTCTGAAGTATCTCGGGGTCCAGGGACTTGAGGGCGTCTTCCACTGTCTGTCCGTGGTGCAGTTCCAACGCCAACACCGGTTCTCGGTCAGAGTGGGGACTGACCACTTGGATGTAGGGCTGCTCCCCTTGGGAGTACGACTCCTTCTGGTGCTCTCTGGTGTCACCTTCCGACGATTGCTGGCCCCCGTACTGCTGTTGATGGTCCTCCTGGTAGTGGTTTTCGGGCGATTGTTGGTTCTCCTCTTGGTAGTTGCTCTGTTTTTCGTATCCGGACTGCTCTTCGTGGTATTGATTGCTTTCGTATTGCCCTCCATTTGCTCTCGGAGAGTAGCTCTCGGTTTCGTAACCTCCCTCGTTCTGGTAGCTGGTCTGAACTTCTTTGTGATAGTCGTCGGAGCTAACCTTCAAGCTTGTGCTTCCTTTGGAGCCGTATCCCGAGGAGGATTGGTGTTTTCCGCCGCTGCCGCCATATTGCTCCTCGTTTCCGTAGCTACCACCACCTTGTTTGCCGGGTTGGTGTACTTCGTAAGCAGGCCTGTTTGACTCCTGGTTGTGACCTCCTTGAGGTAGTTGAAGTACGAGTTGCACGTTTTCGTCTTTGATGTTTTGCAGGTTGTGGATGGGGAGGTACTTCAGCAGCTCGTGAGGTGTTTTTTCCAGCACTTGCAAATTGGACAGGAGGTTCTTCAAAGTATCGTCGTCCAGTTTGATGAGCTCTGCTTCGAGGTTCTGCTGAAGGTGGATCTGGTTGCCTCCTAACTGAGGCTGCTGGACTGAATACTGTTGCTGTACAGAGTACTGTTGTTGTTGTTGTTGTTTTTGTGGCTTTTCGAACTGCTGAGTGTAATACGAGAACGATACCGGTGCCGATTTAGGTTCCTGTGCAACTGGAGGTTTGTACTGCTGTTTGCTGGAAGATCTTGTACCAGACGCGTACGGAGAGTACAAAGAAGATCCTCTTCCCTTGTTATTTCTCGGGATTTCAAGAGAACCAATGTCTGGGATAGGCACCTCGACGATTTGAACATTCTTCAAATCGACAATGTCTTGTATTCCCGAAACTCCGTGGGGTAGCTTGATTGGGCCAATTTCGATCTCCTTATGATGAACCTGAGGAAGGAGAGGAGTTCCTTTGGGGAAGGCTACATACTCGAACTGAACAGGTTGCTGCTTCTGTACAGGAGCACGGCTCTGCTGTTGTCTCTTGTAACCCTTCCCTCTCTGCGAATTTCTGTTCCGGTTGTACCTTCCACTCCCCCTTCCCCCTCCTCCATACTTCTGTCCCCCTTGCTGCGATGACGGCAGCGACACTTCGATTATTTCCAAAGGTTTTCCTCCGTCTCCCTGAAAATTTAGATTGGACAGCGGCAAATGCTTGGACTGCAGTATCAGCTCATGCAGCTCTTGGATCTGCTTCAGGTCGATGCTCTGCAGGTCGACGAACTGAGGGGAGGACTGTCCCCCGTAACTCTGCTGCTGCTGTTTCTTTTGCTGCGGCTGGGGCTTGAACCGCTCCATGTAGAATGGCGTGTTCTTCTTGGGGGAGGACTTGATGGCGGGGCGGGGATAGTAGTTATAGATGTCCTTCTGGTAGCGCATCCTGGTGGGCAGAGCGTGTTGGTAGTACTTGGAGGAGGCGTCGAAGCTGTAAGGGAGGGCGGAGAGGATGTCGTGGTAGCGCGTGGTGGCCGAGGTCTGCAGGTAGGAGGAAGGGGCGGAGGAGGCGGACTTGATCAACTGCCGCACGGGGCGCCACCCTCCGAAGAACAGGAAGCTGTCGTCATTGCGCTTTTCCAGCCGATGGTTCTTGAGAGCGTCGTCACTCTGTACCACTGTCCATAGAAGCGCCAGGAAGGCCCATCTTATCTATAAGGCAAAGGAATTAGAAATTAGTACTGTTAATAAAATCTATATAACTTTTCATAATATATATGGAGTGCGACAACTATATTGTTTGGGAGTTGTAACATCTCCAAAATAAACTTATCCAAACATAAAAAGCCATTCAAACTTAAAAAGATAATACCAACCTTAAATATAAATAGATTTTTTCTTATAGTTAGGTATTTAATTTCAAAATTATAATTAATAATTAAGACGATATTTGTCACAACAAACCCTAAAAAGATAAACTTCAGGTAGAAAATAAATAAACAAGCAATGTTAATTGTTTCGATATGATTTTACTCTTTACACAGAGATGCACAAACAACTTACTTATATATTAGTGTTCTATGTCCATAGAGTATTAAATTTGAACTCTGCCCCCTTTCATACTATATTATTGTAAAATAATTTATTTACTTAAGTCAGTCTTTTTAATTTGTTAAATATTAATAAGTACTATTTCTACTGATACCCTCCTATCACGAAGTCACATTAAATTTCGAATAATGTCAATTACCTCGGGCTTTGTTAAACAAAACACCAGATAAAAGAAAATGTTATTACAGTATATTCAATAGCTACTAACATAATATTTTCACTTGATTGTTGAGGTGAATATGTATGCCTCATTTTCTTTTACAAAAAGAATTCTATGAATAAACACACGCAGCAGGAAAAGTAAAACATAAACAATCTTTCAGCAAAAACCTCTCTTCAATCGAACATCCATTGTACGCAATACTCTAAAAAACTGGAATAACTTCTCAACCCCACCAAGTTCCAAATTACCGCTCTAATTTCAAGCTGTGTTTTCAAACAAAAATGACATAACTTGGCCTTCTCTTCACGAATAATTCTCATCACCGACCGGTAGAATACCAAGAACAAACGAAGAGTCAGTAACCTGCACTATTCCAACGTTTAAATTTAGAGTCCGAGTAACGTTGAATGAATGAGGTCGAAGGAGTACTATATCTGATTTTAAAATTCAGAAGATGTACGGAGTAATTTGAGTGAGAACTGTGCATCGCTTTTACTTGAGTGCGAAGAACTAATTTTGTACGTCTTTCTCGCCTTTTTTGAAACTCTTTCAGCATCAAGAGTAGCTAATTATTTTTGTCAGGTTTCGGTAATAAATGTCTGCGTGCAATTTATGAGAAGTGTGCTTTAAGTTATGCCAGGGTAGAGATTCGATCTGAATAAAAAAAAATTATGACACTATTCCGAGATGTCGGGGTGATAATTCTGGGTGCACGCGCTAATTCGTGTGTGGTTCTTATTTTCTTTTATTGACCGACTCAAGTATTTTGAGTCGGTAAATTAAAAAGAAAACCACATGCAAATTACTTTTTCACTTGCATTTCGGAATGGTGTTGCCAATTTTTGGATACTTATCTTTTTCATCAAGTGAAAGTAATTCAAAGTTAAGCAAATTTTGAGGGTCCAGAAAGGCTAAAACATAATCTAAAACATAAAAATTTTGTCAAAGAGATATATTTAATGGGTTATTCTCCTTTTAAGTTGCAAAAAAATCTCCTAGCCCTCCTTTTGTGCAACCCAGCTCTCCTTCTAGCTCTATCTCTATTTTTGTGAAACTAATACTTTCTTAAAAGAATTTTCCGATAGTTCATTAACACATTCTTTAATATTAGAACTTTTGTTACAAAATTATGGATGATTGGTGGGAAAATCTTACAAATTATCACTAAGCACTCAAAACTTAACATATTTTCTTCAAAGTTAGGCTGAAAATAGGACCACGTACTCCAAAACCAATTTTAGATCCATTTAGGCAGAAATTCCTTGAAATAAAGTAACAAAGTATTTCTTAATATTATTTATTATTAATTATTTAATATTATTTTACATTATTTAAAATTTACAAGGATAATTTATTATTTATTGCAATCAACTACAATCAATATTTATTTATAAGCTTCTTACGTTTTTAGAGGCAGATACCAATTTAGCACGAATATTTTTTACAAAAATCTTTATTTTGCGAGTACTAATAATATCTTCTGAACTTGAGTGGAGCCCAAAACCCTCCTAGAAGGTTTTCTTTCCAATGGCGTAGTTTCAGTGGGTATAGGAGAAAAATATTTTAAAAACGATTAAGAGCAATCTCGTATGGTTAATAGTACATAATGGAGAAATTTTGTCAAATAATAACACCATTTAAAGTGGTTCTCCCAAATCCATTCTATCATTTTCATTAATTTCATTTCGGTGGGCGCCCTTGAGCAATGGCCATCCCATTTTTATATTACGCCTCCTATTTTACTCCAATTTTTTATCACTCCCGATGCCAATGAAAGTTCTAGTCCCACCGGTTTTTATATTCGACTCACGTAGCACTTTCATAACCACACCTCTAGCCTTCCCCTAAAAAAACCTTCCCGGGGCCCCACTCTCTACCACTTTGATATCGCGAAAAGAGGTAACCCAGAGAGAAACCGCTCACGACGAAAACAAGTAAATCAACGACAAAGTCGGTGATTAAACCCCTCGTAAAAAATAAGACGAAAAAAATTTCATCATCGGCACGTCTTCCCCCTTCCATACAGGATGTCCTACATTCCGCCGAAGAACTTTCCTTTTTGGACCGAGCCCTCCAGCGTGGGACATCGAGCCGGACTTCTGCGGAGGAATCCGCCGAAAAGTCCGAAAGATGGACCGCTGGGGTTAAATCTGCCACTTCCTCCTTCCTCTTTGTGTAGGATCTACCCCGAAGGGACTGCCATCATTTATGACCGACCTCAAGATGATCTTGATCACCCAATCCCATCCAGCAGGTGCCAATCCAATGCGAATAGATGAGTGAAATGGATACTTTTAGGGCGAGCGCGCACGGGCGACTTTTGTCACGGTGACAAAGACAAAAACAACGTTGCTAAGGCTGTTGTTAGGGGCGGGAAGTAGAAGCATCCGATAGAAGCATTCGCACATGACATCACTGGAGGATAAAAACAACGTTGCTAAGGCCGTGTTGTTAGGTAAAGTCATGTGATTGAAAATGCTCTATTGTTTTCTAGTGATATTTTTGATACTAGTGATACTGGTCGCTGTGACTTTAGTCACTCGTGCGCGCTCAGCCTTATTGTATCGATTCTTATCCAGTCTGAAAAATATTTTGAATTTATTCTAGTTTTCTGTATTTTTTATTCATATATTTCTTTTCATTTTCTCTCACTCTCTGCTTCGCTCTCTAACATAAAAAAAATTTATTCCATCTGTTTACTCTTCATTATATTCTTCCATTCTCTTACTCATTATTCTTATACATTTTCTCCTTTCTCTCACTCTTAATATATTAGTACCATTTTCTTTTTTAGCCCTACATTTATTTATTTTATTCTCTGCTACTTGCTCTTTCATACTTATTCTCCCTATCACACACATTCTCCCTTCATATACCTTATTCTATCCCTACCCATCTCTTTCACACTCTAAATCAGTCTCTATCACTTTTTTTAGAGCAATATTACAATAACGTTACGGTCTGTCACTTATAAGTCTTATTCTACTAACCTTGGACACTTATATGTTTTAAAATACACTAACTATTGAATGCAACCAGTTTTAATTTAATTCAAGCCAAAAAACAATTAAGCAAATCATTATTTGGAACTTATTCTAAAACTCCAGTATACATCGATCGGTCTTTCCACATAAAAATTAGTCAAATTTAAGGGTTTTAGAAAAAAATTAATTGATTAATTTTATAGCTTTATAATTGTATGAGGATACCAATCAAGTACAAATTTGAACTTATATTTTAACACCACCTTTAGACAATTATTCAATCCCTATTTATTCCTTACTAAACAAAAAGTATCAATTTTCTCCACCCCTATCGAACACATTCTCTGATGATTGTTTGCATCGCCTCTAGTCAATCAACAAAAGAAAGGAGAGCATGATAGCAAATTGTAAATCAGTCTTAAACAGATTGATGATCAGCTTAATTGTTATGCAGGGGTTCTTTTATTATTAGGCTGGCGATCAGATCAGGACAGTGATAAGATAATGGGGTAAGTAATGAGTGGTAATGATTGGGTGTTAAATGGGTAGAAAAAATGGCAGTTTTAGTTTAACTTTCACATTCCAGGTAGCGAGATAATTGAGGCATTTGGTTACGTTAATAAAAGGGTCGTAAAGCGTTTTTGTTAGGTGTTTTGGGGATAGGTTAGTGTGGCGAAGGTTTGTTGACTTTCTACGATTGATTTCTTTGCGACTTTGATCTCAATACAAGCTTAATTTTGTTCAAGGTGTCAGCTAAACTTGACACAGAGCTTTAAGGTTGTTCTTATACATAATACATTGATATCAATCAAATCAATCAAATTCTGCTCAGGCCTAGTGGTCTATCAGGCGGTGTCCCTCTCAGTGAGCCTTTAGGCCTTGGGTGCTAATTACTTAGCTTGTGTTGCCCGACGTTGGACCCCTAGTTAATTCCCCAAGCGAGCTTGGTGCTCATTTTATTGACCCCGGAAGGATGAAGGGCTGAGTTGACCCATGACCAGCTACTGCTTGCAGATACAGCATTTCTTTTTGAATATCGATTCAAAGCAAATTCGTAAGGAGAAACAACTCGTTTAAGATCTTCTCTACTTAGAAAAAAAAATTAAATGAATTGAAATAATTTACAGAACTAAAATTATATTCTAGGAAACACATTAAGACTTAAAACATATTTAAATAATAGGGTTAGCAGTTAAGGTTTTATAAATCGGAGATAAGTTTAAATTAAGTATATGAGGAATGTATAATTATCTACCATTTAACTTTTTACAACTAAATACGAGGGATAGGTAATTTTTTCCCATAAAATGCAGAAGGCCTTTAACTATCAAAACTATAGATTTTAACAAACTAAAACTTTAAAAAATTCTGCAAAGAATTAAATTTCTAAACCTGAATTTTCCGGGCAAAATTTAAAACAGTCAAGACCTAGAACAATACACGTCAAAAGAATAATCCTATTGCATACAAAGAAATAAAATTGATACAATCCACAGTTCGTCTATCATACATTTCGTTTTAATAAGTTATTGCATCACTAACATTTTTCGAAATACCTCTCTCAAACGTTTCTTTCACAAACATTGCTCTTTCATGAATTCTATGAGGGTGAATTAGGTGCAGTATAATATAGGTTACATCTGAGAAAAAGATCCACCTTTTTTATTCCCGCCTTAAGAAATAAACAATTGCCACAACATAAAAAAAACACTCCCTCCTAGCGTAGGTGCTTTACAAAGACTACACTCTGAAAGAGGAAAGCATTTTTGTAGGAGTGTTTCTAAGTACTTTTCCTGCTGTGTAAATAACGGTCACAGCTGAATCACCTTCCTTGCTCGGGCTTCTGCAGAGAGTATTGTTTGTTTGCATCAATGCAGCTTGAATTACTCTTTTCATGAGCAATTAAATCTCAGTTAAAAGGCGGAGGTATGTAGATTAATGTGTAGGCATTAATGAAAAATCGGTTTATGCGTTGCTGTAAGAGATTAGGTGTAAGCAGTAATTGTGTTTTAAGAGGAAGATGTGTTTCCTAGGTTTGCGAGGGATTATTTTCACTTCAATTAGATGTTTGTTTTGAAAATTAGTTTCCGTTTCATGTATTCCGGAAAAATGAATGGACTTCTAATGAAGTGTGTCGTATTTATTTACATATGAAAAGTGTAATGCATTCTTGAAAATCATTAAAACATGTTTAAAACGTTGACCTATTTATGCATCTTAACATTAAAAAACAGAAGAAGTAATTTAAAGTATTTTATGCCAAACTTATACATTTCAATATTTTCTGCTTTTCTCTAATTCCAATTCTTCTCAGTCCTCAGTCTTTTTAAACTTTTAGATTTCATAATTTTCCACTCTCACACTTTACTTCGACACAAACAAATTAATGAAAAAAGGGTTAAAAAAGCATATTAACTAATTCGTACTTTACCTAAGATGTCAAAAATATTTGTAATAATAATAAAACCATTTAAAAGTGTTAAATTTTCAATTAATTAAGTTAATCACAATTTGCGTAAAAACTAGAAATTCATATAATTAGAACTAAACTCATATTTCAATTTGTGTTTTTACTTTTCGCCTTTGTAACAAATAAACATTTTTTTTCAAATAAGAACATTTTAAAATTTATCTACAAATCGAAATTAATATATTAAGAAAATATAGGATCACTTTTAAAATCATCTGTATTTTCTGCTATACGTAAAATCTTGCAGTGAAGTTATTAGTTTATTATATCATTGCAATAAAGTGACTTTTACAGTTTTTTTTTATTATATTATTTTGTTTCTAGGAGCGTATTGTAACCTTCACAGGAGAAGATAACAACAAAACTTTATTAAAATAACTCCACTTAACTCCACTTAACTTCTTTAATTATATATCAATGGCCTAAAATCTTATCAATTTTTAATCAATTACCAGATAAATTCACCTTGCTCCCTTAAAATAATTTTTACTTTTGTTTGAAATCTGTTTTAAATACTCTTTTAAGTTCAAATGGATTATTTTTACGAAAATTTGAAACACAAATTATCTAAAGCATCTTTTTCAGAGAATAAAACTTAATAACCTGAATAGCTAGCATAAAAAATTCAAAAGGAAAGTTATTATCTTTCGACTACATATTAATAATTTCACATGGTCCTTTCTCTTAATACATTACTTTTAAAATAGTGAATATCATTATAGTTAGAAATATTGAATATCATTTTAGTTAAAAATATTGAATATCATTTTAGATAAAACTATTGAATATCATAAAAGTTAAAAATATTAAATATCATTATAGTTAAAAATATTGAATATCCTTATAGTTAAAAATAAAATAATAATGGAGTGTAGTTATATTTTTTAATGTGAAACCTGCACATTATAAACATTATACTATCATCGAAAGTATTTTAATCATAAACAAATCTTATCGAAACTTCTAACCTTGGTAACTTTTTAATTTATCCACTTTTGCTTAATTTGACGTATAACTACGCGTTATAAAAACTTTTCCCTGAGTATTCCAACCACAAATTATGCAAATTTATAACGTAATTTAAAAGAAACGCCCCTAACCCACTTTCCAAAAAAATATATTTAAAAGAAAACCTCAATTCCTCATACTTTGATAAACTAAACCTAACTTGTTTACCTAACAACAACCCCTGTGGTAATCCCGGCCTATTTTAACTTTCACTGTCTGGACCAACCCCCCTTTAACGACCACCACGTGCCCCTTCCAAAATGACCTCTTTTCCCATCGAGAGGAAGACACCTGTTTTGTTTTACCTTTGAACCCGAAATCGCCACAATAAGTGATGTCTCTTCGATAAACACCCTTTGAGTAATGGCCCTAAAAGGCGTCCCTTTCCCATACGTTTATTTTTAAACCGGCCGTGGAGGTTGTTTTCTCCAGAACCGGAACGCGTTTGCCAGACGATCACAAGGCGTGAGGATGAGTGCCCCTTCTGGAAAGAACGGAATCTTCCCACTTGTAGGTCACGTCCAAGGATCTCAACTCGAGCAATCCGGTACCTTTTCCATTAACAGGTGGTATCGAAAGGTTAATTGTAGAATTGCTCCTTATAATGATACCCGATTCCAGGACCTTTTGATGGAAAAGTTGATTGAAAGAAGTTTAATTTAAATATTGGAGGTAGAATGGGGAAATGACTTCCTTCTATTATCCAATTATACAAGCTGCTTAATAGTTTGCTTAAAGTATATTATAGCTACATTAAAGTACCTTTTATTTCTTAAAATTTGAAATAACTGCTTTCTTTAATTTTGGGGTAAAAATAGCGGTTTTCAGGCAACCTGAATTGTTTAATTTGTCGAGATTATTTTCCTGTTAATTTAGGACACAATACAAGATAGTTAACTTAAAAAGAATAATCACAGTTATTTTATGATCATTTTAAAGTTACTTTGGCCAATTTAATTTCCTAAATCATTATAAGTCTGTAGTTAAATTGGTTAGGCACGAGTCAATTTGACCCTCGTATTAAAGAGTTCATTTTTCTATCATAAAATTAATCATAAAAAGAAATACGCATGGGTTAGGGAAATTATAATTATTTCTTAGTTTTGGGGTTTCTAAGGTCATTTTCCTATTATAGGTCTTTTGTGAAATCATTTCCTGTGTAAATCTTAATTTAACCCTTTAGTATAAAGGTGAAATTATTTTACAATTAAAAATGCATATTTTATTACCTTTCCCTTAAAGTTACTTTTTCCTTTTGCCAGCATAACAATTATAGTATCCTATAATGATTGTAACTATTTTGTTGCATCCTCTTTTTGATGCTGTATCTATTGGGAGAATATGGCACCTTGGGGCACTTTTTATTAAATCATTTTTTTAATTTTTTAATACAATTACATTTGGTCAAACTCAGAATATTAAAAATACTCCTTTGCACATCTATTATAAATTTTTACGACCAATTATCTCTTTTAGGGAATTTATAATAACAAATTTAAAAAACCTCTTTTTTAGTGTCCCAAGGTGCCCAATAGTGCCAACTTTGGGACACTTTAAATAATAGCAAAAAAATTATAAACGAAAAAATACAAAACTAACACTAATTAATGAGAAAGCTATGTTTAATAATACTGGATTGGACATCAACCATAATTTACATTCAAAGGTTTTCTCCGATTTCCTCATTTTTATCATGACATAAATAACTGATTTTTTTTTTGTTTCCCTCCGGATACTTTTTTGTTCCAATTAATAACTCTAAATTCTTAAATTATTTAATTTTTTGAATCAAAACACTCTTTTTACTTATGAGAGGTTAACGGCCATATTCTCAGCCATCAGTGTTAAATCCTTAGTAAAAGAAGGATTCCATCAATCAGAGTCAGAAAATAGCTAATTTTTCCTTCTTTAGCATGCTGGTAACACCGACTATGAATATGGCTATTGGTGTATCTTTGGACAAGTCCCAAGGTGTGCCACTTACACTTTTATAGGTTAAGCAAAATGGTTTTTTCTATTCTAAAATATTAAGAGATATACTACACGTATTTTAATCAAACTGCAAGTGATTGTAACTTTGGATCACGCAAAACAAGAAAACTGGAGAAAATAATTATCCACGACGGACAAACGATTCCAAAACACGTTGAAAAGTAGATTTTAGTTTCATTTCTTAGTCCTTATAAACACGAGATCTTAACTATAAAATTGTGTCTGAAAAGTGAGGTGTCCCACTCATCTCGCCTATTCACAATGATTAAATTTGGGCATATTTTTCGCTATTCTAATTCCTCTGTAAATACATTATGAACTTTTAGGTAGTTTCAAACTTTCACTAAAGATCCATAGATCGTAATTGCGTTTACGTATTTTTTTATCAATTTAAATTTTAATTCACTCTTTATTTTTCCTTTCTGCAAACTAATTAGCTTTGGAATTTTAAATTCTAGCGAATAAATAAAAGTTTATAACAAGTGATTTTATTACAGCTCCTCCTGTTGATGCATAAAGAACACAATTGAATAGTCAGTTTAAAAAAGTCCAAAATCCAAGTTTTGAGAAAATTGGGGAAAAAAGCTTACAAACCACTTAAATTGGTAATTAAATTATATTTATGCTTAGTTCACAACACAAAAGTGAAAAATAGAAATACAAATACTAAGACAAATAAAATTCAGTTAGTATTATGAAACTGAGTAATTAAGGCAGTTTAATGAATATTGATGGTGTCAAACATTCACTGGATAAAAAAAGTAAAAACACTTTTAAATTATAAATAAATTTTGTTTTGGCGTAGTTTACAGCACAATAAATAAAAAAAGAAAGAAAAATTAAATGATTTCAAATTAAATAAAAATACAATGAATGGATATCGATTTCGCAGAACTTAAGGGGCTATATCTGCCTATAGGGGTAGTTATTTTTCCCTCTTCCAACTCATGTGTAGAGCAAAGCTTGAAGATTTTTGAGATCACAAAAAGTCAATTTGCCATTAAGGTAAAGGAAATAAACCTGATTGCCATTAAGGTAATCAAACCTGATATTTTTTTGACTGACTGATTTTGAAAATTGTATTTTAACCTTTAAGAGTTGAATATCTTTAAAAAAAAATAACCTTCCAATGCCTAATTATTTTAGGAAAGTAAACGAGCCGTGTGGTAGTAAAAATATGTCCACTTATTTATGGAAAGCGTGTAAAAGAGTTTAATCAAATCGAATTTTTAAAATTATTTTCAAAGAATGATCACAACAGTTAATTTTATATTTTAGAGATGGACCCACATTCATAGAGGTTACTAGAATAGAAATGACATCTTATTCATTTTTTTCTCATCAAGTTGACGTTCTCAATATAGATCCATTATGGGTACTAATTTCGTTTATGATTTGTTTCAACTCGTCATCCAATTAACGAAACGGTTGATGGTCAATGAAACAAAGCAGACGGGCGAACGAAGCCTTCTTGACCCCTTCGGATGAATAGAACTCAAAAACAAAACGAACGTCTTCGAACAATGAAATCGAATTCGGCCACAATCGCTTTCCTGTCGTTATTATTCCTCTTTTCGGCGTGTTTCTGCCACAACTGAAGACGCGTGCAGACACATGGCACGCTTCAGGGCTAATAACATTGTTCCCGAATTCGCCAACAGTCGCATGGAAGCTACAGAAAATTGTCGGCGGTTTCAATTCCGAGATTTCGAATTATTGTTCTTCCAGCGAAAGTGCCCCTCCTCGCCCGTTCCAGACAAAAGAAAGCGAAGCAGAAATAGAAAGCATGTTCTTTTTTGCTTCGGGAACACGCTGTTATTGTTTTCTTCCCTTTTTTGTGAAAATAATGGATTCTCTGGAAGAAAGACACTGTAGAGTGGTAATGGTAGCCATGTCTGACAATTATTTTCAGTCTTTTGATTTGTTTGTATGGCGTAATAAGCAATGGAAGGATAGGTTTGGTGCAGAAAATCGTGGTTCCCACCGGCACACTTTCCATAAATTAGGCGTTAGGAGAAGCGCATACAATTGGTATCATGCCCTATCTCATAATGGGACGGAAGTTCTTATTCTTCCTACTTTTGGGAGCAATGCGAGAATCATCAAACAGTGCGTTATACGTATACGTTACATCATAAAATGCGGTGTGTTTAAATCAGCTCATAGCGGAAAGGAAGTTAAATTGCAAACAAAGGAGTACCTAGATTTCAATCTTAAGTGACTTCTGTAGAATGGGTAATGCCTAGAAATGCTATGTAGACAAATTTAGTAGCATGGATCTTAATTCTTCGTCTGTTTTGTTATTTTTCCTATAGTTTTAAGATTTCATCTAAGAGCTAAGCAGTTCAGATTGTAGAAAGTGTTGGATATTCCACTAATGTCAATACAAAAAGTTCTTCCTTGTAAAAGAATAAATAGTGGCTATAGAACATATTCAACTTTAGCTATGAAATAAATTTATATTTAGTTTTAAAAATAAGATACTATATAGAAATTCTTAATAAGAGAAAACGGTGTAATTTCATACACCTAAACTCCAACTCATTTTTTAAATAGAAAAAAATGACTTATTCATATAATTAAAAAAAAACGATTAGAAAAAATGTGTATAATCAAAAATAAAATATCAGGACTTTTGTAAAGTATTAATTTTGTATCAATGTGCCCCACGTGCGGGGAAGGGCGATACAATATTTGGGGTAAATTGATAGAGTGATTAATTTGCCCAAAAATAGCAATTAATAGAAAAACTTACGAAAAATAGATACAAAAAATGTAGAATTAAGCTAATGGTCATTTTAACAAATCTATAATTAAAGAAAAAAAGATGTATTTTTAAAAGATAATAATTGCTCCCGGAATTAGTTAAATAAAATTCAAAGGTATTTTTACCTAAAATCATGCATACAAAAATAAAACAGTAGGTATTCTATACAGGTTATATAGTTTTGGACAATTTATTTTACTATGTTGACATTGGTTTTAACTAAATATTTTTGAAAATACAGTTCTCGGTTACCTATAAAAGTGCTTAGAGCTTCTCAAGGGGATTTTTTAAAGTTCCTGATTTGATCATGTATTTATCAACTGCCTTAAGTATAGACAATTATTTGGAAATTTATTCATAAAAGATTTAACTTTATCTTAATTAATATTCATTCTTTTTGTTTTAAGTTTTATAAAAGTTTAGTATAACTGCTACTAAGATATAACTTCCTCGACAAATGGTTTTTACAAACTTTAGAAATAGAGGAGAGTGGGGCATCTTGGGACATGACCAACCTTAGGACACCTCATTTTTCAGACGCAATTTTATAGCTATGATCTTGTGCTTATAGGTTCTAATAATTTAAATTAAAATCTACTCTTTACCGTGTTTTGGAATCTTTGGTGCGTCTGGATAATTATTTACATCTATTTTCTTGTTTTGCGTGGTTCAAAGTTACAATCACTTGTAGTTTGAAAATAATTTTTTAATAAAAGAAGTGTATTTATGTTATTATATTTAAGCTGAGATTAAAATACTTGTAC
Source organism: Tetragnatha montana (assembly GCA_963680715.1). NCBI lineage: Eukaryota > Metazoa > Arthropoda > Arachnida > Araneae > Tetragnathidae > Tetragnatha > Tetragnatha montana. The sequence goes on along the minus strand of OY796680.1, from coordinate 14,525,767 downwards.
CCATTAATATTTTAGAAAAAAAAACTTTTTTTTTCTATACCAAAGATAGTAATTAAATTTAATATCCAAAGCGTCAAGTGGGACACCAAACCTCTCATGAGTAAAAAACTATTGTTTTTATTATTTTAAGAATTTAGAGGATTGTAATTTAGAATTAATGAATATATTTTAAAAATTTGATTAAAGTTTTTTAATTTATTAAAATCTTATTATTTATGTAGTAATTTTATAGAAAAGAAGAGGAGTGTTATAAATCAGTAGGTCAAAGGTCACCCGTATTGAAGCAGTTGAAATAAGTAATGTATAATTTTTCAAAAACAATACACGCATATACAGTTAGATGTAATTTAAATAGTTGAAATAATGTATAAATAGTATAGTAAAACATTCATGTAAGAAAATAGTCTAAATTAAATTGGATTAATTTGAATTTTCTGCGGTATTATTCCGTCTATTATTTGTTACATTAAGCCCATTCTTCTCCTTTAATGAAGATAATAATGAAAATATAAATTCAATATTGCTAAAAAAATTACTTATTTACATATAAGAATACATATGCAATTAAGGAAAGTGTCATACACTTATTTCAATTTTTAATATCAATTATACCTTTTAATATAAAGAAGAGAAACATTTTTATTTTAGGAATAACAATCAATATCACCAGTATCTAATGCACATTTTTTCACCAGGATTATCACAAATATTGAATCAGAGGTAGAAAATTATTTGTTATAACTAATAACGAATGAAATTAAATGTGCGCAGAAAATGTAAGAAGATATTTGTTTTTAAGCCAAGAAAATTTTAAAAAAAACTTATTTTATCTGAAAAATATTTTTCAGTTCATAATTTCATACAGTTGTACTACTGGAAACAAGTTTTTATTTTGCACCACTTGTACCCGCCTTGGGATGATAATTTTAAGTTAGAAAACAGAAAATAAAATAAATAATTTCTTTCCATGAATTTTGATTTTAGTTCAGTAAAATCAAATTGTTTTTAATTGGAAAAATAGTTTTTGTATCGCATCATATCTTTAAAAAATTAACACCAACGAATTACTGAATATAATATACCGATTACTGTATCGATCAATAGAAATATAGTATATCACTTTCAATTAAATTCAAATTTAATTTATTAAACATTTCCTTCACAATCGGTATTAAATTATAAATGATAGCTAAAACTATTCAATGGTATATATGATCAAATTCTTTAAGCGATTCCTAATATGAATTTTGCAACTTAAACATTCTAAGATAAAAATACGTATTAAAACGGACATATAACACTACTACTTTAATTACTCATTTTTTATGTTTTTGTATTAAAATTGGAAAAGAAGGTTTTTAAGGGATTTTACTGTAAATTAATAACATTAAACGATATACTGATCACATAAAACGATACATTTTGTGTTTATTTAAATAGGAGTGATCAGGTCTAGTCAATTTTAATAACATTATCGGATTGATAACATTAACCGTGATCACCTTAAGCGGAGTCGACTGTAATATGATGTAATCATGATGCATGAAATTTTTACCATACATATAAAAAACATCAATTCATCTGCATAGTGATGCAATTTTAAGCTTAATGATGGTAAACAACTTATTTCTACCTATTTATGAACACATCACTCCAATTTTTGCTTAGTTAACATGTAAAAGTTTTACTTTAAGCACCTCTTCAGAAATTTTAATTCTTGTTTTGAGGCAGAAAGGGTTTTATAATGATATATGAAGATTATTACATATGTGATTATTATATTATTATATGAAGAGATTGTATCCATAAAAACGTAAATTTTAGAGAATAACAGTATTAGCAGTTAGCTAATTTTAATATAAAAACGTATCTAAAGCATATGTGTAAATTTATCTTATAATTATACTTTGAGCTGATTAATAAGAATAAAGCTGTGTACTTATATGTAGTACTTTTTAATTAAAACATTAATTTTAATAAATACTTTTTATAATGAATATTGTTTCTAAAATATGAAAAAAAGTTAAACATTACAATTGAAAAATTAAGATGGTTCTTGCTCTTGTAGGCACATGGCACAGTACCAATTTTCAAGAAGACATGTTAATTATGAAATCCAAAATAAATCTGACAATTCTCATTACTTTCTATTACATCTAATGAAATTTCTAACAATAAAGAGTAAATTTCATAGAAAACATAGGTATATTGAATTCATGAGTTAATGTAGATTATAATATCCCTCATTAGAGTATTAAAATGATAAAAACACACTTCATATACTCCTGTTACATAAAATTCCTTTTTAAGTAAATTAAACTAATAAAGCTCATTTTCATTAAAAGTCTTCTTAACACCTTCCTAATTCGATCACTCCAATAAATACAATATAACAATACAAAAAAAATTATCATCTACTCACACAACTGGAAGTCAACATGTCGATAAAAAAATCCCAAATGCAAGTCCAATTCACACACAACCTTGGCACAAACCGAAGAACTCTCCCACTACGAATCAACAGGTGGACAACAGAGACTCTTCACCCGCTCATCCTCTTCTGAGTGATCTCCATCCTCAGCCGGACCATAAGTTCCACCGTCCAACCGGCTAATCCAGTAACCTACTGAGGGAATTCGGGTTACCAGAAATGACCTCGCCAACCGCTCTGCCATGTTGGAGGTGGGATGGCGATTAAAAGACGATTTATGGCTTGATTGGGGTGAGGGAAATTTATTGGGAAGGTATTCGTTTTTCGATCAAGAATGTGATGGAGTTTCTGGGGGTTTTTTTTGTTTGGTAGAGTTTTGGGCTTTAAGTGTTGTGGGTGCAAGGTCATGTTAAGTTGTATTCATTTAAATCAGGAGCCTTCAAACTATAGGGGAGAGTGGGGCACCTTGGGGCATCCCACTTTTCAGACGCAATTTTATAGTTGTAAACTCGTACTTACGAGTACTAACAAATGACCTTAAAATCTACTCATCAAGGTTTTTTGGAATCTTTGTGGAGGGACTATTTAATTATTTATTTACTTAAGTTTTCTTACCATAAGGGTGGAAGTTGCGTTACTATCACGTGTAGTTTTAATTTTTCTTTTCTTAAATTTTGATATTAAAATACCACTTGTATCCATTAATATTTTAGAAAAGAAAAAAATAATTTTTTACAAAACCTAAAATAATATTTAAGTTAAATATCCAAAGCATCAAGTGGGGCACCTTGGAACACTATATTCAAGATGCTTCACACCTTCCATGAGAAAGAAATTGTGTTTTTTTATTAAAAAAATAAATAATTTAAGAATTTAGTGGATCTGGAAGAAAACTAAAAAAAAGTTGTTTATGCCATGACAGAAGTGAAGAATTTTAAATCTAAAATACGTTTCATGTCCAATTTAAAATTATTAAACATAGTTTTTGATGTTTAATGATGGTAGACGTACATTTATATTTTCATATAAAAATTACAAATTCAATTTATGTATTAAAATTTAATTATACACGAAATAATTTAAATCATAAATTTTTGATTCCTTGTTTATTATTTTAACAAGTCTTGAATAGCGCATTAAAACTTAAAAATGGGTAAATTTGGCGTTCAATAATAAAACAACTATATCAAAAAATAATAATAAATACATTGAAATACCTTAATAAAAAGAACCCTTTAATTTTCTAAAATAATCGCGTCTTTTCAAGAGCTTCTTTAACAAATATTGTAACAAATTACACATACACATAGACAAGAAGTGTCTTAGTCATGATAATGTTTTCCTTAAGATAATTTGTTTATTGCCTTGGAAAACAAATTTATATTCATTGTTCAAATATCCAATTTAGAATGAAAAATGTAAATGTGCTTGTGTTACCTATTTTTTTACATAATCCTTTATACATAGTAAATAATTTTCTATGAGTCATTGTACTGTTATTTATATCAGTCATTAAATTACTCTTCAAAATTTTAAATAGATTCTTCTACTTTGCAATATTTGTTCCTCGTTTTATTTTTTGATACTTTTGCAAACTGTTCAGGACAGTTTGAACTCACAAGAACAATGCTAACACATTCTGGTCATAACAAAAAATATTAAGATGAACAAAAGTGCCGTTACGAGCAACTCTGTATCTTATACAATGAGGAAAACGCTTTTGAAAGATGATTTCATAATGAATTTTCTATATGCTCATCAAAGTCAAATGAAAAGGTAAGCATGTTACGCGATTTGTAACACAAGATTAGAAATCCTCCTGTTCGCCAAGAAAGGTTTTTCTTCTCCTTTTGATCATGGTTTGAAAGGTTCTTCTTTTTGGACCATGGTCAATTTAAAACGAGTTTTATTTACGAATTTCAATGCACTTAGCGTAAAAAACTGATTATGATGCACGAATAAAAAACGTGTTTTGATCTATGTATTCTTTTATAGACATTAAAGTAAAATGTGCTGCATATATAAACAAGCAGTTTAGACCTTATACAATGAACTGATTTTATATTGCAGCTATTATTAGTCTTGTTTGTTTTTAACAAGTTTAGAACTTTCTTTTTCATTTTCATCACTGTCCGTTAGAGCATGTCTTAGTTTTGATAAGTATGTAAATAGCATCGAATGATTCGCCTATCTTGAGTTTCATAGTTGTTCATTCTACAGGTTCATTCTGGCGTGTGAGAAAGATAATGTAGTCTAAATGTGGTTTATTCGCGTTGTTAGAACAGCTTTGTAAGTGGGTATCTGTTTTCAAGATCAGTTATCAAAGATGGTAAAGAGTATTACCATTGGAAAAATTGTGACAATTTTTGATGCTGATTTATGATGATCAATATTTTTTAACTATATTAAAATATTGTCTCACGAAAAAACTTGCTCCCTTTAAAGTGCATTTCTAAATGGATGGGGTGATACCAAAACTGGGGTTAGCATCTATTATTTCATGCGACCCGGTGTCAAATTTTCGATATCTATAGATTTATGCCATATCTCAAAATAGCAAATTATTTTTCATGCTATGCCGTAAACGACGATAGGGGCAAGGAAGGTAAGAGTGCGCGTAAAAATCATTTTGGCTATAAAATTGACGATTTAATAAAAACTAGATCATCAAAAATTTACTGAAAGTAAGCTTATTGACTCACAAATCAACCTACGATAAAAATGAAAACCTTAGCTTTAACAAAAATATATTATGCTTTTATCCACATTGGATTCAATCTTCTTGAAACTCCATAAAAAAAATTTGCGCAATGGGCAGTGTTACTTTTCCAGGATTTTATATGAGCTAATTTTCATCTTCTGAAGGGTTTTAAGCTTTCAAAAAGGAAAATAAACATTTTTAATATCTTTACATTAGCCCATATGCTCATATGGCGAAGAATAAGTTTTACAACTCTCTCGACAAAATTAATTACAGTATTTTCTAAGCGTCAATCATCCTTGAATCAGTCCTAAAATTCACTGAAGTTAAATTCTAACGATGTGAAGTCGGTCAGAAGGGAATCATAATTACAATAATATTTGCTTTGAAAGTAATCACTAGTTCTTTATTTACAAGAAAAATTAAGATTCTTTCATAGAAAAATTAGAAACTAATTTAAAGAAACCTGATAAATAAAATACTGAATATATGAAAATAATATGGACAGTTTTTTAAGATAGCTTATGATATATTATGAGTTCATGTGATAACATTAGCTCCCCCTTATACAGTTGCCATCACTCTTACGCACTCTTACCCTCCTTTCCCCTTTAAAGTAATCTGGAAGAAGATTCCCCTAATAATTTCCCCTATTATTATTAATTAATTCCCCTATTATTATTTCGATCAAAAGACAAAATAAAATATAATACGATTTTTAAAAACTTTTTCAGACTTATACTACCTATACAAAATTTGTATTTCACGTATTATCCTTTCGATATGAAAGATTCAGTTCTCTTTCTATTCTAAGCCTTTTTTTTCATGAAAATCATTGGGGGTTTGTTATTCCTCCGTAGGTAAAAGACTTTACTATTGGAAGAAATTCCAACATGAAAAAGAAAATTAAAAGTAAAAAAAGCACTAAAAAGTGATTAAAATAGATATATTTAGAGCAGTAAAATGAAAATACAATCCCTCAAATACCGGGACTTGGAAAAACTTTGCATATCAACAGCTCTACTGGGTTTAAATTATTGAAACACGCAATTATATCCTAAAGAATAGGTTTAAAAAATAAATCCACTAAGTTAAAAATTTTATGATGACCCTTAAAAAGTTGTTTTACCAAAAACGTGATACCCAACGTTGACCTTAGCTGAATTCAAACCACATTTAAGAATTCCCGTTCTCATAAGACAGTCAAACATCTTAACAAGCCTTTGGTCCAGACAGCGACCCGGCTAAAATCAACACCTACAATATCCATACTCTGCCATGACATCTCAATGACTCATAAGATATCTCAATTATGTAGAAGAGAGCACCAGGGAGATCACTGTGGGAGGAAGACCTCTGGGGGTCACACTGGCAGACGAGTTTGCAGAAAAACATTCCGAATAACCTCTCCTCTGAGAGTTGCGAGGGATGCAGCTGACCTCTCGAAGAAAAGAACACCTCTGCACATTCCCCCGGTGACTATTTATAAACTGGAATATGAAATGTCGTCTGTATATGTGTGTGATTGAGCACAAAATTGGACTTAAATGGTTGCGAGGGATTTTTCTTAAATGTCTTCTGGCGGCTCGTTTGGCAAGTGACGGGCACGGCAGCTTCAGTGTAAGTTGGTTTGGAAATTAGCATTTGCAGAAATGATTGAGGTGGTTTCGGTAAGCCTTGAGGGGTTTCAGTGGAAGAAAACCGGACGTGCACAGTTGAAAGGTCGGGTCAGGAGTATAGAGGTTATTATTTGAGTTTCTCTGAAAACTATTTAAAGATGGGAATCAATTTATAAGTGAAAGAGGTAAGGAAAAATTAAAGTAATTTTCAATGAAATGTTTCTAGCGATTGTAAAAGGAATTCACTACATTATCGCCAAGATTTTTTAACTCGCGAATTAATAAAATAAGTTATATCCCTTCTTTTAGTAGATATATAATAAAATATAGTCACTTTTATTTTAGGTTTGGGGTAAACTTTTGGGAACGAAAGTTACCGTGATAAAATGTGTTAGCTTATTTTTGAGTTTTCTGCTAAATTTTGAGCAATATTTTAAAAATAGGATTTTTTTTACCAGCTCTTGAGTGAATCAAAAAAGAACTCTTGTATTTAGGATCTTGTGATTAAGTTAAATGTACACATGCCGCATTGGTCATCATTTTTCTTTGCAAGCCAAATTTTTGAAAACTTACAGATACTTGCAAAAAAAAATCCACCATGTATTTTAAAAGTATTCTTTATCATTTACTTGACCCGATAAAAATATAAGATATTTTTGATAAGATATATAGTATATCTGTAGATTCTAACAACAAATTAATTCATTATTTTTCAAGTGTATAAATTACGCTGTATAGGTACTCTGAGGATCAGAAACTATTAAGAAAGTCTTTTAACAAAGAGAGAATCGATAGAAAGTTGTGTAAGCAGAGTTCATACAAACAATACCAAACCTCCCATGAAAAACTTGTGAAACTTCGTTAAATAATCATAAACTTTTCTTCTTTTAAAGAAACCATTGCCCATAAACACCATCTTCGTAGTCACACTTCACCCACTGCGGACAAAGTGCGACTGTTTCGCAACCCCCGAAATAAACCATTTCGTGTTCCAGCAATCATCCTCCTCAAGAGAAGACGCTTCGGACAGAACGGCCATTCCAAAACAAAAGCCGTAGGATTTTGCATCCATCCAGCGTCATTTTCATGTTCACGGACCACCTCACAGCGCGAAAACACTCTAAATATACGGTTCTAATGAAAAGAGAGAAAGTAAACATTTACAAGGGGAACGAATGGTGTCAATAAGAAGATGCAACCACCGGTGGAACAAAAGGGTGAAAGACTCCATTGTTTTAACGCAAGGTTACGTGACTGTTACATCGAGAAACAACAAAAAACGTTCGATGCAATCGAGATGGAAGGAACTGATTCTTTTTGAATCCAATAAGAATATTCGTCGGAGTCTATATTTACTATGTGGCGATGGCCTTTTAACGGAGTTAGATGAAGACGATAGCTTCTATTAATTCTTTCTATTGAAAAGAAAAGTGTTTGGTTCTGTGGGTGATGGAATGATTATTTTCTGCTTGATGTGAGATCTTTTGGAGAGAGTGGCTATCACTTTTATTTTTAGGAAGATAACAATTTAATCATGGGGTGTTTCTGATGTGGATTGAACATAAGGTTTGATTGTGCCTTTATTTCACTTTTAAACGAATAGCTTTTATAGAATTATGGCTTTATGAGAAGTTGAAAATGAAATGTAAAATTTATTATGATTAAATTCTATATATTTATAAAGAAAAAAAAACAATTTATTAATAAGTTTAAATATTTGTTGCGTCAGTGGTAGGCTATATAAAAATAGATAGAGCAAGTTGCAGTATACTCATCTGGTTAGGGTAGAATGAATGAAGATCGTGTTAGCGTGTTACTAAGAATTAAGATTAATGTAATTAAAAAAATTAATATGTCAAGAGTAGGACTCCTTGGTAACAAAACCTAGAAAAGGCACGATCTTTTGAAACGGTTTTCAAATATACCCAACTAAAAAAAAGTTTCTAACAAGATTCTTGGCTAAAAATTATATTTTTAAATGTAAAATAATTTTAATTTTCTGAATAAGTGAAAAAAGTTTTAAAATTGTGAGTTTAGATTTTTTACAGTCAATTTATTATACTATTTGTCCTAAAAATATGTGTCAAAAAATAAACGAAGAGGCAACCCTTAATTACCTCTCCTCTGGATTAATGTCGTAGATACCTTGACTCTTCTCATAACTTCTAATGGAAATAATATCTAACCATTTTTTCACCAATCCAAGAAAATAGGCGTACTTGACATAGATAGAAAATAAGCAATGTCCAATTTTCACCAAAACTTATTGATACTTTACCATGGCTAATGAATCATATACTAACAAACCCTTTGGTAGAATCTTTTAATGATATCTTTATTAAACAGTGTACCACCAAAAGAAACTTTTACAAGGACAATTTGAATAACTCGGAACAAAGTGTTGAAGTGCCAAGGAGGTAAAGTATTCTAATACACTGCTAACCTCGAACCGTCATCAATGAGGTTCATCGAACATGAGCAAGTGAAATAGTATTTATTTTCAATGAGAAAGGAGTGGGAAGAGCATTTAAGTGAGATACTTTCTAACAAACAAACCATTAATGTCATATAGTACTGCTTCTCGCTTGCAATACATTGAATCGAAACACGCGGAAACTGTTATTTCTTGGCTTGAAGGCGGAAGACGTAATGCAGAGGAATAAACCCAATTATCGACGAGCGGAGTGACCGTCCAGAGATTTGACTAACTTCCGCCTTTTTTATCCCATCACTCAATGAGGATGCTTCGGGATTCAGATAGGCAATACGGGGCAGACAACTTCCTGCAAACAATCGCAGCAATCACCTTCGGGGGTAAAAGTTGGAGAAATCGCGAGGATTCTTCCAAATGAAACAATGGACCCAACTGAAAGAGAAAACGAGATGGCGGATGGGAAAAGTTAATTGGCGATTTGGCACCCTCGAGGAAGATGGCTCGATTGGACTTGCGTGCAAGGATGATTTGGACAGTTTAGGTGGTCTGATTTATTATGGGTGGTTTTTAGAGTCACGTTAAGTTGGAGATTCATTACTGATAAGGATTCCATTAAGGCAAAATTGTATTGTAAATGATAAATACACTAATGTTTAAAGATGAAGAAAGTATTGAGTTGTATCTACTGCCTGAAGAGTAGATAGCTAATTAGTTCACAAAAGTAGACCACCATGAATGTTTTGTGAATATAAAGTTGTTTAGTGGTTTCAAACAGTGGGTATTGGCTTTACATAGAAGTATCCACTTTTGGCTTGAAACATTGTTTTTGTATAGAACTTTCGTTTTTCAATGATTTTAATATGTTTTTGATAACACATTAATTATTAAATTTAAAATGGTGATTGATTTATAACTATTGTTAAGCATTATTTTTTAAAAACTACAGCTAAATTTACTTTTAACAAGCCCATAGGACCAACACTACTTGCATGCTAAAACTCGACCCTTCGTTAGAACTTTAAAACTTGAAGTTTTGAAAACGCTACTACAGTTTTACCACTATACCGTTTAATGTTATACAATTTAATACAGTTTTAAAATTATAATGTTAACATTATTTCATTTTCTTATAAGAAAAGAACAAACAAAAATAAAAGATATTAAAAAGACTTTTATATATCTTACTTCTTATTTAAACTTATAATTTTCCTATCTAGCACCCACGTCATATCTTTCTTTTGGTCACTTCTGCAGATTATTAATCAAGTAAGGAAATTAAATATTTAGGTAAAACTACCGTTCTGTAAATATCACTTTTATGTAACCTTTTTTTCAAACTGAAGCTTTTCCCTCGTACTCATGATTTACACAAAACTGGCAGGACTCATAATAAATCGGCTTTCATCCATAGATGGTTACTCCAAATTTTCCCGAGTCTCACACTTAACATCTGGAAATCGAAATTTATAGCTTGTTTCGGATATGCCTCAACCTAGTTTCCTGCGTGACAATACTTTTTATATGTTTTACTCTCAAGCTGCTGAAAATAAAATACATTAGCATTTCACTTATGACCATTTAAATATCTGGGAGTAAGGGAGCATTTCTTTGAGGAAATTGTGGTTATAAAAGGGTTATTTCTGGGATAAAACTCTATTTAACAATGGTAGTTTAAATTTATTTGACTTGGTTATCGTAAATATGAAAAGCACTTCAATATTCTTTAGGAAAATTATGTGTTTAAATATCTTTTAATTTAAATGCTTTAGTTTTATTTAGTTTCTTATCAGTCTTTTTTTAATAATGTCTTTTTACTAAATATGTTTGACAGTTTTTAAATGAATAGAAGATATATTTAAACCATAATGGAAAAGACCTAATATTCGGTTAGAATTTTTTTTCTTTTTTTTGTAATTATTTACAATGCAGCTTTCATAATTTTTTAAAGTATGCACATTATTTGAGTAATTGTTTAGGTTTGGTTTAACTCAAAGTTTAAAATATGTAAACATCTAAAAAAAAAAAAACATTTGTTGGATATCATTTACCTAGAATAATTTTCTTCAAACCCTCTCATTTGTCTTTATTTCGTTAAGAAATAAAAATGTTTTAGTTTAATCCAGTTATATTCCATACCTTATAATAGTATCTATGTCATAAATTAAACTTTATGTGATATAACATGAAGTTGTGATCACTCTCTATCCATTTATTACCTTACTTTAACACTAACTACCATTTTACTTATACTATATTATAACATGTAGTACATGTAGTAAACACCTACATTAGGGTGTTTCAATAAAAAATTTTTTTGAATTTCCCAGATGCCCCCCCTTCAAGTTGTTACAAATACTAAAACATTATTACCTGCAAATTTTCAGGTCTCTAGGACGATTTTTTGACCCCTGCGCCCTTCAAAAGTAGGTTTCCCATGTTAAAGCCATAGGGAAAATATTGAAAATATCGTCATTTTTGGTTCTTTTCAATTTTACGAGCCTGAACGTAGTCAATATCGAATTAAAACCTACCTATACATCATCTTTGGGACATCATTGCCTCAAGATTCTATCGGAAAAATATTCCATGACACCTACTGGGGGTAGTTACACGGGGGTGAAAAGCGAGCTTTCACCGAAAAACGAGGATGCTTGCCGGCGCTTACGGCGGGAGCTGGATGAAGGCCTCTCATGGGGGGTCCAGACACAACTCCCGCCAGATGGGTTCCAAATGACCAGGTACTGTCATACCGCGAGGAGAAGAGCTTTGAACAGGGTTGCCGTGAGTAGACGAGTCCAAAAGAAGAGGGAAGCTGGTATGAATTGAACGGCATTATTTGGGTTTTTAAGCGTACATTTGGCGAGTGAGAAAACGCGTTTCACGAATGAAAATAAGATAATCATATTTTATTAAACTACATTAAAATATAGATTATCTTTGAAATTTCTCGTTAATAAAAATCGAATTAATGAACACGGTAACTATAAATCCAAAAAATTATAAAATATCCAAATAAAATCAGATAAATTGATGTAAATCACATAACATAATATCAAATTAAATAGATCAGATTCGGTGAAATATTTAAGATCAGTTGAAAAAGATCAGATCAGTTAAAATAGATCAGATCAGTTAAAATAGATCAGATCAGTTAAAATAGATCAGATCAGTTAAAATAGATGAGATCAGTTAAAATAGATCGGATCAGTTAAAATGGATCAGATCAGTTGAAATGGATCAGATCAGTTGAAAAAGGTCAGATTAGAAATATTTAATCAAATCAGATGTAATGCGAAAGGAAATTCCAAAATTCGTTACTCTAGAATCGAAAGAAGTACACAGCTGAAAGATAGCCACTCAGATTTGGCTCGGAACATTTATTTTAGCGCCAAGTGAATAACCATCACCCCCAAAATTCAGTGGAATAATCCGTTTCTATAACAACCGCAGCATCATCGTATGACGTCAAAAGCTCTTCTCCTCGCGGTACGACAGTACCTTAGGAAAAAGGTTCAATAAACACTTAAATAGGCTTTTATCCAGGTCCCTCCGCAAACGCCGGCGAGCATAACCAGCACCCGCGGCAAGCATCCTCGTTTTTCGGTGAAAGCTCGCTGTTCACCCCCGTGTAACTACCCCCCAATAGGTGCCATGGAATATTTTTCCGATAGGATCTTGAGGCAATGATGTCCCAAAGATGATTTATAGGTTTTAATTCAATATTGACTGCGTTCAGGCTCGTAAAATTGAAAACAACCAAAAATGACGATATTTTCAATATTTCCCCTTTACTTTAACATGGGAAACCTACTTTTGAAGGACGCGGGGGTCAAAAATCGTCCTAGAGACCTGAAAATTTGCAGGTAATAATGTTTTAGTATTTGTAACAACTTGAGGGGGGGGGCATCTGGGAAATTCGAAAAAAAAATTCTACCATAGACTTTCGAAACACCCTAACCTATATGTAGGTGTTTACTATGTTCTAATGTTTTCGTGTTTATAAATAGAAAGAATTTAGACAGTTTTAGAAACAGAAGAAAGAAACAAGTAGAAATTTTTGTGATCCTAATAGGGTTTAAGAGAAGAAAATTGTGTTTATTTCTCAAACTGTGATCCATCATCCTACATCTCTACAATTATTAAAAACGCATATACTGTTTTAAAGAAAATGATGGTTTTTAACCTATTTCAAACTACTCGACATATTTTCAACCTCTTTACCAAACCATTAAAAGGATATCAGCCGATTAGTTTATTTTCATTGTTCCAAATTTGGTCTCTCACATCACAACAATCTAAAAGGAAGCAATTTTTAGAAAGAAGGGCGTCTAAAAAAATTATTTTTTATCAAATATGCTCCAGATATTAATGCAAAATATCTTAAATCTCACTTTCATTCCTTTCGGAATGCCCTGTTAAGGAAAATCTAGCGCTGTTCCAATCTTCAAGATCTAGTCATCATCTCAGTGGTCAATCACATCTAACCTCAGCATCAGAAGGTCAGCGCTAAATGCTCCCTTCCAATGTATCTTCGCTTTCCCTGTCTTTCAGTTCAATCTTGCCCCTTTCCCTGGAGCACAAATAAACACCACATAAAAACTGGCAATCTATTTCCGCGAATCGTTATATGGGGTCAAAACAAGCGTGCCTTGATGCCAACATCTGGATCTCAGGTTTTGGGTTTGGCTGCGAGAAAATCACGCAATCTTGTTAAAACACTGGGTATTAGGAACTGAACTCGTTACTGTTACTCATCTTTCATTTCTTTGTCTGATTGTCCTTTGGCTCTTCACAAGGAAGTGTTGCTTTGCCACCAGGCATCGGGGTGAGAACGTTATAAAAGTAATGGTAGAGGATGTTAAGATGGAGAGAAATGACAGCGATTATAACTCTTTGGAGGGAAATAAGTGACAAAAGGTACACTAATTGTTTTCTTAATATTCTCGCATGATTATTGGGTCATTTTTATTTCAGTATTAGTTGGGATTATTTGTAGGACGTTGGCCCACACATACAGACTCAATTACCCATGAGGAAAAGAAGAAATGGTGTATCATTTGTTATACTCATGTAATAATTTTACCTTAATAGGTACAGGAGTTCTTTAGAATGTATTTCAATCAGACATTTTGGGCACATATATTTATTAAAAATCTTGATGTATCTCTAAAGGTATAATTTAAAACACTATTTTGAGATGTAGGTAAGAATTCTTTTATAGTATTTAACAGAGCAGCCTTTTTATTTTAATGAAGAATGTTTCTTTGCTATTGTATTTCGACTTCGATTGTAGAGGCATTTTATGGTATTTGGGACCTTTTGGTTGAGTCCGTAATATGTAACCTTTCTATGATTATACTACACTAATTATTACTATACTACACTATACTATACTACAGCTGCACAAGCGCTGGAATAGGATCAATACATTTATTGTAAATTTTGATTCTGTTAAATCTTGGGTTAATTTTAGAAATCTTCTTGTACTTTCTATGACTATGTTATTTTAAGATATATGTAGTATGTTAAAAAAATTTTCAAACACAGGTAGAAGGATGCATGTTACGGACTTAAACATTTGGCAGAAGTACTAATTGTACAATTGTGAAATATCCTAATCTGTATTTTGAAAGAGACAAAAATGTACATTTTCTGTATGTATCTCAACTTTTATTATTAGTAGCCTCACTAAAACAAAAGAAAATTAAGAAGCATTGATTGGTGGTTTCGGGGTCTACCAAGAGAATTTAAATGAACTTTAACAGTAACAAGCACACTCATAATGTTTTTGTAATAGCATGGATTTGTTTACTTTAACAGATTGAAACAAAATATTTTCACTTGTACAGTTAATAAAATTAGAAAAAAATACGTTTCTAATATTAAAATATTCAAGAATATGATACAATGAAAATAGTTTTTTTATTCCTAATATTCCAAATTTCTTTATTTTACATCATGAACGAAGGAATCTCTTAATTCTATTGGTTTCCGGTTAAAGAAAAGCCGGTAACACCTTAAGAAGATAAGAGTTTTGCTGAATAAACTGACCTATAACATTTCCAAGTGAACCCAAAAGGTTAAGAAGGAACAAGAAAACTTCCGAGTCAAGCCCAAGTCAAGGTTTCGGCAACTTCACCTGTAAGTGCCAGGAGTCGTTTAAGGAGTGAAATAATGGCCCTAAGTAAACGCTTTGAGCACATATCCTCATTGTAGGTCAAGTTTTGAGTTGTCTGAGACCAACACTACCAGATGAGTCGTCCTGCTGCGATGGACAAACTTTGTGGAATCGAAATTACTTCAGCATAAGACATTTGGGGAGAATTGCACTTTTTGATGATTAAAAATGACGTTTTTTAAGTTAGAGGAAACAATTAACCATAGGGTTCTTTAGTAGAATTGCTCTGACGGTGGAACTGCGTCACAGTAGCATTTATTGCTGTTTCTGTTTTTAATTAACCATGAGCTTAGAATCGATAGAAAGTATCGTTTCTGCTGGTGGGTGGTGCCATTTTGCCTATGTTTGAGTTTTCCTTCTGTTTGAATATCCTTGTTGTATTGTATGGATTGTATCACCTATCTTTAGCAACAAAACAGGAAAATTGCTGATGTTACATGTTTGTTTAATGATTAATATTCGTTGGAATTCAGGTAAAGGAACTCTATTTCAACATCTAATACAAATTTTAATTAAGAAAGGTAAGATGTTATAAGTAGGGCAGAAATATTCATGTAATTACATATCTTTTCAGAAATCTGATAATGCAGAGTGTTCTCTAAGAGAACTACACGTTACAGTACAATAGACTTGACTTAGACCATTGGTCTCGGTGCTAGGGCTCCTGTAGCCTCCCACTACAAGTCAATACAACGCGTTTTAAGTTATTTTGGATTCATTTAGAACATTTTTGTTTGACATATTTCGGTTTACTTACATGTTTTTACATATTTAAGCTCTAAATACCTATTGTACTACATATTCATCCATTTTCAAGTTTTTAAAAATAATCACAAGTTTGCCCACTTTCTAAAATAAAGAATATATAATTAAAAACAACACGTATGATTGAAGTCGAAATTTAGTGAACCCAATGCTAAATTTAACTCTAAAAAGTTGTATATTCAGGATTGTCAATTAAAACATGCCTATTTATGTTTCCCATTTTAGCCTCAAGAGGTCTTTTGTTTAAAAGGCTTCCTACTCACAAACATTCTTTTCGGGTTCTGTTTGAAAAGTACTATTGAAGCTTCATATGCTTTTCCTACAATCACATTATTTTAATTAATTTATTAATAAATGAATTAAAAAAATGTGTTTGTAGAAAAAAGATATTGCTCCTATAAATAAGTCCCATTTTTTGAAAATATTTCTTCATAGTGTTCCATAAAAACCCCTGAATTAGGATTATTTAATCGACCATTAAGTTTTTAAACTCAATGTTTCCCAAAAAAATGTCTTAGTTGGTATTTGATGGATTTGAAAACACTCTACTAAAATGAACATTATTTGTATATTTAAAGGCATAACCTAAATAACTTTTGATAATGGTTTTAAAGTTCAGAGTTTAAAATATATTTTTGTTTTCAGAATTCATTGATAAGATTTTAAAATTAAATTATATGTATACCTTCTAATGTTCTCTATTTTTAATTACTTATTTTGCCCCTTTTTAATAATATTTACCTAAAATAAATACATATTGTACGACATATTTTGAGTTTTTTATTACATGGAAATCATAGATCTAGTTATGAGTTATAAATTGTATATTTTTGACTGAACTCTCAAGCAACGAAGTGTACATGTTTGAATGATGCACTTTTTTTTCTTTAATATTAGGTTTCTTTACCAATTTTGTCTACATTCTTATTAATATCTACTTCTTTAAGGGGAATTTTTAGTAAGATTCGCACGGTAAAAGTGCCATAATTTTATTATAATCGCAACAGAACCTCTGTACGTTTAAAAGGAATAAAAACTCATTTGATATGGATTTATCTGATTTAGAATCTACATGCTGATTTTTATAAAGATGAACTTTAAAAAGTTCATAAAAGTAACGAAGAAAAGGAAACAGAAGAGTTCTGTATGTAACGCACGAAATTAAGATAAAACTAATTTTCTTGACCTGTCTTAATATCAGTCAAACTCTCTTTTGTAATTCAAAATGAAGTCTCAAAAAGATCTTCACTATCTTGGCAGTTTCGTTTTTCTATGAATACAAATTAAAATTCGAGAGCATAACTTTATATCTTAATGCCTTGGTAGTTTTCCTTTAAAACTATGTTTTTTCCTGAATAAGGATTATAAAAAATATGATGTTCCCAAAATGTGATACTTTTTTTAAAAAATAATCATTAAATGTACAGTTTATTGCATTGGGTTTTAGGTTCAATTTAGATCTGTTTCCTTAGAAGTTTTTCTTCATTTCAATTAATAGTCTTAACTTAAGTTTATTTGAACGGATTAATTGCATACATCAAATTTTTTGTAGCCATTTACGAGTTATTGTTTCTTTTTAACACGAAAAATCTGAAATTAAAAATATAAGCACTCTTTAATGCATATTAAGTGAGGGGAAATCTGATTAGAATATTCAGGTTTAAATTTTATCAAACCCATTCTCTGTTTAAAATAAAGACGAAGTTCAAAACTTTAAAAAAAAATTATATACCATGGAGTAAATTCTGGACGCAGCATAAGACAAAAAAAAATTTCTCGCAATATAAATTATTTTTCTTATTATTTTTTATAGATTCTATTAGCTTTAAAATCTTCAAATTACTTGCCATGTTCGCTAAGATATCAGTTCCGTAAGTTACTTCAACAAGTAAATACTTTTACACATTAAACATAGCTCATTGGATCTGGTTTTGAAGATATTTGCCCATTTTGTGTGTTACAAAGGTTTTCTAATATAATGCAATTCTACATAGTGCATTATATCATTTTAAATACTAATTCATTATTCTAGTTCAATTATATAATATTTTATTACATTTAAATATTATAACCAATTTAGTATAATATTCCGTTAATATAACATACATTCCGTAAAAATAAAAACCTAAAAATATTTAATATCTATTTAAACAAGTTCTAAGTTACACATATAAAATAGTTTTATCTTATCATTAATCTTAAATTTGTTTTTATTAATTTCGAAATTTTGTTATTTTTCCCACTTTCTTTCCAAATTTCAGGACTATTACATGCAAAACTTAGGGGGCTGAAACTTCATACACTATAGATTCGGATCAAAAAGGAATGCTTTTATAGTGAGGTTTTATGAGAAAAGTTTTTTTTTATCCATGTTAGGTATACAAACTTTTCTAAACAAAGCGTGCGCATTTTTTAAAAAAACGTAGCAAATTCGGCTTTTTCTTTGTTGTATTCGTGTTCAGCACTTTGAATTTATTAGAATTTGCCTACTTTCATCCCAGAAATTTCACGTTTTAAAGATTTGTTCCCCAGTGTAATTTTTAGTTACATTTACTCATTTAAGATTAATTAAAATGTATATTTTAAGCCTTTTAAAAAACTACACATTTCATAACGTAAGAACAGAAGTATATTTACACAAATTATTTTAATGATGAACCTAAAGAGTTCCTTTTCTTGTGAAAGAATCTTGAATTTGAAAGGTAGAGGATCTGTTTCAATTTGGACATTGAGGCTATATTATAAAGCTGACAAAAGTACTTCGAAACAACCTTTAAGTATTGACTGTAGTAATTCAGCTGTATTAGATGTATCATAGTTGTGTTATTATTTTGCAAAATCTCCTACATCGGAACTATATTCTTTCCAGAATTCCATACATACTTCCATATTCTATTTTCCATTGCATTTTCGTTATCTCAATATACCTAGTACTTTAATAAATTTAATTCTCCCATACTTTTTTCCAGAATTCGACAAGATTTAATGAATAATTTGAGCATGATTAATCGAATGATTTTGACTCATTTGATTAATTTCTCATCAGTTCTGAAAAAGCTATTCATAATATTTCATCGCTTCTTTCCAAAATTTAGCATCACTTACTCTTGAAATCATTTTTGTCAGAATACTTAAAGCGCATCTCATCTTTTTCCTGAATACTTACGTCATCTCGCACTACTCATACTTCCTGAACACACAACTCCTGTCGTCGAATCGTTATTACGTTCGTTTAGTTTTAGTGACGAAGTCAGAAACGCCCTTCTGATTTCTTGCCAAATCATAAACTGCTCGGAACATCTAATCGAGATGATCGAAACGATAGACGATATTTCATCACTAATATAGGAATGACGCTTCTGGATTCCCTCACTCCGCCGATCTTTTGAGATAGTTTCGTTCTCTTGTCAAATCGATGCTTTAGCCACGAGGGAAAAGGTTCTTGGACTGAAAATGAGTTCTCTGATTTTCACGAACCAGCATTTGTTTCCGAAGCGTTTGCTTCATTCGAAAAATGCCTTCAGAAAAGCCTCTTCGATCTTCAAATTCACCGATATGGAAATCACTCTCGCTTCGGAAGGCCAGAGGAAACCGAAGCCGGACCCCTCGACGCTGGCATTTGGAGCGACCTTCAGCGACCACATGTTCGAGGTGGAATGGAACGAAGGGAAAGGGTGGGGGAGACCCCAAATCCTCCCGCTCCATAACTTTACCCTGCACCCTGGCGCGAAAGTGTTCCATTACGCGCAAGCCTCTTTCGAAGGGATGAAGGCTTTCAAACGATCCGACCAAAAAGTGGCTCTGTTCCGACCAGATATGAACATCAAGCGGTTGCAGCTGTCCTCCGAAAGAGCTTCTTTCCCTACATTCGACCGCGAAGAAATGATGAAGTGCTTGAAAGCCCTTGTGTCCATCGAGAAAGATTGGGTGCCGGACCAAGAGTCGTGTTCCTTATACATCCGCCCAACCTTCATAGGCCATGAAGGTTCTCTTGGAGTGAGCTCGTCCAAATCTGCCTTACTCTACATTGTCACTTGCCCGGTGGGACCTTACTTCAAGACCAGCACTGCCGTCCCGGTGTCTTTGCTAGCTGACCCCACCTACGTCAGGGCGTGCCTAGGTGGTGCTGGCAGCTACAAACTCCCCGCCAACTATGCCCCTACCTTGCACGTGCAGAAGATGGCTCAGAAGCAAGGGTTGGACCAGGTCTTGTGGCTGTCCGGCAAAGACCATCAAGTGGCCGAGGCTGGCGCCATGAATGTGTTCTTTTTGCTGAAGACCAGGGAGGGCATGGAACTGGTAACGCCCCCTTTGGACGGTACCATCTTGCCGGGGGTGATCAGAAGGAGCATCCTCGACCTCGCGAAGCAGTGGGGGGAGTTCAAGGTGTCGGAGAGAGCCATCACCATGAACGAGATCATATCCGCCAATAAGGAGGACAGGTTGATGGAGATGTTCCTCTGCGGAACGGCTTGTTCTGTGTGCCCCGTGAAATCGATTAGGTTCATGGGGGAAGACATCCATGTTCCGACTATGAAAAGGAAAAGTCCTTTGTTTTTGAGGTTTCTAGAGACGCTGAGTGATATACAGTACGGGAGGATTGAATCTGAATGGTCTGTTCCGGTGGAATAGTAACCTTATTCGTTCGTTTCCGTTTTGTGAGAGCCTTGAGAAATCGAGAAGCTATTATTGATTTTCTGAGGGCCCGGCCACACTGGACGACTCGAAACTATTCTTTAGTCATCATTTGGTTAGTAATCACAAGTTTTACTTTACTTTGCACGGGTGAAAGTAGCATTTCTTGTTTGTAATATTACGAATTTTAGTCTTTTGGTAACTGCTCTGTCAAGAAATTTCTTTACTCGTACCATCCATAACCATGTGAAATCTGTGCCAAAATTATTTTCCACTTTTACTAATTATTAGCTACTGTTAATTCAATCAGTTGCTGCTAATGTTACCAAACTTATAACGTTTATTATAATGCATACTTATTACGTAAAAATAACATAAATTTCCAATTTTATTTTAAATAGATATTTCCTTATCTGTTTGCTAAAAAAGGTACTGTAGACATTTTAAGGTGTTTCATATTTTCACAGTATGAATTAAGGTAAACAAGAGTTTAATAGCTACCATTTGCCACCATTACCACCTTTGTAATAATGTAATATAATTTATTGTGTAGAAATTTAGTTTTTTTATCTTGTACTGGTCTGCTTTTTATTAAAATAGAATTTTTTATATAGTATCAAAGGGTATATGTGTATAAATTATTTTAATTTGAAATTACTTTTACCTAAACATACCTATATTTTCAAGCAAGTTCAGGTGTGAAAAGGAAATAATGAAATGAATATATGTACACAAAGTGGTGAACTGTTATTAAATAATACAGGGTATTAAAAATGTTCTAAGTAATCATACACTGCTTGTACTTAAGTTTGTAATGGTTTTTTATCAAGAAAATACATCAGGATTAATTTTCATAACCATTTTATAATCCTTTTTTTTCAGAAAGCAGTTCAATTTTAAATTTTAAAGTTTTGACTTAAGTAAGAAATCTATCTTGAGATTTTATAGTTTAAGAAAACGTATTTATATTTATGAACAAGACAACAAAGGTAGAAAACATTTGAAATAGGTTATTGAAACAAAACACTGGCTTCCCTAGCTATCCCACAAATACATAAAATGGAAAAAGAAGTTACAAAATACTATCGTATATTTCTAGGATTATAAATTGTAATTATCTAATACATAACATTGAAATTAAATATATGAAAAATTCTATTTAACTAATGGGGTTTTCTTCTTTTTACTTTTACTTATACTGTATAAAACGGTATGGCTGAGTATAAAAAACAGAACATGATTTAAATTCCATACATTTATTGGAATTTTCTTAATTTATTGAGTTTTTTAAGAACATATTTTGTACCATAAGTGGATTGATTATTTAAAAAATTTTGTTAGCTAAAAGTTAGTTTTAAAGTTAAATTATTTTCATTCATGCTAAACAGTAATCTTAATGGGCCGTGGGGAGCCTAGTGGTTAAGGCATCGGCTTCGGGATCGGAGGGTCCCGGGTTCGATTCCCGACACCGCTGAAGACCCACCGAGTATAAGTGGAGTACGTGCTCGTTAAATCTGTGGGTCCGAAAGTCCTGTGGTCCGTCATGGCGCAGTTTACCACGGGTCCAGGTGTCTGGAGACTATTTCCCTCCCCTTCAGAGCATGGCAAAATTGTGGAGGTGGTGATAGATGGTGGCGACATCTATCATCCGAGGCTTAAGTCGGACTCCTGCCATTTCATGGGCCTCACTTTCTCAGGAGCCGCACCCCCTTTGCCTTAAATCCTGTACGCTTTGCGGATGGAGCTTGGATATTCCAAGTGGCATAAGAAACAACACAACAACAACAACAGTAATCTTAACTTCCTCCAAATTATTATATTTGAAAAATATTGTTTAAATAACTTGTACTAATAAAAAGCGCCTCAAGCTCTCATATTTTATATTTAGCATTTATACACGTTCATATCATTCAATTTGAAAAGAATTTCCATCCCCATTAATATGCTATGAGCATTCTTAAAGGAAACGAGGTCCATTTTTCCAAACTTCTAAAATTATTTGACCCAGAAAATTGCTTTAACATCTGTTGAATCAAAACTGACATTTTATTAGGCACGTCCTTATCTTTTCGTTTCCTATCAAAAGTTTGACTTTTAGTTTTAACCTTAGGAAAATCCCAGATTTCCAGCGATGACAGCAATACAAATATGGCTATTAAAGATGGTTTCGTCTTCTAGCTCACATCAAAACGTTCTGATTAAGCTCGACTTCGTTTATCACTTTTGAGATCACCACTCTACATTCCAGTCTGTTATATATCTGTTTTCTTAGATGTCGTAAAGAATCATAATGATAACTGCGTTTCTCTATATAAGAAGTGATTAAATGAGTTTCCTTTTAGGTACTAATTTAAATATTTTTCTTTCAAAAAATCTGCAAAATTAATCACGGTACATTAATAAAACTTAATTTAGTTTTCAGAGCAGAATTGAAAGATTTCTTTTATTTGTTGGTCAGCAAACATAAGGTGATACCGGAATTTTGTGTGACATTCCATTATGGTTTAAGACACTCATCTGAAAACAGCTCGAGCTCATATTGTTTTGATTTATATAATGAGTACAAAAAACTAAACAAATTCTGTTTATAGAGTACTACGCACTCGCGGGATTAATTCAGTGGTAAATAGTTTCAAATTATCATTCCCATAATTAATACCGTTTTAATCCATAATACCAAAACTCTTTAATTTTTACTTAACAAGCCATTGAAAACTCCAAATACTTTACGTAAGAATAACAATATTTTGTTTTATTGAACCTAAATACCCTGATGAATGCAGCACATTCAAATTTGATACGTATATACCACATGTGAGTTCGTTCAGTTCAAACAGTTTTTTTGAACTCTTGGTTAAGTACCAAAGTGTCCAATTCCAATCCTTATTTATGACCACCTCTCCATTTTATATGCCTTGTTCTAATTCAAACATCTTTTCTGCATCCTCTATAAAGCGTTAATTCACCCCACTTGATGCAACCTCGAAAAGCTCCGTCCTTCTTTATGGTCCCAGGTGTGGCTTTTACTCTTTCTTTGATCCAGAAACTCCAAAATATTCTCCCCCCACAGGCATTTCCCATGCTTTAATTGAACGCTTCCAGCATTATTCCAAAGTACCTTCATTTCGAGATGGGAGATTTCGCCTTTATTTGCAAGTGTTTCAGTTTCGTTGTTACAAAACTCATGCATATAAAAAAATCTTTATTTTTCTTTGTGAAAAGCCATCTACAAAATTTACCTAATACTTATTATGTAGTCGCTAAACGTAATCTACCGCCAATTCATTTTTCACGTGTCACACTGATATGAAACATCACCATAAATTGAATTTTTGGTTATGACCTTTCAAAAAACATACTTGTAAGTTTCGTATATATGATACTTCTTTGAATATCTTTCGAAATCTAAACCTTTACAGGTCTGTTTGGAACAACATTTTAAAACGTTTGGATTAGAAATTGTAACTTATTAATGTTAAAATAGCATTTAGACAAATTATTAAAATAATTATAAATTAATTTGGATCATTTAAATGAATTTGAGAGGACAATGGAGTATATAGAAATATTTAATGTTATCTCACTTATATAAAGGCATTAATTAATTCATGATTATTTCTTTTAGTTCCCACTTATATAAGAAAAATCGAGACAATACTCTATACAAATGTAGATAGTCATTATAGATAACGAAAATTATTTTGAGTAGTAATCTAATTTTTGTTTACAACTCGACTCGATTCTCGACTTGTTAGAAGTTTTAACACTTTTATGTAAGCATTTGTTCATTAATTCATATAAATGTGTTTCATCAACTTAAAAAAATAATCAATAATTTTACGCCTAAAACATAGGAACACAAATATATTGAATGAAACTTTATGATCATATTGCTGAGTATTTCTTACGTCACTAGGTATGAAAATTGTAATTTTTACTCTGTAAATGACAGATATTTGACTAACAAAAGAGGAAAATAATAAAAACATCCCTTGCCAACATATTTATCACTTTTTTAATTTATTCAAATTGAACTAAAAGGTTCTTACATAACATTGGGATGTAACAGATCTAAAAGAGTAATCCCTGATGGCATACTAAGTGATATCGATGTTTTATTCAAACCCCATTCATTTTTCTCTAAAGGACGATCCCTTTAATTGCAATAAAACCATTCGGGTTACTGAGCTCTTCTCCCATCCAAGATGACCGCCAAGGCCATCGCATTCTTTTATCCTCTTTTTCTTGCTTTTCCTCTCGAAAATGTTTCCCAACTGACCTTCTTTCCCCCCTCACCCTTCTGCCGCATCCGATAAAGTGGCACACATGTTGTCGCTGGTCAATCGCCGGCGAAGAATAAACTCTGCGTAGTATTCAGTTAAAAATATTGAAATTAACGGTGGTGGTTTGTAATAACTCTTTAAGAACAAGCCTCTTATTCCAGGGTTTTGAATGAGCGTTCGAATAAAATATGCATGCGTCTGTCCTCTAAGCTGGGCCAGTCTTAATACATATTGTTCGTTCAGTGTTTAATAACTATAAATCAAAAGATATATTTCGTGTTTCATCGTGCAGTAAAGTTTAAATATGAAGATAGTCGTATTTTTTTCTTTTATTTTATAGGTGTGAAAAACTATTTAAAATTAGGTACCTTAAATTTTGGTTAAACTGTAAAAATCGTTAGGATATTCTTAGGTTTATTTGTGTACCATTTGCCTTTTTCTAATTTTTAATGATGTTTGATTGAAAATAAATAACTAATATATTCATATAGCTGAAATCTGAAACTGATATTAATTAGTAGTTATCAAGGAATATTAAGTTTAAAACTGTTTTTTGTTTATGTGTACTTACTCTAAACTCTTAAGTTCAAAAGGTTCAACTAAGTTAATTTCTCTTACATCGTTAACGTTTTGTGTTTCTTTCATGTAACATTTTGCTCCGAAAGTTACCACTTTTAAGCGGAAAATTAAAACAGAGAGTGAAAGCACATCTTTTAAAATACTTTTATAAGTAATAATTCTTTAATAAAAAGGTTATTATAAATAATTGTCAAAGAATAAACTAGTTGATTTTTGAAGTTTTTTCTGATCCGAAGGTCCGTAATACCAAAAGTTTTTAAACAAAGAGTCAATCATATAACACTGGTATTTTTAACGTTCGGTATTGAAGACTCTTGTATTCATTTTCCCAAGAAGTATCTCATATAAATCAACCCAATGTTTAAATTTTCTTGTTTTAAACCTAAATGAATCGCTAGTTTAAAAAAGGGAATATAAGTCCAAAAAAATGGTTTGTGCGTAAATAAATGTCCGAACTTTGCTCTATACATGATTGTAAAGAGGAAACATAAAATTAAATTGGAAACTTAAGTTAATTTGTCTTTCTTTTCTTATTCTTCGAAATAAGATTTGATTTTAATTTAAAAGAGTTTTTTTTTCTTTTTTATCCAATGAATGCTTGACTCCATTGATAGTGCCTTAATGACTCAGTTTCACATTTTTATTTTTGTGCTGTGAACTAAGCATGAATATAATTTAGTTGTCGATTAAAGTAGTTTTTAAGATTTATTTTCATCTGAAATTTTATAGGTTTGAGAAAGGAAATAAAGTCAATCAACTTTTTTTAACTGTAAATATTTTTGAATATTAGTACTTATATTTTTCCAACGATTATTCTGTACTCTAAATAGGGTTCTGAATTTCCTGTACAAATTTTGTGGTTATACAATTAAAATTCCATTACTTATACAGTTTTTCTTCCCCCCCCCTTTTTTTAAACTGACGATTCAAATATTCCTTTATTAAAGTAAATTAATTTATAAACTACAATTATATTCATTTCTTATTCAGCTTATTATTCTTGTATTCATTATTTTCATTCATTCTATTTCATTCATTTTATTTTATTTAGCTTTTATTCCTAAGTGGAAAAAATTGCTTGAACAAATTATCCCATTATATTATTAATGGGCAGTATTAAGTGTATACTGGCTAATTCCGTTATTACAACTCAAGTAAGTGTTTACTTTTCAAGTTCAGGTATTCGGTTGCGTTTTTTAGGTCAATCAAGTATTTGTTTACATCATTAGCCTCTGTGACGCTTATTTAGCCACAGTTGTTCTTGGAGGTCAACAATGTCTATTACGCGTAATGTTCTCCGTTGATTTATTAAACAGGCAAAAGCGTGCAGTAACAAACAATAGGAAATCTTGATCATGAATCATAGCAGAATAACATGTTTCTCGATGACAAAAAGAATTCGTTCCTTTTCCAGATCGTTATACAATAAGTCCAAGACTTACCAATATTTTATTAAAGTTATTTAACGTATTTTGAGCAATAAAATACTCAATACTTTCAAAAAGTTACCTTTTAAAACTTTAATATTTATTTTCACATAGAACATTTCGGGATTTTATATTATGAACAATGAACATACATAAAATGAAACAATATACACAAAGGGTTATAAAGCTAGGTATAAACTTAAATCTGATATTGCACGCATTTCTAATGATTGATACATTTTATTATGAACATATGAAGAATAATCATTATGTTTGAAATAAATTACGATAGTTGAAGGTACTATAATTAAAATTTAATAGTGTGAAAAATTTTATTACAAAAAAATCTTGACATCAAAATCTTTTCTGGGTACTATGTTACTAAACTCAAAACCAAAAGCGTTATTAACGATTTTGACTTACAAATATTCGCATTACAAATGGTTTTTACATACTGTATGTTACAGTCTTCTTATTCCTATTTCCATAGATGAAAAGTAATCCGCGATTGAATTTCTGATTATTGGCGAATATAATAATATTAGTGTTTAAAATAACTTTATTTTTCCCTCCAAAGCACTACTACTATTTCTTAAAATTTCTCTTGGTCCCTTCACTTCAATTAAATTTAATGGAACACTTTTTATCGGAATCGACATAAAAATTCTGAAGTAATCTTATCTAATTCTTTGTTCAACACAATTCTTCAGTCTGTAGTAACTTGCACAATTGAAGCACTTTATTATTTCTCTGCATTACAGTCATTGTTACACTTCCGAACTTTTAGCGTGGGTTATTTTGTATTGAATCAAAGACATTGCAACAGAATTCCACTCTTAAATTCTTAAACGATGTTAATCGCTCTCAGTGATCTGAAAAAGGAACAAAGGAAGATGGGGAAGGAAAGTATCAACGGTTTTGATTTATTTGACAACTTTATGACCACGATTGGTCGATGACTAGAGTTTTACTGGACAACTTGATTTGATGAGGACGAGGAACTGATGAAAGAAGACATTTTGTCTTTGTGTTTCTCCTGTCCAAATTCTTTGAAAGACACAAAAGACATTTTATAGGTGTGAATTGGGACACTTAAAATGCAATCAACTATTTATGTTAATACTTTAGTAGTTATATTTCATAGAGAACAGCGCAAATGTAATTATTCTAAAACCCCTGAGTATTTTTCCCTTGATATTATTATGTATTAAACTTCGGTCTGTATGTCAAAAAATATTGAATACTTTGCAATTAAAATGTTCTTTACTGATTGCATGTCGATGGTATGACATAACTACTATGTATTTACTTTGTCACTCTAATGTTTCCTCTTCATATTGTTTTCATTAGTGACACTAATGTAATTTAATACGCATAATAACACCAATTTTATTAATTTGACTACTTGATTTCATTAAAATATTCCAAAATATTTTTACATCTCGGTTAATTCTTTTTACAAAATCCGGATTTCTAATGCTGATAAAAAACAAGGAAACTCATACACAATTCAAAAAGTTTATGTGGCTTTTTTTTCCAAATTTTTAGCAATTCTGTGCGTATTAATTCTATTGCAAAAAACGAGGGTTTACTTCGATTGATCAATTTAGGCAATATCTTTGAAGAATAATTCCAGGAATGTTAATAAAATAACCACTAAATTCAGGTTATGAAGCCATGTATCCATAACTGAATCTTTTCAAAGAAAGAAAAACGTTTTTATAATATCACGTCTTTCCTTCAGGCATTCCTAAAAGGATGCACGTTTTACTATTAAAAAATTTAGTCATTAACCCTATCTACGTGCTCAATATTTTAAGTTTCTTCACTAATTGGCATCATTACACTTTTTACAATAGCGCAAC
The DNA here is from genome assembly GCA_963680715.1 of Tetragnatha montana. Taxonomy (NCBI): domain Eukaryota; kingdom Metazoa; phylum Arthropoda; class Arachnida; order Araneae; family Tetragnathidae; genus Tetragnatha; species Tetragnatha montana. Next base: position 14,496,850 of record OY796680.1, on the reverse strand, counting down.
AACAAATTTTATTGCAGGATGTATATGTTAAGTCCCATATCCGCTTACACGAAAATGACTATAATATGCAGTCCGGTCTTGTCTTCGAACAATCCATTGATTTTAAATGGGAAAGCTTTTAATTAAGGATATAAGAAACCCAGAAATCCGACACTTCTTAATTATTGAATCGACACATTTCCATTGTAAAACTGCTACCAGCACTTCAGGATGCACAATAGGTTCTGGCAGAACCAATTAAACAAGAAATCTTCGTTGCAAGGTGAATTACAGGCTAGAAGGAATGTATGGTTCCAGAACCTCCAGGGCAAGCACGTTCGGTTGTCGGTATTGCGCCTCCAGGAACACATCTTCCTCCTTTAGTTGTGGATGTTCCTTCCTTTTATCTTCTAAAAAATGTTCTAATGAACTGAATCTCAGGCTCCCCTTTTAACCCCTAGAACAGAGAAATTGGAACGGCGGGAAATGGAAGACATTGCCATTATCATGAGAAGCTGAATCGTGCTTCTGGCTGGTCGTGTTATTTGCCATTTAGTGTGTTGCCAAATTCAGAGTGTTAATTAGGCTAGACTTGTTTACCCATCAATAAGCATTGACTTTTTAAGTGATAGACTTTTTGTTGAACGTTATACTAATGGAAATAAATTTTCACTTTGATGTCTGGACATGGACAACCAATTGGGAGTAATTGGGAATCCAGAGGAAGCACGCATAATAGCCCTTCTGAGCTAATCAAGAATTTCTAATTGATTGCTTTGAATTTATTTCTATAAAAAACATCATGAAATAAAAATCAGAAGATAAGTTTGGCTCCTTCTTGGTGGTTCGCAGCAGTAAAATTTCTATACATGCTCCAAAAAAAACGGTTATATATTTTTTTTAGATTAGCTTTCCCTCCCTCAAAAAAATACCAAAATTATTCATTTCAATTTTTTCATTAATTCATTTTCGTTTTGCTTTGAATTGTCTTCCATTCCATACCGTTTATTTTCTTAGTGAGAATCAAAATTCTGAATATCCATTTTGAATTTTAAGGGGACCAAGGGACCTTTAAAGTAGTAAAATAAACAATGGCTATTAATGGCTATTTCATAATGCGAAGTCAAATGTTCTCTCATATGCACCTAAAATGCACCTAAAAAAAACTAAATAAACAAAAATTTCAAAATAAAAAACTTATTTTTAATTTTTTAAATCAAATTAAATTTTTGATAAAAAATGCTCCTGGCGCATACCTAATTAAAATAATGTAACCAAACTTTTAAAACATGTTCAATGAATAAAGTTTAAGATAACTAAGGACTGAAACTTGGTTACGACATCTTTTAGATTCCAAAAAATGGATAAATAATGTTTTTTAAGGAAAAATTAGAATATTTTTAAATTAAAGCTTTTTAATTAAAGAAATTACTTATGTAATTTATGTAAATGTATAAAGGATTTAATCCTTGATTTTGTTTCTAAGTACTTCAGAAACAAACATAAAAAGTTTTGAAGTAATTGAATGAAACTGAATGCGCAAGGAGCATTTTTAAATCAAAAATTTAATTTGATTTAAAAAATTAAAAATAAGTTTTTTATTTTGAAATTTTAGTTTATTTAGTTCTTTTTAGTTGTATTTATCAAAATATGATAGAACATTTGACTTGGCATTATGAAATAGCCATTAATAGCCATTGTTTATTTTACTACTTTAAAGGTCCCTGGTCCTTTAGTATTATTGATTAAGATCTAAAGGGCAACAATACCTACTTATAATTTCTAGAAATGTAATATGCTCATGTCCAAGTATTGTGCAAATAACATTGTAACATAACATGTCCAGGGTCCACGTAACATCATGTAATATGCTCATGTCCCCCCCCCCATGATGAAGAGTCATAGATGGAGGGAGTTCATGATTGCGATTATGGTATTATAGAAATTAACATCTTATTAAGCATACAAAATCAGAGTATTTGAGAAAGTTGTCTTTAATAATAGTTTTCCCTCCAAACAAATTTATTAACTAGAATAATTTCGATACTTCTTTCGGCCTTTTTGTTTAAACTTATTATCTCTTACGTGATTTCCTTTTTATTAAAATGTATCTATTTCAGAGAAGAAGTTCATAAAATAACTTAATAATAAAATAAAAAAAATCTCTTTTAAACGATACGTTACTAAACAAAATACTATAGCAACTTGCTTTGCAACATTATGATGAAGCATTTTTTTTTCCGTACACCAATTTAAGAGCAATTCTTCCTCCATTTTATTTTATTATTAAACTTTCTTGAAGGTTTAAAATTTTATTGTAATTTAGGTAAGTATTAATTAACTCATGGAAAAGTTATAGTTCATTCAATCATTCTTGCTGTTTTTATTCTAAACTAAAGCAACGAACCTAAAAAATAAAGACTAATGAATAAGTACAACCAAAAGTGGCCAAACGACAAATTACAAAGAGCGCTTCAAAAACATTTAAGCCTTCTGGCATTAAAGTAAAAAAACACTCCCTAAAAATAAAAGTAAACCAGCAGATGAGGTGGTTTAGCGGACAAATTCGAACAAAGGAATTGATTTTGGGAAAGAGAAAAGGATGACCTAAATTCTCGCAAAATGACCTTCGGAAAAGCAAAAAGTTCCATGGGAGGTAACGGACCACAGACACGATAATGTCTGCGAACTGAAAAAAAAGGTTTGGATCTTTGATACTCCATTGTGTTGTCCTCGTCTAATCAGTATCTTCTGCTTATAAGTTAAGCCTTAATGAAAATTGAGGACCGGAGAGGCCTCTTGATGGGAACTTCGCTTCGCTGATTGCGTTCGTGAGATTCTGTTGCCATTTTCAGGTGGTCATTTAAAGCACTGGATGAACAAAAGGAAAAAAAGAAGTGTAAGTGACCGTACAAAAACTCGGTTTTACTAACTGCACTCCGACTAGTTTCGGTGTTTTTGTAAAATTCGGTTAATCGATTGTACTAAAGTAAGTTTTCGACCATAAAATTGTTCCTTTGGAGTCAGCAATAAAGATTGATGATGAGGTTTTTAGTTTCTTTCTATGGTCTTTTTAGGCGTAACCTTTGAGTGTGACTGGTCACTGGTTTGTGGTTATACTAGAATTCATGGTCCATATAGTCACGGAGTATTTTTTAAGTCACCGGCCTGTTATAAAAATGAATAATAAAATTTTACCAATTGGCAAATTACAGAGCGTTTTGATTGGAAAAATGGAATTCTATGCAACCAAATTATTTTCATTCGTTGTCAGTATTACTAATGATGAGGCTTATTGCTTTTGTGTCATTTTTCAGATTTAGAACTTAAAAAATATTTTGTTGTTATTTCAACTTTTGCACAAAAAATGGAAGTTAAAAATAAATTAATTTCCCTTCTTAGAACATTAGAAATCTCTGTATTTCAAATTGTAGATTAAATCCAGGAATTGAAATAAAAAATAATTATTATAATGAAATCCTATCTCTAATAACGAAATAAGACGAAAAACTCCTTTCTCTGGAGAAATTTATTTACATTTTACAGATGTGGCTTTTAAAGATTGTATTTAAGACAAGTAAGAAAAGTGATTACCAGATTCAATTTTGAAACTTCTATTTTTTTAAAATTTAATGTAACTTCGAGATAAAGTTATTTATCACGTGAATATAAAGTGGTTACCCAATTAATTCAACTGAACAATTTCTCTAATTGCAATTGCTAAAAGACACTTAATTTATGCATAGTGTTTCTTTTATGTGTCTGAACATGTGCGTTGTAGTCAGGGTTGGCAAAAACCCGGGTTTTTTTGAAAAAACCCAAGTGGGTTGGGTTTTTTCGGGTTTTTTCAATAAAACCCTGAAAAAACCCATATAAAACTGGGTTTTTTCAGAAAAAGTGTGGGTTTTTTCAATATTAAGTGGTTTTCTTCTAATTAGTATGTGGATTTTTTCAAATTTTAGTGAGTTCTTTCTATGTTAAATGTGTTCTGTCAAAATAGTGTCAGTTTTTCCTTAGTTAAGTGGGTTTTTCAAAATTCGTCAGTTTTCTAAAAAATAATGTTTTTATTTTTATCTTAAAGTGTTCATTTACCAATGCTATGAGATCAAATGTAACAATAAGCTTTGGAGTATAATAAAAAAAGAGTATAAATAGTTAAATTACGATTTATAATTTTGAAATTTAATTACATACTATTCAATTCAACTGGATGACAATTGTAATATAAATTATAAATATCACCCTACCTGATCATATCTGGGTCCTCGTAGTTGAAGACACGTCGCATTTATATTTTGTTACTTTGACTACTATTAACATGAAAGATTGAAAATCATATCAAACTTTTAAAAAAAAGCGAACCTCATCTGCCCTGCCCTTGAGGCATCTGATATCTTTCCTTCCTTTCCATGTCCTTTCCCTACTTCTAAGAATCTGGTCACATGGTCACCACACCCTCTATGACTCAGACCAATCACAAACTTTTAAAAGATTGGAAGGGAAAAAAAAGAAGAAACAGCAGATGTCTTCCCGCTTTTATTTCAATAATAGCATAGCCAAATCAAAACTCGTTTTTTCTGGTAGAGACTATCGATCTACAAACACTGCATTTTTCAAAATCTCATGTTTCTTGGATAAATAATTTCAAAATTCAACCAAAAATAAATTTCACAAAGAACTGAACTAGGAAAAAAAATTAAACCTTTTTTTCACAAGGAAAGTTTTAACGATAGGTTAAGTGTTCATGGAGAATAATGAATTACAGAAATCTGAGTTACTAAAGATCTGATTACTAAAGATTTCGTACAAAAAAAGAACAAAGGGGGAGGGTCGGGCAGGTTCTTATGTAATTATGAGAGGGGGGTTCGCGGTTAACTTATTTTTGCTGACAAGGGGGAGGGGGGTCAAAAATAACCAAAAACTTGCTTACGTAATATTTGAACGGCCCCATAATAAAAATATTTCCTGAAAACTTAACTTCATCTGAGTAATCGATTTGAACTGGCTAAATTTTAGTGCTAATGTTAAATTTAGGGCCAATTTTGCAACAATTTTTTAAAATATTTCGATATTCTAATATGAAAGTAGTGTCACCAGAACCCTATAAAAATTTTAGTCTCGAATACCGTATGGGATCTGCAGGGCTTTTATTGACCTCGCTTGTGTATTAGAGGGGGGGATTGCGCATTCGGTAGCTTTAAGCTTAAAGGTTGGCTTTAAAAGATTTTCACCGGATAAATGACCTTTTCCTTAAATTATGTCTTTACGAAATAGAATATGGAATTTGAAGATGGTTGAAGAATAATTAAGGGGTCTATAGCCGTGCGTAATATGTCCGTATTTTTCATTTTAGACCCATTTACCTAAATTAAATAATTTTTTCGGTGACATATTCTTTAAGAGGACTTAAAAATATACATCCATAAGAATTTCCGTGCCATTTCATGCATATGCAGTAGGTTATTTGAGTTGTGGAAAAAGTTTGGATATCGAGTCAAAAACACAAGTCTAATAAAAGCATGTTAACTGATATTAATTATTCAGGTAAATTTTTTCTGAAATTTTTATATTGTATTTGACCAATAGGGTAAGCTTTTTCCTGAAATTCCGGTATCCATGGTGATTCTTACGTCTTCCAGGAATTTATAAACACAAAAGAAGCCTACTGGTTCATACTGAGAACAACTCGGCTTTTTGGCTAAGTTGTGCAGACAAAGAAGAAAGGGAATTTCTTTTATTTGTACCAAAGTTTTGATATCATTTTCGTGATTTTCACTATGTTTGTCTCCTATAGGTGCGTTACAAAAATACATTAATTTTGGAGGGGGCGTTTGAAATTTATTTTTCCCGCCAAAAAATAAAATAATTTTCCGGTTCAGAAAACTCATGTAATGTTTTCTAATAGTAGTAGTTTACGGATATAGTTTGAATTAAGCGATACGATGATTAGTTCGGGAGAAATCTTTAAAAAAAGTCTTGGAAAAGCAAACATTGGATTTTCTGGATCGCGCAATTTTTACACCATCCACTACCTCTTAGTGAGTCAGTCGAAAGCCCTTTTCAAATTATTTCCGAAAGTAGTAATTTATATTTAAGCTTTTCTATAAACAGATAAGGAGCTCTTCAAGCGTATAAATAAGACGTGCAGGCTTAAAACGTGCCACAAGACAGTCGGTTCCCGCCAAAAAATAGCACGGGATTAAAACTTGTAGGTATAATATACAAGTTTTAAGATACTAATTTGAATTTGAGTTATTAATTCAATTTTATACTGACTTGAAATAATTAAGCGATAATTACATTTTTAACATTACATTTATTTTTAATATTTATGTTTTGATATCGGTAGCTTTATGGGACAAATTTTTTTTAACTTAGTTATGTTAATTTTTAGCTGCAAAGAGGTTTTTTTTTTTGTAAATGGAGGTTCATAAATCTTATATAGGTAACCCTTGATTTAATGCCTCTATTTTACAGTGTTTATTTTCCTTTCGTGTTCTGACGATACGTTAGAAAATGATTCAATTTTATTCAAAACATTAATCATTACATAACGATAAAAATTAGTTAATGGGTATTTATTTGATAAAATCAAACACCATCGATCATTGTGAGTAAAAAAAAAAGAATGAAAAGTCTTCTCAGTTCGCATTTCAAATGTGAAAGAACGACTCCAAAAGCTGTTAATATTTTTACAAAGACTGAAAGAAAGGTTTCATGGACAGTAAAAAAAACACACGTCTTGTGTAACGTTACTAAAATCATCTACATAATAATAAAAATTTCCATCATCTCAAACCGTTGAACATAGAAATGTTGGGTGAAGCTTATGGAAACATTCCAGCTGTCAGTCCAGATGGCCCAAACTGAAATTTTTTGGTTAATTAAGGCATTTCCGTTCGAAAATATTGTCATTTATGCAGTTCACTGGTATCCAATAGCCCATCTTTGATAGGTGTTCCAAAGACTCACAAAAAGACCTATTTTTTATTATTTTTTTCTAATGCTATCAACATTGAGAGAAACTTGAGAAGTGCTCCACTCTCTCTACCCTTAGCTCACAGTCAATTCAGCAGGTGTGGTTGTAACAGAATATTTTCTCTCAGTAATGAAAATAAGTTTTATTTTGATAACATGAGAGTAAAAGGATTACTACTCGCAGTGTCATTGAAGTTCCCAGGGAAACCTCAACAAAATTTACTTTATAATTAAACAATTTGGATTTCATCATATAAAACCGTTCCTTCATTTTGGGAAAAATTCATTTAATTTTAAAACGAACTTAATTAAAAGAAAACGTTCTAAACTATGGAAAAAATATTCAATCATGAAAAAACCTATTTAATTTTGAAAAACCCACTCATATTTTTAAAATCCACCTTAATTTTTGAAACTAGTTTAAACTTTAAAGAAACTAACAAAATTATGAAAGAACTTTATAATATTTAAAAAAACCTCTGAAATTTAAAGAATTATTCCCTTAATTATTGAAACCTGGTTTAAATAAATAAAATTAACTTTGAAAAAAAATATCCACTGAAATTTAAAAAACCATTCTTCATTTTTTATACCAAGTTTGAATTTTAAACGTCCAAAGTTTTGAAAAAAAAAACATTCAATAATGAAAAAACCCACTGAATTACAAAAGAATCTATTTACTTTGAAAAAAAAACACTGAAATTTTAAAAACATCCTAAGTTTTGAAAAAACCCACTTAAATTTTAAAAATATCCTCAGCTTTGAAAAAACCCATTCAATATTAAAAGAAATCTATTTAACTTTGAAAAAAAAAACACAGTGAAATTTAAAAAAAAAAAACCGCCTTAATTTTTTATAACTAATGTAAGTTTAAACTTTAAACGTCCTAAATTTTGAAAAAACCCATTCAATAATGAAAAAAATACCCATAATTTTTGAAACATGATTAAAATTTTGAAAAAAACCACTCAACTGCAGCTCTAGGCACGTTATTTCGTTAAATGTTTTTCATCAATATTAAAACTGCCAAAATCTTGATTTTTCTTGAAAAAACCCAAAAATGGGTCCAAAATGAGGGTTTTTTCAGATGGGTTTTATTGAAAAAACCCATTGGGTCCAACCCAATTGGGTCCAATCAAGCCAACCCTGGTTGTAGTGCACATTGATAAAAAAATGTTTGTGGAATTGATAAAACAAGAGAGGGGTGGAAAATGTTCTGCACATATCTTGACTATTATTTTAAGTAGCAATAAATATGTGATCAAAAATAACTAAGCTTATTAAGTTAAATGAAAAAGTTAGCTTTTGTGTAAGTAACCATAACTCAAGACTATCTCTTGCGTAATACTCTGAAGAAAAATTCTCTAACCATTGTCCAATGATTTTAATAAGCTTATTTCTGATAACTAAATCATCTTCAATGTATGGGAACAGTTTCTTGTTCCAACCAACTAGTTTGAACAATAGCATTTATCTTGGTTGCAAAGAAGTATTTTAGAGAGGATTATTTAATTCTAATAAGGAAAAGAGTATGGAATGCAGCATATACTCATTGGTAATGTATGAAATAGAGCACCAAAATAAGACAAAACTAATTTATGGTAAATCCTTTCTTTAAATTAACTAGGTGTATTTTTTACATTTTAAATTAGTACTTTACCCATCTAACCTCCGTTACTAAATCCCCATTAAACCTTTTTCAAAGTTTTTCTTTAAAACCGTGAATCATTACTTTATCATTAGAATTATTACTTTTTGGGTGTCGGTTTCTTTAATTTTGATTCAAGTTAGATAAATTGTGCTACTTGGAAGATGAGTAAAAGGTCTTTTATGAAAATTTAATAAGTTTCATTCATTTAATCTACATAAGAGTAGTATATAAAAATAGAAATATACTTCTATGAAAAAGTTCTAGGTTGAATAATAGAAAAATTGACCTTTGTTAACAGCTTGTATAATATAAAATTTTAAGAGGAGGAGACATTTATAAAAAGACATCTGATTATGTAAAATTGACTGACTATCTCAAACCTTTTTTTAGGTTTAGATGTTCAAATGATTGAAATAAAAAAAATATTTAAATTTATTAAATAAAGTTATTTAGAAAATCTTAAAGGTTAATCTATGGTTATCACCTTTTTTCTAGAAATTTTCCTTCTAAGTCCATACAAAATAAACACCTGTAAATCCCTGCCTAGAACTTCATATAAATGATACATTTTAAATTCCCTTAAAACTACTAGGAAAAGATAAAAATAGCATGCTTCTAACCACAAGTAAAAGTAACTACTACTTTTTTTACTTTAAGATTGACACATAACCAACAGAAATTCCATTTAATCCATCATACCTATGTATAGAGAAACTTAAAAAAAACTAAATCCATAACTTAGACCAACGGTGGGCAACCTCCGGCCCGCGGGCCGGATCCGGCCCGCCACGTCATTTGGTCAGGCCCGCGGAACATTTTAAAAATTGTCATGGAGAAAAGTAAAAAAGACTTCAAAAAGTCTCCAAAGGACTTAAAACACTACTTTTGAATATCAAATTTCAAAATTTTTCTTGGGGAGAACCCCAACCCCCCCCCCCCTCCACCATTTGGAAGTCTGTTGTACAGTGTTTTTTCTTTGAAAATTCTGCCGCTTACAAGAAACGGTCCCCTTTGATTGTTCCCCAAAGTGGTTAAAGCCCCCACTAGTTAAAGGGGAAATTTTTAAAAAATTTCCTGGGGGTGGACCCACAGCCCCCTCGAAATTCTGAAGTCTATTTATAATTTTTTTCCCTTCAAAATTATGTGGTTTATAAGGAGCCGTTCTGTTCAGATGTTACCCAAAGGGTCTCAAAATGAGCAAAATCACTACTTTTATAGGCAAATTTTACTGGGGGTGACCCCTCGGACCCCCATTTGTAGCTAGCTAACATTGTAAAATTTTGACATTTTATGTGCAACATAGTTCAAATACTAATTCTTAAGTTAAGTGATCTAAAACTTAACGTAAAATGTACTAGTACCTTAGAAATGACGTCGAGTCAATACCCCAAAACAAAAGTCTGATTGCGGTTTGTCCCCCAACCAAAAACTGAACCCCTGGCCCTCCACGTCATTAGAATCTTTGAGTTTGGCCCGCAGATTCAAAAAGGTTGCCCATACCTGACTTAGACTGATTAGATCGTGACTATTCATTCCTTTCTCCCGAACAACAGAAAAAATACTGAAACGGAGCATCCTACATCGGTTTATATGACATTCTGACCCCCAAAAGAGGGACGACAAATTTCCACTGTCGATGGAAAGAAAAGGAACTTGTTTCTACAATCCGAAACGCCCCCAAGTCAATTTTTGACACGGCTCAAACGATAAAAACGTTGAAATTCTTTTTCAAAAGTGGGTCGATCTTCAAGCTAATTGTGGTTAGGGGTAGATTCCAGTAGAAACGCTACTTTTCGAATAGATGGTGCGAAGTGAGAGTTCAAGTTCACCGAAGGTCTCGGCACAGATGATCGAAAAGATAATTTAAAAAGGAGGAAAGGAGATCGTTATGCCTAACTTTCAGAACATCTGGTTCTCTGAACTTCATTTTGTAAGAGTCGCGGTGAATGAACTACTGAAATCCTTTTGCAACTGACCAAAGACAATATGTATTTTTTATTTTATCGGTTTAAAAACAGGATAGTCGAATTATTCTCCTGAACTTATGCATCTTTAAGAAATTCTGCTGAAAATTTAAAATATTTTATTTTAAAAGGGAGAGTTTCAGCTTATTGTTTCCAATTACTCCAAAACATTTCATGAACCACCTTGTATCCGGAATTATTAAACAACAGGAGGTAATTTTTCCATGTTCATAATTTTGATTCTCTTTAAGTCAAAAAGGTTCACTCATCTTATAGCTTTAAATCTTTAGTACAATTAAACACAAACAAAAACATATTTAATAAGTATTCAGACTATATTCTCTCCCCCACAAAAATAGTAGGTACCTAAAAATTAATATAGAGGATAAAAGCTCTTTTCTCAACATTTTTCAGGACATCTTTTCCTTTCTGCGGAGAAATGCCCTTATTCCACCCTTAACATTCTGCCCTTATCGGCCACTTATATAGTATAAAAAGAGTGTAATTCTAGTTCTCAATTAGATAGATTATGCTCATTTTACATTACTTTATTACTCATTTTACGTACTTTTGGCCTAACGTCTGCATCCTTTTAGCCACCACGTCGGATAAAAGTACGCATTCAATTTTTTATTTTTATTTTTGTGATTTTTACCATATTGAAGCCAATTGAAGCCAGGACTTAAATTTTTTGAAAGTTGATTTGTGAGGCAATTAACTTACGTTCAGTAAATTTTTGAGGCTCTAACTTTTAAATTCTTGATTTTGTAGACCAAATTCATTTTTGTGCGCTCTCTTACCCTCCTTTCCCCTAAGCGTTGAATAAGTGTTTCATAGAAAGTAGCAGTAACTTTCACTTCTTCCGCTACATGTCCTTCACGAAACGAAATGTGACAGTTCTTGTTTCACGTCGTTCCACATTATACCCTTAGTCACGAAACACCACCCTCTTGAAGGACTACACAAGAGTTCCACACGAAAGGCCTCAGGGTAGGAAAGATTTTAGGCTTGTTTAGCATTGAAAATTGACTCGAAATTTTACAAGAACACACACTACGCCAAGACAAACGAGAAAGCGGAACAATGAACTTTTGTTCCCTCGCCGATGTCTGTTCCGAGTGGACGTTGTTAAGTGGCTAGTTTACGCATCTCAGTGTTCTTCGAAATGCTTTCATTCGTACAAAGGGATTATACCAATTTGCATTGGCTAACACTGTTACCATTCTTCACCATATTGCAACGACTGAAAAGAGAAAACAATGCTACGGCGATCACAATGGCGGTTCAGACCAACACGAGACACCATCTAGGGAAAACGTTCGATCGGTGGAGACATTGGTAATGACCGAATTCGGATGACAGCTGATTTATGGTGTCGGAGAGTTGTCGAATGTTGTGTTTTCCCGTCACGGAAAAAGGACACACCGGAGAACTGTCGTTTCGGATTAGTGGAGGGATGTTTGAAAACATTTAGTTCGACATAAAATCGTTGTAGGCATTGTGTGCACGAAGGCGAACTGCCACAACCGACAGAAAAGCCAGGAAGTAACTCTGAAAAGTGTGTGCTGTAAACAGGACTTATTTTCAACAACTGAATCTTTGGAGGTCACTCAGTCTCGACAGAACAATATAGTGATTTATAATAAAAATTTGACATCCTGTTTAGTATTGCAGTATAAATAAAATTCTCGCGTATTTAATTTTTTTTACATAACGATCCCCACATGCATCGACATCGAAAGAAACGCTATATTTAATCTTGATGCGTGTGATTAAAAGTTCAAAAATCTCTCCAGGTTAAGGAGCAATATATCGATCAACCCCAACCCTCAACCTCTCTGATTAAACGCTTATTTTCAGTCACCGAGCAAACCACGACTTGACTCGCTTTCTCATGCCGAAAAGGATTATCTTCGTCCAAAGGTCAGAATAACCATACTCAACCTAACGAAAAAAACTGACAAACTCAACTATTATTAGCTACCAGAACACGATTCTCTTGGGCATGAGGTATTTTCCTCGACGGCTCATCACGATCGAATTGAGTTCTTGTTGTTAATTCTTTGTTGTTTGGAAGGAAGTATTTATATATTCAACGTGACTGGGATGAAAGAGTTATGGAATAAATTTTGTGAAGATGATAAGTTCATGTGGGTGCAAGAAGGAAAATACGTTTTTATTATCTTTTAATGTAATTATAAGGTGAGAACATTTCATTTAATGTTTTATAATATGTCTTGGGTGGGCATGGGCGCTAACATAACATGTTAATCCCATGATGTAAGATAGGTTTCAAATTTTTAATAAGCATGTGTCTTCCTGGGCGTCATTCTTGAGCTAAGATGCGGGTGGTTCTCTAATGTTTGATGCCTTGGTGTTTATTTTGATTTCTAATAATTTAACCTTAAGAAACTAGGTGTTTTTCTCTTTTAACTCGTTTTTTTCTGTTTTTAAAATTGATTAAACTCCTAATAATCACTCCAAGTGAGCGCTGACGTTTTTTAGGCAGACGCGGTACCATCCAAATCAAAATCTTTAAAATCATTGTTATTTATAGCTTCCTTCTATCATTATATGTATTTGCTTTATGTAAAACAGATTTTAAACTCTAAAAACCTTAAAATTCAAATTTTATGATTTTTTTTTTCAAGAAGCTTAAAAGTAAGAGACGTGTTTAAAATGCTACTCCTCCTACAATAATCGACATACACTCTTGAAATTTGGTTTCCAATTACATAATACCATGAATAACAAAAGTTGGCGTCGATTTAACGTTTATAGTGATTTGAATACTGGAAATATTGTTTTTTCTTGAATCACTAGCTAAAAAAGCCCTAAAGTGCTAACATTCAAATCAGTAATTTTTTAAAACCAATCTACCATGTTTATCCAAAACCCAAATGTCAACTTTTTGTTACAGTCAGAAAAAAATTTCAAGCGATTTGGTCTAATTAGATTTAAGCCTTAACATTTTAAATAATAAAAAAGTTGTTCTGAGTAAAAGGACTTAGAAGTTTCCATTAGCCATAGAGACCTTAATACACTTTCACTCATGAAATTAACTATAACTTGGATATTTTTCAATGAAAAGTTTTGAAAATGCGTAGGATGTCCCCTTTATAAGGTAAAGAGTTCACGTTGGATTTGGAAGGAGCGTTGAATACATTATTATAAACATTGATTTTCCTTCTAGATATAGACATTTGAAATACCTCAATGCAACTTTAACTTTATAGAAAGTGTCTCTAAAATAAACTTATTGCAATCTTTTCTGGTGGGCAGATACAGACAACACAAATAGGAGTGTTAGTTCCAAATTTAATTTTGAGATGTAAGAGGTCCAATAAAATTTGCCAGGAACAATGAAAGATATAGTAGGTACTACTGTGGGTAAATGACGAGATATAGAAATAAAATTGCAAGTGTCAATTTTCATGTTTTAACTTATAAAAAAGTGAAAAGATTTTGTCTTTAAGGGGTAGTGTTCACAATGCGACATGCAAAATGCTACATTAGAACTGTAACTAAATTTTCCTTTGTTATTTCAAAATGTCTTTGGTTATTTTATACCTCCTAAAAGTTTGTCAAACGAAAGCTTATGCAAAAACATGTTTCTTCATTAGAAGTGATGAATGTTATTATGATTCAATTTCCTTAGTTTCTATTAAATTTTTTTGAAAATTCAAAAAAAAAAATCTAACTTTTGGCTCTTTAAGGTTGAGTGCCTTGTTCATTTAGCATGGAATGACCCTTATGCATTTTTTGAAGAGATTCCACAATTTTGTGTAGGGTGTTTCTTTCATGCTCTTTGTATTTATATCTTAACAATTTAGGTACACACTTTAAAATTGTGTAATTCTTCTTGAAAAGCTTTAAAATTCCTGAAGTAATTCGAATATTCCGTTTATTGAGACATCAACAAAAATAATCATTTAAATTATCATGAGACCAAAAGCATAGATTGAAGTTAATGAGTAATTTTGTAAAGAGGGAATGATGGGAAGAAGATTCTTGAAAAGGTGGAGTAAGTTTTTTTTATTCGTTTTATAGTTTGTCCTTTTATCACCAGACTTACTGTTAACTTGTTAAACTGTGTAAGTCAAACAAAAATTATAAAATATGGTAAAATTTACTTACTTAACCCGGTTCAAACAAGGGAAGCTTAAGATGATGGTTTCATCGTTATCAGCACGGATTTGACTGTATTTAAAGCACATTCTTAATTGAAAAAAAAAACAGGTTAAATCGTAATACCGTGATCTCCCCACATGCAACTCCTACTTAGTTTTTTCCTTTCATAGTCTTAAAAATAAAATTCAGAAATTAAAAGGAAGATACAAAATTTAAATATAATCTGTAAAAGAATGGGAACATAACGAAAAATTTGTTACCGTCTCCTTTCTCATTAATAGAGTTTAAAAGGTCGATTGAAGGAGGACATTTTTGACAGGTGATTTCCCCTTTCCCTTTATATTGTGTCCCGTTTAATCTAGTGTCATGAAGTAAAATAAAAAGTTTAAAAGTCTCTTTCTATGTTTATGGATCATGGG